>CM060415.1:103414535-104614535 GCA_030545235.1 Helianthus tuberosus | reverse complement strand
TCGTTTTATTAAAAGCCTTTTTGTTGTGTCTTATGAACACGTTTTAGACAAGTATGGTTTGTAAAATTATTTTAAGTATCGACTTTTCCAAACACTGATGTTGTAGTATTCTAAAACCTAATGATGGATGAACGTCTTGTATTTTTATCATATAGCATTGTTATGATTGTTGCTATGGTATTAAGAAGTCACACCAAAATAATCCACGCTTCCGCAAAGCCAGGGTGTGACAGCTTGGTATCAGAGCCTCGATCATAGCGAACTAGGATTCTTTCTCGAGTCTAGACTATGATCATCAGGGCTCTCACAAAAACATTTTCAAACATTTTTACATTGCATACACAAAACGTCCAGATCCAGGAAACAAACATTTTTACAAACAAAAAGGGCACAAATACACATTTCCAAATTTATGTTTATAATTCAGTGCTGAGGGAGGATCAGCCTTAGAGGCTGAGGGAGGATCAGTCTTGGAGGCTGAGGGAGGATCAGTCTTAGAGGCTAAGGGAGGATCAGTCTTAGAGGCTGAGGGAGGATCAGTCTTAGAGACTGGGGGAAATTTAGTCTTAGAGACTGGGAGGTTGGTCTTAGAGACCAGGGATTTAGTCTTAGAAACTGGGAGGTTGGTCTTAGAGACCAGGGATTTAGTCTTAGAGACTGAGAAGTTGGTCTTAGAGACCAGGGAGTTGGTCTTAGAGACCAGGGAGCTAGTCTGAGAGACTAGGGAGTTTAGTGTGAGAGACTGGGTGGGATAGTCTGGGAAGACTAGGACGAATATGTGGATACATGATTACATTATGAATTATCCTTATTTGCAATACACAAAGTGTTAAAGATTACTGTAAATATGCATGCTATGACTACTATATACCGGCACACACGTCACCTTCCTGAGGGTACGAATTGTCAGTTGATAACGACCCTACGGCCACCGCCACAAATGATGAGGTCGTACCTGCGCCAAAGATGTTTACGGCAGACACTGAGAGTGACCCTGACATGCTGACCAAGGACGAGGACGACTTTCAACCGTCTGCGCTGCCAGACTTTGGCGATGAATTACCCTTGTTGATGGCTTCCTTGACGAAGATCCCTCTGTCATTCACGTTTCGGCCCATGACCACTTCATTCCTGGTCATCCCGTTGGTAAGCACACTATGGCTCCGATCCTCGCCAATGCGCCTCTTGTGGACATTCCTTCTGAAGGTTGGCTACTCAACGAATAATTGATGATGACGTTGACATGTTATTGATGGCCCTTCTGATAACACCTATGATGATGGAAAGTTTGATGAGCACGTTGTTACTAATTTCACTTTTTGGAGACCCCTGTTAACATGCTATCCTTTGATTCTAGCATACATTCGATTTCAGACTCCTTTGAGTCTATGACATCTGCAGCCTTACAGACAGCTGGATTACAGCCTTCTACTACTGGCGCAGACGACGATGACATGACGGCTGCACTATCACTTGCTCAAGGCACCACACCCTTACACGACCTAGGGTCTGCTCCTGAGCCAGCTCCATTTTCCTGCTGATCCTACTTAAACATGACCTTGTTTCTTTTGGTCTTCCCTACCTTGCACTCCTTGTGCCAGGCCCAGTACCTGCACCTATTGATTCTCCTTTCATTGAAACATTTACTGCTGCACCTGCACCCGCTGATATTGCTCCTATGAAAACCGACGTCCATTGCACTGACGTGCCTATCGCTTTCTTTCAAAACATACCCGCACCCCGGGAAGGTACTCCAGGTCAGCACCCGCATAACGATTCCTTTTGCCACAGCAGCATTTTCTACGACCTCACAGGCCGCACCGTCTGATGCATTCATCTCTACATCGCTAGACGAACCATTTCGATGGTTCCTATGACACACTATACTGATTTTAGACCCTTACCATCCCTCACTTTATGGAGGCCACACACTGGATGAGTACACCTGTCACATCAGCTGCAGTTTGAGGATATAAGTCGCAGAATGTTGGAGCTTGAGCTGACACCACGTCCTCCACCCTGCCTATTGCCAGTATACTTTCATCAAGGTTCCTTTTGCTCTCTCACCTGCTGCTATTACACCTTTCCCAGGTTTTGATGCTCGCATCTTTACTGCCAAGCAGCAGAGCAGTTATCACTTCGACGTATATACAAGCTCGAGGAGGAATTCAAGCATGTTAACACTTTACTTTTCTTTCCTTCTCCACCTCAGTCACCAGTATAGTTGGTTTCTGGATTATGCGGATTGCATTACATTTGGGTAGGACATTAATAATAAGCCGAGATTGTGGAGACTTTTGAAGACCACATCTGACTACGTAATTTTGATACACTAATATATTTAATGGGCAAGGGTAGGGTGACCCCGTGTCCCTGTTGAGGCGATGCATTTTGGAAGATAGTACAATTGTGGTCAGGGAATAATGAGAACCAAATCATCATTAAACATGCGACAAAACTATATGGCCAATGACCAACGAAGGCTCAGTCGCTATGTCTTCATTAAGCGCGTTATTGATCTATATGTGTGTGCTATAATTATAATGCTACGTGTTTACTTGCTATGCCCTCATTAAACATAATTACCAAATTACTTGGTCATACTATAATTATACTATTGCTTGATTGGTTGGTATGATACCCTAATATGTGTATGTGCATATGATCTCTAAACAACTATATGCACTCCCTGAATGAATAAGACCTGACCTAACCAATCTTTTCCTCAGAAGATGTCGATACAAGGGAACATCAATACCAACAACCCTCTGCCGACAACAGCAGAGTCAGAACTGCAAGGGCGCATCTCGCAAGCCATTGCACAACTCGAGGCCCTTCGCTCCGAACACGGCGGAGGTACCTCAGGAAATAACCCACCCAGCGGCTGCACCTACAAGCAGTTCTTGGACTACAAACCTCGAGAATTCGACGGCACTGGGGGTGCCTTAGCCTTCATACGATGGATTGAGAAGACGGATTTTATTTTACGATTGAGCAAATGTGACCCCGAACATCAGGTCATGTATATAGCTGGACTATTGGTGGATAGGGCTCTGTCATGGTGGAACCTTCAAGTTCAGGCAATGGGCGAGACCGCTGCGTATGCTATAACGTGGGATGAACTGAAAGATCTGATGCGTAAGAGATATTGCTCGAGGGCAGAAGTCCAGAAGTTGGAAACTGAACTGTGGAACTTGAAAACGGAAGGACCAAAGATAGCTGAGTATGTGCAGAGATTTAACGATTTATCACAAGTTGCTTCGCGTTTGGTAGAACCAGAATCTAGGAAGATCGAACGTTTCATCGGGGGGACTGGCACCTCAGATTCTAAGCCTGGTAACAACATCTAAGCCTTCAACAATCATCGAAGCAATCGACATGAGCGTGGCGCTCACTGAAGAAGCGATTAGACAAGGAAAATTTTCCACTACGGAAGAGAAAAATGAGGCTCCTGTAGAGTCATCTGGGGATAACAAGAGAAAACTCGCAAATTTCAAGAAGGTTACTCGGGTGAGTAACGAGAAGAAGGCCAAAAAGGGAAAGGACTACATGGGTATCCTACCTAAGTGCGACAATTGTCTACGTTATCATGTCGGGCGATGTAAATATGGAAAATGTGATAACTGTGGTAAGAGGGGGCATCCCAAGGAGACTTCTAGGCAAAGTATTGAACGTGGGAATAAAGACCAAGATGATAGCGAGAATCACGGAGGAAACAACGACAATGACAATTATCAGAGCAGAGCGAATGACAAACAGAAACGTGCTCAAGGTTGTCTTAACTGTGGGAGCAGGAAGCATTTCAGAAAATACTATCCTAAGAAGAATCAGGCACAAGGATA
Source organism: Helianthus tuberosus (assembly GCA_030545235.1). Classification (NCBI taxonomy): domain Eukaryota; kingdom Viridiplantae; phylum Streptophyta; class Magnoliopsida; order Asterales; family Asteraceae; genus Helianthus; species Helianthus tuberosus. Next base: position 104,610,693 of record CM060415.1, on the reverse strand, counting down.
AAAGCTCAGTAGCAGAACTAGGAAGGCACACCAGGAATCCAAGCGTGGATATCGGTACGTCACATATTACTCAACGATATGCATCCGTGTTGTTAGATACTGTCGTGAATTTTAGTTTCGCATTTCTAGAGGTTGAAAGTATGCTTGGTTTAGTAGTAAGTAAGTTAGATAACCCGCACTCGATAGAACTAGCTAATGGGAAGCTAGTAGAAGCCAACGAAGTAAATGGGACATGGCAAGATAGGACCCGGAGAGCGTGAGTTCACGCTTGATCTACTGCCAGCGAATTGGGAGGCTTCAACAAGGTAGTTGGATGGATTGGTTGTCAAGTGATCAAGCGGAGATTGATATCCGCGTCTCGATGCCGAGCAAAGAAACAATCTCGACTCATGAAGCAGAGTACGCCTTTACAAATTACAAATTGCTTGAAGGCACGAAAGTTGTTTGCGAATAGGATGTGTTGTTTTCTTGACTCATGTTGTGGACAAGGGAGTCGAAGAACCAAAACTCAAAAATACCCCTGTGATAAGGGAATATCCTGAAATCTTCCCCGAAGATTTGCCAGAATTATCTCCTCAACAACAAGTCGAATTTCGCATCGATTTGATTCCAGGCGCCGCATCTGTAGTTAATACACCCTAGCGGCTGACACCTTCAGAAATGCAAGAATCGACAATGTAGTATCAGTAATTGATAGAGAAGGAAGATAACAGACCAAAATTTCTGTTTTGGGTAACCACAGTTCTGCTTGTCAAGAGGAAGGACGATGACTTTCAAAATGAACATCAAGCTACCAGGAGTCGGACGAGCTAGCCAACAAGAGCCAGCAACTCTTGTTAAGGATTGACGAACTACTTATTTAACTAACTGTGAGGATCCGACTACTATCACATGGCTGATCGACGATCGAGTGTCATTGGCGGTAAATCCAGGAAGAGAGTGTACCGGGGAAATTGTGGGACAATAATTTGTTTTAAACGTACACAAGAATGGTGTTTCCTACACGATGCACAGAACGATTCTACACCAAATACGAAACTCTGAGAATCTAGGAAACATGTACTTAGGACCATCGGGAACCCAGGTCCAAATTCACAAAGATTGTTACTTAGGGACCACATCTGTTAACTCAAGCAGATACCATTAACCTGACATATATGCCAGTCCCGTTGACCAGACAGAGAGTACTTGAATTTCTTTTACTTCTAACGAGTAGATGTTTGCATCTCTACTCCCCATAATGGTAGTTGCATCACAATAATTTTCTCGCTGAGAGCAAACACACATTTGCTTCGATATCTGGTCATTTCTTCACTTTAGCAGATACTCATTATTCCTTTTCTTGGAAACTTATCTGACATACATGCATCATTTGCTACGCATGTGGTTTCGTTTCGAACAAACACTTCATTGAAATTTAAATATTAGTTTGCTAAACCTAATCGCTGATTCATGATTCGAATGACCTACATTATTGTTATTGTTAGCTCTTTTGTTACCAAGTCGACGCACTGTCTTGAGACTTCTCTCCTTTCAAGTTACACTCATGGTTTATTTTCGTAACCATGATGAGATTCCTTCATTGATACATACGTTTATTGCCGGATCACGCTAAAACCAAGTTCAATTGCTTGAACTTATTCATTTCGCATATTCAGTTTAAGACGTCATATGATGTATTGAGAGCATCATATTCAAATCATTGGCAAAGATTCTTTTGTTTCAAGTCGTAGTAGACTTGTTTGGTCTACGACTCTACTAAATCGTTTGTTGGTTTCAACACATTGTGGTGATACTTTCACAAAAATAAGCTTGCGCTAAGTTGGTTACGCACCTCACACACGAACTCAATTGCTTATTTATTGACTTATTCTAAATCCATTTTGTTTATCACAACCAAAGCAGTCCCAACACAGTTGTGTGTCAAGGCAATGGTACATCGATTCATTTCATATCACAATGTACCACTTAACGATTCTTTCATTTCTGGTCACACGTCCCGCAATAATTATTGCTTTTTCATCGGAAACAGTGGTTCTTTGATGTTCCATATTCAACTGAAAGCCTTAGGGCATTGTGTAAATCAAATCTTCAGATTGTTTCAGCATACTCTCATTTGATTTCAAACATGGTGAACTTATTCAGCCACCACTCCTATTGAACATGTCAATTACGACACCTTGTGGTGTCATTACAAATTGTAGCTTGTGCTAATCATGGTCAACCGTTCCACACAAAACTATACATACTTTTGTTTGACTTGTCCTTTAAACATTTCTGATGCAACTACGAGCCAAGACAATGATACACCAGTTTTGCTTGAATTTCATTCGGCGTACTTTCGCAATTCAAAAATGTCAACACACTAAACCTTACCATTCATTTATTCAGAAGTTGACAAATCCTTTTCATGTTGGTATCACAGTTGAGCTGATGATTTTTGAATTCATATAGCGGACCCTATGGGTTGTGAAAACTCGTCCGCATATTACAACCGATCGTTTAAGAATCTTATCAGTCAGATCTCCTCTTTTGTGGACCCCCCGCTAGCTGGATTACACTAGATTATACGTCAAATACGTCTTGTACCTTTGACATCAGATGCTAAAAGCACATACCTTTTTACCATAGGGTTCGGGTTGTTATATATTCTTGGACTCACCTGATGTGAGTAAGGTTTGATTCGGTTTGGTGATTATCTACCTCGGTATTATTTATATACATACACATGTGACGGAACCATAAGGATTTAAGGTAGTACAAATTTCGAGGACGAAATTTTCTTAACGGGGGGAGAATGTGACAACTACCAAATCTGCATGCATCCTTACGTTTAATTAATATTGAATTATGCTTAATGACTGTGCTTAATTACAACTGTTGATTAAACTGCTTTCTGATTTCTGCTACATACATACATATGCATCACATTTATATTGTCACTCCATTTATTACACGCAAACTTTAGTGACAAACTTGATGCACAAAGCACAGTTAGCACACTGAGCGGATAACCCAGAAAACATGCTGACAATGCCAGCACCTAGAAAGACAATGTTTTTGAGGCCAGTATGAGCCAGAGACAGGGTACTACACTAGTAGGGAGTGTAGGGAAGTGAGGACCATAAGACTGCGTCACTAGAAGATAGTTATAGTGTCGGAAAGTGCCTAAAACACACTCTAAATGCAGAATTCTGCACTAAATAACAAAATTCAGCAATTAATAATGCTAGTAAAGTGCAAAAACTTGACAAAATAGTCCTAGATACTTTCCAAAGTGTTGGGAATTAAATGTGTCACTAAAAGTAATATAAAAGACACCTTGCGGATTAATATAGCACTTTAACGGAACAACACCCAACCGAACAACCGGACTTTACCCGGAACACAAAAATATTGCCAAACACATTGTTTTTTATTTTTCTGAGCTAGTTATGTGACAACCCGCACTAAACCAGGTATCCGTACGACTTAACTAATGATTAATTACTGCTTAATTACTGTGCTTGTTTGAACTAGCTGATGAACTGCTACTTGATATCTAATACATGTACTTACTTGCATCATACTTTACTTATCGTCACTACATTATTTACATGCTGAACCCTAGTGACAACCATGATGCACAAAAAGCACAGTAGCACTATAACGGATAACCTATTGAACATGCTGATAAAGCCAGCATCAGGCAAACACTGCCTCTAAGGCCTGTAAGAGCCTGAAATATTTTGCTACACTAGTGGTGAGTGTAGGGATACAAGGGTTGTAGAACTGCGTCTCTAGGAATAAGTCACAATGACTGGATGTGCCTAAAACGTACTCTAAGTACAAAACTCAGCACTTTACACAATAATTCAGCTTTTAGCTAACTGATAAAGTGCCAAAACATGAGAAAAATATTGCTAGACACTTTCCAAAGTGTCAGGAATGAGTCGTGTCACTAAAAAGAGTATTAACGACACTTTAAAGCTTTAGTAACGCTTTAACGGATTACTATCCAACCAAACAACCGGACTTTACCCGGAACATGAAAATATTGTTATTTTCATTACTTATCTTTTTCTGAGCCAGTTAGGGCCCCTGAGTACCCTAACACCCATTGTAACACACTATACACAAGTAACCAAGTTAAACACTTAACTTAACTTAATTATCTAACTAATACTTAACCTATGGTTAGAATCGAACTAGACCCCCCCCCCCTCTTTACAACCGTCCCCATGTGGGGGACACACTTGTACTTTGTAGATTTTTATAATCTCTATTGCCTAATATCATCTAGACACATGATCCTTTGGATAATTACCATATGAATTGCCTATAAGTTCAAGAGTTAACACATGATCATTCCATTTTAACCACACTTAACACAACACTTTCTCTCTCTCTTGCTCTACAACTTACGGCCAAGCACCCCCATATACACCCATCCATTTTCGATTTTGTTCTTCACATTTCAAGAACATACAAGTGTCAAGGATCACGTATTAGGAAGCTTGGTGCAAACGGAAGGCGAAGGACCTCTTTATCTTGCTTTTATCCACGCATTTTTCGTCTAGATTCTTCCCTAGCCTCGAGCTAGAGGTATAATGCTTAAAACACCTTCTTGAACTAATCTAAAGTGGTTAAAAGGATTATTATCGGTTAAAACTCGGAATCTTGCATTTTGAAGCATTAAAGTTTACTAAAAACACTAATAATAGTGGTTAAAAGCTTATATGTTGTGTAAATGTTGTAGTAATTGAAATTTGTGATTATTTAGACCCGATCTATGTTGTGGTAGCTCGGATCATCGTTTAACCCGGTTTGGTAAGATCATGGATCTTAACATAAGCTTGTTTTGAATGATACAAGGGTTAAAAGGTGAAACTCTACCACACGCGAATCATGAACTTGTGTAAAAGAGTTTTACTTGTGAAAATGTGTTTAAAACTAGCAGATCTACGCATCTGCAAGTGGTATTTTCAAAGAACCACGTATCAAAGAAATCATGTATTTTAAAAGATGGATCTTACACTAACAAGCATGATTTTTATAAAACCACAAGTGTGTAAACACTTGTGAAACGAAAAGATCCGACAAAATAACAGTTTTTGTAAAAGATGACGGAAAGTTGTAAAGATGGATTTTCTCTAAAAACGAGGTTTTTACAAGATCAAATTACCTTATACGAAGATCTACTAAATTTAAGGGGATTTACACCACAGTTTTGGGAAAAACTACAAGTTCATGTAATTTTTGGCAAGTTACACATATGTTGATTAATTGTTGTGAGAAAAGTTGTTCTGATCAAATAAAGAAAATTGTTGAGTTGATTTGATAAAGAAAATGATACGCTTGAAAGCGTGGCCACCTCCAGTTACAGAGGAAACTCTGGCGAAATTTTTCTAAAAACCTAACACTTAGAACTATTTACACTACAAGTGTTAGAAATATTTTTGACATATTTTCGAAATATAAATTTCGCCATGACTTTATTTACTAAATAATCGGAGGTGGGATTTTCACAAAGTTTAACGTGATAAATATATATATTTTTCACACACTGTTTATGATTATTTTGTGAAAACACATAGATATTATTTTTAGAGTAAAAATAATATTTACGAACGATAACGAATCCAAAATAATACGAACGCTTTCACCATAAATATATAAGTTACACCGGTAAGTATATTACCACTCGATTGTTAAAACGTAACTTACGCACTTACGGAAATATTTATGAACGCGTATTTTAACAACGTATTATTGGAGAAAAATTATGTGAAATTGGAAATATATACATATATTAAGTGAGACTTAATGATATAATTTGAACGCACATGTATTGAATCCCCCATCCTTGGGAAGGAGATTAACTACCAAGTATATACAGAATGTAAACTCGAAATAGTTGTCTAACTATTTCCCAAAGACTTAAACTATAAAGCTAAGGCACGGCCGTCCGTCTAATAGAAATTAGCACCTGTAGGTCGTCGCACAGCTGCGTGAGCAGGAGATACTTGGTAGAGACGCTTCACTGTGAGTTCATGTCCCCCTGTTCTCTAACTGTTTTTAGTTTTCTTAACTACGGGGGTGAAATACATGTTACTTTGATTACAAGTACTTTATACACGGTATGGTTAGCGTAAGGAGGTTTACTACTTAGATCATGTGAGTGGGTAGGCAGAAACACCGAGGGACGTAAGCGGTAGATCTATCTGGGTGTATCGAGCCCAACTCTAGGCCCAACAGAACGGACCTCTGAGAGGCCCAACAGAACGGACCTTGGAGTGACTTTGTACCCGACGCGAAATCTGCAAGGTTGAGTCTTCCTACTTGCACTTCACACATACTAATGGCCTTGCAAACCATTGGTGATCTCTTTTCCTTACACTGCTACATACCAGGGAACTTTTATACTTACAAGTGTTTTACATACTCACTTACACATGAACTCGCTCAACATTATTGTTGATTTTTCAACTTACATGTATTTCAGGAAATTAAAGATCTGGCACGGTATGTTATGTTTTCCCGCTGCATAAGGGTTCCAAGGTCATCCCAGTTTAGGAAATGTGACTCTTTCCTGGACAAGTCACAAATCTTAAACTGCGTTTATTTCATGTTAATGGTTATGTTGTTAAAGACAATGTTTTATGTTACGATGTTGTGAGTCTCTAAGACAATGGTATGTTACTCTGGTTTTAAAACTTAAATCAATGGATGATCTTGCATGATTTTATTTCATATAGCTTTGTTATGGTTAAGCTATGGTATTAAGAAGTCACACCAAAATTAACCACGCTTCCGCAAAGCCAGGGTGTGACAGCTTGGTATCAGAGCTCTGATCATAGCGAACTAGGATTCTTTCTCGAGTCTAGACTATGATCACTAGGGCTCTCACGAAATCATTTTACTGCATACCACTTAAGTCCAGATCCAAAACTTTTTACAAACAAATGTTGAGCACCTTTTATTATTTATAGGCTCAGCCTGGAGGGCTGAGGCTCGGTCTGGAGGATCGAGGCTCGGTCTAGGTGACCGAGGTAGTTGAGCACGTTGATTTATTATAGGCTCAGCCTGGAGGGCTGAGGCTCGGTCTGGAGGATCGAGGCTCGGTCTAGGTGACCGAGGTAGTTGAGCACGTTGATTTATTATAGGCTCAGCCTGGAGGGCTGAGGCTCGGTCTGGAGGATCGAGGCTCGGTCTAGGTGACCGAGGTAGTTGAGCACGTTGATTTATTATAGGCTCAGCCTGGAGGGCTGAGGCTCGGTCTGGAGGATCGAGGCTCGGTCTAGGTGACCGAGGTAGTTGGCTAGTGAGGCTAGGAAGAGTAGGCTCAGTCATGAAGGCTGAGGCTCGGTCAAGGGGACCGAGGCTCGATCTAAGAGGTCGAGGTGGAGGATAGAGCAGTCTTCGAGACTGGGAGAAATTGGCTAGTGGGACTAGGAGAATGATTTGAATGCTTACTTGGTGACTTATGCGATTATATGATTATATGATTGATTATTATACGTATATGTGTTTGTGTTACAAACGTCATGCTTTCATCAAGTACTAGAAAGATGGACACTACGAATCCCATGGCCATAGTATCAGCCGACATAGTTTCATCGAAGCACGAGGTGTACATTTCCGATACTACCGGCACAGACAATGACGACTTTCAGCCCTTTTGCGCTGCCTGAAGTCGTAGCAGAGCCTACTGATGGCCATCTTGTTGGGAATTTGCCCCCTTGCCGCTTATCCTGTTGTTGATATGCCCCCCCTCCCGACGTGGCCTCTGACGACGATAACGATCTACTGGAGGAGGACCCATTCGAGGGCAGGGCCCTATTGCTGCTGGTATTAGACTACTGCATGCGGACGCTCATGTAGGGGAAACTCATGTCCATTCCCCTATCCCAGACTCATTTGAGTTTCTGACATCCGCATCTTCGCACATACAGGGAATGCAGCACCACTCACACGACGCCGACCCTGATATGGCATCATCAGCTGCACCGGATCCCGCCTACAGCTTTGAGTTTGATCATGATATTGAGGTTAATCCTGCTTTTCCACCTGGTTTTGATCCAGACCATGACCTTGAGTTCATACACTTAGACCAGCCCTTGGAGGATCCTGTAACCCCCTGTGTTTGTTGATCCAGCTGATCTTGAGATGGAGTTTTTGATCCGGAGCCGGCCGTGGCCCCTGAGCCAGGCGCTGCTCCTGACCCCGCATTGGAGCATGACCCTGTTCATGCCAATGCACCTACTGTTGCTCCTTGATTGATCATCTGCTTGGACGAGAGAAAATTTGGGGTAACTGTGCAAGACAATTTATTATTACAGGGGCCCACGTAATAACGATTTGTAGTGCACAGGAATCCTGGTGGACTCTGCGGGTCAAGCTAATGATAACCAATGCAGCAGGAAATAACTTAAACACGAATGACCAAGGCGATGTAGTCTCGAGTTCATTCTATTACGAGCAACAAGCCAAATTGGCAAGCCTATGTGAAGGCTCAGAAATTTACTTCCCCACTCATACAGTGAGTATATTTGCGTGTGAAATTGGGTGATTACATGATGGCTTATGTTGCTATATACACCTCATGGACAATTGAAACGTTGTCTAACCCGCTTCACACCACTTCGACAAAAGGGAATGTCACCCAGACGTAACACAAACACCAGTACGTTGCCAAGGACAGAAGCCGAGCTGCAAGAACGCATCTCACGGATAAATGCACGACATGAAGCCCCCCACTCTAAGTACAACGATGGCATTACTGGAAATAACCCTCCAACTGGCTGCACCTATAAACAGTTCCTGAACTGCAAGCCTTTGAACTTCGACGGAACAGGAGGCGCCGTTGCATTTGTTCGTTGGTCCGAAAAGACCGACTCCATTCTAAGAATGAGTAACTGTTCACCCCAACAGAGTGTTACCTATATCTCGGGGATATTTCTAGATGGCACACTCTCTTAATGGAACCTCCAGGTTCAGACCCTTGGCACAGACGCTGCTTATGCACTGAGCTGGGACGAGCTCAAGGAAACGATTGAGAAGAAATGTTGTATTAGGACTGGAATTTAGAAGCTTGAGGTGGAGTTCAGGAATTTGAAAATGGACGAACCAGAAATTCCTGAACTTGTCCAGCGATCGCATGACTTATCTAGGGTCGCCCCCCTACTTAGTCAAACCGGAGTTCAAAAGGATTGAACGAATCATTTGGACACTTGCACCCCAGATCAGGGGTATGATTACTACCTCAAAGCCCTCAACCATTGCAGAAGCTATCAATATGGGTGATCTATTTATAACATGAGATGTTATGTGAATGATAACATGAGATGTTATGTGTTGATATTGTTGTATACTTACGTACACTCTACTTATTACGACCTAACCTACGTGAAACGTCTTTTAGAAGATGCCGCCGAGACGTGAAACACGCATGCCTACCAATGAGGCAGAACTCCAGCAAGTTATTGCTGCTGCCATTGCTCAATATGCTGCCTCTCAAGGAGGAACGAGTGGAAGCAGCTCTGGCAATAATGGCAACAATAATCCACCTCATGGTAATACCAAGTCATTTAGACATACCATGACCTAATTGGATATCTTTAGCGATGATGCTAATGCCGTTCGTATGTTATAACGTATGTGCAGGATGCACCTACAAGCAGTTCTTAGACTGCAAGCCCGTAAACTTTGATGGCACAGGAGGTGCTGTCGCCTTTGTTCGTTGGGCTGAGAAAACCGAATCTGTTCTTCGCATGAGCAAGTGCGCGCTGGATCAGCAAGTCACCTATATCTCAGGGCTATTCTTGGATGGAGCCCTCTCTTGGTGGAATCTGCAAGTACAGACACTTGGCGAAGCTGCTGCCTACGCGCTGACCTGGACCGAACTGAAGGAACTCATGCGCAAAAAGTACTGTTCCCGCGCAGAAATCCAGCGATTGGAGACCGAGTTCTGGCACTTGAAAATGGACGGTCCAAAGATAGCAGAATACGTTCAAAGGTTCCATGACTTATCGCATGTGGTACCCTACATGGTCACTCCTGAGTTCAAGAGAATTGAACGTTTCATTTGGGGACTAGCTCCTCAAATCATAAGCATGGTAACCTCATCCAAGCCTGCGACCATTACTGAGGCGATCGATTTGAGCGTAGCTCTCACTGAGGAGGCTATTCGCCTGAACAAGTTTGACGAGATCAAGACCAAGAAGGCAGAGACTCACGTCGAGTCATCAGGAGGTAACAAAAGGAAGTTCTCGAACTTCAAGCAGGGCGCCAGTGTGGTGGTTAAGAAAGGAGGGTCAGACACGCCAGCTCAGGTTACAGCTGGTAGAGGAAAGAAAGGAAAAGGGTATATGGGCACCCAGCCCAAATGCAACACCTGCCAGCGCCACCATTCTGGTCATTGCGGGCCAAAAGTATGCGAAGCATGTGGGAAACGTGGCCACTCGAAGGACACTTGTTGGGCCACTGCTGGTCAGGGAGGCCAAGGAGGATTTGGGAATAGGAATAATAATCGTGGTGGTAATCGCTCACAAGGAAACTATGGAGGAAACGGGAATCGAGGCAACTTTGCGAACCAAGCTGGCAATGCAAACCAAAACAACAACCAAGCTGGAAATGGAGGTGGAAACGGGCAAAGACTTGGATGCTATAACTGCGGTGATATCGGGCATTTTAAGAAGAACTGCCCAGAGTTAAACCAAGCCCGTGGAAGAGTGTTCCAAATCGAAGCAAGGGAAGCGTGCCAGGACCCCAATGTCGTTACTGGTACGTTCCCTGTAAATCAACGCTATGCATCCGTTTTATTTGATACTGGTGCCGATTATAGCTTCGTGTTGTTAGAATTTAAGAATATGCTTGGTTTAGCCGCTAATAAGTTAGATATTCCCTACTCAATCGAATTGGCCAATGGGAAGTTAGTAGAAGCCAACGAAGTTATCAGAGGTTGTGTGATCGAATTAGGAGAGCGTGAGTTTGCTTTGGATTTACTACCAGTCCAGTTGGGGAGCTTTGACATAGTAGTAGGAATGGATTGGTTATCAGGCAACAAAGCTGAGATAGTTTGTCATGAGAAGGTTGTTCGTATCCCAACCGATGATGGTGAGACCATTGTTGTTCATGGAGAGAAGCGTGAGATGCCGTTGAGGATTATCAGCTGCTTGAAAGCAAGGAAGTATTTGCAGAAAGGATGTGTTGCATTCCTGGCACACATTGTGGATAAGAAGGCTGCTGAGCCAAGAATCGAAGACATCCCTGTCGTAAGGGAGTATCCAGAAGTCTTCCCAGAAGACTTGCCTGGACTGCCACCTCAGAGGCAAGTAGAGTTTCACATCGATTTAGTTCCAGGCGCCGCGCCTGTGGCTAAGGCACCGTACAGACTTGCTCCGTCTGAGATGCAGGAACTGTCGACACAACTTCAAGAGTTGTTAGACAAGGGTTTTATCCGACCAAGCTTCTCGCCTTGGGGAGCTCCGGTCCTGTTTGTCAAAAAGAAGGATGGTAGTTTTCGTATGTGCATTGACTACCGGGAATTGAACAAGCTGACGATCAAGAATAGGTATCCTCTGCCAAGAATTGATGATCTGTTTGACCAACTGCAAGGCTCAAGTTTTTATTCAAAGATCGATCTTCGATCTGGATACCATCAGTTAAGGATACAAGAAGAGAGCATCCCGAAGACAGCCTTCAGAACTCGTTATGGACACTACGAGTTCCTCGTTATGCCATTTGGTTTGACAAACGCACCTGCGGTATTCATGGATCTAATGAATAGAGTTTGCAAGCCGTACTTGGATAAGTTCGTGATTGTATTCATCAATGACATTTTAATTTATTCAAAGACGAAGGCTGAACACGAGCAGCATCTTAGAGCCATTCTAGAGCTGCTGAAGAAGGAACAGCTGTATGCCAAATTCTCTAAGTGCGAGTTTTGGCTACGCGAAGTCCAATTCCTTGGGCACGTGGTAAATGGAGATGGAATCCACGTGGATCCAACCAAGATCGAGGCGATCAAGGATTGGGAAACGCCAAAGACGCCAACCGAGATTCGGCAATTCTTGGGTTTGGCTGGCTATTATCGAAGATTCATTGAGAATTTTTCAAAGATCGCTCAACCATTGACGCTCCTCACGCAGAAGGATAAGAAGTTTGATTGGGGAATCAAACAGGATGAAGCGTTTCAGATATTGAAGGATAAGCGTTGTAACGCGCCAATTTTAGCTCTACCAGAAGGTACTGATGATTTTGTGGTATACTGCGACGCATCGCGTCAAGGATTGGGTTGTGTGTTGATGCAACGCCAAAAGGTTATTGCTTACGCATCGCGTCAGTTGAAAGTGCATGAAAAGAATTGTACCACACACGATTTGGAGCTCGGCGCAGTGGTCTTTGCTTTAAAGATCTGGAGACACTACCTTTATGGTACGAAGTGTACAATCTTTACAGATCACAAGAGCCTACAGCATATATTCAACCAGAAGGAGTTGAATATGAGGCAAAGACGATGGGTTGAGTTGCTGAACGACTACGACTGCGAGATAAAGTATCATCCAGGGAAGGCGAATGTAGTCGCCGATGCCCTAAGTCGTAAAGAGAGAATCAAGCCCATAAGGGTTAGGGCTTTAGAAATGATTATACGAACCGATCTTTCCTTGCGCATTCGTACCGCGCAGAAAGAAGCTCTCAAGGAAGGAAACCTTGAAGAAGAATATCTCCGTGGGATGGAGAAGCTTCTGTTACCAAACAAAGAAGGAACATTATGTTTTGAGAAAAGGATTTGGGTTCCTCTGATTGGTGATTTAAGGAAAGTTATTTTCGATGAAGCTCACAAGTCGCGGTACTCTATCCATCCAGGAGCGGATAAGATGTACCAGGATCTCAAAGATTATTATTGGTGGCCTAGGATGAAAGGCGATGTTGCTGTTTACGTGAGCAAATGTTTAACGTGCGCTAAGGTTAAAGCGGAATACCAGAAGCCTTCAGGACTTCTGCAACAACCTGAGATTCCCAAGTGGAAATGGGAATAAATCTCAATGGATTTTGTTACAAAATTGCCAAGAACGCCAAGAGGCCATGACACTATCTGGGTAATAGTGGATCGATTAACGAAGTCAGCACACTTCTTACCTATCAGAGAGAAGGATAATACGAGCAAATTGGCTGAAATTTACATGAGAGAGATCGTTGCACGTCATGGAGTGCCTCTCTCGATCATTTCTGATAGAGACGGAAGATTTGTGTCAAGGATATGGCAATCCTTCCAAGAAGCCTTTGGCTCACAATTGAATCTGAGCACTGCGTTTCATCCGCAAACTGACGGCCAGAGCGAGCGAACGATACAGACTTTGGAAGACATGCTGAGAGCGTGTGTTATGGATTTGGGCGGTAGCTGGGATAAGCATTTGCCTTTGGTCGAATTTTCATACAACAACAGCTACCACACCAGTATTGGTGTCGCACCATTCGAAGCCCTTTACGGACGCAAGTGTCGATCACCCTTATGCTGGGCTGACGCAGGTGATAGGCAACTTGCTGGTCCCGAAATCGTCCAAGAGACGACAGACAAGATCGCGCAGATTCTTAAACGCATCGAAGCAGCTCGCCACAGACAGAAGGCCTATGCGGATCCAAACCAGAAACATGTGGAATTCCAAGTTGGAGAAATGGTGTTATTAAAAGTCTCACCCTGGAAGGGTGTGGCACGCTTCGGGAAGCGTGGGAAGTTAAATCCGCGCTACATTGGTCCCTTCAGAATTCTGGAAAGAATAGAACTAGTAGCATACAAGTTGGACCTACCTGCTGAACTGAATGGTGTTCACGATACATTTCATGTATCCAACCTGAAGAAAAGTCCAACTCAAGTTGACATTGCCCTTCCCATCGACGAGATTCATGTTGACGACACGCTCCACTTCGTTGAAGAACCGGTTGAGGCAATGTTGACGAGATTCACACACGAACTCAATTGCTTATTTATTGACTTATTCTAAATCCATTTTGTTTATCACAACCAAAGCAGTCCCAACACAGTTGTGTGTCAAGGCAATGGTACATCGATTCATTTCATATCACAATGTACCACTTAACGATTCTTTCATTTCTGGTCACACGTCCCGCAATAATTATTGCTTTTTCATCGGAAACAGTGGTTCTTTGATGTTCCATATTCAACTGAAAGCCTTAGGGCATTGTGTAAATCAAATCTTCAGATTGTTTCAGCATACTCTCATTTGATTTCAAACATGGTGAACTTATTCAGCCACCACTCCTATTGAACATGTCAATTACGACACCTTGTGGTGTCATTACAAATTGTAGCTTGTGCTAATCATGGTCAACCGTTCCACACAAAACTATACATACTTTTGTTTGACTTGTCCTTTAAACATTTCTGATGCAACTACGAGCCAAGACAATGATACACCAGTTTTGCTTGAATTTCATTCGGCGTACTTTCGCAATTCAAAAATGTCAACACACTAAACCTTACCATTCATTTATTCAGAAGTTGACAAATCCTTTTCATGTTGGTATCACAGTTGAGCTGATGATTTTTGAATTCATATAGCGGACCCTATGGGTTGTGAAAACTCGTCCGCATATTACAACCGATCGTTTAAGAATCTTATCAGTCAGATCTCCTCTTTTGTGGACCCCCCGCTAGCTGGATTACACTAGATTATACGTCAAATACGTCTTGTACCTTTGACATCAGATGCTAAAAGCACATACCTTTTTACCATAGGGTTCGGGTTGTTATATATTCTTGGACTCACCTGATGTGAGTAAGGTTTGATTCGGTTTGGTGATTATCTACCTCGGTATTATTTATATACATACACATGTGACGGAACCATAAGGATTTAAGGTAGTACAAATTTCGAGGACGAAATTTTCTTAACGGGGGGAGAATGTGACAACTACCAAATCTGCATGCATCCTTACGTTTAATTAATATTGAATTATGCTTAATGACTGTGCTTAATTACAACTGTTGATTAAACTGCTTTCTGATTTCTGCTACATACATACATATGCATCACATTTATATTGTCACTCCATTTATTACACGCAAACTTTAGTGACAAACTTGATGCACAAAGCACAGTTAGCACACTGAGCGGATAACCCAGAAAACATGCTGACAATGCCAGCACCTAGAAAGACAATGTTTTTGAGGCCAGTATGAGCCAGAGACAGGGTACTACACTAGTAGGGAGTGTAGGGAAGTGAGGACCATAAGACTGCGTCACTAGAAGATAGTTATAGTGTCGGAAAGTGCCTAAAACACACTCTAAATGCAGAATTCTGCACTAAATAACAAAATTCAGCAATTAATAATGCTAGTAAAGTGCAAAAACTTGACAAAATAGTCCTAGATACTTTCCAAAGTGTTGGGAATTAAATGTGTCACTAAAAGTAATATAAAAGACACCTTGCGGATTAATATAGCACTTTAACGGAACAACACCCAACCGAACAACCGGACTTTACCCGGAACACAAAAATATTGCCAAACACATTGTTTTTTATTTTTCTGAGCTAGTTATGTGACAACCCGCACTAAACCAGGTATCCGTACGACTTAACTAATGATTAATTACTGCTTAATTACTGTGCTTGTTTGAACTAGCTGATGAACTGCTACTTGATATCTAATACATGTACTTACTTGCATCATACTTTACTTATCGTCACTACATTATTTACATGCTGAACCCTAGTGACAACCATGATGCACAAAAAGCACAGTAGCACTATAACGGATAACCTATTGAACATGCTGATAAAGCCAGCATCAGGCAAACACTGCCTCTAAGGCCTGTAAGAGCCTGAAATATTTTGCTACACTAGTGGTGAGTGTAGGGATACAAGGGTTGTAGAACTGCGTCTCTAGGAATAAGTCACAATGACTGGATGTGCCTAAAACGTACTCTAAGTACAAAACTCAGCACTTTACACAATAATTCAGCTTTTAGCTAACTGATAAAGTGCCAAAACATGAGAAAAATATTGCTAGACACTTTCCAAAGTGTCAGGAATGAGTCGTGTCACTAAAAAGAGTATTAACGACACTTTAAAGCTTTAGTAACGCTTTAACGGATTACTATCCAACCAAACAACCGGACTTTACCCGGAACATGAAAATATTGTTATTTTCATTACTTATCTTTTTCTGAGCCAGTTAGGGCCCCTGAGTACCCTAACACCCATTGTAACACACTATACACAAGTAACCAAGTTAAACACTTAACTTAACTTAATTATCTAACTAATACTTAACCTATGGTTAGAATCGAACTAGACCCCCCCCCCCCTCTTTACAACCGTCCCCATGTGGGGGACACACTTGTACTTTGTAGATTTTTATAATCTCTATTGCCTAATATCATCTAGACACATGATCCTTTGGATAATTACTATATGAATTGCCTATAAGTTCAAGAGTTAACACATGATCATTCCATTTTAACCACACTTAACACAACACTTTCTCTCTCTCTTGCTCTACAACTTACGGCCAAGCACCTCTATATACACCCATCCATTTTCGATTTTGTTCTTCACATTTCAAGAACATACAAGTGTCAAGGATCACGTATTAGGAAGCTTGGTGCAAACGGAAGGCGAAGGACCTCTTTATCTTGCTTTTATCCACGCATTTTTCGTCTAGATTCTTCCCTAGCCTCGAGCTAGAGGTATAATGCTTAAAACACCTTCTTGAACTAATCTAAAGTGGTTAAAAGGATTTTTATCGGTTAAAACTTGGAATCTTGCATTTTGAAGCATTAAAGTTTACTAAAAACACTAATAATAGTGGTTAAAAGCTTATATGTTGTGTAAATGTTGTAGTAATTGAAATTTGTGATTATTTAGACCCGATCTATGTTGTGGTAGCTCGGATCATCGTTTAACCCGGTTTGGTAAGATCATGGATCTTAACATAAGCTTGTTTTGAATGATACAAGGGTTAAAAGGTGAAACTCTACCACACGCGAATCATGAACTTGTGTAAAAGAGTTTTACTTGTGAAAATGTGTTTAAAACTAGCAGATCTACGCATCTGCAAGTGGTATTTTCAAAGAACCACGTATCAAAGAAATCATGTATTTTAAAAGATGGATCTTACACTAACAAGCATGATTTTTATAAAACCACAAGTGTGTAAACACTTGTGAAACGAAAAGATCCGACAAAATAACAGTTTTTGTAAAAGATGACGGAAAGTTGTAAAGATGGATTTTCTCTAAAAACGAGGTTTTTACAAGATCAAATTACCTTATACGAAGATCTACTAAATTTAAGGGGATTTACACCACAGTTTTGGGAAAAACTACAAGTTCATGTAATTTTTGGCAAGTTACACATATGTTGATTAATTGTTGTGAGAAAAGTTGTTCTGATCAAATAAAGAAAATTGTTGAGTTGATTTGATAAAGAAAATGATACGCTTGAAAGCGTGGCCACCTCCAGTTACAGAGGAAACTCTGGCGAAATTTTTCTAAAAACCTAACACTTAGAACTATTTACACTACAAATGTTAGAAATATTTTTGACATATTTTCGAAATATAAATTTCGCCATGACTTTATTTACTAAATAATCGGAGGTGGGATTTTCACAAAGTTTAACGTGATAAATATATATATTTTTCACACACTGTTTATGATTATTTTGTGAAAACACATAGATATTATTTTTAGAGTAAAAATAATATTTACGAACGATAACGAATCCAAAATAATACGAACGCTTTCACCATAAATATATAAGTTACACCGGTAAGTATATTACCACTCGATTGTTAAAACGTAACTTACGCACTTACGGAAATATTTATGAACGCGTATTTTAACAACGTATTATTGGAGAAAAATTATGTGAAATTGGAAATATATACATATATTAAGTGAGACTTAATGATATAATTTGAACGCACATGTATTGAATCCCCCATCCTTGGGAAGGAGATTAACTACCAAGTATATACAGAATGTAAACACGAAATAGTTGTCTAACTATTTCCCAAAGACTTAAACTATAAAGCTAAGGCACGGCCGTCCGTCTAATAGAAATTAGCACCTGTAGGTCGTCGCACAGCTGCGTGAGCAGGAGATACTTGGTAGAGACGCTTCACTGTGAGTTCATGTCCCCCTTTTCTCTAACTATTTTCAGTTTTCTTAACTACGGGGGTGAAATACATGTTACTTTGATTACAAGTACTTTATACACGGTATGGTTAGCGTAAGGAGGTTTACTACTTAGATCATGTGAGTGGGTAGGCAGAAACACCGAGGGACGTAAGCGGTAGATCTATCTGGGTGTAGCGAGCCCAACTCTAGGCCCAACAGAACGGACCTCTGAGAGGCCCAACAGAACGGACCTTGGAGTGACTTTGTACCCGACGCGAAATCTGCTAGGTTGAGTCTTCCTACTTGCACTTCACACATACTAATGGCCTTGCAAACCATTGGTGATCTCTTTTCCTTACACTGCTACATACCAGGGAACTTTTATACTTACAAGTGTTTTACATACTCACTTACACATGAACTCGCTCAACATTATTGTTGATTTTTCAACTTACATGTATTTCAGGAAATTAAAGATCTGGCACGGTATGTTATGTTTTCCCGCTGCATAAGGGTTCCAAGGTCATCCCAGTTTAGGAAATGTGACTCTTTCCTGGATAAGTCACAAATCTTAAACTGCGTTTATTTCATGTTAATGGTTATGTTGTTAAAGACAATGTTTTATGTTACGATGTTGTGAGTCTCTAAGACAATGGTATGTTACTCTGGTTTTAAAACTTAAATCAATGGATGATCTTGCATGATTTTATTTCATATAGCTTTGTTATGGTTAAGCTATGGTATTAAGAAGTCACACCAAAATTAACCACGCTTCCGCAAAGCCAGGGTGTGACAAGTTAGGTTCCTCGAACACCCTAACACACTACATAATTAACAACACACCTTAAACTACTAATTTAACATTTAAATCCTAACTAGATTGTAACTATATCATTGAAACCCAACCCCATACCCCCCCCCCCCTTCGAACCGGTTATGGGAAATGGGGACACCCCCATGATTCTTTCAATATTTTATTTGGTTGTGTTGGTGGATAATGGAACACATTATACATGGGTTAAAAAGGATTAGGAGGTTTATAAGTAAACCTAGAGGACCATTATCATTCTTATCTTCAAAACAACACAAACAAGCTCATCTCTCTCTTCTCTTCTCCTTGTTCGGCCGAGAACCAACCACCCACCATCACCACCTTCAAGCTTTCCTTCATGCAATCTACACATATCCAAGGGTGCTAGAGACCATACAAGCAAGCTCGGTGTATTCGAAAGCTCAAGGACCTCTCTTGTTTTCTTTTATCCATCACTTTTACGCCTTGAAACTCCCCTAGCCTTGTGCTAGTAGTAAGTGCCTTAGATCTTCATCTTGTTCATATTTTTGTTGGTTAATAGTGAAAAGGATGGTGAAATATTGAGAACTCTAAAGAACATAATCAAAGTCTTGAAGTATAAACTAACTAGAGATGATGTATGGTTAAAGTAGAGATGAAATCATGTTGTTCTTGTGTTGTTATGATTATTGTATGTTGTTTGTTAGCAAAAATGTTATGGTTCATCACATAGACTTGCTAGATCATGTTTAAAGACATGAACTAGCAAGATGTGAAGGTTAAAGATGTGTAGGATGATGAAATCATCCATACATAACTATGAACTTGATTAAATACATGTTTTCTTGAAAAATAAAGGCCAAAATAAGTTATAAACTTGTAGATCTAAAGATCTATGAGTGGTTTTTCGAAAGAACCAAGTGAAAAGTATGAGTTTTGTTAAAACTCGGATCTTACATAAACTAAACCCATTTTTAGTGGATAAACAAGTATAGAAACACTTGTGTAACAAGAAAATTTCATAAAGAAATATTTTCGGAAAATGTGACTAGAAGTTGTAAAAGTTCAAACTCTTTAAAAGTAAAGTTTTTAAAGAATCAATCACATTTTTAAAGATAACAAGACTTACTAAGTGTGCTAGTAAGTTACTACATGTTTTTATAAATCTTCAAGTTCATAAGTTTATGGTTTATGCTTGTTTATGACAAGATTGGTAAAAAGGGTTGTATATTGTTGTTTGAGAATTGATTGAATGATTTTACAAAAGAAAATGATACGCTAGTAAGCGTGGACGCCTCCATTTACAAAGGAAACTCTGGCGAAATTTTCCTAAAAATCCAACACTTAGAAAATATTTTTCTAGTAAGTGTTTACAAATATATTTCTAAAATTTATTTTGAAAATAAACTTCGCCATGATTTTTATTACAAAAATACAAAGTATCGGAGATTGGTTTTCGCAAATAAAAATGGGTAAATATATATTTAGAATATATATTTTATATACTGAGACACTTGTATGATTATTTGTATATTTTGTGAACTAGTTATATTATTTTAGGGTAAAATAATATAACTTACAAAATACGCTAGAAATTACAACTCCAAAAGAATACCAAAAATTGCAAGGAATAAAATATTTAAGTTACACACGTAATATTGTGAAACCGAACAAGAAAACGTAACTTATGAAAATATTCTGGGATATACCATTACACTACATCTTTTTGGTAAATATTATTTTGGGAATGAAAGAAGTGGAAATATGATTTCGTAAATATTACCAAGTATATCATATTTTTGACGGCGAGAAAATATATTATTTTTCAGAGATAAAAATATATTTTCCTAGTATATTTAGAAGATATATAATTTTTGAGAAAAATATATATATTCTGGGACAATACATGATTGAACAAAATAAGTTTATATATATTTAAGTGAGACTTGAAATATATGGTTTTGGAAATATATATTGGGAATATATTAACATATTTTTATTTGGAACAATACACCGAAATACGACGCCATTACTTGGCAAGATATACAAATACAAATACGAAAATACATGTATGAGATACCCCCATCATTGGGAAGGAAAATACGAAATTAAAATACTTGAGAAGTAGGAATATGAAATATTGTTTAGCAATTAATACAAACGTTAACGAGTGATTATAACTTGGAATAATGTCAAGAAATTGTAACTCAAAAACATAAATACTAAGACAAGGCACGAACCGTTCGTCTAATAGACGTTAGACCATTGTAGGTAGTTGTGTTTGCCGCGGAGATTTGGGTTACAAGTACGAAGACGCAATACAGTGAGTTCATGTCCCCCTTTTCTCTTAACTGTTTTCAGTTTTATAACTTCGGGGGTGAAATACATGTTACAATTATTAAGGACATTTTTATACATGGTATGGTTAGCTTAAGGAGGGTTTGGGACGTTCAGATCATGTGAGTGGGTAGGTGGAACTTAAGGCCATTAATCCTCGTTGTAGGACCGAGGGTCATGAGTGATAGATCTATTCGGGTGTAGCGAGCCCCACTCCTGAGTCCGCTGAGTGGACCATGAGGTGACTATGAGCCCGACGCCAAAATGTGCTAGGTTTGAGTCTTCCTGCATCACTTCACACATATCATTGGCTTTACTACCCAATGGTGATCTCTTTTTCCTTAATTGCTACATACCAGGGATTTTCATACATACAGACACATTACAAAGGTTTATACATACTCACTTACACATGAACTCGCTCAACTTTATGTTGATTTTTCAAACTACATGTATTTCAGGGAATTAGCGGATCTGGTGAAGTATGCATAAGTCAAGCTGCATTGAATAAGATGTCATCCAGGGCAGTAGGTTTGGGAGGTGTAACCCTTACCTGGACGGGTTGCATGTCTTAAACCTCGTTTTATTAAAAGCCTTTTTGTTGTGTCTTATGAACACATTTTAGACAAGTATGGTTTGTAAAATTATTTTAAGTATCGACTTTTCCAAACACTGATGTTGTAGTATTCTAAAACCTAATGAATGGATGAACGTCTTGTATTTTTATCATATAGCATTGTTATGATTGTTGCTATGGTATTAAGAAGTCACACCAAAATAATCCACGCTTCCGCAAAAGCCAGGGTGTGACAGCTTTCAGGATCAACACCTGGCTCTTTGATTGCAAGCTCCCCCTTGCTTTGAGCTTTTCTCCAGACTCCCCCTTAGACTCAGCTATCAGGATCGTAATCTGGCTTATCCTCTGGCAATTCCAAACATTCATGAGAGAAATTTTTAAACATTTTAGGATTGAGAAACCTAGCTCTTATCACAGTCATTTTTACAATCAAAGCTTTTTAGGTTCATCCAGGATTTGTAACCTAGCTTTATAGCAGGAACAAATTACTTGGCTCTCTCCCCCTATCAAATAACTTCTATATATTTGACAATGAAAGAATCCTAAACCCTCCCAGTTAATCATCCAAGTCCAAATTAATAACCTTAGAAATTTCACAAACTGTTTTTGATTTTTCAAATAAAACATCAGGTTTCAAATTAATGAACTTGTTTATTTTTATAAACATGTTCAGCATACTTAGATTTTGAAACTCGGCTTTCAGACATCGGTTGTCGAAAATAAAGTAGAAACAAAATCTTTTTGTATTTTTTAAAGTTTTAGCTAAAACACACTGAAAATCTTTTTGTAATTTTTTCTTTAAAGAAATGCAGTAAACAAATATTTACAAACCTATTTTTGTTTGAGTTCGCGTCAGAGGATAATATCAGTTTATGACAAATCACTAGCACCGTTAACCTTAATAAACTTTAAGTTTTAAACAATTCACTTAGATTGTCAGTAAACTGATCCACTTAAATTTTCACATAAACTTCAGTTGATCCAAGATACGAGATTTAGTGTTTTAAGAACTTAACTTATTCGCGTATCCCACATCAGAATATACTCCCGTATCAAGATTCCCTAGATTCAGTCTTACAGGTTAGTTTACTATATTGATATATGTACTCTGGGTTAGTACGAGGCCTTGAGAGCTCAGGTATGAACTACTATTCAGTCAAAGAGATGATTGTTTTGGCATCATCTGTTCTAAGGGGAGATTATTGGATCATGTGGACCCCGCCAAAAGAACAGATGATTGGAAAGCCAAAATAATCTACAACAACTGATCTCCAATAATAGTGCTTAGAAGATTTACTCCCCCAATGACAAAGGCATCAACATCAACATCTGCTACTCCAAAAGTCTGCTAAAGCCAAAGTTTGCCAAAGAGAAACATCTGATGAAGACAAAGTCTACTGATACAAAGGTCTGCCAAAGGGAACCTCTGCTTGAAGGCAAAGTCTGTTGAAGCAAAAGGTCTGCTATGGTTCAATAGAGATTAAAGCTCAACTGATGATTATTCAATAGATGCTTCTCAACAGAGTCTTTAATGTAACAGTGCTTAGACTATTAGCAAATGTTAGAGTTTGTTAGGTTGTTAGATGTCACTGTCTAGGTGACGTCAGCCAACATGCTTCAGATATTTGATTTGTACTATAAATATAACAGTGCATGTACTGTTCTATTTATCACTTTCCTTCTTAACATTTTGTACGAACAAATAGGAGTGATCAGGCTGAGGGGGAGTTTGTAATTCTCATGCATACGTGAATCATTGTAATTTCAATATTTTACAAAAGCATGATGATGAAAGAAAATCTTCCACTGTTGTGATCAAAAGTTTACTATTCCGCTGCATATTTCCATATTTGTTTATCTTCTTACATTGTTTCATCTTAACTATTCACAACAATTCAAACTCAGATCCTAACATATACGATCCGTATTAGACTACTATACGGCGGAGTTTTCGTCTATATGATAGGTCTATACGATATGTATAGACCCCCTGATTTTTCAATTAACTCCTTGTTTTTTTAGAATTTAGGGGATCTATACGGATGCATAGGTCTATACGATTCGTATTAGACTACTATACGACGGAGTTTTCTTCTATACAATCATATAGGGGTGAAGTAAAAAAATTTAGATTTTAGGTTTTTTGTCGTTTCAAACGTATCGTTTTTTGTCATTACGTGTCATTTTATGAAGTATATTTTCTATATGTGTCGATCTAATGACGTTTAGTTCCATGCGGTATCATATTCCATGATTACGAGTAATTTTGTTTGGAATCCACTTATACTCTAACGTGTCGTGTTGTATGTATACGTCTCGTACGGTATCATAACTTGACATATTTTGTAATGAAATATCATATTGTGGTGTATATTGTCTATACGTGTCGTGTTATCGCGTACTATGGTGTATTATGTCTCTACTTGTCATATTGTTCCGTATTATGGCATATTATTGTCACACCCCAACCGATGGCGGAATCATCGAGGCGTGGCACTAGGCGAATCAGATTGCTCGAGAGAATCCATAACAACTAAATTGCGACAATATTTAAGGCGTTCATTATCCCATACTAATAAACAAATACAATCACATAAGCTGTCATGAATTTCATGTTCTCACAAACAATACAAATCCGACAACCTATATTTTAGGTGTGTTTCTAGACTTCCTAGCTTAATTTGATGTAGACTGCGACTAAACCTGCAACATACGTTAAAATAACCTCAATACAAAAGTATTGGCGAGTATACAAGTTTTGATAGAGTAGCATAGTAGAATAAAAGTGCTGCGAACTACCACATACATAAACAGGATACGACAACATATATACAAGACAGATACTACCAGCTAAGTCACTCGAGCTGCGATTGCGATTGCTATTCATCCTAACTAGACCCTGTCGGGTTCAATAGTACTACAATAGTTAAGGTGGGACGTCGCGAGTAAAAGTCCTAGCACACATGTATCAAGCATCACGAATAAATATGTACAGCAGTTATTCGCAAGTGATTAATAGTTTGATCATATAATTCGTTGTGATAAGTGCAATTTGATATCACATATGTTACACCCAAAAGTGCGATAAAAAAGGGTTCGAGTATACTCACAGTAGGTGTTCAACAAGTAAACACAACTTGATTGGACTGACTTAGAGCGCGTCTGAGTTAGCCTGATCATGGAATGATAGCGTAAGTGTTGAACAGCGTGAAACAGTGCGTTGAGGGTGATGGTGGGTCGAAGGGTGGTCCGATCGGATGACTCGTCCGGACGGATGACCCTTCGGTCGGATGATCATTCGAGTGTGATGTTGAAATGTTGAACTTTTGAAGTTTTCGTTGTAGTTTAGATTAAGTCATTCGATCGGATAGTCATCCGGACGGATGGTCATTCAATCGGATGGCTATTCGATTGAAGGCTTGTTAGTTTGTAAATAATTGGTCACCTGGTCGAATGGTCATTCGATCGGATGGTCATCCGATCGGATGGCCGTTCGACTGGGTGACCTGTTTGTTTGAACTTTTGTGAAATTGTTTAAGTGTTGAAAGCCATAAGTCATCCGTCCGGATTGTCGTTCGATCGGATGGCAATCCGATCGGACGGTAATCCGTTCAGCGACCTGATCGTTTTGGAACTTGCAAAATTCGTTAAGTTATAAAGTTTTGCGGTTTAACCGAGACGGTATGACAACGTATTGAACAACAGAAACCACACCAAGTCCAAGTCGTTCGATCGGATGGGAATCACCCCGTCTGATCAGCAACTGTCCTTGACGGAATTTCATGTTCAACTCGTTAAGTCGGTTGTCTCCTTGATAGCAATCAGTTCTCAGACCTGTCACACCCTGGCTTTGCGGAAGCGTGGGTAATATTGGTGTGACTTCTTAATACCATAGCTTAATCATAACAAAGCTATATGAATTTAAAAACCATGCAAGTCATCATTAAGTTTAGAAATCAACATACATTACCATTGTTTAACGCGGACATACTCTAGTATCCATAACCTTGTTCAATAACATTACAACTTAAAATAAAACATAAACGTGATTTAGGGATTATGCCTTGTCCAGGAAAGAGGCACAACCCTAAACCCAGATGACTTCATGAAAGGTTGCAGCGGAAAACGTTCATACCGTGCCAGAATCCGTTAATTTCCTGAAATACATGTGAGTTGAAAAATCAACAATAATGTTGAGCGAGTTCATGTGCAAGTGAGTAAGTAAAACACTTGTAAGTATAAAAGTTTCCTGGTATGTAGCAGTGTAAGAGGACTTGTGATCACCAATGGTTTGCAAGGCCATTAGCATGTCGTGAAATGCAAGTAAGTAAGATACAACCCTAGCCGATTTTGCGTTGGGTACCAAGTCACTCCGGATCCGTTCTGTTAGTCCTTCGAGAGGCCTGTTCTGTTGGACCGGGAGCTGGGCTCGCTACACCCAAATAGATCTACCGCTCGAGTCCCTCGGGGTTCTAACTACCCATTCACATGATCTAAACCTCCTTACGTTATTCATACCGTGTATAAAGTACTTGTAAACAAAGTAACATGTATTTCACCCCCGCAGTTAAGAAAACTGAAAACAGTTAGAGAAAAGGGGGACATGAACTCACAGTGGATGCGTAAACTCTATCAAGCGTCTCTGAAGCAGTAAGCTGTGCAACGACCTACAAGTGCTAATTCTATTAGACGGACGGCCGTGCTTTAGCTTTACAGTTTATGTTTGCGGGAAATAGTTAGACAACTATTTCGTGTTACATTTTGTTTATGCTTGATAGTTATACATCTTCCCAAGGATGGGGGATTTAATACATGTGCGTAAGTTACGTTTTATCAAACTTGTGGTAATGTAATTACCGGTGTAACTTAAATGTTTATGGAAGCGTTCGCAAAGTTTTGGAATCATTAACGCTTGTAAATATTATTTTCACTCTAAAATAATATTTATGTATTTCACAAAATAATCATAAACAGTGTTGTGACAAATATATTTATCACGTTAATCCTTGTGAAAATCCCACCTCCGAATGTTTAGTAAAATATAGTACTGGCGAAATTTATGTTTCAAAAGTATGCCCAAAAATAGTTCTAACACTTGTTGTGTAAAAAGTCTAAGTGTTAGGGTTTTAGAAAATTTCGCCAGAGTTTCCTCTGTAACTGGAGGTGGCCACGCTTTTAAGCGTATCATTTTCTTTTAACAAATCAACTCAATCAACTTCTTTATTTCAATCAAACAATTTCCGACACATCAAACTAGTCAACAAGTATGTAAATTTGCATAATCGCATGAACTTGCAGTTTTTCCGCATCAATAATGTAAATCACCTTTATATATGTAGATCTTTATATATAAAGAAACTTTAATCTCGTAAAAGCCTCGTGTTTAGAGAAAACCGTCTTTACAACTTCTAGTAACAAGTGACAAATACACTTCTTTGTCGGATCTCTTTATTTTACAAGTGTCTATACACTTGTGGTTTATAAAATCATATTTATTAGTGCAAGATCCATCTTTTAGAAAAACATGATTTCCTTAAAGTGTGGTCTTTCAAAAATACCACTTGCGGATACGTAGATCCGCTAGTTTTAAACACCATTTTACCGGTTAAAATACTTTTACACAAGTAAAATACTTCTCTACAAGTTCATGTCTCTAGAATGTGGTAGTGTTCTCCTTTAACCCTTGTATCTTTCAAAAACAAGCTTATGTGAAGATACGTGATTTTACAAAGTCGGGTTAAACGAAGATTTGAGCTACCACATTATAGATCGGGTCACAATAAGCACAAATTTCAAGTCCTACGACTTTTACACAAGACATATGCTATTAACCTCCATTTTAGTGATTTTACTAGACTTTAAAGATTCAAAACGCATGTTAACGATATTTAACCGACGAAAGTTCTTTTAACCACTTTAGATGAGTGTAAAATCAAGTTTTAAAGGTTATACCTCTAGCTCAAGGCTAGGGAAGAGTTGTGACGAAAACCGCGTGGATAAAAGCCAACGAGAGTGGTCCTTCGCGTTCCGCTTGCACCAAAGCTCCTTATACGTGTCTTGTGATGTTTGAATGGTCTTGGAATGATGAGGATGAATGTCGAAAGTGGGTGTAGGGGGCTGGGGTGTTTCGGCCGAGAGTGGGAGAGACAAGAGAGTGAAAGTGTGTTGGTGAAAATGTTAAGTAATAATCTCATGTATTAGTGTTTATTTATAGGCATGATTTAAGGGTTTTATCCAATGGAAATTGTGCCTTCAAGATATTAAACACACACCATAAAATAATAATTTACTAGTCCTTGTGTGTCCCCCACATTTGTGGACGGTTAGGGGCTTGGGTGGGGGGTTGGTTCGATCCTAAACATTAGTTAGGGGTTTAGTTTAGGTTAACTAAGTTAGTTTAGGTGTTAACTTAGTTAGTTATAAGTTGCGTGTTATGACGGGTGTTAGGGTAATCAGGGACCCTAACTGGCTCAGAAAAATAGTGATAGTGAAAATAGTAAAGTTTTCATGTTCTGGGTAAAGTCCGGGTGTCCGGTTGGATAGTAATCCGTTAAAGTGTTACAAAAGACTTTAAAGTGTCGTTATTACATTTTAGTGACACATTTTGTTTTCCCGACACTTTAGAAAGTGTCTAGTAATATTTTCTCATTTTTGGCACTTTACTAGTCAGCTAGAAGCTGGTTAAATTATTTAAAGTGCTGTGTTTGGTACTTAAAGTACGTTCTGGCACATCCGAATCAGTGTATCCTATCCCCTAGCGACGCGGTAACACAACCCTGATATCCTACACTCACTACCAGTGTAGCCAAAATATATGAGGCTCTTAACAGGCCTTGAGGCAGTATTTGCCTGATGCTGGTTATATCAGCATGTTCACTGTGTATCCGTTTGGTGCTACTGTGCTTTTTGTGCATCATGTTTGTCACTAGGGTTCAGCACGTAAATAATGTAGTGACAGCAAATAAAGTATGATGCAAGTAAGTGCATGTATCAGTATGCAGGTAGCAGTTTATCAGCTAGTTTCAATCAAGCACAGTAATCAAGTAATAATTAATCATTAATTAAGTTGTACGGATACCTGGTTTTGTGCGGGTTGTCACATTCTCCCCCCGTTAAATAAATTTCGTCCCGAAATTTTAAGTTCTGCTTGTAGATGCAGTGTTCTTGGGAAATAAGTGGGGGTACTTTTCTTTCATTCGGTCCTCACGTTCCCATGTGAATTCAGGACCATGTCTGGCATTCCAACGTACCTTGACGAGTTTGACACTGCTCCGGCGGGTCTTGTTAACTTTCCAATCTGTGACCTCGACAGGTTCTTCAACGAAGTGGAGCGTGTCGTCAATATGAATCTCGTCGATAGGAATGGCAACGTCAACTTGAGTTGGACTTTTCTTTAAATTGGATACATGAAATGTATCGTGAACACCATTTAGTTCAGCAGGTAGGTCCAACTTGTATGCTACTGTCCCAATTCTTTCCAGAATTCTAAAGGGACCAATGTAGCGTGGATTCAACTTTCCTCGCTTTCCAAAGCGCGCTACCCCTTTCCAGGGTGAAACCTTCAATAATACCATCTCTCCGACTTGGAAGTCCACATGCTTCCGGTTTGGATCCGCGTAGGCCTTTTGCCTGTGGCGAGCGGCTTCGATGCGTTTAAGAATTTGCGCGATCTTATCTGTCGTCTCTTGGACGATCTCGGGACCAGCAAGCTGCCTATCACCTGCGTCAGACCAACATAGTGGGGATCGGCACTTGCGTCCGTATAGGGCCTCAAAAGGCGCAACACCAATACTGGTGTGGTAGCTGTTGTTGTACGAAAATTCGACCAAGGGTAAGTGTTTATCCCAGCTACCTCCTAAATCCATAACACATGCCCTCAGCATGTCTTCCAACGTTTGTATTGTTCGCTCGCTCTGGCCATCGGTTTGCGGATGGAATGCAGTGCTCAGATTCAATTGTGAGCCAAAAGATTCTTGGAAAGATTGCCATATTCTTGACACAAATCTTCCGTCTCTATCAGAGATGATCGAGAGTGGTACTCCATGTCGTGCTACGATCTCTCTCATGTAAATTTCCGCAAGTTTACTAGTACTGTCTTTCTCCCTGATTGGCAGAAAATGTGCGGACTTTGTTAGGCGGTCTACAATCACCCAAATCATATCATGGCCTCTTGGCGTTCTTGGCAGTTTTGTGATAAAATCCATTGAGATTTGTTCCCATTTCCATTTGGGAATCTCAGGTTGTTGCAGAAGTCCCGAAGGCTTCTGGTATTCTGCCTTGACCTTAGCGCACGTTAAACATTTGCTCACATAGACGGCAACGTCGCCTTTCATCCTAGGCCACCAATAGAAATCTTTAAGATCGTGGTACATCTTATCCGATCCAGGGTGGATAGAGTACCGTGACTTGTGCGCTTCGTCGAAAATAACTTCCCTTAATCCACCAAACAGAGGAACCCAAATCCTTTTCTCAAAATGTAACGTCCCTTCCTCGTTTGGTACCAAAAGCTTCTCCATTCCCCGGAGATATTCTTCCTCAAGGTTTCCCTTCTTGAGAGCTTCCTTTTGTGTAGCACGAATGCGCGAGGGAAGGTCGGTTCGTACAATCATTTCCAAAGCTCTAGCCCTTATGGGCTTGATTCTTTCTTTACGACTTAGGGCATCGGCAACTACATTTGCCTTCCCCGGGTGATACTTGATCTCGCAGTCGTAATCATTCAATAATTCGACCCAACGTCTTTGCCTCATATTTAACTCCTTCTGGTTAAATATATGTTGTAGGCTCTTGTGATCTGTGAAAATTGTGCACTTCGTACCATACAGGTAGTGCCTCCAGATCTTTAGTGCAAAAACCACTGCGCCAAGCTCTAAATCATGTGTGGTATAATTCTTCTCGTGCACTTTCAGTTGGCGTGATGCGTAAGCAATGACCTTTTGGCGTTGCATCAACACACATCCCAATCCCTGACGCGATGCGTCGCAGTATACCACAAAATCGTCGGTACCTTCCGGTAGAGCTAAGATTGGCGCGTTGCAGAGCTTATCTTTCAATATCTGAAACGCTTCGTCCTGTTTGATTCCCCAATCAAACGTCTTATCCTTCTGGGTCAGGAGCGTTAACGGTTGAGCGATTTTCGAAAAATCCTCGATGAACCTTCGATAGTAGCCAGCCAAACCCAAGAATTGTCGAATCTCGGTTGGCGTTGTAGGCGTCTCCCAATTCTTGATTGCCTCGATCTTTGTGGGATCAACATGAATTCCATCCCCATTAACCACATGTCCAAGAAACTGGACTTCGCGTAGCCAAAACTCGCACTTGGAGAATTTGGCGTACAGTTGTTCCTTCTTTAGTAGCTCCAAAATGGTTCTAAGATGTTGTTCGTGTTCAGCCTTCGTCTTTGAGTAAATCAGGATGTCGTCGATGAATACAATCACGAACTTGTCTAAGTATGGCTTGCAAACTCTATTCATCAAGTCCATAAACACTGCAGGCGCATTGGTTAAACCAAATGGCATCACGAGGAACTCGTAGTGTCCATAACGAGTTCGGAAGGCTGTTTTCGGGATACTTTCCTCCTGTATCCTTAATTGGTGGTATCCAGATCGAAGATCGATCTTAGAGTAACAGCTTGAACCTTGGAGTTGATCGAACAGATCGTCGATCCTTGGCAGTGGATACCTGTTCTTTATCGTCAGCTTGTTCAATTCTCTGTAGTCAATACACATACGGAAACTTCCGTCTTTCTTCTTGACAAACAAGACCGGAGCTCCCCAAGGTGAGAAGCTTGGTCGGATAAAACCTTTATCTAACAGCTCCTGAAGCTGTGTTGACAATTCCTGCATCTCTGATGGAGCAAGTCTGTATGGTGCCTTAGCCACAGGCGCGGCGCCTGGAACTAAGTCAATGTGAAACTCCACTTGCCTCTGAGGTGGCAGTCCAGGTAAGTCTTCTGGGAAGACTTCTGGATACTCCCTTACGACAGGGATGTCTTCGATTGTTGGCTCGGCAGCCTTCTTGTCTACGATGTGTGCCAGAAAAGCAACACATCCTTTCCGTAAACACTTCCTTGCCTTCAAGCAGCTGATGAATCTTAGCGGTGTGTCACGCTTCTCTCTGTGAACCACAATTGTCTCACCATCGTCAGTTGGGATACGAACAACTTTCTCGTGACATACTATCTCCGCCTTGTTCCTGGATAGCCAATCCATTCCTACCACCACGTCGAAGCTTCCCAATTGGACTGGTAGTAGATCCAGAGTAAACTCGCGTTCTCCCAATTCTATCACGCAACCTCTGATTACTTCGTCGGCTCCAACTAACTTTCCATCAGCTAATTCGATCGAGTAGGGTATGTCTAACTTATTAGCAGCTAACCCAAGCATATTCTTAAATTCTAGCGATACGAAGCTATAATCGGCACCAGTATCAAATAAAACGGATGCATAGCGTTGATTGATAGGGAACGTACCGGTAACAACATTTGGATCTTGACGTGCTTCTCTAGCTTCAAGTTGGAACACTCTACCACGGGCTTGATTCAGTGTTGGGCAATTCTTCTTAAAATGCCCAATTTCCCCGCAATTGTAGCATCCGAGCCTTTGCCCATTACCATCCCCATTTCCAGCTGGGGTGTTGTTCTGGTTGGCATTGCCAGCCTGGTTTGCATTGTTGCTTCGGTTTCTGTTTCCTCCAAGATTTCCTTGCTGGCGATTCCCATTTCCACCACGGTTATCATTCCTATTTCCATATCCTCCCTGGCCTCCACGGCCGGCAGAGACCCAACAAGTATCCTTAGAGTGACCACGTTTCCCACATGCTTCACATACTTTTAGCCCACAATGACCAGAATGGTGGCGCTGGCAGGCATTACACCTGGGATGGGTGCCCATATATCCCTTTCCTCTCCTTCCACTGCCAGCTGCACCCTGAGCTGGCGTGCTTGGTGCTCCTCTCTTACCATCACCGCTAACACTTAGCTTGAAGTTCGAAAACTTTCTTTTGTTACTTCCGGACGACTCAACATGCGTCTCTTTCTCCTTTGCCTTTACATTACCAAACTTGTTTAAACGAATCCCCTCCTCGGTGAGAGCCACGCTCAAATCGATGGCTTCAGTGATAGTCGCTGGTTTGGAGGAGGTTACCATGCTTATTATTTGGGGAGCCAAACCCCAAATGAAGCGCTCGATTCGTTTGTATTCAGGCGTAACCATGTAAGGAACCACTTGAGATAGGTCATGAAACCTCTGAACGTACTCTGCTACTTTCGGACCATCCATCTTTAAGTGCCAGAATTCAGTCTCCAACCTCTGAATTTCTGCGCGTGAACAGTACTTCTTGCGCATCAGTTCTTTCAATTCGGCCCAAGTCAGGGCGTAGGCGGCAGCTTCGCCTAAGGTTTGGACTTGTAAGTTCCACCAAGATAGGGCTCCGTCGAGAAATAGCCCTGAGATGTATGTGACTTGTTGATCCTCAGCACACTTGCTCATGCGTATGACGGAGTCGGTTTTCTCAGCCCAGCGGGTAAAGGCAACTGCACCTCCTGTGCCATTGAAGTTAACTGGTTTGCAGTCTAAGAACTGCTTGTAGGTACATCCGTGAGGTGGATTGTTATTGCCTTGATTAACACTTCCGCTCCCTCCTGGCTGAGAAGCTGCGTACTGCGCTATGGCAGCAGCAATGACTTGTTGTAGCTCTTCCTGAGTGGTAGGCATAGGCTGTTGTTGTCGTCTTGGCGGCATCTTTCTAAAAGATGGTTTAAGTTGGTTAGGCCATAGAAGGCTCCGATGTATAATACGTAAATCAGTTCGTAATATGGCGTACGTATATAACGGTAGTAATAGTATAATCACACAGCATCACATGTTATCACATATCACAAATATCAATCACACAACATCCCATACCATAACAATGCAAATAAGTAATCAAGCGAATCCAAAATATGGTGAGAAAACTGCGATTGCCATAATAATGAGACCACATCGTAAGTGTATACATACAATCATGAATCACTGGGGCTACATCACCCCTGTCAAAAGCTACATCAGTATCAATACAACATCAAGTACATAACAAAAGTCAAATCATAACGTAGTCTCCTCAAAAATGCTGTGCAAGTAAAAGCAATCGCCGCCTTCTCACTCGCCTACCCATGTGGCATCGATGAGCTCAAGCAGATGGTGGTGGAGGAGGAGGAAAACGGGTATAAAACAAACGGCGCATCTCTAACCAATCTGCCTCCATCGCCTGCTGCGTGCGAATAACGGAGGCAATCTGCTGCTCCAAAGTAGTAAGACGAGCAGCATAATCAGGGGGTAATGATCGAAACGGCTGTAACGGAGAGGGTGCCTGACCATGGCACTGACGTGGCCGAGCTCTCTCGAGCTCCTGTAGTCGCTGCTCGTGCGACTCATGCTGGTAAACAAATGACATCAATACGTCCTCGATAGTGTGTCCCACGTGGAACCTGTGGTATGGATCAGTGGGTGGCATAGGGGAAAATGGTGACCACAGCAGTGGCTCACGTGTGGGGTCAAAGGGTGCCATCCCAAAAGGAGCAGTAATAGGTGGAACAAAAGGCATCTGTGGTAAGAAAGGCATGGGCATCGGTACATGCCCTGATGGGTGGGCTGAAGAGCCCTCTCCAGGCCCTGCTGGAGGTATGTATGTGGGAATCTGAAACGAAAAGTCAGTGTGTCTAGCGTCTGGGATCTGTGGGGGTAGTGGTGGGACGTCCTCATCAGCCGGGATCCACCCGTGCTGTGCGGCCTCGTCCGGTGGATCCATCTGTGCCGCGAACGGTGCATGTCCGGGCTCTATGGGAACGGGATCAAATAAAGGGGCTACAACAGGGTCAACAGGTGCCAAGTACTCAAATGGTGGGTCAACAGGTACAGCAACCATGGGTAGAGGATCAATGGGATCGACAGGGATATGATCGTCTGCAATCAAAGGAACATCTAGGTGGTGATCAACGGCAATGGGCTCAAGGGGTATATCGGCATGCATAGGGTCATGCTCCGGTAACACATCAAGAGCAGCTGCCTGCTCAGGGACAAGGGCAGGCTCCAAGTCATCGAATGCCATATCAAAGTCAAAATCAGGATCAATAGGATCAAAAGGGTCAACAGGATCCGCTGGATCCTCCATAAACTGGTCCATCGGAACAAACTCCAAGTCACGATCAGGGTCGAACCTTGGGGGAAACATAGGGTCGGAATCCTCCACGTCCTCGTGGTCAAAAGTGGGACTGGGGATGGGGGCGACAGAAGATGCATGATCAGAATCTGACTCGTGAG
Organism: Helianthus tuberosus; assembly: GCA_030545235.1. Taxonomy (NCBI): domain Eukaryota; kingdom Viridiplantae; phylum Streptophyta; class Magnoliopsida; order Asterales; family Asteraceae; genus Helianthus; species Helianthus tuberosus. The sequence goes on along the minus strand of CM060415.1, from coordinate 104,575,563 downwards.
AGTAGTGCTGCGCACTAAGGGTATGTGTCGGTGCAGAAGCCACAGACTCAGAGGAGTCCTGGGCTGGGGAAAGTGCAGGTGCCTCCGCAGCCGGAGCATCTGCAATCAGTAGAGGGGCAACAGCGGGTAGGGCCTCGCCCTGAACGTCCTCCATAGGCTCCTCCTCGAACAAGTCGACGTCGTCCTCGTCGCCGTCGAATGGTAACTCCTGAACAGGGTAAGCAGCGAGGGGTATGGGAGCAGGGATCACCGCTAGTGGCAAATCCCCGGCCGGAATATCAATAGGGAGCTCATCGTCGCCATCAGGTAGGGCGAATGGCTGGAAGTCGTCATCGTCGGTACTGGTAAAGTCTGACGTGTACACCTCGTGCTCCGAGGACTCTAAATCATCTGACACAACACGCCTGGGGTTGGTGATGTCTGAACCACCTGAATCAGCCGGATCCATGTATCTGTAACATAAACACAAGTATGCACAAACAGTCAATCGCATAATCAGTTAATCACATAAGTCACCAAGTGGGGCATCACATAATTTCTCCTAGTCTTGCTAGCCAAAATCATCTAGTCTACAAGACTGTTCTATCCTTCACTTAAACCAGACCTCGATCCTCCAGATCGAACCTTATAACAAATCAACGTGCTCAACTACCTTGACCATCTCGATCCTCCAGATCGAACCTTATAACAAATCAACGTGCTCAACTACCTTATTCACCTCGATCCTCCAGATCGATCCTCAGCCCTCCAAGCTGAACTTATAATTAATAAAATGTGCTCAACATTTGTTTGTAAAAAGTGTGGATCTGGACTTAAGTGGTATGCAGAAAAATGTTTTCGTGAGAGCCCTAGTGATCATAGTCTAGACTCGAGACAGAATCCTAGTTCGCTATGATCAGAGCTCTGATACCAAGCTGTCACACCCTGGCTTTGCGGAAGCGTGGGTAATATTGGTGTGACTTCTTAATACCATAGCTTAATCATAACAAAGCTATATGAATTTAAAAACCATGCAAGTCATCATTAAGTTTAGAAATCAACATACATTACCATTGTTTAACGCGGACATACTCTAGTATCCATAACCTTGTTCAATAACATTACAACTTAAAATAAAACATAAACGTGATTTAGGGATTATGCCTTGTCCAGGAAAGAGGCACAACCCTAAACCCAGATGACTTCATGAAAGGTTGCAGCGGAAAACGTTCATACCGTGCCAGAATCCGTTAATTTCCTGAAATACATGTGAGTTGAAAAATCAACAATAATGTTGAGCGAGTTCATGTGCAAGTGAGTAAGTAAAACACTTGTAAGTATAAAAGTTTCCTGGTATGTAGCAGTGTAAGAGGACTTGTGATCACCAATGGTTTGCAAGGCCATTAGCATGTCGTGAAATGCAAGTAAGTAAGATACAACCCTAGCCGATTTTGCGTTGGGTACCAAGTCACTCCGGATCCGTTCTGTTAGTCCTTCGAGAGGCCTGTTCTGTTGGACCGGGAGCTGGGCTCGCTACACCCAAATAGATCTACCGCTCGAGTCCCTCGGGGTTCTAACTACCCATTCACATGATCTAAACCTCCTTACGTTATTCATACCGTGTATAAAGTACTTGTAAACAAAGTAACATGTATTTCACCCCCGCAGTTAAGAAAACTGAAAACAGTTAGAGAAAAGGGGGACATGAACTCACAGTGGATGCGTAAACTCTATCAAGCGTCTCTGAAGCAGTAAGCTGTGCAACGACCTACAAGTGCTAATTCTATTAGACGGACGGCCGTGCTTTAGCTTTACAGTTTATGTTTGCGGGAAATAGTTAGACAACTATTTCGTGTTACATTTTGTTTATGCTTGATAGTTATACATCTTCCCAAGGATGGGGGATTTAATACATGTGCGTAAGTTACGTTTTATCAAACTTGTGGTAATGTAATTACCGGTGTAACTTAAATGTTTATGGAAGCCTTCGCAAAGTTTTGGAATCATTAACGCTTGTAAATATTATTTTCACTCTAAAATAATATTTATGTATTTCACAAAATAATCATAAACAGTGTTGTGACAAATATATTTATCACGTTAATCCTTGTGAAAATCCCACCTCCGAATGTTTAGTAAAATATAGTACTGGCGAAATTTATGTTTCAAAAGTATGCCCAAAAATAGTTCTAACACTTGTTGTGTAAAAAGTCTAAGTGTTAGGGTTTTAGAAAATTTCGCCAGAGTTTCCTCTGTAACTGGAGGTGGCCACGCTTTTAAGCGTATCATTTTCTTTTAACAAATCAACTCAATCAACTTCTTTATTTCAATCAAACAATTTCCGACACATCAAACTAGTCAACAAGTATGTAAATTTGCATAATCGCATGAACTTGCAGTTTTTCCGCATCAATAATGTAAATCACCTTTATATATGTAGATCTTTATATATAAAGAAACTTTAATCTCGTAAAAGCCTCGTGTTTAGAGAAAACCGTCTTTACAACTTCTAGTAACAAGTGACAAATACACTTCTTTGTCGGATCTCTTTATTTTACAAGTGTCTATACACTTGTGGTTTATAAAATCATATTTATTAGTGCAAGATCCATCTTTTAGAAAAACATGATTTCCTTAAAGTGTGGTCTTTCAAAAATACCACTTGCGGATACGTAGATCCGCTAGTTTTAAACACCATTTTACCGGTTAAAATACTTTTACACAAGTAAAATACTTCTCTACAAGTTCATGTCTCTAGAATGTGGTAGTGTTCTCCTTTAACCCTTGTATCTTTCAAAAACAAGCTTATGTGAAGATACGTGATTTTACAAAGTCGGGTTAAACGAAGATTTGAGCTACCACATTATAGATCGGGTCACAATAAGCACAAATTTCAAGTCCTACGACTTTTACACAAGACATATGCTATTAACCTCCATTTTAGTGATTTTACTAGACTTTAAAGATTCAAAACGCATGTTAACGATATTTAACCGACGAAAGTTCTTTTAACCACTTTAGATGAGTGTAAAATCAAGTTTTAAAGGTTATACCTCTAGCTCAAGGCTAGGGAAGAGTTGTGACGAAAACCGCGTGGATAAAAGCCAACGAGAGTGGTCCTTCGCGTTCCGCTTGCACCAAAGCTCCTTATACGTGTCTTGTGATGTTTGAATGGTCTTGGAATGATGAGGATGAATGTCGAAAGTGGGTGTAGGGGGCTGGGGTGTTTCGGCCGAGAGTGGGAGAGACAAGAGAGTGAAAGTGTGTTGGTGAAAATGTTAAGTAATAATCTCATGTATTAGTGTTTATTTATAGGCATGATTTAAGGGTTTTATCCAATGGAAATTGTGCCTTCAAGATATTAAACACACACCATAAAATAATAATTTACTAGTCCTTGTGTGTCCCCCACATTTGTGGACGGTTAGGGGCTTGGGTGGGGGGTTGGTTCGATCCTAAACATTAGTTAGGGGTTTAGTTTAGGTTAACTAAGTTAGTTTAGGTGTTAACTTAGTTAGTTATAAGTTGCGTGTTATGACGGGTGTTAGGGTAATCAGGGACCCTAACTGGCTCAGAAAAATAGTGATAGTGAAAATAGTAAAGTTTTCATGTTCTGGGTAAAGTCCGGGTGTCCGGTTGGATAGTAATCCGTTAAAGTGTTACAAAAGACTTTAAAGTGTCGTTATTACATTTTAGTGACACATTTTGTTTTCCCGACACTTTAGAAAGTGTCTAGTAATATTTTCTCATTTTTGGCACTTTACTAGTCAGCTAGAAGCTGGTTAAATTATTTAAAGTGTTGTGTTTGGTACTTAAAGTACGTTCTGGCACATCCGAATCAGTGTATCCTATCCCCTAGAGACGCGGTAACACAACCCTGATATCCTACACTCACTACCAGTGTAGCCAAAATATATGAGGCTCTTAACAGGCCTTGAGGCAGTATTTGCCTGATGCTGGTTATATCAGCATGTTCACTGTGTATCCGTTTGGTGCTACTGTGCTTTTTGTGCATCATGTTTGTCACTAGGGTTCAGCACGTAAATAATGTAGTGACAGCAAATAAAGTATGATGCAAGTAAGTGCATGTATCAGTATGCAGGTAGCAGTTTATCAGCTAGTTTCAATCAAGCACAGTAATCAAGTAATAATTAATCATTAATTAAGTTGTACGGATACCTGGTTTTGTGCGGGTTGTCACAAGACCGGCACTAAGGAATGAGTAGAAGGCCTGAACGAGCTCCGATTCTATCAGTTTTGAGTAAAAGTTAAGAAAGTTTGAAGAATGGTTGAATCTAGTTGAAAATATTTAGATTTAGGTTAAATCAGTGTTAAAACATTGTAGAAATCCCTTAGATCTGAGTTATTCTTGATGGAATGAGGTCACACTTTGATGTTCATGAGAACCCATGATGACGTCATCCTAAAACAGCCCAAATCCACTGATTTCATGGTGAAAAGTTAAGTTTTGATAGTGAAATCGATGAGAAAGTGTGTGTAGATCAAGAAAGTACAAGATTTAAGATGAAGACTTATAAGAATTGCGAGAAATCGAGAGAAAATAGCTTGAGAGCATGCGGGTTGAATGAGGCTGTCACATCAACTGTTGTTGATGTGACAAGTGGGGTATTTATAGGTGAAAAGGGAGAAAGGCGGTGCAAGATGGGTCGGATGGCCTTTCGATCGGATGGCCATCCGATCGGATGGTCATCCGTTCGGATGACCATTCGATCGAAGGGCTTTGGCAAGTTGGTTTCCGACTTTTCGTTTCGCTCGTTGAGCGTTGCGATAGTTTGTCTACACATATCCATACATATATATATTTATCATTATTATTCATCAAAAGGTCGTATATAAGTATCCACATTCCCAAGTTTGCGATGCGATAATCGAGTTACGCATGATTACGGGTGCGCGTTCGAGTCTGCGTTGCGTTGTGATGTGCGATTTAGCGTAGCGATAGTATGCATTATATGCGAAAATAGTCTTGTAAGCGGTATAGTTACATTATGATCCGAATCTCTGGTGCTAGGCGTAAAGAGTGTAGCTAGAGTAACAAGCACGAAGGTGCGGGTTGTTACAGTCTCCCCTGCTTTAGGAAATTTCATCCCGAAATTAATCCACAAGAAGGGTCGCGAGGATGGGTGCGAGGGATAGTAGCGATAAAAGCGAGTAGAAGTAAACGAGTGATCGATCGAGAATTGGCGGGTGAGAGCATTGTAATGACATGGAGAAAGCGATGAGCGAAACGATCCAAAAGTGCTTTGAGTTCTCGAAAAGTTTTGTTTGCAAAAGATTTTAAGGAAAACTTGATTTATGAAAATTTTCTCACGGTATGGCATTAAACTGTGTCGATGTTCACGCCAGCATCGTGAGAGAGTTTTGTTAGGTTGTAAGAAGATGTTGAAAACTCGAATTTTGAAAATTCTCTTATGACGTGGTGTTAACTAGAGTCGATCGTTAAACCAACGTTGTAAGAAAGTTTGTTTGTCCAGAAAAGGTTTTAAGTTTAATTAAATAAAATTTTGCTTTTACATATAAATTTTAACAATACGATAAGATAGCGTCTAGCCCCACATGGCACTTTTCCATGAAAGTTCAAATAATATGACTAAAACACTTATATATAGGAAGTACCAGCGGCGTATCCACCTTGCTTTAGTCATATTGCCTCCGTCCCGTGAAGCGGTGTCATGCGTGTCGACATGGTACAGGTAGATTTTTGATCCCTTGGTCCCAAACAATGAATGGTTGAACCAAGTTCCAGTGATTGCGAACGTCGAGGTGGCGCGACTGTCGAGTGCGAAGTGTGAGGGCGGTAGGCGAAAAGCGAGAAGCGATAAACTATAAGCGATAATCACCAAGTGATAAGCGACGAGCATTAGGCGATAGGCAGCGAGGGACATGCGAAGAGCGAAAGACGAAAAGCGATCGATGATAAGCGAAAGCGATACGCGATACATAGTAAGCGAAAAGCGAACAGTGATACATGAACAGTGATACGTGATAAGCGATAAGCGAAAACACAAATAGCGAAGAACGGTAAGCGATACATGATAAGCGAAAAGCAATCAGGGAAAAGCGATAAGCGATAGCGTTAAGCGTTAAATCACCAATAGGTAGCGTTTGCGGTGCGATAGCGGGTGTGCGATTGTGTGCACGTAGACTTACCTAAAGTCTATTGGTGACGCGTTAGAGATGCGATGGGGTGTTACGCCTTGCGATTGAGTTTAGTGTGTCGAAAATAATCACAATAGTATAAAAGGTCTAATAACGTTTAACTCCGCACGGCATTTTCTTCACAAGACTTTGGAACATGACGAAGCACTTATATATAGGAAGTACCAGTGGCGTATCCACCATGCTTTAACCACGCGCCTCTACCCCGTGAATAGGTGTTGCACTTTGTCAAACATGGTTAAGACGCTTATATATAGGAAGTAGCAGCGGCGTATCTACCACGCTTAACCATGCTTTGAACGTTATGGCGTCATTGGAACTTACTACGATCTTCGTGCACTGACCAAAATAGTCCCGTGTGCACCCATGATTAAGCTGTTCCTTGCACGTTTATCGTAACTTATTTCAAGGACGCATAGTGAGGTTAAAACACCTTATATCGTCATATAGTATATAGTATTAGCATTATTGTGTTGCGCGAACTTAAACTAAGTGCAAAAGCGAGAGAGCGAGAGAGAGCTACAAGTAAATAGAATAAGTACAAAAAAGTTTTTCGTCGAATATAACTTCAGTACAACATTATTCTACGCCTGATTGACGGTTGGTGTTGTAGACTCCTGCTGAGATCGCGGTTGCTGCTGGTGGAGTAGTATGTGTTGGCGATCCGGAGAGTACTAGCGTGACTCAAGTTCGAGGCCCTGTGCGGTAGTGATGAGTATGGTGACCAAGACAGTTGCAGTTTGCGCAATAGGGACAATCGTCTTCTGCCTGGTGGTGGTAGGTACATTTGAAACATAGGGGATGAGTTCCGGTGTAGGCGCGCTTCGGGTGGGCTGGAACTGCTTGGAGAGATTCTGGTTGCGACAGTTCAGCTGTTGAAGAGTTTGGGCTCGAGGTCTTTCGTTTGTGTGACAACCGGTAATTTACGGCTCTTAATTACGTGATTAACAGGTGATTAACGCGATAATAAATAGTGATTACGACGCAAATTAACTTAATTAGGCTTTTGGAGTGCCCAGGAACGTTTATTCGACTGTACAGTGCGCGTATGGTGATTTACGGGAAACCTGCTGAATATTACGCGACAACGAACTGAAACCGTACGAAATACTGACAATGCCGACAAACATGGATGTTACACGAATATTTTATGCTTATGGAGTATGGGTCGCGATATCGTGTCTCGTAAGAATTACGGGCCACTTACACATGAGATGGGCTTGTGGGCCCTGGGCCCAAACCCAAAACCCACAATCCTAAACCTACACATAATAGATCTTATCAAGATCTCTACAAGATTTGAAAATCTTGCAAAATCCATACAAAATCTTTATAAAATCTCTATAAGATTTACACAAGATTTCATCAACATCTATAAAAGGGGTCTACCCCTTGATTTCTTTTGAGCAGATACATACAAACCACACACGCACACCATGAGCTCTACTTCTTCTCTTCCACTACTTAGTTAAAGAAACCCTAACAAATATACAAGTAACCGCACACCACAGGAGCTCCCACCACACCATCTTCCTCTTCGATGGAACTTCACCGGCGACGAACCGGACTCCGGCCGTCGTTTTACTGGTGAATCACACCGCATCACGAACACACCAGACCCCCCCCCCCCCATGTCTCTCCGTCGGACGATAAAGACGGCAGCGCCGTTTGAAGCGGCGGTGACGGTGGTTGCCGACTGTTCTGAGGCCGCACTCACCCGAACCCTACTCCTCCCTTATTCTCCGGTGAAACACCCCACATTCCCCTTGTTTTCTTTTAATTCCAGAAGATTGATGATGACAGAAGACGAGGGTGTCTGATCGGCGACGATTATGGCTTCGACAAACCTCCGACAGGCCCGACGAAGCTGATGAGGATGATGAAGGTTGACCGGTGAGCTTTACTTTTCTGTTATGAACAACGATGAAGGGAGTTTGGTCTCCGGCAGCCGTATATCTCGAGTCCGAAGCGGGTGAGTTCAAAATCCTCATTTTCTTTTCAGATTCTTATAGATCCGTGTTTTCGATCCCCACTCCGGTTGGTTGTTGATTCAGGAGTTGATGTGCTGATGATGGCAGAAGTGGTGACGGTTCTGTTTCGGGTCACGTTTAAGACAAGATTCAAGGCTCGGTTCAAATTTCGGGTGTCGCGGATCAGTTCATTTTTGGCTCGGGTCGTGATGCGGGTTAACTCGGTCAAACCCGAGTCAACTCGGTCAACTCAGTCCGCGGTTCGACGTAAGAGTTTGGTAAAGTCTAACGACGCGATGACTAACTTCGTTATTCTTATAGTTTATTTATTTACGTGTGAAACGAGCTCGAACCAATTTGTTTATAGCTTTCATTTTGATGCATTTGATGAAAATTAACATATTGATTATTGATTATATTGTTGAATTTTGAAAATAACGACAACTTGTGTTGTCGGGGGCGTCCAAAAACAAAGGAAACTCTGCCCGTTTTTCGAGAAAATCCGTAAAACTAATGTGTTTTTATTTTAAAATGAAAACTATCAAACTCTAACGACTATTATAGAAACAAACACAAATGTATATTATTTCCGCCGACACTTTATAACTTACAAAAGACGACGATGACGCAAACTATTTTACAAAATAAATATAATTTTATATTTATATTTCAAACGTTAAACCCGAATCATTTTATAAAAATAAATATAGTTATATATTTATTTTCGGACATAACAACTCGTGTTCCTTTATAAAATAAATATAACCTTTTTATATTTATTTATTTCAAACGCCGAAACGGCATATACATATGTTTTGGCAAATATATACGAGACGCAATATATATAATACAAGTTTATTATATATTACTTTCGTACGAATATTCCTATATACACAAACGACTTCTCGGGGCGACAAAGTTTAACTTAGTCATTTTCGTTAAATTAACAACCTACCGTCGAATCGTTCGGTTAACGATTCGGTAGAGCTCGGTGACATGTAGTTTAGTTACTGCTTTTGGTTAGAAACTTATAAGATATTCCGTATTAGGAATATTGTAGAACGCACGCTAGCAAGTCAAGTCTTGGAAACGACATCACAAAGTAGTATATAGCTAGCTTTGCACATGAATATTCAGGTGAGTTCATAACCCCACCTTTTTACGGTTTTACATTTTTATAAATGTTTTCGGGGTGGAAAGACATGCACGTTTTGCAAAGCATACAAGGTTTTCGATAAACATAAATTACGTATTTCTAAACCATCTTAATAAACACAAATGGTTTACGAAAAGCTTATATTCTATACCGGTTTTTCAAACAAGCGTATTTTTCGAAATGTGCATACACACGAAATCTAGTTTTCTACCAAGAGGTACATTAAACTAAGGAATGACACAATAGATCATGTCACGAATAGGGTACCAGAAGCACCATTAATCGTGTACATACTAAGACCGCAGAACAAAAGGTTAGATCTAATGGGTTTTCGGGCAGCCACACTCTTGGTGATAACTAGTACCAAGTAGTGCTTTTGTGTCTCAGTCGTGAATCGACAACTAGAAAATTGCCTATGGTTTGGATGCTTCCTATGTCGTTACATATGTTAGTGGCCTCGCGAACCATTAACAATCTCGTATTCCTTACATATAAAGAACTCAGTTTCAATACGTCTTTACAGATTACATACCATGTTTTATATAAATTCAAAGCATAGGGTTATGCATGTATGTTGTCAATGTCAGGGTGAACATTGACGGATACACAAATTTTGCAAATACAAGGTTTTTCAAACATAATGCGTTACAAATACGAAGTTACACGAATACAGAGTTTCCATATAACATGACAAGAAAATGATTTTAAATTCGTTTTCTCAATAATATTTCAAAAACCGGTTATTCAAAAAGATTTATTTCAAATATTTTACAAACAAACTATGAACTCGCTCAACTTTATGTTGATTTTTCGCATGTTTCTTTCTCAGGTTACTTTTCAAAGTTATGGCACAGTTGGAATAGTAGAACCATGAAGAGTCGAGTACTTAGTAGGCGTTCATTTTCTAGAAGTCTTAGCTTTATTTGCTTCCGCTGTGCAATGAAGTTACCAGTCCAGTCACGCCAGCTCTGATAATTTCGGGGTGTGAATTAAAAATCCTATGATGTCATTTGAAACAAACTTTCAGATTCACCTTATTACGCTTTCATTTGATTTCAAACACGGTGAAGTTGTTTGATCACCGCTATTATTGAATTATTTAAACCACTACGACACCTTGTGGTGTCGATATAAACTTGTAGCTTGGGCTAATCATAATCGAGCGTTTCAGCAAAACACAGGTGATACTTGTTCGATCACCACTATTATAGAATTGTTTCATTCATTACGACACCTTGTGGCGTCGATATAACTTGCTGCTTGTGCTGATCACGATCGAGCGTCTCATGCAAACTGTTACATTTGAGCTTGTTGCTTCTAAGTTCATCTAGTGGGTGTTATTGCTTCTAGAACTCAATTACATATTGTGAACGTTCATATGGAATTCAATTGGTCGAAGTTCCTGCTCATTGTTGGATCCCTGTTAACTTAGTCACACTAGTGACTGTATCTATACGTCTTGTTTACTATGACATCAACTACTGAAACATATTCATGTTAACCGTTGAGTTCTTATTGTTGAGGTATGTCCTTGAATTCACATAACTCGAAAGAGTCTTGATTTGATTTCGTGGTCATCCACTTTGATACTATTCATATTTACCTACACATAACGTAACTCTAAGGAGTTAACGTAGTCTAAATTTCGAGGACGAAATTTCATTAACAGGGGGAGAATGTGACAACCGGTAATTTACGGCTCTTAATTACGTGATTAACAGGTGATTAACGCGATAATGAATAGTGATTACGACGCAAATTAACTTAATTAGGCCTTTGGAGTGCCCAGGAACGTTTATTCGACTGTACAGTGCGCGTATGGTGATTTATGGGAAACCTGCTGAATATTATGCGACAACGAACTGAAACCGTACGAAATACTGACAACGCCAACAAATATGGATGTTACACGAATATTTTATGCTTATGGAGTATGGGTCGCGATATCGTGTCTCGTAGGAATTACGGGCCACTTACACATGAAATGGGCTTGTGGGCCCTAGGCCCAAGCCCAAAACCCACAAGCCTAAACCTACACATAATAGATCTTATCAAGATCTCTACAAGATTTGAAAATCTTGCAAAATCCATACAAAATCTTTATAAAATCTCAATAAGATTTACACAAGATTTCATCAACATCTATAAAAAGGGTCTACCCCTTGATTTCTTTTGAGCAGATACATACAAACCACACACGCACACCATGAGCTCTGCTTCTTCTCTTCCACTACTTTTTTTTTTAACGGCAAATTTGGATCACTGACGGAGCAATGGAGTATCATCGTGCCACCAGCAGAACCACCCGATCATATCCATCTCCACTAGGCAATAATGTCTATACACCAATTCAGGAGGAAACCCAATAAATCTGGGAAAAACCCCCTGTGGGAATCGAACCCATGACCTAATGGTCATAAGACTTATCTCACCACCAAGATACCACTAGGCTATAATGCCATGGGTTCTCTTCCACTACTTAGTTGAAGAAACCCTAACAAATATACAAGTAACCGCACACCACAGGAGCTCCCACCACACCATCTTCCTCTCCGATGGAACTTCGCCGGCGATGAACCGGACTCCGGCCGTCGTTTTACTGGTGAATCACACCGCATCACGAACACACCAGACCCCCCCTGTCTCTCCGTCGGACGATAAAGACGGCAGCGCCGTTTGAAGCGGCGGCGACGGTGGTTGCCGCCTGTTCTCCGGCCGCACTCACCCCACATTCCCTTATTCTCCAGTGAAACACCCCACATTCCCCTTGTTTTCTTTTAATTCCTGAAGATTGATGATGACAGAAGACGGGGGTGTCTGATCGGCGACGATTATGGCTTCGACAAACCTCCGACAGGCCCGACGAAGCTGATGAGGATGATGAAGATTGACCGGTGAGCTTTACTTTTCTGTTATGAACAACGATGAAGTGAGTTTGGTCTCCGGTAGCCGTATCTCTCGAGTCCGAAGCAGGTGAGTTCAAAATCCTCATTTTCTTTTTAGATTCTTATAGATCCGTGTTTTCGATCCCCACTCCGGTTGGTTGTTGATTCAGGAGTTGATGTGCTGATGATGGCAGAAGTGGTGACGGTTCTGTTTCGGGTCACGTTTAAGACAAGATTCAAGGCTCGGTTCAAATTTCGGGTGTCGCTGATGCGTGTGAAGTGTTATATATATTAGGTGTATATTTTAAGCCCCTTTAACACTTTTTTAGTCAAGTTTTAAATTTATAAAACACGATATTTACTAACACTAGACACACATATGGGCAAGTGCACCCATCGTGAGCGTAGTATAGTGTTGGTAAGATACCGAGGTCGTCCAAGGACACAAGAGCTTTTAGTACCGGTTTATCCTCAACGTCTAATCAAATCAAAAAGTTTAGAAAAATGTTTTAACTAAGAAAAATAAAAACTAACTAAAAATGCTGAAAAATAAAAATAAAAGAAAAAACAGAAAGACAAGATGAATCACTTGGTTCCGACTCGTATCTAGTGTAACCTTTGATTATTTCCGCACTTTTGCACTATTTTAAGAGATTATCTTAGTTATTGTAGTAGGCCCCTCTTTTGAAGGTGACGTTACCCTCACCCCAGTAGTTTGAGTCAGCAAGGATACAATCCTAAAAGGGTGGATTATTGGAAGATAATTAATTAAGTTATTAATGCAAATTATGGTAGGCCCCTCTTTTGGATGTGACGTTACCCTCGACTAAGTAGTCTGAGTCAGCAGGGATACAGTCCTAAATAGCCGGGTTATAGTATTAATAGTAGTTAACTTATGAGGGGATCAAAGAGTTTGGACCCCCGCCATCCAATACCGTTAAGTATTGAAGGAGGTCCTACTAAATTTGACCCAGGTCCATTGCAGGACCTCTAAACGCTGAACAATGGCAAGACCTTTACCAAACCGTTCCCTTAACCCCCGACCAGGTAGCCAACATACCTCCATATAGACCGTGGAGATATGAATGGTGAAAATCTTTTATTTTATATAGACAGTAAAATAATGCCAAGACACCACGGACAAACGATAAGGAAAGATCACCTTCAACATAAGCAACTAGTTATTAAAGTCATTAATACAAAACCAAGTAAAAAGTGCGAAAAGATTAAAAATAAAAAGTATTACACTAGACACTTTGTCTTCACCAAGTGATGTAAGAGACTTAGGCAAACATGGCCTTGATTGTCAAGAACTCTTACGATCAATCTTGGATCCCGAGACGACTCACACACTCTACGATGGACAATGGATAATGGTGGTGGATGATGGTGTTATGGTGGTGGTGGGTGGTGGGTGAAGTGTGAGAGAGGTGGTGTGCCAAGGGATGGTTTGAGCTTGAGCCAAGCACTTCTATTTATAGGCTGAACAGAAGCTCGGGCACGGCCCCGTGTCCAGTGGGCACGGCCCCGTGTCCACATCCTTCTCTTTCTTCATTTATTGCAGCTTGTCTTATTAGTTGACCACGCCCCCGTGTCCGCTGAGCACGACCCCGTGGTGCAGAAGAATCTTTGTACTATGAAGATTTGCTGGATTGTGAGAATCTTATAGTTGACCACGGCCCCGTGTCCGCTGAGCACGGCCCCATGGTGGGCAATAGAAGCTTCTACCACTTTGTCTTTTCTGCTGACACTTGGGCACGCCCCCGTGCTGGCTAAGCACGGGGCGTGTTCAGTCTTCTGTTATCTTGTTTTGCTTGGGAAGATGCTGTCGTGGGGTCGGGCATGTCACGTCTTGTTCCTTTTCTTGTATTTATGTTAGATTTTGATGTCTTTTTGCTTCTTTTGTTAATTTGAGCTCATTTAATCCTGAAAATACAAAAGGAAGACAAAAGCACACTTTTTCCAACATTAGTACTAAAAAAAGGGTTAGTTTTATGCCACAATTGATGAAATTTATATGTTGCATTTTGCACACATCAAATACCCCCACACTTGAATCTTTGCTTGTCCTCAAGCAAAACTCTTTAATAAGTGGCTATTACACTCCCAAATGGAATGGGTAGAGAAGAAGGTTTTTGGGCTTGTCGTAGAGTGTCGGGATGTCCAAGATTCTTTATTAAGTTTTATTTTTATTTATTTACATTCCTATTCGTCATGATTTATTTAAAACTTTTCATAAGATAAATTACTTAATAGGGCATAACATGCCTCTTTAAAATTCTATTTATATACAAGTTCACATACCTCACGGGGATCACTCAACACTCGGCCGAAAATGTATTTTTGTGGATCACTCGAGAGCGACATGGAACTTACTCCTACCATAGACTTGCCAAGCAATCAATCCTCCTCCTTTTTAACTTATATACCTTTGTAAATATCAAGAGGACTTTTTGGGTGAAGGGTTGGGCTTGGGTTAAAGGTAGGTGGTTGGGTTAGTGGTTAGTGGTTAGTAGAAAAAGGGCAAAAAGCGTAACAAGCGTCGGTTTTCGTAAGACTTTTTATTTTTGTAACTTTTATTTTGATGAAGCTATTATTCAAACAAAGTTATTTTTGAAGAACTTGTTTGTTTATTTTCTTTTGCTTCATCATCAACACAAATATTTTATTTTATTTTTTTTGAAAAGTCATACGAAAGACCGAGCTAGTTACTAAAATAAAGGGTTAAAAATGAAAAAGGTTTTGGTGGGTAAAAGGGTGTTTGGTTTGGGTTATGAAATGAAAAGGTTTAGGCTCAAAGGGGCTAACTAGGGGGATTTTTGGGTAGGTGGTAAAAAAAAAAGAAAAATAATGGTGTAGAAATAAAAAGGGTTAGTCCTAATGCCTCCATCATTTACTTACTCGGGTTTTAAGTTGGTAAGGACCGGGAATGTATCGTCATGGCAAGTTCTAGAGTCGTAAGAACCAAGCGGCTATTCACACAAGAAACGAAAGATGAGCATTTAGTCTAATGATATGTAATTGTATGCTCAATAAAGGCTCAAAACTCACTTTTGTGGGAATGGGTTTTTATGTGATAAAGTATATATAATTAAATTTTAACTAAGCTTGTCATGCCTTTTCATAATTTTCTTATGTTGGTTCTTTTTATCACGACGCTATCAATTGTAAATTCGTAAAAATATAACCTTTTTAGAACTTGAAATTCCCGAGTTAAACCTAGACAAGTAAAAAAAATGAAAAATTTTGAAAAAAAATTGGGGTGATTAGCGGTTCCAATAGAGTTTTGTGTAAGGCTTGTATTTAGGACTCGCAAGATTCAAGGTTTTAGCATCCCCCCCCACACTTAAATTACACATTGTCCTCAATGTGTCCCAAAAATAAGTTTTTAGGTCGATTGAATGTGTAAAAGGTGTGAAAAAGCAAAATTTTTGTGTTACTGGGCGCTGAACTCGGCCCCGTGTTGTCCGGGAACGGCCCCGTGTTCAAGTGACAGTAACAAAATTGAATCAAGAGAAACAGAAGCCTGGACACGGGGGCGTGTTGGGTGAACACGGCCCGTGTCCAGTTACCTGAACTGGGTCTTTTTCTGCAGACTGTGCAGCACGGGGACGTGTTGGGCGGACACGGCCCGTGCTGAGCTTACTGTAAACGAAGAAAATTGTCGGACGGTCCTGTTTTTCTTGCATGGAGTGCTGGTTCAAGTTTCCCTTGTATCCTTTGTCATCTCAAGTGTGTTTTATTCATGTCAACACCACCCAAACACCAAATTAACTAAAACCATCATTCATTAGTCATAGAGAATTACATACTAGTCCTAAAAATTAAAATACTAGATAGTTAGGTCAAAGAAACACAAGAAATCCAGACCACGAAGTTCTAGCCTTATTCTAATAGCAAAATTTCCGAAAAGGTAAATCTTCCGGTTAAATGTGGCTTGACAAACTTCTTTCTCCGGGTATGGGTTCCTCACACGTCGGCGAGCCACTCTTCGATCTCCCTAGGGAGAAGAAAAGCGGGCTCATGAGCATCGGGTTGAGGAGGTGCAACTTCCACTGGGATTTCTTGGAGTTCTTCAAGAGGAGGTTCCGCCGGAATGTCGTCCCAACCGGTAGGATTTTGGATTCCAAGTGCTAGGTTCCAATCCTCTTGAGGGAGGATTGGTTCCATGGGAGGTGTCACAAGAATGTTTAACCTCTGGTGCAAGAGGTTTATTTCTTGAAAATTGTTTTCCAACCCCACCGAGAGATAATTTATACGGTCTATGAGGACCTCCTCCACCGAAGTCATCTCGTCAAGGGCTTCACGTAGCGCCATTACGTATCTTACGAGAGTTGCTTCAATCGATGGCCTCATTTCCCGTCGACTGTTCCTTGAGTGCGCAGAAGAGGTTCCACTGTTTTGGCTAGACCTTCTACGAAAACATACCAAAAATAGTGTGTTTTAATGAAACAGTACCACGGACACGGCCCCGTGCTCAATGAGCACGGCCCCGTGTTCAACTTTCTGCAGATTTTTAGAACAAGGAATCTTGGGGTTTCAAATTATTTTCTTAACTTTTGAAGCTTTTCTGAGCAGAAATAACTTAAAACAATGTTGTGTAACTTATTTTTAACAAGATTCCTTAAACAAAAACATCAACAATCATTATAATGAAGCTTGAAATCAAGCTTCAATGCAGGTGTTGTTGCAAGAAAGGTGAAGAAGAAGGCAATGGATAAAAGAGGAAAGGACAAGATGTTTTGTTGGAACCTTCTTTTAGAACTTACCTAGGATGGTAGGTCAAAAAATCCCTTCAAATCTCTGTCCCTGGATGGTCCAAATGTGCAGGATTCTTGGCTGCATTTATAGAAAACGACAGCATGCTGGACACGGCCCCGTGTGCAGGCAAGATCCTGACACATTTTGTCCGTATTCTGACAAAAGTCAGAAAGGAATCTTTTGGTGGACACGGGGGCGTGTTGACCTGGGCACGGCCCCGTGTCGGAAGGCTGTTTTATGAAGTTTGTCTATTTTCAAAGAACTTTTCCGGATCGGGCGGTTCCTTACTGGATGGAACAACCCCAAAGTGCTTAAGATACCTTAATTGTTCTAGATTAAGACGAGAACGCCAGAGGTTGTCGGTGAGGGTGATTCCTATGCTATATGTAGGTGGACAAGTCCAACCCTTTTCCGGGCTCTCGTTAAAGAAGGTGTATGTCGAGTCGCTCAGGTCTATGTATGCATCAAACGAAGTTGATGGGGAGTCCTTCACGGCACAATCGACACAGGGACGACTATCGCTCAAGTCCTCACTAGAGTTAGGAGTATCGTTGGAAACAATGAAGTTGTTTGAATGCGTTTCCAACCCTTCTTCTTGGCTATTGTCTTGAAAAAGATTATTAAAATCTTTCCTAAGTTCTTTTAACCAATCAATAATTAGATCTTCTAGTTGAAATAATTCATCGAGAAGCATTTCTCCTAGAATATCCGGTTGGGAGCATTCGAGGGAGAGATATGGATTATTTTTACTTTCGCCCCTCTTAAGGATACTAGGAAACGATGGGTCTATATAGTGGGGTTTATAGGTTAGAAAATAACATTCTAATTCCTTATGGTTACCACCACATAATTGACACCACATAGTACCATAAGAGTGCTGAAAGTAAAAAGTATCAGTATCACTCATGTTTGTGTCAGAAATTACCAACCGTCGGGATCTTATGGTTCTGTTTTCAGTAACTGAAACTTGGGCACGGGGGAGTGTTGAGTGGGCACGGCCCCGTGTTCAGCTTACTGTCTGACTTAAAACAGGATTGCCAGTTCCAATGATTGGGCACGGGGCGTGTTCAGCGGGCACGGCCCGTGCTGAGTTCTGCAGAAGCTGAAAAATTAAGAAAAATCCTAAAAAAAAAGAAAAATAAGAAAAACAATTAGGCCGTTGATTCCTAACTTTCTTAAAATCCTTGTGTCCCCGGCAACGGCGCCAAAAACTTGATGCGTGTGAAGTGTTATATATATTAGGTGTATATTTTAAGCCCCTTTAACACTTTTTAGTCAAGTTTTAAATTTATAAAACACGATATTTACTAACACTAGACACACATATGGGCAAGTGCACCCATCGTGAGCGTAGTATAGTGTTGGTAAGATACCGAGGTCGTCCAAGGACACAAGAGCTTTTAGTACCGGTTTATCCTCAACGTCTAATCAAATCAAAAAGTTTAGAAAAATGTTTTAACTAAGAAAAATAAAAACTAACTAAAAATACTGAAAAATAAAAATAAAAGAAAAAACAGATAGACAAGATGAATCACTTGGTTCCGACTCGTATCTAGTGTAACCTTTGATTATTTCCGCACTTTTGCACTATTTTAAGAGATTATCTTAGTTATTGTAGTAGGGCCCTCTTTTGAAGGTGACGTTACCCTCACCCCAGTAGTTTGAGTCAGCAAGGATACAATCCTAAAAGGGTGGATTATTGGAAGATAATTAATTAAGTTATTAATGCAAATTATGGTAGGCCCCTCTTTTGGATGTGACGTTACCCTCGACTAAGTAGTCTGAGTCAGCAGGGATACAGTCCTAAATAGCCGGGTTGTAGTATTAATAGTAGTTAACTTATGAGGGGATCAAAGAGTTTGGACCCCCGCCATCCAATACCGTTAAGTATTGAAGGAGGTCCTACTAAATTTGACCCAGGTCCATTGCAGGACCTCTAAACGCTGAACAATGGCAAGACCTTTACCAAACCGTTCCCTTAACCCCCGACCAGGTAGCCAACATACCTCCATATAGACCGTGGAGATATGAATGGTGAAAATCTTTTATTTTATATAGACAGTAAAATAATGCCAAGACACCACGGACAAACGATAAGGAAAGATCACCTTCAACATAAGCAACTAGTTATTAAAGTCATTAATACAAAACCAAGTAAAAAGTGCGAAAAGATTAAAAATAAAAAGTATTACACTAGACACTTTGTCTTCACCAAGTGATGTAAGAGACTTAGGCAAACATGGCCTTGATTGTCAAGAACTCTTACGATCAATCTTGGATCCCGAGACGACTCACACACTCTACGATGGACAATGGATAATGGTGGTGGATGATGGTGTTATGGTGGTGGTGGGTGGTGGGTGAAGTGTGAGAGAGGTGGTGTGCCAAGGGATGGTTTGAGCTTGAGCCAAGCACTTCTATTTATAGGCTGAACAGAAGCTCGGGCACGGCCCCGTGTCCAGTGGGCACGGCCCCGTGTCCACATCCTTCTCTTTCTTCATTTATTGCAGCTTGTCTTATTAGTTGACCACGCCCCCGTGTCCGCTGAGCACGACCCCGTGGTGCAGAAGAATCTTTGTACTATGAAGATTTGCTGGATTGTGCGAATCTTATAGTTGACCACGGCCCCGTGTCCGCTGAGCACGGCCCCGTGGTGGGCAATAGAAGCTTCTACCACTTTGTCTTTTCTGCTGACACTTGGGCACGCCCCCGTGCTGGCTGAGCACGGGTCGTGTTCAGTCTTCTGTTATCTTGTTTTGCTTGGGAAGATGCTGTCGTGGGGTCGGGCATGTCACGTCTTGTTCCTTTTCTTGTATTTATGTTAGATTTTGATGTCTTTTTGCTTCTTTTGTTAATTTGAGCTCATTTAATCCTGAAAATACAAAAGGAAGACAAAAGCACACTTTTTCCAACATTAGTACTAAAAAGGGTTAGTTTTATGCCACAATTGATGAAATTTATATGTTGCATTTTGCACACATCAGTCGCGGATCAGTTCATTTTTGGCTCGGGTCGTGATGCGGGTTAACTCGGTCAAACCCGAGTCAACTCGGTCAACTCATTCCGCGGTTCGACGTAAGAGTTTGGTAAAGTCTAACGACGGGATGACTAACTTCGTTATTCTTATAGTTTTATTTATTTACGTGTGAAATGAGCTCGAACCAATTTGTTTATAGCTTTCATTTTGATGCATTTGATGAAAATTAACATATTGATTATTGATTATATTGTTGAATTTTGAAAATAACGACAACTTGTGTTGTCGGGGGCGTCCAAAAACAGAGGAAACTCTGCCCGTTTTTCGAGAAAATCCGTAAAACTAATGTGTTTGTTTTATTTTAAAACGAAAACTATCAAATTCTAACGACTATTATAGAAACAAACACAAATGTATATTATTTCCGCCGACACTTTATAACTTACAAAAGACGACGATGACGCAAACTATTTTACAAAATAAATATAATTTTATATTTATATTTCAAACGTTAAACCCGAATCATTTTATAAAAATAAATATAGTTATATATTTATTTTCGGACATAACAACTCATGTTCCTTTATAAAATAAATATAACCTTTTTATATTTATTTATTTCAAACGCCAAAACAGCATATACATATGTTTTGGCAAATATATACGAGACGCAATATATATAATACAAGTTTATTATATATTACTTTCGTACGAATATTCCTATATACACAAACGACTTCTCGGGGCGACAAAGTTTAACTTAGTCATTTTCGTTAAATTAACAACCTGCCGTCGAATCGTTCGGTTAACGATTCGGTAGAGCTCGGTGACACGTAGTTTAGTTACTGCTTTTGGTTAGAAACTTATAAGATATTCCGTGTTAGGAATATTGTAGAACGCACGCTAGCAAGTCAAGTCTTGGAAACGACATCACAAAGTCGTATATAGCTAGCTTTGCACATGAATATTCAGGTGAGTTCATAACCCCACCGTTTTACGGTTTTACATTTTTATAAATGTTTTCGGGGTGGAATAGGGTACCAGAAGCACCTTCTATACCGGTTTTTCAAACAAGCGTATTTTTCGAAATGTGCATACACACGAATTCTAGTTTTCTACCAAGAGGTACATTAAACTAAGGAATGACACAATAGATCATGTCACGAATAGGGTACCAGAAGCACCATTAATCGTGTACATACTAAGACCGCAGAACAAAAGGTTAGATCTAATGGGTTTTCGGGCAGCCACACTCTTGGTGATAACTAGTACCAAGTAGTGCTTTTGTGTCTCAGTCGTGAATCGACAACTAGAAAATTGCCTATGGTTTGGATGCTTCCTATGTCGTTACATATGTTAGTGGTCTCGCGAACCATTAACAATCTCGTATTCCTTACATATACAGAACTCAGTTTCAATACGTCTTTACAGATTACATACCATGTTTTATATAAATTCAAAGCATAGGGTTATGCATGTATGTTGTCAATGTCAGGGTGAACATTGACGGATACACAAATTTTGCAAATACAAGAGTTTACAAATACAAGGTTTTTCAAACATAATGCGTTACAAATATGAAGTTACACGAATACAGAGTTTCCATATAACATGACAAGAAAATGATTTTAAATTCGTTTTCTCAACAATATTTTAAAAACCGGTTATTCAAAAAGATTTATTTCAAATATTTTACAAAGAAACTATGCACTCGCTCAACTTTATGTTGATTTTTCTCATGTTTCTTTCTCAAGTTACTTTTCAAAGTTATGGCACGGTTGGAATAGGAGAACCATGAAGAGTCGAGTACTTAGTGGGCGTTCATTTTCTAGAAGTCTTAGCTTTATTTGCTTCCACTGTGCAATGAAGATACCAGTCCAGTCACGCCAGCTCTGATAATTTCGGGGTGTGACAGTTTGCGGCTGGGCTGAGCTTCTTGAGGCGGTGCAGTGTCGTCGGAGGATTCGTCTGAGGATTCGCTGGAAGAATCGTCAGAGGAATCGTCGGAAGAATTTCCAGAAGAATCGTCGGAAGAATCGATGACGATTGCTTGATGAGCCTGCTTGGAAGGATTCTTGGAGAAGAATCCGTCCAAGACTCGTTTGTCGTTGATTTATGCGGCTAAGCGGTAGGTTTCTTCGATGGTTGCAGGTTTTGCAGCTTCGACAAAATCACCCACACACTCAGGCAAGGAGCGGATGTACTTCTTGATTGCCTTTTCGGGAGTGTCAACTTTGCTTGGGCAGATAATGCTAAGCCGTTTGAACCTTGCTGTGAGGCCTTCGTTGTCGCCGTCGATTTGCCTGATTTCCCAAAATTCGTCTTCCAGCTTCTAGACCTCATGGGGAGGGCAATACTCTTTCTTCATGAGCTCCTTCAGCTCATCCCAAGAGAGGGCGTAAGCTGCATGGATCCCACGTTTGTTTCGTTCGGCTGTCCACCAGTCGAGTGCTCTCGTTTGAAAAACTCCGGTAGCGCAGGTGGTACGGAAATGCTCGGGGCACCCACTCTGACGAAGGGTCACCTCGATGGCATCAAGCCACTGGAGTAACTGAGATACACCTCCTTCACCTGTGAAAACCATTGGGTCGCAGGCTTTGAAGTGCTTGTAGAGGAAAGCAGATTGCGGCGCTTCAGTCTTAGAGTCTTCCGTGGTTCGAGAGTTGCTGAGTGATTGAACCTGAGTGACGATTTGAGGGGTCACCCTGGCCACTTCCCTGGCCACGAGTGATGCGATCCTCTTATCGGTGCTTCGTCGGGCTCTTCTCCTAGCCGTTCGTCTCGAGGTAGAATCGTTCGAAGACATCTAGACAGAGAGAAATTCGGGAGTGAGATTAGATCATAATGATTTTTGAATTAACGATGCGATTGAGCGCGTTTAAAACTTGTTACAGGTAGTGTAGTAATGCGTATACACATAGGAGCCACATAGGAGACACAAGATTCCTAAGTTCTCACGTATTCACATAAGCGATTTGTTTGTACGTATATACATATATATGTGTGGTGTATACTTGTACATGTATAGTTGTGTAATAGCGCGAGGACGCGATGATGAGGGGGGGAGGCGAGCGAGTCATTAGCTTTTAGTTTTGTTGCGAATATTCGGCTTTCGTTTTAGATTGCGATGGCTGTGCGAGTTGTGAGTTCATAAAGCGGGGAGCGAAAATCGATAAATCGAGAAACCGTTAAAGAGTAAAATTTAAATTGTCAACACATAAGAGTAAATAAGTTTGGTGAAACGTAAAATCGGCGATCGTAGGCTAGAAAATAGGTAGATAGAGTGCCTTGGGTGTTTAGGCGTCGACTACCCAAAGTAACTCGACTATTCTCAACAAGTTCGTGCACGCGCTTTGGCCTACTAGACTATGCCTCCACTGGGATGCAGCTACGGCATTCGTCCTTCGGGTCATCACGCGGCTCGAGTCATTGAAACAATCGTGACTTTGGTGAGAGCTTTTGTAAATCATGTTAGAGAGTGGAGCGGGTCATTAAGGTACGGGTTTCACCCCTGACTTAATAACTTCGCCCCTAGCTGTGGTTGTGCTCACCGAGTAAACTCGGGAGTTCCACTAGATTGAAATGGAGATCTTCGTTGAGATATGGATGTCACTCCTAGCTCAACGAAAAGTTCTCGTGCTAGAATAATGCGCTGAGTGAGCGATCTTATCGAGAGTTCTTGGTTTTCACACCTAATCTCGACTTGACCACCCGGTCGTGTTATGCGAGTATTTTCGAAAACGTGGGTATTGTGTTAGCCTTAGGAAAGGCAAAGAGTATTAAACCTTAGGAAAGGTTTTCCTCGTGGGAAGCTGTAGTATGCGGTGTTCGCACAGAGATGTAGTTTTAGCGAGTTCGAATGAGAGTATAACAGCATTCTGGCTCGTACCGAACCCTACCGGTTTCGCATGAAGCAACAGGCCAGCTGTCAAAGGTAGGTACTTAGACTATAGACTAGGTCACTTATAAGACAACAAACCCGGACCAGGTCGTGTCCTTCCTAATTCCCTATAGTTATGGCTCTGATACCAATCTGTCACACCCCAACCGATGGCGGAATCATCGAGGCGTGGCACTAGGCGAATCAGATTGCTTGAGAGAATCCATAACAGCTAAATTGCGACAATATTTAAGGCGTTCATTATCCCATACTAATAAACAAATACAATCACATAAGCTGTCACAAATTTCATGTTCTCACAAACAATACAAATCCGACAACCAAGATTTTAGGTGTGTTTCTAGACTTCCTAGCTTAATTTGATGTAGACTGCGACTAAACCTGCAACATACGTTAAAATAACGTCAATACAAAAGTATTGGCGAGTATACAAGTTTTGATAGAGTAGCATAGTAGAATAAAAGTGTTGCGAACTACCACATACATAAACGGGATACGACAACATATATACAAGACAGATACTACCAGCTAAGTCACTTGAGCTGCGATTGCGATTGCTATTCATTCTAACTAGACCCTGTCGGGTTCAATAGTACTACAATAGTTAAGGTGGGACGTCGCGAGTAAAAGTCCTAGCACACATGTATCAAGCATCACGTATAAATATGTACAACAGTTATTCGCAAGTGATTAATAGTTTGATCATGTAATTCGTTTTGATAAGTGCAATTTGATATGACGTATGTTACACCCAAAAGTGCGATAAAAAGGGGTTCGAGTATACTCATAGTAGGTGTTCAACAAGCAAACACAACTTGATTGGACTGACTGAGAGCGCGTTTGAGTTAGCTTGATCATGGAATGATAGCGTAAGCGTTGAACAGCGTGAAACAGTGCGTTGAGGGTGATGGTGGGTCGAAGGGTGGTCCGATCGGATGACTCATCCAGACGGATGACCCTTCGGTCGGATGGTCATTCGAGTGTGCTGTTGAAATGTTGAACTTTTGAAGTTTTCGTTGTAGTTTAGATTAAGTCATTCGATCGGATGGTCATCCGGACGGATGGTCATTCGATCGGATGGTTATTCGATTGAAGGCTTATTAGTTTGTAAATAATTGGTCACCTGGTCGAATGGTCATTCAATCGGATGGTCATCCAATCGGATGGCCGTTCGACTGGGTAACCTGTTTGTTTGAACTTTTGCGAAATTGTTTAAGTGTTGCAAGCCATAAGTCATCCGTCCGGATTGTCGTTCGATCGGATGGCAATCCGATCGGACGGCAATCCGTTCAGCGACCTGATCGTTTTGGAACTTGCAAAATTCGTTAAGTTAGAAAGTTTTGCGGTTTAACCGAGACGGTATGACAACGTATTGAACAACAGAAACCACACCAAGTCCAAGTCGTTCGATCGGATGGGAATCACCCCGTCTGATCAGCAACTGTCCTTGACGGAATTTCATGTTCAACCCGTTAAGTCGGTTGTCTCCTTGATAGCAATCAGTTCTCAGACCGGCACTTCACTAAGGAATGAGTAGAAGGCCTGAACGAGCTCTGATTCTATCGGTTTTGAGTAAAAGTTAAGAAAGTTTAAAGAATGGTTGAATCTAGTTGAAAATATTTAGATTTAGGTGAATTCAGTGTTAAAACATTGTAGAAATCCCTTAGATATGAGTTATTCTTGGTGGAATGAGGTCACACTTTGGTGTTCATGAGAACCCATGATGACATCATCCTAAAACAGCCCAAATCCACTGATTTCATGGTGAAAAGTTAAGTTTTGATAGTGAAATCGATGAGAAAGTGTGTGTAGATCAAGAAAGTACAATATTTGAGATGAAAACTTATAAGAATTGCGAGAAATCGAGAGATAATAACTTGAGTGCGTGCGGGTCGAATGAGGCTGTGACATCAACTGTTGTTGATGTGACAAGTGGGGTATTTATAGGTGAAAAGGGAGAAAGGCGGTGCAAGATGGGTCGGATAACTTTTCTATCGGATGGCCATCCGATCGGATGACCATTCGATCGAAGGGCTTTGGCAAGTTGGTTTCCGACTTTTCGTTTCGCGCGTTGAGCGTTGCGATAGTTTGTCCACACATATCCATCCATACATATATATTTTTATCATAATTAGTCATCAAAAGGTCGTATATAAGTATCCACATTCCCAAGTTTGTGATGCGATAATCGAGTTGCGCATGATTGCGAGTGCTCGTTCGAGTCTCTGGTGCTAGGCATAACGAGTGTAGCGAGAGTAACAAGCACGAAGGTGCGGGTTGTTACAATGTATATTGCCGGTTATTGTATCCATTAAACAATCAAAAAACACTTGAAATACATTATACAAACAAAATACCTTTAAAATAACAAATAAGCCTATACGATACATATACGAGACCTTTACTACACCTATATATGCTCATACGAGACCTATACCTCACCTATAATATAGTATACTATACTACATCATACGATATATATATATATATACACTAAACCAATACTACACTATCTTTTCAGTCACACAGAGAAAAAACAATAATATACCATGAACATGGTATAGATAAAATATAAGTGGAGTTCTTCGGGTGAAGCATTACTCTAAACCGACTTCCTACAAAAGTCGATTTTGTTAGGAAAGATATGCCTTCGATTGCCACGGATTGTATATGGTATTCTTAAAAAAAAGAATGTTTTTATTTAAAAAATAAATATTTTTTTAGAAAACATTGTTAAAACCATAAATAAATGTATAAAAAAGTTTATCTTATAAAAAAACTCATCCAATACAATCCGTATTAGACCTATAGGACCCGTATAGGTCCAGTCAACTAGACAAAATCCAACACATTAGTCTCTATTGAAAAGGCTATACGACCCGTGTTGAGGGTGTCAATTTAAGGATTCATGGTGTGCCAATAACACGACCATTAATAAAAACTCCTTAAAACTTATATTATCTCTTAATAACAATTTAGCTAAAGCTCAAAATTTATTGTAAAAATATTTTCTTCATATTCATATACCTAACAATGAGAGAAGTATCCCTAAAATTGTTCCTCAAATGTAGATTTTAATCTCGAAATGTGACTGCAAAACAAGTTAACAGATAAAGAAACAAAAGTAATATTTACCAAAAACAGGGAACCAAGATTTGGTGATAAGACAAAACCTTAGAAAAATAAAAACCCTGAATTCGGAATTCGATATTTGCCCCCAGAACAAAGCCATCAAGAAATCGATCATTAGATCTCAAAACTTGCAGCTGAAAGAAGAGGCATTCTTCAGAAAATCCACTCATCACAATTTTAAAACAAAAACAAATCGATAATTAAATGCATAAGTTTGAAAACTATAATAATTGTATTGTTTGGAAATAAGACTCAGTCCCTTAGATGTTCATAATAAATTGCGATCATGCTCGCAAATCATTACAGGTCTGTATTGGCTGGCTCATCATAGTCGCTCAAAATGATAATATCAGTGCTAAAAAGTGAATATTATGTAGCTGTTCGAGTGTTCTTCAACAAAAATTGGACAGAAGAATAAACAAATCCACAAACAGCACGATTAGTGTTGCTTCTAGGGAACGAGTCAGACAGAAACAGAGTTAATTCATGCCGACCAGATAAGCGAAGCCTTAATAATGCAAATACGTCGAGTTCTTACCTTCAACGGCGAAGGATGAAATATAAACCCTAATTTGAATTTGGAGTTGATTGTGAGGAGTTGTTATATAGAGATGGACTGGTCACATCCGATGGTTGATGCGACTTCTCAGAAATAGACGGCTCAGATGTATTAACCCGTTTATAGAATAGAAAAGAGTTAAATCTCTTTTGTTTTAGTTTGTTTTAGGTGGTGTTTGTTTTTTCTGCGGGAAAATGTCTGCAGTCTGCGGACCACATCTGCAGAAGAAGAGGTGGACCAAATGTCTGCAGTCTGCAAGGAGAAGAGGGTTTGTTTTTTTTTTTTATATAAAAAGATCTTCACACACCCTACACACACACAGATCTGCTCTCTCTCTCTCTGCCTTCCTCACCACCACCAAGCACCACCGCCTTACACAACCACCGTCGTCACCACTACACCACCGCCCTTCACCGTCTCTCTCTCTCCTCCCTCGATCTCTCTCTCTCTCTGCCTTCACCACCACCGCAAACCCTAGCCTTGAACTCTCTCTCTCTACAATCTGTCACCACCACCGCCATCTCCTTCTCCGGCCAGCCTTTTCCCGCAGATGATGACGATGATGGTGTTTTGATAACAGATCGATTTGGGGGTTTTGATAACAGATCGATTTGGGGATTTGGGGGTTTTGTTTGCCATCGGTGGAGGTGGTGGCGGAGCAGGGGTGTCGGAGGTGGAGGTGGTGGCGGAGGTGGAGGTGGTTGCAGGTAGGGTGTGATGGCAGGTGGGTGTTGGTGACGGTGGTTGTGGCAGGGATGTGGTGGTGGCGGTGGTGGCAGGGATGTGGTGGTGGAGGTGGTGGCGGTGGTGGCGGGGAAGAAGAGGTCTGCGTGGTGAAGAGGTTCCAAGAAGACATTGGTCATTGTCTGCATGGTGAAGAGGTCTCGCAGACCTTTTTTAATGAAAGGTCTGCGAGAAAACAAACAAGCTGCAACATCCAAACGTCTGCCCGCCTCTGCGCGGCGCAGACATAAGTGGCCAGAAGTGCTTCTGGCCAAAAAACAAACACCACCTTAGTGTAATCGAGCTAAATTGAGCACAAGCTCTTCTAGACTGGAGCTCGGAGCATTATATTATATATATCAATTGAAAGTGTTTATGAATAGTGTTTCTATATTTTATTTTAGAGTTAAATGCCATTTTAGTCCCTATGGTTTTAGTCATTTTACCAATTTAGTCCAAAGGTTTCATTTTTAACCTGTGGGTCCAAAAAGATTTCACCGTTGCCATTTTAGTCCACTGAGTTAACTTCATACATTTTTTCTGTTAACCAGAAGGGCAATTCGGTCATTTTATATGTAATTCTGTTAACTAGAAAGGCAATTCGGCCATACAAAATGACTGACCGCCCTTCTAGTTAACAGAAATAATGGATGAAGTTAACCCAGTGGACTAAAATGGCAACAGTGAAACCTTTTTGGACCCACATGTTAAAAATGAAACCTTTGGACTAAATTGGCAAAATGACCCAAACCACAGGGACTAAAATAACATTTAACTCTTTATTTTAAATTGTTCATTTACTTTTTAATTTTATTTTCAAGTATTTATTTACTTTTAAATACTATTTTATTCAATTTTTTTTTCTAATAACATGCGTAGTTAGTTTAGAAAAAAGAATGCGCAACAATGTTTTTTTAATATTGCAGTATAACTTTTATTAAAAATGGATATTGTGCTGGAGGTGTATCAAATCGAATCGAAAGCGACAATGAATGGTAATTATTATTTTGAAGTATTTATTCTTTTTTTAAATTATTATTTATCATTTATTTTGATTTTTTTCTAATAATCTGTGATTATTTTCTCCAATATTGTAATAAAGTTTTTTGAAATAGATACCGAATCGATTCAACAACATCTGTATCGATACCGCTATTAATTTTTTATTGTTTTTACTTTTGATAAAGTGGCACCAAAGCGTTATTATACCATAACAAACCAAACGAACAACATCGGTATTGGTTTATACAACTTTGTCTGCAATGATATATGGATAATGATATCAATGCTGTAACGATCTGAATCAATCAATATCGTTTGAACATTGGTCTCGGTACCCATGTTCATTTTTGTCGTTTTCAGTCGATTGATTTCTATATGAAGTACATGTATTATACCGGTATTGTAACGAATCAAACCGATACCAATCCAATGCTTGCGGTAATGTATCGCGACAACGCGCGGTCAAATCACCTAGTTTAATTTTAAAAGAGTTTGGGCCGCTTTTTGGATACTCAACTTTAACTGGCATGTTTGTTATTTATTAATTATTTTATTATTTTGTTTGTATATTTTAACTATTACACATATATTAAAATATATAAAATCTATATGCAATATAATATATAATTTTTAATTATTTCTATCATTATTATATATTTATTATAGAATTTTATATTTAATATATTAAATAAAAATTATACAAATAGAAAAACTTTTTTAGGCTCGTGAGTCAGTTCGAGCTTTGACTCGAATTCGTTTATTAAATGAGTCTAACGAAAGATTAAGCTCGGTTTGAGCTCATTTAATCTCGAATCAATTCGAGTTTTTAGCAAGTGTGGTTCCGCTCATTTACAACTGAAGTTGGTCGTGTTTGCAAAGCTTTGTACTCGTTATTTTTTCTATTTATCATTTTAACTTGGTTTTAATATAGTTATTATATTTTTAACTTGTTTTAATTCTCTTTAATATTATTTGAAAAAGGTTGAGCCCTCATTTTAATCTCTTGTTATTTTAAGTTTCCGTTGATTCTTGGTTTAAAAAAGCGCGCCTTAAGCGCGAAGCGCACCTAGGCGCAAAGTAGATCGCCTTGTGTGACATAAGGCGCAGGGTGTACAAGAAGCGCAGCTGAGACACGTTTTTTAGGGGGGAAATCGACATAAGGCGCAGCTGAGGCGCGCGCTTTTTGTACATTGGGTGTTTCTATGCTTTTGAGTGTTGTACACCAGGCTTTTTATGCTGTACATTTATGTTTTTTTTCATTTTAAAACATATATAAAGCTTAATTATAGCTAAATCATAGGTATTGGATGCTAAACACTTACAGGATATACAAAATAAATTATATAATCACTTTGCGCTTCGCGTACGAAAAGCTCACCGCTTTTGCGCTTCGCTTTTTAAAAATCGGTTTTAGACCTCATCGCTTTTGTGCGCTTCCCGCTTTTTTAAACCAAGGTCAGATTCGGTATTAACTAATACTCAGCTCGATTATCAAAAACATACATATTTATTTTTATTTTATTTTTTGAACGGCAAATTTCTTGTATTCCATGTCGTCTATGGGACTTGAACCCAAGACCTCCCTCTCCCAAGGTGTTTAAAGGGTTTGCATTTGCCAATATACCACCACCCCATTGGTACATACATATTTATTTACCCAAATCATAACATTTTTTTTGTCTGTGTAATAACATAACGGGTCAAGTTATTCTACAAAGACTTCTAATTGTAAGAAGGATTTATAGAGTGACAAGTGTCCATCAACCTAAAACTAAACCCACTACATCACTACCAAAAACCTAAACACCCATCCCCACCCCCCACCACCACCCAAAAACCTAACCCCCCCCCCCCCCCCCCCCGGCAAAAAAAAACAAAAAAAAAAACTATACCTCACCAAAAAAAACCCCAAAAAACCTAACCCCCCACCCCCAATTAGGATCCTTTTGTAGTGGGGTTTTTTTGTGTAGTGGGGTTTTTTAGGTTATTGGACACTTGTCACTCTATAAATCCTTCTTACACTTCTTACAATTAGGATCCTTTGTATTTGATCCTAATCCATAACATAGTAATTCACTGTTCTTTAGTTCTTATATTTCTATTTTCCTTGAAAATAATACTATATAAAAATGGAAATAGGGAAATGTATTCACGAGTAATTTTTAACAAATTAACGGGTATTGGGTGGGTATGGAACACTATTTCAATTGGGTACAGGATTGGGATAACCAAATACATGTCCCATTGACATCCCTATGTACAACTCGGATTGACCATTGGATCATATTTCAAAAGATAACTTATTACAACCCGGGTTTCATATCATACCTTCTTCCTCGTCTGTCTGCATGTGTTCTTACATTACTTGATCGTTACTTTCGTTACATATTTTTACATTCGCTATCGGAAAGACGCGTCAATGACACAAATTTTCTCCTATGATAACATTTCAGAAAGCCACCGCTTACGCTTTCTCTAGGCTTAGACGCTTGTGATTCTTCAAATACATCTAAATCTAAAATATTTCTGCACCTATTTCCTGCAGAGATGATACAACAGCCGAATGTAAAACATAAGGGACATTTTTTATAATATATATTATAACAAAAAGTATACCTTAGGATGTGCTCAGTTTTGTGGAAGGAGGGTCTGTCACAAGGAGTTTGTGACACATTGTGGTGCCTTGAAAATCAAGAAACGCGCAGCCTAAGAACTTAAATTTATCTGATTCGGTCATCGCAGAGAAACCAAATGATCTGGTCCATGTGTGTAGAACAGTTGATACGGCAGGCAAAACGAGTCTTTCGACTCCTAGTTCCTTGAGTTTCTGAAAATTTGCACACAATATAAGTGAAGTATCTGATAATTTGCTAAATATCTAAAAAACCAACAGTAAAGACAAATAAGCGATGTTTTACATAGCCACTGGTCATCAACTTGCTTGTGCCTTATTGGTCCATTGGTCAAACTGATTCAACCGGGTGACATTATTTCAATGGATGGCGGAGATCTAAGACAATTATGTGCGATCCCCGCCTTCGAGTCTACTCCATGATCAAAGGCCAAAAAGCGGTTCATCGGGTTCCTGGTTATTTAATGGTTTTCATTTGAACCCACTCATGTAAATGCAAAAACATAACGGAAAATAAAAATATGATACCCTTTCAAGTTCTTGCATGAGAATGTGACACATTCCTCGCCTGCGATATTGAAATCTTGTACCAACAAGCGGGACTTCTGCTACTTTCTCCCCATAAACCCTTGCAACAAGGATCAAAACATTTTAGATGCTCATTCATAAATACATAAATTCTTGGTTTGATAAAGCGTGATATGCTCCGTGGAGTTTCGGTCCTAAAAGCAGAGGCCGGAGGCGTGAGGCACAACCAAATACACTTTATTTACTACCAAAAGTTGCATATCCCTCATCTGCTTTACATATAAACCCCGATTAATCATCATTAAGTTGTTTTACATATAGACCTCATACGGACCCAACTTTGACCCGGAACTACATGAGGCGAGTCTTTTGCCCCTGATGTCTATGCAGTTAATATCGGTGGGATATCGGTTTTCAGCCCTCTACAAAATACTGGTCCGGAATATCATATTATCGGCAATATTGACCGATATTGACTGTTACTTTGGATTCCTTGGTTGATGTGGACTCAGAGGAAATTTCATGGCTTTACGATTAGATCATGTTTTAAATATCGGCACTTTTGAGTTTTGACTTTTGATGTTACTACTAATATTATACATGTTTTACGCTTTATATATGTATATAAATTTTGCATGATATTAAAATTACCGATATCCCACCACAATAACCTATATGACTATATCTCAAATATCAGCCCTAGACTGATATTTAATTTTGGACCGCTATAACTACATAGCCTAATGTGTTTTCCGCAGCGCCTCATGAGCCTTTTTAAACCAAACATAAAATAATCAAAACTAAAGGAGACTAATTAAACTTGAAACATAATCACACCTCACTGCAGCCGTCGATAGTAGCTCATCATCTTTCTCCAAAAGAACCGTATAAAAGCCCTTGAAATTTAAACGTCGTAGCTCTGACCTACAATAATTGTTATTCCATATTACCACAAGATAATGCAGGTATAAATATAATTTAAATGAAAAAAAAACTATCTTACAGTCTACAAAAAACAACATCTTCAACTATATCGCCCCCGGTTCGAGGTTCTTTAACAGGCTCAAAACACTCATGCATCACACTGATAGCAACATTAAGTTTGCTGTAATTCTCTATTGATTCCTCCGTATCCGAGGAATCATAATTAGAATGTTCGAATGTTTTGTTTTTTCGTAGGGTCCACGTTAAGTTGCCTTTTCCCACCGGTATTGACTTTCCCAGAAGCCGTTGAAGACCCGTATATATCTGCAAATCTCATATGCATAAATCATAAAATCAAGATTCATTTTTAAGGTAGCAACATCCTAAAATTTACTCGTTCTAATAAAACAGAAACTAAAAAAAAAATCTGATATTAAATAAATGTCTATACCTTTCAATGAGTCGTAAAACAAGTGATTTTTTATTATAAAAAGCATACCAACATAAGAATATGAGTAAAGTACGCGGATGGTCCCTGTGGTTAACCAAATTTTTGGATTTGGTCCCTAGTTTTCCAAAAGTACACAGATGATCCCTATGGTTTGCACTTCATAGCGAATTTTGTCCTCAACTTTTGCCAAAAGTACATAATGATTCTTGTGCAAACCACAGGGACCATCCATGCATTT
This sequence comes from Helianthus tuberosus, assembly GCA_030545235.1. NCBI lineage: Eukaryota > Viridiplantae > Streptophyta > Magnoliopsida > Asterales > Asteraceae > Helianthus > Helianthus tuberosus. The sequence goes on along the minus strand of CM060415.1, from coordinate 104,541,565 downwards.
TTGGCAAAAGTTGGGGACTAAATGCATTACAAAGTACAAACTACAGGGACCATCTGTGTACTTTTAGAAAGCTAGGGACCAAATCCACAATTTTGGTCAACCATAGGGACCACCCGTGTACTTTACTCTTAAGAATATATTATAACTTGTTATAACTTGTTAAAGAAACACGATATAAAAAAATTTGATGCATACCTCTTCACATCTCAAACTACAGAACCAATTTGCTTCAAGATAACTCTTCAGCTTCAAATAATCTTTGCTTCTTTTCAAGCACCCTATATGATCTATTACATAAAATTTAATAAATTAATTATAAACAACGATAAAAAAGTTTATACGCGAGTTTAAAATAACAAGACAGAGAGAATTGAGCCTACATACATTGTTTTTCGCATTGTTCACAATTTAGAATGTTAGTTTCCACTATTTCTTCATAATATTCACTAAATGTGTTTTGATTACAAATTCTGCAACAGCATGATGGACAAAACCATTCACCATCTGGCACTTCCTAATCGATCAAAAACGATGTTATCCATTATTATAGCACAACAAAGTTAAAGGTGATAAAACGATCGGGCGAGTAACGGGTCAAACCAGGGCTGGGTTGAAACAAATCATATTTTCAAGCACTTTTTGTCAATTTTGTTTATATATAATTAGTGTGTTAACTATGATTAATGAAACAGTAGTCTTACAACAACAATCTTAATCTTTAAATAACATGATTTATGAAGTTACATGCATTGAAATAGATTTTTGAAATCTTTTAACCCGTTTGACTTTTTTATTTAACCCATAACGCCCGTTTGAGATCAAACACAGTCATAAGTAAATGGGTCGAGACTGACACCTTTAAAGAAGTTAATAAGCAAGAATTAAAAAGTCATTTTTTTCATATGGGTCAAACGGGTCAGAGTTTAAAAAAAGTAATTTGTTTTCATACGGGTCAAAACGGGTTGGCATAGACCACATCATCCTACAAGCAATTTTTGTCTCTGATTTTTCTATAAATAATAATCTTAATCTTGAGATGAAATGGCTCATAAAGGTACATTCATTATCAATACACTTTAGTAGTCTTTCAACCAGTTCGACCCATTTGACTTTTTTTATTCAACCCGTTTGAGATCAAACACAGTCATAAGTAAACATGCCGAAATTGTCACCTTTTAAAGAGTTAAAGAAAGAAATAAAAAGTAAAAATACCAAGAATATTACCTTTAATCCTACACAAGACGTATGAAACGACGATGGGCATTGGTCACACAACACTAATTCCCCACCGTATTGACAAACAGAACATATATAATCACTATCCGTTCCTATTTCACACCGCCTTTTCTTCAATCTCGAACTTTGATCAAGTTTAACTTGCAATTGACAATCTAATAACGACCTACCATCTTCAAGAAATATGTTAGCCGAGGGTAGCCCACCGTTATCACTACCCCTACCCGCATGTTTTTGAAACTTTACAAGACTAAAAACACGTTTACAACAATTACATTTTATGCCATTACGAGTTACTCGACCTACCTTCAATACACGCCTATCGTTCTTACAACAATACTGTACTTTTGCTCTTGGTAGAACAACGTTGTTATCTATCAACCAAGTTAAAACGGTCCGCGGGGTCCGGTACTTCGGTAAAACTTCTATACGAGCTCGTTTACTTGACATTTTCGCACGATTAGTCCTTAACGCTTCGTCATTTTTAACCACTTTCTTTTCATCAGAAATGTTTCTATATTTGAAACTAAGATTCTCGTAACCGGACTTAATAGCCACAACCGCGTCTGGGTTCGTATCGAAATCCTCTGAAAACGTTAATTCGTGCAAAAAATCTGTCATTAGCATCTTAAATTTACCTACCATCACCTCTTTAACGGTTTCTTTCCAATTTTCTTTAATGGGGCACGTCCACTCTTTCATTTCATCGACAAAATATTTTGTCGTCCTCAATTCATACCAAATTTGTTTAACCGAAACAAAAACGGGTAATTCAACCTTAAATTCCTCAAAAATTTCAAGAAAAATCCAATCCCCACGAACCCTCCATTTGTCGGTAGTAGCATCCCAATCTTGAGTAACCCTCAAATTCTTCGACAAAACCCTTGATTCATCGCCCAAATCCGGAAAGAAAACTAACCGCTCATGCGAATCATCATAGTCGTTATGATCGAATATAACACCTTCCCACCATGCATCTTCTAGAAACACATCCACACATTGTCCAAAATGATAACAATTTTTATTATGGAAAACTCTAGGTGGGATCGGTCTGATTTTACCGCGATAATTAGGGAAATTAGAGGGTCTCCAATTAGTGGGAATGATACCATCAACTGCGAATAAAACCGGGATGAACTGAACAAGATTTGTTGAATTATCATTACAGAAGAGATGATGGTACTTCACTACACGAATTTGAGTCATGTGTTTGATCACAGTTGCACGATGCCATGAACCTCGGAACCCTTCTTCGACACTTCGGACCTAAACAAACAAACAAACGTACCTGGTAAAAATTTCATCAAAAGGTAACAACCAAATGTAGCTGGTAAAAATCCCATCAAAGGTAACAAACAAACGTACGGTAAAAATCCAACCAGAAGGTAACAAACAAACATAGCTAGTAAAAACTTCCACTAAAAGGTAACAAACAATCGTGCATGGTATAAATCCAACCAAAAGGAAACAAATGCACCTAGTAAATATCCCATCAAAAGGTAACAAATAGACAACCATACCTAGTACAAATCCCACCAAAAGGTAACAAACAAACTTACCCAATAAAATCCCATCAAAAGGTAACAAACAAAGGCACCTAGTAAATATCCCACCAAAAGGTAACATATGAACAAACGTACACCGTAAAAATCCCACCAAAAGTACCAGTAAAAATCCCACCAAAATATAACAAACAAACAAACGTACCCGGTAGAAATCCCACCAAAAGGTAACAAACAAACTTAACCAGCAAAAAGGTAGGGTAACTCTGTGTGAAGAGGCCAAACCTTACCCCTGTCATATCGGATAAACACTGAACTGAAGACGACACTGAGAATTAATGATGTTTCAAAACATGAAACAAGATTTCAGGTGAAGATTATAAAATATACTACACTGAGTCAAAACATAAAGCAAAAAGAAAAATCCCAAATTCGTCATTTATAGCATGAATAATAAATGGTAAGTTATGCCCTAAGAATCAAATTAAGTACAGTAAAACCCCCCAAAGTATCTTTGCATTGGGGGTTAAATGATCACACATGAACCCCCACAAAAACCCTTTAACAGAATTGAAACTTTTTCAATGCAGTGAAGGAAATGAGTGAACTTTACTTCAACTTGTTCGTTAGGAAGAAGCTTTGGAGCGTGATTGAGTCTCTGGCGTTTTCTTGATTGCTCCAAAATTAGTTGTGTTCGAATGTCGGCCGCCATTGATGGGTTTTGGGGGTGTAGTTGTAGTTGGTTCACTTCATTTGAATTTGAAATGGGAAGTTGTTGTGGTGAGGTATGATTCAGACTGTGTCGTTTGATGGTTTGGGGACATTTGTATTTGTACGAGATGATATTTGATAGGCTTATCATTTATTACGGTCTTCCTATGTTCGTTTTAGGGATGTCCAAGAAGTTCATTGCTACTTCCTCGGATTTAGCTTCGAAAAAGTTCGTTTTATAAGGTTTGGTTTAAAATTAAGCTGAGGTGGCTTGGCTTGGTTAGTAAGCGAGCCTGGCTCGACTCAGTTCGTAACGAGCCGAATTGGCTCGGTCTGGCTCGTTAGTTAGCTCATAGCGGTTTGACTCAGATTATTTTATCTTTAACATATTTATTTTTATATACATATAATATATTATAAAATTTTGGTTATTGTTTGCGAGTATTTATTAGTGTAGTTGGATATTTATTGGCATATTTGGGGATTGCTTTGGATGTTGATGAACTTATATTGTATTTCGCTGAAATTTGGGGGGATAGTGCACGGTCATCCCAACCGCCGGAGTGAGGGGATAGTGCACGGTCCTCCCAACCGCCGGAGTGAGGGGATAGTGCACTATTTGGGGGGATAGTGCACGGTCCCGACCAAACCAAGCTAGCTTGATCCCACTCCGGGAGCCGCTACCCGACCAAGCTAGCTCCGCGGTGACTTCCCCATGCCGAGTTCTTACCCTGTGCGACATATGTCACTCCCAAGACTCGAACCCGGTACCTCTGGGAAGAGGTGGGTGTCGGTGGCCAACTGGGCTACCCCAGTTGGTTGTCATAAACCAAGTCGAGCTTACCCATGGCTCGGATCGAGCCGGCTCGTGAACAACCCTACTTTGTTTCCTTACATACATAGGAAGATTCTATGCAGAACACTAAATATTGCGAGAACACACGGAACAAAATGAATCACCCATTTTTTCAATCCTAAAAACCTAAAAAGTAAATGAAAATGTTACAAATGTAAGGTTTATTGTTTTTTACCCTATAATTCAAAATAAAATACGGAAAATTTCATTTTTCATATAACCTACACAAACGTAGGTTATGTGTATGTTAAATTACCTACTTGTATGTAGGCTATATTTAGGTAAAATATATGATTTTTATTGTATATATAATACACTGGTATAACCCGGCAACTTCCCGAGCAGGAAAAAATAACTTATGTTATTTTTATAGATAACTTGATTATTGTATATTAGTTAAAGAAATAATAATCATCAATAACTGCGCCGTCACCCCTTTCTAAATTGCAAACCCTAATCTACCAAAGACAAAACCATGCCCCCTGAGGCTGAACAATTGTTGTGGATGACCTGTTGGACCCTGGTTAGGAAGTGGATAGCTTCTGGCGCTAGGGAGCCAAATGTGTCAGAGGTAAAAGGGACAAAAACATGTTGGTTCTCTGCACAAGCTTTAGCGTGCTTATCAACTTTCTCGATTCTGCCTTTCTTGCTGCTTGTCCAGCTATAAACCCGTTTTCCCTTAAATCAACTAGATTAAGGACTTTAATGTGACAACTGCCACTTTTCGGTAACTTTCTTACACTTAAAGTACTCATTTTTAGCTACATTTTTATGCATTTGGAACACCTGAACTGCGTATTTCGTGACATACACTTAGAATACTCATGGAATACTTACTTAGGATGCACATGATTCATTTTTATCAAGTACATTTGAAACAGTTTAAACAATGCATCGAAACTACTAGAAAAGCACCTAGTAGACTAGTATTCTGACGAAAATGCTGGATCCGCAGAAACCATCTAAACGACATATTTAGGAATCAGACGAAAGTCCAACATCTAATATACATTAAACCCTAACTAGGAATGCAAGGGTTTGGTTTAAAACATTCTCGAAGTCCGATAACACTAAAAACTGCCCGAAAAGCACTAAAAGCGACAATTTCAACACTTTTCCGCACAAATTCTACAGAAATAAGCAATTTAATCTTTTTGCAACATGTAAAAGTGTTGTTTAACATAGAATTCACATGAGGATACCTTCGGGTATCATCCGAACCAATAACTACATCAATTCACACAAGTTACACAAGCCTAGAGTTCAAATAACGACTAACGGAAACAAAGCGAAACGAATATCTGAATGATATCGGATCTTTTTTTTAGTGACCATCTAATGTTATTTGGATAATTATGGTCTAGTAATAGTCACTTAGCACCTTCTAAACACTTAAACACTTGCACAATATAAGTTTCCTAACATAACATCTAAGAATCCTAACACTTTAAACATGAAACAAGTTCACCAAGCAAGGGTAACCCCCCCCCCCCATCATTCTCGGCCGCTACCCCTTATGTGGGACCCCCTTTTTACGTTGTCTCCACAAATATCTTGATATTTACCCTTGATGCAAGTTGTTTAACCAAGTGGGCCTAGTGGTAAAGTGTGGTGAAATGTTATAACACTTTGATTCATTAGTTACTAAGCTCATTACCTCACTTTTCACCTTTTATTACACACACATAAGGAAACGCTCTCAACCTTCATACCTTAGCCAAGAACACCATAAAAAACATTTCACATTTCAAGCCTTCTTTGATGATCAAGATGGAGCTTGATGATACTTAAGATGATCTAAGGATACTACAAGAAGAAGCAAGCCTTTCTTTCCATTCCATAGCCCCCAAACATCAAGATCAACAACTTTTCTTTTCTTTAATCATCATCAAGATCATCCCTAGCCATTAGTGCTAAAAGTAAGCTTCTAAAATCTCTTTTTCATACTTATTTATGTATTATTTGTTTAAAGAACATGTAATAAACTAAATAATCATACAAAATAATATGAAAATACAAAGAAGCAAGATAATAATCATGATATAAAAGTTTGTTTATGTTGTGATTTAAGGATGATTACTTGCATATTTGATCTAGTTTTGATGATTAGCATATGAATGACTTGTTAGATGATGTTTAAAAACATAATCTAACAAGTATACATGAAAATGTTTAAGGGTTTTGTTAAACATAAATGTTTAGATGGATGATCATAATCTTTGATTTTGTTAAAGTATATAAGGTTTTCCACTAAAAATAATACTTTTACAAAGTTATAAAAAGAAACATACAAGATGAGTTTTTATAAAAAGTTTGATGAAACTAGAAGTAAAGCATGGATTTTGAACTAGTTAACATATGTTATGATCATACCAAAACCCTACATGTTATTAATTTTATCTTGTTAAGATTTTGGAATAAATCTCATATGTTTTTATTAAGAATAACATGAGAAGATTATTGGTGATTTTTATAAGAAAAATATATGTTTTTATTAAACATGGCTAAGCATATATTTCAAAGGAAATATGGTAATTTTTCTTAAAAATCATGTGTAATAAAAACTACATTTTTGACAAAATCTTTATTAGAATAAAAAGATTTTAAAGAATAGTTTTTATAAAAGCAAAACTAGTTATAAATATATATTTTTGAGAAAATATATATTTAGTTATCTTAACCACTTATGTGCTATGTGTTATTTGTTTGTATTAGTTATATGTATGATAACTAGGAACTTGAACACAATGGTACAAATAAACACAAAGACACATTACAACTAAAGTCTTACAAGACTACACAAAAATTCACCTTAAAAACAACTTACGGACGTTCCGAGCCTTCGGACACAACTTATGGACATATCGGACTTACGGACAAATATATGGACTATATATGTAATACGGACTATAATACACAATATTTCGATGACTTGGTAAAAATACATTTTCTAAACCAAATAAGTAACTACATATTTTCTACAATATACAAAAATATATTACTTATGGTTTATAATAAAAAGGTATTGTTTTAGAAATATATAAACATACATTTATATTTCTTACCATCTAAAATATATTGTTTTAGTAAAAGACTAAAAATTATATTTTTTAGAACTAATCTTAAAAATAGATTATTTTTAAGATATTTTCTATACATTTTACCAAGTATAGCATATATATTTTTATGAAATATATTTTAGAATATATAAGTTTATATATTCTAAGAATACAAGAGCACATATAACAAACACACGGACATACGTATTCCTATACGTGCAACGATATGCACATTCACATTCACCTAACACTTGGTGAATACACATTTTATGACAACTGGCAAACAATCGGTAATTCCGTACAACCTAATCACTATTTTATTTACATAATCTCATGCATTTAGCGTAATTTAATTACGTAACTGTGTCGTATACCAGATAACAATGTTAGGACAAGAAAACAAGGCCAAAACATATGTTGGTTTTCGTCGTATTGCAAAACCAATCAAACAATGTCCTAAAAGTGTTGGTAGAAAGTGTTGCGCGCACTATTCACGCTCACACTCTTCATGCCAGCAAAACAGTGAAAACAGAACGAAACAATGAAAAGCGACACACGGACAACATAACTGAGTCCATATACACCAGAAAACACTAATGAGAAAACATATCTTGCAAAAATCTAGGACTTTCCGGTACAACGCCCTGAATACTAAAACGTCTGTTTCGCTAAAAATATGACAATTTTAACTCGTCCGAATCTATAATTTAGCATTTCCGAGACTCCGGAACTATGACAAATGATAACAAACATATGAAAACAACATGAGGATAATAATGGGGTGTCCGAAAAATAAGCTTTCGGCGCTATGCCGCAACCCCCATAACTTGTCCGTTATGGGACTGACAAGCTAGTTAACCATATTTTGGTCGCCAAAACAACCAAACGGACAACATGGCGAACTAGTTAAGCTTAATTTGGAACTCGAAATCACTTCATACATCATTTGGTTGCGGGATAACAACTTGCGGCAAACTTTCGTCGGTACGAAATGAAAGTGTCGTTAACTAGTCGACACCTAAACGGAAAGCATTTAAGGTACCAAAATACAACTTACACTAGTCTAGCGAACTAGTTAACCATATTTTAACATCGTAAACACCTTTCTTAACGCCATAGCAACAATGGTGAGTTAAAACCATAGCTCCCGGTATTATGTAGTACCTTTCGTATACCATCCGGCATCGAACCGATGAGCGAACTTGTGGCATTTTTGCCATCTAAAATCTATACCCACCAAACTAGTAAACTAATTAGAGTTCCCATTAACACCCTAATTAAACATAATTACGCTAATTACCAAAATATCTTCAATTAATATTTCCAACATGTGACAAATAATTAAAATAAGGATAATGCCATTCTTGTGCCCATTCCCCCTCACATTCACGTAAGCAAGGTGGGTCCCCCACCTTGACTTTGTGTTGAAAAAAAGATGGAAGGCATGAAAATGAAAGATTGAAAGATTTTTTTGCAAATTATAAGCCACCATATCACCATTATCTCATCATTTCAAGATTGGAAAACATAAAAAAAAAAAAAAAAAAAAAAAACCCCTTCCATCTCACTCTACCTAAGGCTTCATCACACACACACACACACAATTCACTTTTCATCACTCATTTAAACCCCAAATTCAAGCATTTCAAGTTATTTCATGATGATCCAAGGGTGTTACAAGTAAGGAGAAGCATTAGGGCTTTCTTTGGAGCTTAATTGTCTTCTTAATCTTCACTTAACCTTGTGCAAATTTGTAAGCTCTCAAACCATCATATTTAAGTTCCTTATTACTAGTAAATACTAAAAGTACAAGTTGATGATCTTGAAATTAAAGATAAACATAACCAAAAACCCTAATCTCAAACATAATAAATCACTAAATATAACTATATTAAGTGTGATTTAGTAGATCGTGATAGCTAGTTAGAATAATCTTGTAGTTTATGTTGATTATGTTAAGACTAGTTGTATGAAAAATGATATTGTGATGATCTTAATGCTTATATGATGTAGTAATTTATAAGCATGATACTATTGTTCTGTTGAACATAAAAATATGATTTAAACATGGATATGTTTAAATCATAAAAGATCATCATCTTCATGTTCATGAGCCATGTATATAATTTTTGGAATACTTGGAGAAATAAGGGTTTAAATGAATTTAAAACCTAATTTTAGAAGATTAGTAAACTTGTTTTTTTAGGATGAGTTATACAAAATAATTGTTATAAAAGTTCATATTAAAAAGTCTAAATTTTTGCTACATGGAAAAGTGTATATATACAAGCTCATGAAGTGTTGAGGTTAGATAATGAAAAGTGTAAGTTTGATGAATTAAGGATGATTTGGAAATTGATTGGTGATTTAAACGCGTTTTGAAAACGTGGGAAATGTCATAGTTTAGGGGAAACTATGGCGAATTTTTCTAAAAATCTAATCGCGATTAAAAATGGGGTTAAAGGGTGATTAATAAAGTTAAATGTGATTAGTGGTCTTAAACATCATTATGGAAGCTTTGATGAAAATGACTAAGTCCTAAATACTCAAGAGTTCTTGTGAACTTGAAAATATAATTTTACAAAAATAAAGGGGTAAAAATAATAACCATGTATAAGTATAATTTTTGGCAAAAAAATTATATATTTTGGAAACTCATCAAGTATATGTATTATGTGCTATGTGTATGTACTTAGAGACACTTAGGGTGATCAAAATAATACACCCATGACACCGAGAAATACTTGTAAGAAACAAGTACAAAAAGACACAAAAATACGTATACATGTTTCCTACATGTTTCCCAAAGAAATGCGACGAAAACGGACAAAAATAAATCCAAAATATATTGTGTCCATAAGCGAATAAACGGACGAATAAACAAAACGGACAATGGACGAGCTACAAAGACGTATTTCCTAGAAGTAAAAATATCTCTAACCGACAAAGTAAGGCATTTTTAGACGTCTAACGGATATTTATAAATATCACCGTTAACAAAATCTGGAAAGTTGAAAAATACAAAAATGCAAGACTATTAAAATGGACTCACAAAACTGACTATGGGCTAGGCCTAGATTGCTAAAATGCATGGGCTAGGGTCCAATGATAAAATATTTGGGTTAGGCCTAAATTACTAAAATACATGGGCTAAGGCCCAATGATAAAATATTTGGGTTAGGCCTAAATTACTAAAATACATAGGCTAGGGCCCAATGATAAAATATTTAGGTTAGGCCCAAATTACTAAAATACATGGGCTAAGGCCCAATGATAAAATATTTGGGTTAGGCCCAAATTACTAAAATACATGGGCCATGGCCCAATGCTAAAATATTTGGGATAGGCCCAAATTGCTAAGATACAAGGGCTAAGCCCAATGACATAGGTTCGGCCCAATGACACGCGTGCGAAGCACGAGGACATGTGCAGGGCGAATCCGTTCACACAAAATTCAATACATATAAAACATATGTATGCACCTATGAAATCTATCTACATAACAAGTGAACGAACAAACTACCAACTGTGACAACCCTCAAAATTACAGGTATCCGTACAATTAATTAATATTAAATTGGTGCTTAATGACTGTGCTTGATTTCAACTGCTGATTAAACTGCTTTATGATTTTTGCATCATACATACATATGCATCACATTTCATACTGTCACTCCATTTATTACACACAAACTTTAGTGACAAACTTGATGCACAAAGCACAGTTAGCACAGTGAGCGGATAACTCAGAAACATGCTGACAATGCCAGCACATAGACAGACAATATATTGAGGCCCAGTATGAGCCGGAAACAGGGTACTACACTAGTAAGGAGTGTAGGGAAGTAAGGACTATAAAACTGCGTCACTAGGTAATAGTTTAGGTGCCAGAAAGTGCCTAAAACCCACTTTAAGTGCAGAATTCTGTACTTAATAACAAAATTCAGCATTTAAACATGCTAGTCACTGGCAAAAATATGGCAAAATGGTCCTGCATGCTTTCCTAAGTGTCGGGAATTAAAAGGGCCACTAAAAGCTACATAAATGACACTTTGCGACGTAACTTAGCACTTTAACGGAAGAGTATCAAACCGAACAACCGGTCATTACCCGGAATACCAAAATAATGCTAGAAGCATTGTTTTTATTTTTCTGAACTAGTTATGGTTTCCGAACATCATAACACACTATATTATGACATAACACCTAAACCTTTAACTAAATCACTTAACCTTCTAACTAGACTAAACTAACTAACATTACATTGCAACTAAACCAACCCCCCCCCCCCCCCAAACCGGTTATGAAACATGGGACACCCCGCATGATTTTATTGAATAATTAATTGGATATGCTTAGTCCTTTTGGGAACATATTAACCATTAGTTAATGAAATGTTGGAGACCATGTTTTGAAAACCCTTTAGACCTTCATCATCTCACATTTCACAACATCACCAACAAACTCTTTCTCTCCTCTCCTCTCTTGGCTTCGGCCGAACCCAAACCACCCCACCATCATCATCATTCAAGCTTCTTCTTCCATTTTACTTGCATACAAGGGTGTTAAGGGTCATACAAAGAAGGTTGGTGCTCTCGGAAGTGGAAGGACCTTCTCTATTTGCTATTAACCACCTCATTTCTTCTCTTGATCTCCCCTAGCTTAAAGGCTAGTAGTAAGTCTCTTGAATCCTTATTTATTCCATGTTTATGGTGGTTAATATTTATATTAAGATGATATCTCAAGAACACTAAAAGATCATAAGCAAAAGTCTTGAACATAAAGCTAACGTGATGATGAAATATTGTTAAAATGAAGAAGTAATGTTAAGTATGAAGTTGTTTTGAATATGTGATGAGTATTTGATGATTTCTTGGTGATATGATGAATGATCATCATAGTAAACTTGTTAGATCATGATTAAAAACATGGTCTAACAAGATGAGAGGTGGTTATGTGTTACAAGAACTAATCATCTTTTAGACTAAACATGGAGAGAATGTTTTCTTGTAAAATAACAAACAAAGTAAACTAGGAATCTTGTAAATCCAAGACTTGTGAATGATTTTCCAAGGAAACTAAGTTTAAAAAGATGGTTTTTGAAAGATTATGATTTTTATTAAACATACACTATTATTAGTAACAAGACAAGTGCGGAAATACTTTTAAAAGTAAGAAGATCCAATAAATACACATTTTTTCAAAACTTGTTTACAAGTTGTAAAAACTTAAAATCTTTAAGAATGAGGTTTTAATAAAAGTAAACACACTTTGAAGGGTAACTAAACCCACTAAACCCCCCACTAAGTTACTACGCGTTTTTACGAAAAACCAGGTTCATGTTACTATGTAAAGTGCATTGTTTTTGCACTTGGTTAGTGTAATGTTGTTTAATAATTTGTTGTTGATTGATTGAATGAATTTTTGAAAAGAAAATGATATGCTAATAAGCATGGACATCTCCGTTTACAAAGGAAACTCTGGCGAAATTTTCTAAAATTCCAACACTTAGAAAATATTTTTCTAACAAATGTTACAAATATATTTTACAACTTGTGTTTCGAATATAAACTTCGCCATGGGTTTTGTCACAAAAATACAAAGTATCGGAGGACGATTTTATAAATAAAAACGGATAAATATATATTTAGAATATATGTTTTACACTAAGACACTTGTGCGAATATTTGTATATATTTTATGAACTAGTTATATTATTTTAGGGTAAAATAATATAACATAACAAATACCATGGAAATTACAACTCCAAAATAATACCAAAAATATCAAGGAATATAATATTTAAGTTACACAATCGGTATCAAGAAACCGAACGTTAAGACATAACTTATAAACTATTCCAGAAAATACACTTACACATATATTTTGGTAAAATATTATTTTGGAAACTATAGAAGTAAAAATATATTATTTTTGGAAAAAATACATATATTTTGGAAATACGTTATTTTTGGACAAATGAGTTAAATATATTTTTCTAAGCGGGACTTAAAATATATTTTTGAAACTACAAATAGACATGTATAAATACCCCCATCCTTGGGAAGGAAATACGCATGTAAAATACTTGAGAAGTATGGATACGAAATAGTTGCCTAACTATTATTCCAAAACCCTAAAAACAAAACTTAAGTTAAAATAATTATTATTATTTTAACAAGAAGTTACAACTTGGAATAATATCAAAGTAACGTAACTTAAACCCGTAAATACAAGCAAGGCACGGCCCGTTCGTCTAATAGACAATAGTACATTGTAGGTTGTCGCGTAGCGGACCAAGTTTGAGTTGACTATACGATTCAGGAGACGCACTACAGTGAGTTCATGTCCCCCCTTTCTCTTAACTGTTTTTAGTTTTATACTTGGGGGTGGAATACATGTTACAATTATTACAGACGCTTTTATACATGGTATGGATAGCTTAAGGAGGGTTTACTACTTAGATCATGTGAAAAGTGGGTACAACACTTAAGGCCATTAATCCTCGTTGTTAGGACCGAGGGACATGAGTGATAGATCTATTTGGGTGTAGCGAGCCCACACCCATGAGGCCGGGGCGGCCCATAGTGGTGACTGTGTCTTACAACCGGAGGCCCGGTACAAATTTGCTAGGTTTGAGTACTTCCTACACCGTTTCACACATACCAGTGGCTTTGCAACCCATTGGTGATCTCTTTTTCCTTAATTGCTACATACCAGGGACTTTCATACATACAGACACATTACAAAGGTTTATACATACTCACTTACACATGAACTCGCTCAACTTTTGTTGATTTTTCAAACTACATGTATTTCAGGAAACTAGCGGATCTGGCGGAGTGTGCATATGTCTAGCTGCGTTGAATAAAAGATGTCATCCAGGGTAGTAGGTTTAGGAGGTGTAACCCTTACCTGGACGGGTTACATGTCTTTAAACCACGTTTTATTTAAAGTCTTTTGCTGTGTCTCATGAACACGTCGTAAACAAGTATGGTTTGTAACTTATTTTAAGTGTCGACATTTTCAAACAATGATGTTGTGGTATTTTAAACTTAATGAATGGGTGAACATCTTGTGTTTTTATCATATAGCATTGTTATGATTGTTGCTATGGTATTAAGAAGTCACACCAAATAAACCCACGCTTCCGCAAAAGCCAGGGTGTGACTGCTTGGTATCAGAGCCTTGATCATAGCGAACTAGGATTCTTTCTCGAGTCTAGACTATGATCATCAGGGCTCTCACGAAAATGTTTTCAAACATTTTTACATTGCATACACTATACGTCCAGATCCAGGGTACAAACATTTTTACAAACAAAAGGCACAAATACACATTTCAAAAGGGTATATTTATAATTCAGTCCTAGAGGCTGAGGGAGGATCAGTCCTAGAGGCTGAGGGAGGATCAGTCCTAGAGACTGAGGGAGGATTTAGTCTTAGAGATTGGGAGGTTGGTCATAGAGACCAGGGATTTAGTCCTAGAGACTGGGAAGGTTGGTCTTAGAGACCAGGGAGTTGGTCTTAGAGACCAGGGAGTTTAGTCTGAGAGACTGGGGATGATAGTCTAAGGAAGACTAGGATGATTACCTGCTTACATTATTGTGACTTACATGCTTATTTGATTTCATGTTGATATATGTGCATATGTGTGGTTGTGTTACAGACACCTTGCCATCATCATCTGATACCGGAGTGTCAGACACGCTGGATCCTATGGCGATTGTATCGGACGACGAGATTCTATCTGAGAGCGAGGTTTACACATCGGATACCACTAGTATGGACGATGACGATTTCCAGCCTTTTGCTTTGCCAGATGTCAGATACGATGCTCAGCTCGCTGATGGTATTCTAGTCAGGGATCTACCTCTTGTTGAGATCCCTGCTCCTATTCCACTTGCTGCATTTCCCGTTGAGGATTTGCCACTCGATGTTGTGTCTGATGACGACATCGATCTTTTCGTCGAGGGTCCCCCTGAGGACGACCATGAGGGTGGGGCCCCGATTGCTGATGATGTCGCCATTCCCTTGGTTGAGGTTCCGGTTGCGGATGCTGTTGTTTTACCACCTGTTGAGGCTCCCGCTTAGGAGATTTTACCTGATCAGCCTGGTACTGATTCTTTTGAGTCAGTATCATCCTCTACTTTGCACGCCGGCGGATTGCGTCGCTATCCTACTGAATCCGACTCCGATACAACTATGTCAGCTGCACCTGGTTCGCCTCACGAGTTTGAGTTTGATCCTGAGTTCGAGGATGAGTTTGATCCAGTTTTTCCTCATGATTTTGATCCCAATCACGAGATCGAGTTTATTCCTGATGACCAGCCCTTGGAGGCACCAGTTGTTCCTATTGACCAGATTTTTGATGTACATGTCGACCTTGATATAGCCTTTGCTGACCACGAGCCTGTCATTGCACCAGAGCCTGTTATTGCTCATGACCATGTACCTGTGCACGACCTTGTTCGTGATGATGCTCCAGTCATTGCACCACCCATTGTTGATATTCCCGTCATTTCCCCACCAGTGGTGGATGTTCCTGTTGTTGTTGCACCACTGCCTGACCAGGCACCTGTGTTAGTTGACCATGCACAGTTTGCCACGCATGTGGATCCCAGATACGCCGACACCCGTAACGGGTGGATTGAGGATGATGATTATCCTCCTTTTGTTTTACCCGTCACTCCCCCTCATGCACCCATATCTGCACCGATTGATGTTGCCCCTCATTTTCCCCATGTGTCAGATATCCATCGCACCGATCTCCCTATCACTTTCCTCCAGGACATTCCTCCACCTCGTCCTGGGGAGGGTTCGTCGAGACAGCAGCCTGCTTTTGTTCCGCCTCTGTCGTAAGCTGTACCATTCATGTCTCAGTTTCCTCGTACTGCATCACCTTTTGTACCATCGGGCGAGCCATTTTTGTGGTCATCGCCCAATGTCATGCCCTTATCAGACCCGTATCACCCTTTCCATGTCGGATATTCCACGGAGGACATACTTATATCCCTGCAGTTACAGCAGGATGCACTGAGCCGACGAGTTCAGGAGTTGGAGGGGATTCCACGTCCTCCCCCATGTCATTGTCAGTCTCCTTTTGCTACACCACCAGCTCCTCTTCCACTACCCCCGAATTCTGATGTCCCCTTCCTCACTCCTGAGCAGCAGATTGCTTACCTGCTGCGTGTTATCCATGCCCTCGAGGAGGATTGGGTACATATGCGCCGTTTACTTTTCTTCCCTCCTCCTCCACCTCCTCCTCCGCCATCAGCGTAGCTATATTTTTGGTTTGGTGCAGGTAGATCGTTTTGGTGAGAGAGTCGCAATTGGGCCAACATATGAAGACTTTTGGAAGACCACGTTTTTGTATATGATTTGTGTAGACTGACTTGTATTTTGGGGTGATGTAACCCTATGATTGTGTTTTGATTGTATGATGTACTGTGAAACATGTAAAACTATATTGTGGTCATGATTAAATGAAAGCTCAATGGCAACGTTCTCACTACATACATTGTTGAATTATTTGTTTTATATTATAACATGGGATGTTATGTGTTATGAGGTTGATGT
This sequence comes from Helianthus tuberosus, assembly GCA_030545235.1. Classification (NCBI taxonomy): domain Eukaryota; kingdom Viridiplantae; phylum Streptophyta; class Magnoliopsida; order Asterales; family Asteraceae; genus Helianthus; species Helianthus tuberosus. The sequence goes on along the minus strand of CM060415.1, from coordinate 104,524,623 downwards.
ATGTTATTACATACGCATGTTACTTACTTACTATACTTACTATGACCTGACCAATATGATCTTCTTTTAGAAGATGCCTCCACGAAGAGCTGTACGTTTGCCCACCACAGAGGCGGAGTTATAGGAATAAATTTCAAAAGCGATAGCTGATTATGAGGCCTCGCGTGCCGAAACAAGCAGGAACACCTCAAACAACAACAACAACAACAACCCACCAAATGGTAATGTTAAGTCACTCGAGACACATTACACTACATTTGGACATTTCATGTGCAAATGCTAATGTTTTCTATGAGTAACATTGCTTGGACAGGCTGCACCTACAAACAATTTCTAGACTGTAAACCACTTAACTTTGACGGCACCGGAGGTGCTGTAGGTTTTGTTCGTTGGGCAGAAAAGACCGACTCAGTGTTGCGAATGAGAAAATGCGCACCCGAGCAGCAAGTTACCTACATTTCTGGGTTGTTTACTGATGGAGCACTCTCGTGGTGGAATCTCCAGGTCCAAACCCTGGGAGAGGCAGCGGCTTATGCGTTGACCTGGAACGAGCTGAAGGAGCTCATGCGGAAGAAATACTGCTCCAGGGCGGAAATCCAGAAATTGGAATCGGAATTTTGGCACCTAAAGATGGACGGCCCAAAGATCACCGAGTATGTTCAGAGGTTTCATGATCTGTCCCATGTGGTACCTTACATGGTTACGCCTGAATTCAAACGCATGGAGCGTTTCATCTGGGGGTTGGCACCTCAGATTATGAGCATGGTTACATCGTCAAAACCAGCAACAATTACTGAAGCCATCGATCTGAGCGTGTCAATAACGGAGGAAGCCATCAGGCTAAACAAGTTTTCAAATGCTGATCAGAAAAAGAAGGAGACTCATTTGGAGTCATCTGGCGAGAACAAACGGAAGTTCTCCAACTTTAAAAAGGGTACCAGCAGCGCCAGCAGGAAGAAGGAGGTGAACCCACCAGTTGAAGTTAAAACTGGTACTGAAGTCAAGGGAAAGGGATACATGGGCGCTTTGCCCAAATGTGACATATGCCTGTACCATCATTCTGGTCAGTGCAGGTTAAGGAAATGCGAGTCTTGCGGGAAGGAGGGCCATTCAAAGAATACATGCTGGGTTGGTACAGGTGCTGGTCGTGGTAACAATGGTCAAAGGGGTTTTGGCAACAACAATCACGGGGGTAACGGAAATGGGAATCGCAACGGCGGAAATGGTAATCGTGGGAATGTTGGGAACCAAGCTGGGAACCGGGGAGCAAACAATGCTCAAGCTGGTAATGGTAACGGTCAAGGACCGGGATGTTTTAACTGCGGAGATATTGGGCACTTCAAGCGCGAATGCCCAAAATTCAATCAAGCTCGTGGAAGGATATTCAACATTGGAGCAAGGGAAGCACGCCAGGACCCGAATGTTGTCACTAGTACGTTCCCTATTAATCAATGCTTTGCATCTGTACTATTTGATACCGGTGCCGACTATAGTTTTGTATCGCTAGAATTTAAGAAAATGCTTGGGTTAACTGCTAGTAAATTAGACATTCCGTACTCAATTGAACTGGCTAATGGAAAACTAGTAGAAACAAATGAAGTCATCAGAGGATGGTTAATAGAGTTGGGAGAACGCGAGTTTACACTGGATCCACTGCCAGTCGAGTTGGGAAGCTTCGACGTGGTAGTAGGGATGGATTGGTTATCAAGTAACAAGGCCGAGATTGTATGTCACATTACGAGTTCCTGGTTATGCCATTTGGACTGAAAAACGCACCAGCAGTGTTTATGGATCTGATGAACAGAGTCTGCAAGCCGTACCTGGATAAGTTTGTGATTGTGTTTATTGATGACATTTTGATTTATTCAAAGAAGAAAGAAGAGCACGAACAACACTTAAGAGCTATTCTAGAGCTGCTTAAGAAAGAAAAGTTATACGCAAAGTTCTCGAAGTGCGAGTTCTGGCTGCGTGAAGTTCAGTTTCTTGGTCATGTGGTTAATGGAAATGGAATTCATGTGGACCCCACAAAGATCAAGGCGATCAAGAACTGGGAGACTCCAAAGACGCCAACCGAGATTCGACAGTTTCTAGGTTTGGCTGGTTATTATCGCAGGTTCATTGAGAATTTCTCAAAAATCGCTCAACCTTTAACCTCCCTTACACAGAAAGACAAGAAGTTTGATTGGGGAGACAAGCAAGAAGAAGCGTTTCAGTTGTTGAAAAACAATCTTTGTGACGCACTGATCTTATCTCTACCCGAAGGCACTGACGACTTCGTGGTATATTGCGACGCCTAGCGTCAAGGTTTAGGCTGCGTGCTGATGCAGAGACAAAAGGTTATAGCATATGCATCTCGCCAGTTGAAAGTCCACGAGAAAAATTACACCACGCATGATTTGGAATTGGGCGCGGTGGTGTTTGCATTGAAAATCTGGCGACATTACTTATACGGCACGCGATGTACAATCTTCACTGATCACAAGAGCCTGCAGCACATATTTGATCAAAAAGAGCTTAACATGAGACAAAGACGCTGGGTAGAACTATTGAACGATTATGATTGTGAGATCAAGTATCACCCGGGGAAGGCGAATGTGGTCGCCGACGCTCTAAGTCGAAAGGAAAGGATCAAGCCCATAAGGGTAAGGGCTCTGGAAATGATCATACAGACGGACCTCTCATTGCGCATTCGTGCCGCGTAGAGAGAAGCACTCAAGGAAAGGAATGTTGAGAATGAGTATCTCCATGGGATGGAGAAGCAGTTGGTACCAAACGGGGAAGGAACGCTGTGTTTCATGAAACGAATTTCGGTTCCTTTGTTTGGTGGTTTGAGAAATGTTATTTTTGATGAAGCTCACAAGTCACGGTACTCGATCCATCCAGGATCAGACAAGATGTACCAAGATTTAAAGGATTTCTATTGGTGGCCGAGAATGAAAGGCGATGTTGCGGCATATGTTGGCAAATGTTTAACTTGCACCAAGGTAAAGGTTGAATACCAGAAGCCTTCAGGTCTCTTGCAACAACCTGAAATACCCCAATGGAAATGGGAACAGATTTCTATGGACTTCATAACAAAATTGCCAAGGACGCCCAAGGGCCAGGACACAATTTGGGTAATAGTAGACCGTCTAACGAAGTCTGCGCACTTTATGCCAATCAAGGAAAAAGACAACACGAGTAAACTTGCTGAAATATACATGAGGGAGATTGTTGCACGACATGGAGTGCCTCTCTCAATTATCTCTGATAGAGATGGACGCTTCGTGTCAAGGATTTGGCAATCCTTCCAAGAAGCTTTTGGTTCTCAGTTAAATCTGAGTACTGCATTTCATCCACAAACAGACGGACAGAGCGAACGAACAATTCAAACTTTGGAAGACATGTTGCGAGCTTGCGTAATGGATTTAGGTGGAAGTTGGGACACTCACCTACCATTGGTTGAATTTTCATACAATAACAGTTACCATGCAAGTATTCAAGCCGCACCGTTTGAAGCTCTCTATGGGCGTAAGTGTCGATCACCCTTATGCTGGGCTGATGCGGGTGATAGACAGCTTGTTGGCCCGGAATTGGTCCAGGAAATGACAGACAAGATTGCACAGATCCGAGAGCGCATCAAAGCGGCTCGTGATCGACAAAAGAGCTATGCGGACCTGAGAAGGAAACCTCTGGAATTTGAGGTTGGTGATATGGTTTTGTTAAAGGTTTCACCCTGGAAGGGTGTGGCACGCTTTGGGAAGCGTGGAAAGTTGAATCCGCGATACATTGGTCCATTCAGAATCCTGCAAAGGATTGGGCTTGTAGCATACAAATTGGACTTACCTGCTGAACTTAATGGCGTTCATGATACATTTCATGTATCCAATTTGAAAAAGAGTCCAACTCAAGAGACAGTGGTCATTCCTGCCGACGAAGTTCATATTGACGACACACTCCACTTTACTGAAGAACCTGTTGAGGTTACTGATTGGAAGGTTAGCAAAACACGCAGGAGTAGTGTCAAACTCGTCAAGGTTCGATGGAATGCACGACATGGCCCAAAATTCACGTGGGAGCGTGAGGATCGTATGAAAGCCAAGTACCCACATTTATTCCCCAAGACCCCTGCATCTAGTAGCAGAACTAAAATTTCGGGACGAAATTTCTCTAACAGGGGGAGAATGTGACAACCCTCAAAATTACAGGTATCCGTACAATTAATTAATATTAAATTGGTGCTTAATGACTGTGCTTGATTTCAACTGCTGATTAAACTGCTTTATGATTTTTGCATCATACATACATATGCATCACATTTCATACTGTCACTCCATTTATTACACACAAACTTTAGTGACAAACTTGATGCACAAAGCACAGTTAGCACAGTGAGCGGATAACTCAGAAACATGCTAACAATGCCAGCACATAGACAGACAATATATTGAGGCCCAGTATGAGCGGGAAACAGGGTACTACACTAGTAGGGAGTGTAGGGAAGTAAGGACCATAAAACTGCGTCACTAGGTAATAGTTTAGGTGCCAGAAAGTGCCTAAAACCCACTTTAAGTGCAGAATTCTGCACTTAATAACAAAATTCAGCATTTAAACATGCTAGTCACTGGCAAAAATATGGCAAAATGATCCTGCATGCTTTCCTAAGTGTCGGGAATTAAAAGGGTCACAAAAAGCTACATAAAGGACACTTTACGACGTAACTTAGCACTTTAACGAAACAGTATCAAACCGAACAACCGGTCATTACCCGGAACACCAAAATAATGCTAGAAGCATTGTTTTTATTTTTCTGAACTAGTTATGGTTCCCGAACATCATAACACACCATATTATGACATAACACCTAAACCTTTAACTAAATCACTTAACCTTCTAACTAGACTAAACTAACTAACATTACATTGCAACTAAACCAACCCCCCCCCCCCCCCAAACCGGTTATGAAACATGGGACACCCCCCATTATTTTATTGAATAATTAATTGGATATGCTTAGTCCTTTTGGGAACATATTAACCATTAGTTAATGAAATGTTGGAGACCATGTTTTAAAAACCCTTTAGACCTTCATCATCTCACATTTCACAACATCACCAACAAACTATTTCTCTCCTCTCCTCTCTTGGCTTCGGCCGAACCCAAACCACCCCACCATCATCATCATTCAAGCTTCTTCTTCCATTTTACTTGCATACAAGGGTGTTAAGGGTCATACAAAGAAGCTTGGTGCTCTCGGAAGTGGAAGGACCTTCTCTATTTGCTATTAACCACCTCATTTCTTCTCTTGATCTCCCCTAGCATAAAGGCTAGTAGTAAGTCTCTTGAATCCTTATTTATTCCATGTTTATGGTGGTTAATAGTTATATTAAGATGATATCTCAAGAACACTAAAAGATCATAAGCAAAAGTCTTGAACATAAAGCTAACGTGATGATGAAATATTGTTAAAATGAAGAAGTAATGTTAAGTATGAAGTTGTTTTGAATATGTGATGAGTATTTGATGATTTCTTGGTGATATGATGAATGATCATCATAGTAAACTTGTTAGATCATGATTAAAAACATGGTCTAACAAGATGAGAGGTGGTTATGTGTTACAAGAACTAATCATCTTTTAGACTAAACATGGACTTGAAAGAAGAGAATGCTTTCTTGTAAACTAACAAACAAAGTAAACTAGGAATCTTGTAAATCTAAGACTTGTGAATGATTTTCCAAGGAAACTAAGTTTAAAAAGATGGTTTTTGAAAGATTATGATTTTTATTAAACATACACTATTATTAGTAACAAGACAAGTGCGGAAATACTTTTAAAAGTAAGAAGATCCAATAAATACACATTTTTGCAAAACTAGTTTACAAGTTGTAAAAACTTAAAATCTTTAAGAATGAGGTTTTAATAAAAGTAAACACACTTTGGAGGGTAACTAAACCCACTAAACCCCCACTAAGTTACTACGCGTTTTTACGAAAAACCAGGTTCATGTTACTATGTAAAGTGCATTGTTTTTGCACTTGGTTAGTGTAATGTTGTTTAATAATTTATTGTTGATTGATTGAATGAATTTTTGAAAAGAAAATGATATGCTAATAAGCATGGACATCTCCGTTTACAAAGGAAACTCTGGCGAAATTTTCTAAAATTCCAACACTTAGAAAATATTTTTCTAACAAATGTTACAAATATATTTTACAACTTGTGTTTCGAATATAAACTTCACCATGGGTTTTGTCACAAAAATACAAAGTATCGGAGGACGATTTTATAAATAAAAACGGATAAATATATATTTAGAATATATGTTTTACACTAAGACACTTGTGCGAATATTTGTATATATTTTATGAACTAGTTATATTATTTTAGGGTAAAATAATATAACTTAACAAATACCATGGAAATTACAACTCCAAAATAATACCAAAAATATCAAGGAATATAATATTTAAGTTACACACTCGGTATCAAGAAACCGAACGTTAAGACATAACTTATAAACTATTCCAGAAAATACTCTTACACATATATTTTGGTAAAATATTATTTTGGAAACTATAGAAGTAAAAATATATTATTTTTGGGAAAAATACATATATTTTGGAAATACGTTATTTTTGGACAAATGAGTTAAATATATTTTTCTAAGCGGGACTTAAAATATATTTTTGAAACTACAAATAGACATGTATAAATACCCCCATCCTTGGGAAGGAAATACGCATATAAAATACTTGAGAAGTATGGATACGAAATAGTTGCCTAACTATTATTCCAAAACCCTAAAAACAAAACTTAAGTTAAAATAATTATTATTATTTTAACAAGAAGTTACAACTTGGAATAATATCAAAGTAACGTAACTTAAACCTGCAAATACAAAAGCAAGGCACGGTCCGTTCGTCTAATAGACAATAGTACATTGTAGGTTGTCGCGTAGCGGACCAAGTTTGAGTTGACGATACGATTCAGGAGACGCACTACAGTGAGTTCATGTCCCCCTTTTCTCTTAACTGTTTTCAGTTTTATACTTGGGGGTGGAATACATGTTACAATTATTACAGACGCTTTTATACATGGTATGGATAGCTTAAGGAGGGTTTACTACTTAGATCATGTGAAAGGTGGGTACAACACTTAAGGCCATTAATCCTCTTTGTTAGGACCGAGGGACATGAGTGATAGATCTATTTGGGTGTAGCGAGCCCACACCTATGAGGCCGGGGCGGCCCATAGTGGTGACTGTGTCTTACAGCCGGAGGCCCGGTACAAATTTGCTAGGTTTGAGTACTTCCTACACCGTTTCACACATACCAGTGGCTTTGCAACCCAATGGTGATCTCTTGTTCCTTAATTGCTACATACCAGGGACTTTCATACATACAGACACATTACAAAGGTTTATACATACTCACTTACACATGAAGTTGCTCAACTTTTGTTGATTTTTCAAACTACATGTATTTCAGGAAACTAGCGGATCTGGCGGAGTGTGCATATGTCTAGCTGCGTTGAATAAAAGATGTCATCCAGGGTAGTAGGTTTTGGAGGTGTAACCCTTACCTGGACGGGTTACATGTCTTTAAACCATGTTTTATTTAAAGTCTTTTGCTGTGTCTCATGAACACGTCGTAAACAAGTATGGTTTGTAACTTATTTTAAGTGTCGATATTTTCAAACAATGATGTTGTGGTATTTTAAACTTAATGAATGGGTGAACATCTTGTGTTTTTATCATATAGCATTGTTATGATTGTTGCTATGGTATTAAGAAGTCACACCAAATAAACCCACGCTTCCGCAAAAGCCAGGGTGTGAAACCAACACTCTAAAATACAAAGTTGTTCCAAAACGACAAGTGAAAACACAATAAGAATTCAAGATGAACAACTTGTACGAGGTTCGATAAGACCCAGTGTCTAATAAAGTTAGTACACATGAAGGTTAATCGCACGTACGTACGGACGCTCACTACGATATCACAATACACGGAATGCAAAATTGTGAGTTCATGTCCCTCTTTTCAATGATTTCAATGTTTTGTTTTAAAACAGTCGAGGGGAAATACATGTTAAAACTATGGGTATGTTAGCTATGGGTTTAGATGATAACACAATCAATGTACATAAGTTGGATGATAACATAGTAACCATTAATCACTTAGTGACCAAGGTGCAAAAGGTGTAGATCTATTGAGCTTGAGACACTCTCCACTCCTGGTTGGTATACCCTGGAGTGCTTTTGTGATCCCAGAAATGTCAAAGTTGTCTCGGGTTAGTTGCGTACTTATGGTACATTATGTCAGGGGGCTCGCTACCCACTGATAGATCCTTAAACTTCATAAATGCTAATAACATACCAGGATTTCATTACAAGAATACAAAGATTTCATATGATAACAATAACTGCATGAACTCGCTCAACTTTTGTTGACTTTTTAAAACTACATGTATTTCAGGAAACAAGCCTTGAGCTGGTGATACACTATGGGAAACGGGAAAGTCAATGACAACGATAGCCACTTTTGGAGGGTTTGTCTTTTATATCCCAACTTCGTATGAGTATATAGGGGACAAAACCTCACTATGTTTTATGTCAAAAACTATCTTTTGTGTTGTGTAATATAACTATGTTATGGTTAACGTTTGTGAACGTTGTGGAAACTAGAAAACTATGTTGGAAACTTGTAAACTTTGTTTGAAAACAATATATCTATGGCATCGTTGTGGTTTATTATGTTTACACATTTGGATGCAATGATTACCTTTCTTACGTCACACACAATACGCTTCCGCTACTAGCAGGGTGTGACACATTTATACAACTACGATACAACTCACGATACAAGAATATATATATATATATATATATATATATTTGGCTAAATATATATACACTAAACAGTTATCAGTTAATACATCTAAAACACAGTTCAACGAATAACATAGACATACAAGTCTTACACATATTCAAGACACAGGACTTGTACTCAAGTCATTACAAGACCGAAGTGTCTAACAAATATAGAACGTTTGTAGGTCGTGACACTATTCGGGACGACCACACGTGAGATCATAGTTACTTCTATTCACAGACGCGATTCTATGAGTTCATGTCCCCTATTCATTTAAATGTTTTACAACTTTACAACTATCGGGGAAAATACATGTTCAAACGTATATTAAAGTTAGGGAATGAAACACCTTAGATCATGTGCAAATAGGGTTATACATCTAAGCACCATTAATCCAGTTTGGACCTAGGTACAAAGGTTTAGATCTAATGGGTTTTGGCGAGCCCCACTCTTGGTCGTGGACCCATACAGAAGAGTGCTTTTATGTCCCAGTCGATAGTAGTCGACACGAAAATCGTCTAGGTTTGTATTGCTTCCTTTTTCGTCACACATATTAATGTCCTTGCAAAACATTAATGATCAACGATTTCATTGACGTTTTACATACTACAACTTACATTTTAAATACATCTTTTACAACTAAACTGCATGAATTCGCCAACTTTTGTTGATGTTTTCCAAACTTAACATGTATTTCAGGGAATTAGTGGACCATGAAGGGATTCTCAAACAAGATAACAAGTATCAGAACTCCATGCCATCTTTTGGAGGGTTTAACTGTTATATTTTGCCTCTTTGCGGCAATATGATGGTTTAGACCTTAGTAGTTTATTTTCATTTTGATGTATGAAACAATAACACTTTACTTTCATGTTAATGGTTTGTAACTGACACCCTAAACTTAAGTTGTGATCTTTTGAAAACTATTATGTAATGGCAATGGAGTATGTTTATTCATATAGTATGTTCATGTACATCGATATTATGCAATGAAAACCATACAGATCACACCTCGCGCTTCCGCTATGAGCGGGTGTGACATTTAATGGACTTAAACTTGATGTTTAAGAACTAATAAGTGTGATTTTTTTAATAAAACAAGTTGTAAAACAAAGAGTTATAAAAAGTTCACTTAAAAAGTCTTAACTTTTAACACATAAAAGTCTAGAAATTTTTAGAAATTTAATGTATGAAAGCTCATGAGATAATGAAGAAAAGTTGTAGGATTAGCTATTTGAAAAGTGTATTTTGATGAGATTAGTAAGTTGATGATGATTGGAAATTGAAAATTGTCTTAAACGCGTTTTGAAAACGTAGGAAAACGCCATAGTTTAGGGGAAACTATGGCGAAATTTTCTAAAAATCTAATCGCGATTAAATTGAGATTAACGGGGTGATTAAGAGGGTTAAATGCGATTAGCAACTTTAATCGTCATTAAGGAAGTTTTGATGAAAAGGTTTAAGCCTGAACATCTAAGTATTTTATAAACTCACATATATATATTTTTACTAAATAAATGGGTAAAAATAATAGGAGTATGTTAATATAATTTTTGATAAAAATTATATAGTTTGAAAACTTTACTTGGTGTATATCAATTGTATATTATTTGTATGTATTAGTGTTAGGGAATACATACTAATATGCTAAATACAATGCTTATGAAAAACATACACTTACACCATGACCGAAACTTCACAAGTATTCACAAGTATAACGACGGTCGCGAACCTTCGCGTATACTTAAAATGCTCACTTATGAGATACCATAAAACAAGACGCAGACACCGGATGACGAACATCGGACGACACCTTTTATAACCATATGTTTCATCGACGAAACGGACATATCAACACCTCAAGAAGTTACTACGACGTTTGGACAACTTCGACACAAAAGTTATATATTAACCGATTACGACGACAAGTATAAAAATAAAATATTTTTAGACACTTAATTTATATATAGTAACGACAATGAAAACCGGAAAGTTTAATATGTAAACGACACCAAGAATAATCATACAAGTCACTAGCATGTTTATTAATAATATCACACTTAGTGAAATATTACCAAAAATACAAAAAACACAAAAATGGGCTTATAAACTTAATATTGGGCTTGTATAATAAATCTTGGGCTAGGCCCAATCTCCTAAATACATGGGCATGACCCATTTCAATAAAACACTTATGGAAGTCCATTTATAATATAGAACTTGGGCAAGGCCCAAATGCAATAAGAATATGGGCTATGCCCAATAACATAAGACTTGGGCTAGGCCCAATTACAATAGAACTTGGGTTAAGCCAATAACACAATAATGTGGGCTAGGCCCAAAGAAAATACATGTATATTTATATAAAAATATATATTGTAAAAATACATTTTAAATACAAAGAATGTACATGTACATGTATAAATACGGTATACCGACATGTATAATACGGTATACCACACGTATAATACGGTATACCTATACGTATAAATACGGTGTACCTACAGGTATAAATACGGTATACCTACACGTATAATACGGTATACCCACACGTATAGAACACGCAAATACAAGTATAGATATGGTATATGTATACGTATATAAGACTCAAGTACATGCCGATGCACTCACATACACTTGTTGAAATGTACTCTCACAAGGATGTCGTACACGTACGACAACGTATTTACGACGTTAAAAATAAAATTTTTAACACTTATATCCATAAAAGATATACGATTATATTTGTGTAACAATTATACATTCCCGACTCGAACATATTCTCACAAGTGAACGAGGTTCACTAAACTTAAAAATATATATATTTGAAGGATATATATATATATATATATCACTCAGAAGGAAGTAAGCCGTGTGGATCACGGAGACTCTCACTTATGATCGTGCGAGACACGAAGACTCACGAAGGGCGAGGCCCGTTCGTACACCCTTGAAATGCAACGTATATATAAGAAGTATATATAATGAAAGCATACACGAAAACAAACACCAACATATTATTAAAATACACAAGTGTTCCAAAGATAAAACGAATATAATAAACATTCAAGATGAGCAACGAGTACAAGGTCTAGAAGTGACCGAAGTGTCTAATGAGTTAGAACACTTGTAGGTTAACTCACGTTTGGAACACCGTTGCTAGCATTATCTCTCTCTCTCTCTCAAGACACAAAGCTGTGAGTTCATGTCCCCCTTTTCTTTTAAATGTTTTCAGATTCGTAACTCTCAGGGGTGGAATACATGTCTCGATGGTATGGTTTAGCTAAGGAATGAACTGTTAGATTGTGACAACTGGCCCAAAACCGGTAATATCCGTACTATTTTAATAATGATTTATTTCCTGCATTTATGTGTTTACACGTCAACATTATGTGCTTATTTGATATGCAATTGAATTCATGCATGTTTCATATATTAACTGTCACATTATACTATACTTTAAGCGTTGCATCGAATTGATTAGTAAGCTCACCGGTTAGACAAGCTACGTCAGCATGTCTGCAGAATACAATTAAACAATAGATTTAGGACTTAGGAGTAGGTCCAACATCAAAAATACATTGGAAACTAAGTAGATGAACACAGGTTAACATAAACATTTTCCGGAAGCTAAAACAGACACTAAAAAGTACCCAAAACGCACTTTAAATGCAGATTTCTACAGAAAACAACAAAAACAACATTTAAACCATAAAATAACATGCATAATTTATATTTTAATGTCCAGAATAACTTGTAAAATGTTGGGAATGAAAACTGTCACAAAAGGTATCTCATATCTTGCAAAACTACACAATTTAGCACTTTAACGAACCGATAACCAAACGAATAACCGGACACTACCCAAAACAGCAAAAATAGACTAGAAGCATTGTTTTAGTGATATAAAGTTAGTTATAATGCTAGAACACCTTAAAAATCATAAAAACACATAAACACACTTAATTTAAACATAAACCTTCTAACTTACACTTATAACCTTCAAGTTCCAAAATCTTACAATTTACCCCCCCCCCTTCATGTTTAACCGGCCCTAAGGGCCCCACAAACTTTTGATTAAAATAATTCATATGCTAACTAGATATTGAACATAGCCTTTGTTGGAGGTTATAAGAACAAGTCTAAAGGATGAAGGAAACATAATCTTCTCATTCAAAATTTCACCATCTTCAACCTCCCAAATCCCCTTCCACTCTCGGCCCTAAACACACACACACACACACATCTACATTTTCTACATCATTCAAGGCAATCCAAGGTGATTCAAAGGTGAAGGAAGGTTATCTAAGGAAGCTACAAGTGGTGAAAGTGGAAGGACCTTGCTAAGGAGCTATTAACCTCTCATTTTCTTCTATATTCTTCTTGATCTTGTTCTTGCCACTTCCCTAGCCACTAAAGCTAGTAGTAAGCTTTAAAATCTCTATTTTACTTCATGTTAAGCTTATGTACAAGTTACACTTTCAAAGAACATAAACTTTTAAAGATGGTAACTTAAAGATCTAACATAATCTAAGTGAAAACAAGTTGTTTTGAAGTTGTTTGATGTATGTGATGAAGTTGTGAACATTGATCTTGTGTTTTTGGTTAGATCCATCATGTGTAAGCTTGTTAGAATCTTAGATTTAACAAGTTTAAGCATGGATCTTGAAAGATCCATGATGAAACTTGATGATGAACATAAAGATCTTTTAAATAAACATAAAAATGGTTTCAGAATATGGTTTTTCATGGTTTTGAAACCCTAAAACTCATAGATGGTTTAGTTAGTAAGTTAAAGTTTCATAAAAAGTTTGTTTAAATTTAACAAGAGAACTGGAGGTTCATTGCCTTCACTTGTTTTATTTGGTTTTGGTTGGTATAAAATTTAACCGGGGTAACCCTTTACCCCAAAAAAAAAAAAATTTAACAAGAGCACTTGTTTTTGAAAGATTCATGTATGTAAAGTGTAGATCTAAAAAACTTCACATTTTTAACAAAAATCAAGTTCATCATAAGGTTTTTCATGGTGATTTTTAGTGTATGTTACGTTTGAAATTTGTTGGAAATTGATTTTGATGGTGAAAAGAAAATAAACAAATGTTTTAAAAACATGGGAATTTTTAGGGGAAACTATGTCAAAAATTTTATAAAATTTTGACATTTAGAAAAATATAAGTTATGGTGAAACTTATTCCCAAAAAATTCACTCAAAAATATTTACAAAGGTTTCCTAATTTTTATACAAAAATTACAAGTTAAAAAATAAGGTTTTCTTCAAGTATAAAAACAATATTAAGTATGTATATTTTTAGGAAAAAATATATATATTTAGTGCTCACAAGATTATGTGGTAAGTGTATATTATGTGTATTATATGTATTAGTGATGTTAGGAAACTTGAAAAATACATCAAATACTCCCAAGGAGTATATTACAAAAATGCATATACAAATACTTAAGAAATACACAAGGATACAAGTATACAAAATTACATATAGAAGGATACATGGACAAATATAAAAATAGATATCCATATACATATATTTCCTACAAAATTTAGGACTTGGACAATTATTGGACTTATTGGACAATTTTATATATTTATGGACTTGTACAAAAATTACTACAAGAGATGGAAGAATTATAAAAATGTAACAAGTGACAAAAATAAGTAAATATATATATACTTAACAAAGTATGACAAAATATATATATGTATGTGTATATATATATATATATATACATAGGGGATGGATCATGAGAAAACTAGTTTAAATGAGAAAACCAAAAAACTAACTAAAAAAACCTAAAAAACATACAATTTTTTTTAAATTTTTATAAAAAATCGCAGATTTTTATGCATGGATAAAAATTAAAAAAAATAATAAAAAAAAGTTTTTTGTTGTATTACACATGTGCACTATTACGGATATAGTGCACATGTGTAGTACACATATAATGCACATGTGCAGTACAACAAAAAAAAATTCTTTTTTTTTTGAAATTTTTTTTTATATATAAAAACTAGCGATTTTTTTATAAAAAATTGTAAATTTTTTTTTTTGGTATGTTTTTTAGCTTTTTTTAAGGTCTTTTTTAGTTAGTTTTCTAGTTTACTCATTTATATGTAGTTTTCTCATGATCCTCTCCCTATATATATATGTATATATATATATAACAAGTAAATCTTAAAAATATTATTATTTTTAAGAAAAAAAATTCCGAAAAGTAATAAAAATCAAAGAATTGATTTTTGGGTAATTAATACAAATATACAAGTATTTACACTTAAAATACAAGTATACTTTCCTAAGTATACTTACATCTAAAAATAATATTGGAAATATTATTTAACAAATTACTTATACTTATTTTTTGACAAATAATATAAGTGACATGTATTTTGTAAAAGTTAAAAAATATATTATTTTTAACATATAACATTTCCCAATCTTATTTACACAAATATATATATATATATATATATATATATACATACACTTGGGATAAAAATATATAACAAATACAATATTAAATATAATGTGACATACACATACAAATAAGACAAGAAAAATACAAGTAAGACACCTTAAATCCAAATAGTAACTTGTACTTAGAGGTTTGCAAGTTAGGTGATTAACATACTTAGAACGTCTATAGGTCACGACATTCAAGTAGCAGTAGCCGGTGCAGCTAGACGCTCAAGACGCTAAGCACTGAGTTCATGTCCCCACTTTTAAACATTTTTACTGTTTTCTAAACTTTGGGGAAATACATGTACAAATGGTATGCTTTAAACAAAGGAATCATACATAGATCATGTCACGAATTGGATATACGTAAGCACCATCAATCTAGTTTAGACCGAAAGAACAAGGGTTAGATCTAGCAGGTCCGGGCAGCCTAACTCTCTTGACAACACATAGTCATGGAGTGTCTTGGGTCACAGTCGTGGGGTAAATGATGTTAAAAGTTGCCTAGGTTTGGATGATTCCTATGTCTTCACATATGTTAATGTCCTCGCGAAACATTAGCGATCTCGATTCCATTTCATTACAATTTACAAACTTACATTTTACAAATTACATACCATGCTTTTACACAATCACAAATGTTAACATTTTACACAATCTACATGAATTCACACCAACTTTTGTTGACGATTTTTAAACTTACATGTATTTCAGGGAATTAGTGGATGATGTTCGCGGGCTCCTTTTCAAGATGTTTAGTGTCTAATCTTCGTTGCTATCTTTTGTGGATTTGTT
Source organism: Helianthus tuberosus (assembly GCA_030545235.1). Taxonomy (NCBI): domain Eukaryota; kingdom Viridiplantae; phylum Streptophyta; class Magnoliopsida; order Asterales; family Asteraceae; genus Helianthus; species Helianthus tuberosus. The sequence goes on along the minus strand of CM060415.1, from coordinate 104,508,501 downwards.
TACTATATCCCACCTCCCGTGGTGATATAGGAAACAAAACCTTGATCTTTGTTTTTGAAATGGTGTTGTGAACTTTCAAACCATTATCTTTTATTTATGATGTAAACTTTAAAGTAGATTCTGTATTTTGGGAAAACTAAGTTGAATGGCAATATGGAGTTTGTTTTATATCATGTAGTATGTTTACTTATCGTATGCAATGAGAACCACTCAGATCACACCTCGTGCTTCTGCCTTTGAAAGGGGTGTGTGTCGCAACCCCGACCCCTGCCCGGGAGCGGGTGGCCGCGGCACGCAGATTGGTGGTATCGGTGTTTATTAATTTGGCAGCGGAATACATCAGGACCGTAGTTAGAAAATATTTTTATCAGAGTTAAACCCCAAATTTTATAATAATAAATCGTTGGGATGAAATCCAAGTTCATTTGACAATACATTTGTAGAGATAAACCCTAATTATTGAAAACAAAAACTCCTTTTTATTTAGGTAACTTTTATTGCCACTTTTCCAAGCCTTCAGTGCTCTCCAGCTGGCTTCTATTGGCTTTCACATTTCGTTACCTGAAACGCGTTTAAAAACATTTTTATCAGCAAGAAACACTGGCGAGTGCATCCCAGTTTATTCAAAACAGTTTTATCACTTTACAGTATTGAGGGCATCCGCAATTACATTTGCTTATATCTACCAAATTACTCATTCAGTACTGTCAACACCTGACTTGTGGGTCATATTACTCATTGGCTAACTCTTTGTCCAATGGTAACGTCTTTCACATTTTGTATACAAAACCCCAACATACCGGCAGTAATTGTAGAATCACAAATACTCAATTACTGTGAAGTGCTTATTTAAAACATTTGAGGTTTTTGTAAAACATTTGGACTCACAAAGTAATTTACAAAAAGATGGCAAAAAGCAGATGTACTCACATTGTTTACTTAGGTAAAACTAAAGCTTCCTAGTGTATCTCCTAGTTATTATCTATTAAAATTAAACAATGCACACGTGTTAGTAAAATAATCCAAATCACATTAACCATACAACTCGAGACAGAACTCCAATGACTGAGTCAGGCAGAGCCTTGACATGCATTACGGAGTCCTAGATCAATCGGGTGTAATACGAGACAGAACTCTAACGACTGAGTCAGGCAGAGCCTTGACATGCGTTACGGAGCCCTAGATCGATCGTGTAGGGTAACAGCAGGGTTATAATACTTACAACGAGGCAGATCTTCACTTTCTAGGGGTATAATACCCGAGTATAATAATTGCCTACAGAAAGTTGAGAGAATTCAAAATTTTTGAACGAATTTCAAATGAGCCGATCGACCCTATTTATAGTCCTAAAGTATGGCGGCTCGCGGCCCGCGAAGAACATCACTAACTCTCTCGCGGCCCGCAAGAGAGTAGACTAGGTCCTAGGCTCGGCTAGTCAGCGAACCTAGCCTTGCCACGTGTCGACACGCGGCGGCATGGGTTTCCGGCAAGCAACCAGGCCAGTCGCGGCCAGCGACTCCCAAACTTTGTTTTTCTTTTTTTTTTTATAAATACAAGGGTATTCTGGGTCCGTTTCTCGCGTACGGGGTATATTTAGGAACATTTAGGGTCACGTTAAGGGTTCTAGGAGGGTTGTTATATCCTCCCCACCTTGTTTTAGATATCGTCCTCGAGGTCTACTGGAATAGGTGTGCGTATTTCTTTTGTATTTCTGACGCGAGTTCCCAAGGGTACTCTGGTCCTTTCTTGGAATCCCATTTCACTTTGACCAGAACTAGTCTCTTGTGTTTGAGATTCTTGACCTTTCTATCTTCAATCTGAATGGGTTTCTCGATAAACTTAAGTTTCTCATTTTGTAACAACCCGACCTTTCGGATCGTTACTATTCGCTGATATTCTTTTCTTAATCGCTTGTACTCCCCGAGATTTCGATTTACGCAATGGGTTTAAACTATATTTTTGACGCACCTCTAAACGCTTATTACAACGCTTATTCAAAATGCAGTTATCGCATTTAAACGTTGTTTATAACGCTTACTAATTACGCGCACTTTATCGCATGTTACATTGCTTGTTTAGACTAAACGCTACCGCAACGTAAACTCAACGCAAACTCGAAACGCGTATTTACTTATGTTATGTGTGTTAATTGTGTGATTGTTTATTTAAATGTTATATGGTTATCAACGCAACGCTTACACACTCAAACGCTCACTCGCAACTCGATTAAATTCAACACAACGCTTAGAAAATGAAACAAAAGTCGGAAAAACTAACTCGCACTACACGGTTGTCCGAATGGACATCCGACCGGATGGTCTTCGACCGGACGGCCATCCGACCGAACACCACTTCGCGCACCGCCTTAAACCCTCGCACCTCCACTAGAAATACCGTCGTACACCCCTCATTCTCTGATTTGACACTCTCATCCACTCAGTCGCCCTTAGTCACTCTCAATCGCGATTCAAGGCTATTTTGTAAGCATTCTTCTCAAATCTTGTACAATCTTCATCTCTATACACTTCTACATCTTCTTCTTCATCAAAATCACACACAAACACTTGCTTTTTCACTGAAATCACTCATTTGGACCTCTTGAAGGTGGTTTTCACCCGTTTTGCTCCGGCAAACGTTTAAGGAACACCATTTGATCGAGATTGGTACCAGATCTAGAGGATTTCCACACTTTTCAACTCAATGATGAAAGATTTCAACACTTCTCATCTATTTTCAAACTTTTCTTCAACTTTCACACACAACTGATGGAATCTGGGCTCATTCAGGCTCTCCACTTATTTCTTAGTCGAGAGCCGGCTTGAAAACGGATTTCCACCAGAGAGATGGACCAATTAACAGGTCAAACATGAAATTTCACCAAGAAAGCTCATATGTCTGAAGGGGTGGTACCCATCCGATCTAATAAGCTGGATCCGGTATGTTTTACATTGTTTGACACGTCGTCACGATCATCTCCGTTAAACTTCAAACTTTTACTTAGAAAATTTTACAAGTTTTCAAATAACAGATCACCCACTCGAATGGCCATCCGACTGGATGACCATCTGTTTGGATGACATGTCCGTTTATAATTCCCAATACTTAAACGCTTTAAACGAAACTTTGAACTTTCATCGATTTACAAATTATCACACTCATTCGAATGGCCACCCGTTCGAATGGTCATCTGCTCGGATGACCACCCGTCCGGATGACCATCCACTCGAATGGATTATACCCATTCACCCGGATAACCATTCGACACTTAGCACATCCGACACTCTATTTACGTACTGTTCAACGCTCTGCTCAACGCCTTATGCTTCTGTACACAGGCTAACTCAGCGCGCTCCATTCAATCCAATACAGATTGTGCTTATTAGCTAAACACGCACAATGAGTATACTCGAACCCATTTTCGTTTAACGCACTTTTGGGTGTTACATACGTTCTATATCAAAACACAACACACAACGCAAACACTTTATAACGCTAACCGCCCCTGCATGCTATACGTGATCTGTGAATGCTTGTACTATGCTTATACAGTGTTACACTATACCGCCTTTAGCAATGATAGTACTATGGTTTGGACTCAGCACCTTGTCACACCCCAACCGATGGCGGAAACATCGGGGTGAGGCACTGAGCGAAACAGATTGTCCAGGAGAATCCATAACAACTATAATTACCAAATATTTAACGTAATCTCCCATACCATAACATATAAAGTAAAATAGTTATTACAGACATAGTGTTCTCAAAGACAAATATTGTTCCGACAACTCAAATATTATTTAGTTTGTTTCTAGACTCCCCTAGCTTGATTCCACATGAGCAAGGCATAGCACCACATCCTAAACACCTGTTGCATACGTTAAAATAGGTCAATACACGTAGTGTAAATGTGAGCATACAAGTTTAATAGTATAATAGTAGCGAAAAGCAGTTTACGCATAACCAGCATGTAACACGTAGAAATGTGAAGCTAACAGGTTATCGACAATGAAATATGCACAGACATGACTGCAAGTTTTAGAATGCGCAACACATATCACCACTGTGACACGTGAAGAAATACCCTTAACAACCCCTGTGCACGACAGGTGTTGAGTCTAAACTATAGTACTATCGTTGCTAAGGTGTTAGGCAACAATCACTGTGTAAACATAACATACAAATATTCATCGAATAACACGTATAACATGAAGAGCGGTTAGCGTATGAAAAGTGTTTGCGTTGTGTGTCGATGTGATTTGATATAAGTAACATATGTAACACCCAAAAGTGCGTTAAGCAAAAAGGGATCGAGTATACTCACAAATCGTGTTTAATAAATAAACACAGTCTTGGATTGAAGGGAGCGCTGGAGAGTTAGCCTGATCAGATAACGAAAGTATGAGCGTTGAACAATGCGTTAAACAGTGTCGAGTGAGATGAGGGACGGATGGTGGTTCGATCAGATGACCGTCCGGACGGATGACCATTCGGTCGGAGGGTCATCCGTTTGGGATGGATGTGTTTGTGTATTGCTTGAACTTTGAATTTTTCGTTGTAGCATTTTAAAAAGTGAAAAGTATCTCTATATGTCCAGTCATCCGGTCGGATGACTATTCGTTTGAAACTGATATTCTTTGAAGTTTTGTAAATTGTTTAAGTGTTGAAAATCAAAAGTCACCCGGTTGAATAGACGTTCGATCGGATGGTGGTCCAATCCGATGGCTATCCGTTCGAGTAACCTATTTCGTTTGAAAAGAACTTGTGAAATTTGTTAAGTTGTAAAGTTGACGATTTTGACAGAGACGTTATGACGGCGTGTTAAACAACGGAAACCACATCAGGTCCAACTCATCCGGTCGGACGGGAGTCACCCTGTTCGATCCGAACCAGCTGTTCATGGCGGTGTTTCATGTTCAACCCGTGAATCGGTTGTCTCTCCGACAGTGATCCGTTCTCAAACCGGCACTTCAATAGAGAATGAATAGAAGGCCCGAACGAGCTCAGATTTCTATCGGTTTTGAGTAAAAGTGAAGAATGTTTGAAGAAAAGTTTGAAATTAGTTGGAAAATGTTTAGGTTTTAGGTGAAATCAGTGTTTAATCATGTGGAAATCCTTTAGATCTGAGTTATTCTTGGTGAGATGAGGTCACACTTCAGTGTTCATAAGAACACCATGATGACGTCACCTTAGAACAGCCCGAATCCGTGGATTTCATGGTGGAAAAGTAAGATTTGTTGATGAAATCAATGGAAAAGTGTGTATAGATGATAGAAGTACAATATTTGGAGTGAAAACTTACAAGAATCGCGAGGAATCGAGATAAAATAGCCTGAGAGTGCACTGGGTCGGAGGGAGCTGTCACATCAAGTGAACAGTGATGTGATAGGTGAAGTATTTACAGTGAGAGAAGAGAAAGGCGGTGGTGGTTAAACTGGTCGTAGGGCCTTTCGATCGGATGGCCATCCGGTCGGATGTCCATTCAATCGAATGGTCCTTCGATCGGAGGGCCTTTGCGAGTTGGTTTTCCGACTTTCATTTCGTGCGTTGAGCATTGCGATGCGTTTAATCGAATTGCGAGTAAGCGATGCGGTAGTATTACACATTAGTTACACAAATAACATAACTACTAATAATCACAAAAAGTAAAATTGTGTTTCCGGTTCGTGATGAGATTGCGTTGCGATAGAGTTGCGATTGCGTTTGCGATTAACACCTTTAACATAAATAAACTTGCACAAATAACACATAATGGCACACACACATATAGAACAAATAATAATTGCGATTCGAGTTGCGATGCGATAGCGATGAGAAAGCGTTTAATTGCGTTTATCGCATTGTTACTTCAGATATTACAAATCGTAGATTAAAATAGCGTTAACTACAGTATCGATTATCGAGGTTCGAGAGTATAAGTCACAATTAAGTCAAAAATGACAGATCTGATTAGCAATCTTTTCTTCCTTTGACTTTGACTTGTACTTTGACTTCAAAAAGTCGGGTTGTTACAGCCTCCCCTACTTTAGGGAATTTCGTCCCGAAATTAAGGCACAGGCGTAACGAATAGCTGTGGATACTTAGCCTTCATGTCACTTTCGAGTTCCCAGGTGAACTCGGCGCCGCGTTTGCCTTCCCAGCGAACCTTCACTATAGGAATGCGTGAGCGTCGGAGCTTCTTGGTCTCTCGGTCCATGATCTCGACTGGATTTTCCACGAAGTGTAATTTTTCGTCCACTTGTAGATCCTCAAGTGGTACATGTAAATTCTGCTAGGCTAGACGCTTTTTGAGGTTCGAAATATGGAAAGTCGGGTGGACGTTGCTGAGTTCCTCCGGTAATTCGAGTTTGTAGGCCACTTTGCCAATTCTTTCCAGAATCTTAAAGGGTCTAACATATCGAGGTGCGAGCTTTCCTTTCTTGCCGAATCGGACCACCCCCTTCCAAGGTGAAACCTTTAGGAGTACGTGATTGCCAACGTCAAATTCAAGGGGCTTGCAGCATTTATCGGCGTAACTCTTTTGACGACTCCGAGCTTTCAGGAGATTGTCTCGTATCTTGAGGATCTTGTAAGTCGTTTCTTGTAATAACTTAGGACCGGTAATTTGTGCATCTCCTATCTCGTGCCATACAATAGGCGATCGACATTTTCTTCCATATAATGCCTCAAATGGTGCCATTTGAATGCTAGAATGATAATTGTTATTGTACGAGAATTCAACTAAAGGTAAATGCAAAACCCAATTACCACCGAAATCTATCACGCACGAGCGAAACATGTCTTCGAGTGTGCGAATCGTGCGTTTAGTCTGACCGTTGGTTTGGGGATGGAAAGCGGTACTTAGATTAAGAGTAGTACCGAGAGCAGATTGAAACGTTTCCCAAAGGCGCGAAGTAAACCGACCATCGCGGTCAGAGATGATATCACGAGGTGTCCCATGTCGACAAATAATTTTGTCAGTGTAGATTCGTGCTAATCGTTCTACCTTAAAGTCTTCTCGTATCGGCAGAAAATGAGCAGATTTAGTAAGAAGATTAACGATAACCCAGATGCTATCGTGACCAGATGGTGTGCGGGAAAGTTTCGTTATGAAGTCCATAGCTATACTCTCCCATTTCCACATAGGGATCTCGGGTTGCACCAGTAAGCCAGAGGGTCTTTGCTGTTAGGCCTTGACTTTCGAATAAGTCAGGCACTTCGAAACATAGATAGCGATATCCTTCTTCATTCCAGGCCACCAATACCGAAGACGAAGGTCATGGTACATCTTGTTAGGACCGGAATGAATGGAATATCGTGATTTGTGGGCTTCGGTCAACAATACCTCCCGAAGTTTATTGCGACTTGGAATCCAGATGCGATCGAGATAGTAATAGATACCGTTCGATTTGGTGACAAATTGAGTTTCAGCACCACACTTCTTCATTTCCTCTCGCAAGGTATTCTCAATGAAGCAGGCGTGCTGAGCGTCACGAATTAAGGCTTCGAGGTCGTGCTGGGCGTGAGTATTACGAATGCTATGCAAATAGCTTTGTCGGCTTAGAGCATCGGCAACGACATTTGCTTTTCCAGGGTGGTAACAAATCTCACAGTCGTAATCGTTGTGAAGTTCAACCCATCTGCGCTGGCGCATATTCAGTTCCTTCTAGTTTAAGATATGTGGTAGGCTCTTATGGTCGGTGAAGACCGTACACTTGGTACCATAAAGGTAGTGTCGCTAGATCTTCAATGCAAAAACAACTGCACCAAACTCGAGATCGTGGGTTGTCTAGTTCTTCTCGTGGATCTTGAGCTGACGAGAGGCGTACGCGATAACCTTGTCCTGTTGCATGAGCACACAACTGAGACCGAGGTTAGAGGCATCTCAATAGACTATGAAGTCATCGTTTCCATCGGGTAATGCGAGGATAGGAGCATTGCAGAGCATATGCTTGAGGGTCTAAAAGGCTTGCTCTTGTTCGGTTCCCCAAACAAAAGACTTGTCTTTATGCGTGAGAGAGATAAGTGGCAAGACGATTTTAGAGAAATCTGTGATGAATCGGCGGTAATAACCCACCAATCCAAGGAACTAACGAACTTCGGATGGGGATTTTGGTGTAACCCAACTCCTAACAGCTTAAATCTTCGCGGGATCGACATGAATACCTTGACTATTGATGATGTGACCGAGGAATTGAACCTCCTCAAGCCAAAATTCACACTTGGAGAACTTGGCATAGAGTCGATTCCCTTGGAGTAATTCGAGAACCAAACGAAGATGTTGCGCATGTTCGGCTTTCGATTTCGAATAGATAAGGATATCATCGATAAACATGATGACGAAGTGATCGAGAAAGGGCTTACACACGCGATTCATCAGATCCATGAAAACCGCGGGTGCGTTGGTTAAACCAAAGGGCATAACAACAAACTCGTAGTGGCCGTATTGGGTTCGGAAAGCGGTTTTGGGTGTATCTTCCTCTTGGATTCATAACTGGTGATAGCCTGAGCGTAAATCGATCTTGGAAAAATGCGTTGCGCCTTGCAATTGGTCAAACAAATCGTCAATTCAGGGCAGGGGATAACGATTCTTGATAGTCACCTTATTCAATTCCCTATAATCTATGCACATCCAGAACGATCCGTCCTTCTTTTTGACGAAAAGGACAGGTGCGCCCCAAGGAGAGGTGCTAGGGCGAATGAAGCCTTTATCAAGCAATTCCTGGAGTTGACTCGAGAGTTCACGCATTTCAGACGGAGCAAAGCAATAGGGAGATTTAGCAACAGGATTAGCTCCAGGAATGAGGTCGATACGAAATTTAATATCACGACTCGGGGGGTAAACCAGGTAAATCGTCAGGAAAGGCAGCAGGAAAATTGTGACACCTGTGTCACTACGATCATTAAACAAATACCAAATCAATGAAATATTGTGTTTCATATTTGGGATTTGCATAAATATGTGTATCCTTTGCACATATCAATTCTTGTTCGATTTCGAGTTTTAAATCGCTTTCTGGAAGGTTATACGCGAACTGATACGTAAACGTAATCAATTTAATGCAACAAACACTCCGGAATAGTGAAATAGGCTTAACATACCTTAAATATCCTTTACATAACTTAGAAATAAGTTTTGGATGGTTTGGTGTGTCGAAATCAAGTTTGTTCGATCGCAGGGACTATTTGTGTCAAACTACGAAACTATATCGATTTGTATAGTAACGAACACTTTGGAATATGATCATAAGCTAAACATACCATAAATAACCTAAGCATAGCTTAGAAATAAGCTTTGAGTGGTTCGGTGTGCGAAAATATGCTTATTTGATCTTACAGGGACTAAAAGCGTAAAAAAAACGACGTAAGTTTGCATTTACGCGCATATCTTACGTTCTGACCACATCCGGTCAACCAAAATTTTTGTAGACACTAAAATATTTTTAGTTTAGTGATCGGCATGCAAAAATACCATTCTTCGCTTAATTTGGATCGTTTTCGCGTCCGTTTGAGTTTCGTCGTAATTAGACGAATAACGTGACCGTACGACCAAACGAACCGACATCCGAGACTTTTCCGAGCATATTTTGAGTCCTCTATACTTTGACCACCTTGTCGAGCCTTGAAAATGGCTTAACGGGGGTTAAAAGAGCCAAAAATGAGCTTAAACATGTGCAGGGACCAAACCTGTCAAATTTGAAACCTGTGCTGAACTGAAGGGAGGTCGCGGGCCGCGTAGCCCCTCCCCTATTCCTACGCGTGGCGCGACAGAAAGCCAGCAACAGAATGTTTTTTTTTTCAGCTGTTGGCTGATTTTTGAGGGACTTTTTTGCAATTCTCTTGTGTAATGGCCAAGTTTAAGTGATCACCAAGGCTTTAACTCATGTCCACACATTTGTAAGGTCATGATTTTTCCTTGGAGGCTACACAAACACATGGCATGATCTTGTAAACTCTCAACAAGTATAAATACCCAAGCTCCTCATTTGTTTCAACTCACCCTTGATCTGATTTTCTCTAAGTTGAGGTTTATAACTTCATACCAGGGAATTTTTAGATCAAGTTCTCCCTAGCTTGGACCCTCTGTAAGCTTCTTTCGTGCTTTTATCACTTTTCTAGCGTGAAAGTCAAACAGTGTTTGACTTTCTGCTTTGACCAGTCAATGGTCAACGCAAAGTTCATTTGAACTTTGCAACGTGATTGTAATCACGATGGTTATAATCCTTAACGATTATACCTACTGATTACCACGTTAACTAGGTGTAGTGACGAGTCAAAGTTTCGGTCAAAATGCGTTTTAGCACGCATTTTGCAACGGAACTACTTTTAGGTATCAAAACACTTTGTTTTGATACCAAATCAGTTTTATAAGATAGTTAAACATGTTTCTACATGTTTAACTCGTCACTACTAGTTTAGTGCTTGTTTAGGGTCGTAAAGCGGTCCAGACAACCGCTTAGACTTTCGAACCCGACCCGTTTGGTCGATCATTAGGATCCGACCAAGCATGTTTAGTGATCATAGTTGCATAGGGAATAACCTCTGAGGTTATACCTTATGATCATTTAGGATTGGTTAGTTATTTGCTAAGTAGTTTATATGCCCATAGGAAATGACCAAAATGCCCTTTTGAAGCATAAATCCGTATTTTTGCATATGTAAACATGTTTTTGACATATAATCTGATTTAGTAACATGTTTAGGCATAATTGGGCATGTAAGACTTGACATAGCACATAGTTAACCATCCGACCATAGTTTTACGCAAACGACGCGTTATAGTAGCTTATACTACCATAATGAGTCGAAACGGGTCAAAAGCACTTAGGTAGACTTCCAAATCAGAATGTTAGGTCTATTAAATCATGCCATATGAGTTCCAATACTCATTTGATTTATAGAACTTCATTCTATCATATCTCCCAATTAAGGATCCGATATTTAACATAGTGATTCCGTACTAGGTGCCACTTGATTCCTTGATTTTCCGAGCTTTGTTAGGACACTTAATCAAGGATACTTGCAATCTCAAGTGAGTACATAGACCCCCCTCTTTTTACATGTTTTCAAGGTGATTATGTGAGTACATAATCCCCTCTTTTACTGCTTTCAAATGTTTTGGGGTGAAACAATGTGCCTATTTGTTATTTTCATAACTTCAACTATATGATTATACATGCTAGTACTTATCTTTTGACGAATTGAACAATTATCTATGGTTTAAACACAAATTTTCAAAGATTCTAAAACAAATTGTTGGATTGTACTTTCGTTATACATTCACCAAGCCGATTGGTAGTACGATATAGCGCTATAGGACTACACACCCCATTCCTGTTTTATGGAATGTCAGAAACCAAATTTTAACCAAATAGAAATTGCCGTTGTGGTATTTCTATAGTCTCCAAAGTGTAGTTTGATACACTAAGGTTTGAATGAATACTAAATCACAGTTTCTTTTGTATATTTTGATATACTACCAAAGTACAGTTTGATGTGCTCTCAAATGTGATATTATCCAAAGTATATTTTTGATATACTATGTACAAAATCCAACACATGTTTTAATATACTACTTTATTATCAAAACCAAAGCATAGTTGATATGCTATTATCAAAACCAAAGCATAGTTGATATGTTATTTTCAAAACCAAAACATAGTTGATATGTTATTCTTAAAACCAAAGCATAATTGATATGCTATCTTTCTAAACCAAAGTATATTTGTGATATACTACCAAATCTATTATTTGAGTAACAAAAGTATATTTTGATATACTATACGTTTAACTATTTACAAAACCAAAGTATACTTGAGATATACTACCAAACCTACTATTTCATTAACCAAAGTATATTTTCGTATATACTATATACCTTTTTATCAAAACAATGCATTTTTTTAGAAACAAAACTTTTACAAGGATTCATGGCTATTTTTGTAAAACACAAAACCTTTTTCTTATATTAACTAAAGCCATGAATCTAAATCAACAAAACCTATGTTACTCACAGACATTTTTATGCTGACATACCTATTTTCATATATGTTTCAAGTGCTGTTATGAGATGATTGTTGACGCATGCTATACATAGGATGGACTCGTGCCTTAGTGACTCTAAAATTTGAAAGACAATATTTGTATTTATCTAAATTGTAATAATACAATGAGTTCAATAATTTAATGAAATGAAACAATTTAATCCATGGCTGTGAAACAATGATTCTGTTACAACGCTCCCCGACGTTTCTGCCACAATTTGTTGTTTTACGTGGTCAGGGTGTGATAGAAAAGTTGGTATCAGAGCCAATGGTTATAGGGAATTAGGTTATTAGTAATGCTTTGACCTAGACTATAACCTTCCTAGGACCCTAACGCAAGAAATTTGCGTTTAGATTCTTAATACAATACCAATCACCTATCCTTAGGTGATTAACAAAAACAAAACACAATTCATTCTCTCGAGTCAAAATTTTCAAAAGATCACAAGAAGTCATCTATCCTTAGATGATTTGTTTTTAGGCTTTTAAGCCTTTGGTGTTTTCAAAATCTCGTCAAAGTTTGGGTCTAAATAATGTGAACACGTGCAAACTGGAAGGGTGAATGCCTGTACCCTGAGTTTTCTGTCTAAGGCTAGAGTGTTCGTACAAATCCGCAGTATCGGACCAGTCACTCTTACCTGGGAACTCTTGGGGTGAGTATTCACTTATAGGCGAGCATGTCTTCAGTGATACATTATATTGACCCATTTACTTTGATTAGTCACTGCGTGTCATTTGTTTGTTCAAGAGGTAACAAACGAATAATCGCCTTCCTAGCGTTTTGTCGATTTTTCAATACCTCTTTTGTTTTTCCAATTGTCGATCCTCACTCGTTTCACATGATCCCTTGTTCCTTTTGGACAATGCCTCCTCGACGAGATGCACAACCTCTAACCAACGAAGAAGTCGCAACCCTTGTCTCTCAGCAAATGGATGTAGTGCTTCCGAACCTAGTAACCTAGATCCATCAGTTATATAACAAAAATAACAACAACAATGCTCAATGTAGTTTCAAAACCTTCAATTCTGCTAAGCCTTTGAAGTTTTCTGGGTCTCAAGGAGCAACCGCGCTCCTGCAATGGTTTGAAAGCTTGGAGAGCACATTCGGACATGTGCAATGTCCGAATGAGCGCAAGGTTGAGTTTGCATCCAGTGCGTTCGAGAAGCGTGCTCTTACATGGTGGAACGGTGTGATGCGTGATAGGGGTGCCGATGTGGCACTAGCTCAAACTTGGGAAGAGCTTCGAGCTCTAATGATGAAGGAGTTCTGTCCTCGTCATGAGCTTAGGGCTTTGGAAAGGGAATTTGACGATCTTAAGCAAGATAGTGGTGAACATCGAGCCTACACTGATCGTTATGAGGAGTTAAGTCTGTTATGTCCTACCATGGTTACGCCTTTGGAGATGGCAATTGAAAAATACATCGATGGCCTTCCTGATCCAATTCAGGACATTGTTACTGGTAGCAACCCTACTACCATCAGACAGGCTATTGAACTATCTACTACCCTGACTGAATCTCAAATCAGGAAGGGTAAACTTTTCAGAAGAGGCGACCCGAAACCTTCTGACAAGTCGGCACAAGAAAAACCAAAGGATAAACAGACCGAGTCCTCTAAGAAGTCGAAGAAGTGTAAGGCTTCACAAAACTTCGCAGTAGTTGCTCAAAATGATCAGGTTGCACCAAACCAGCCAGCACAGCATCGTGCTAGGAAAAACTATATTGGTACTGCACCCTTGTGCAACAAATGCAACCGTCATCATGTGAATCAGACACCGTGTCATAAATGTACCCACTGTGGACGATTGGGACATTTGGTCAATACATGCCGTCATGTTATCCAACACCAAAATGCTGCACATCCTGCTGCTGTTCAAGCACCATATCAACCTGGATCGTGCTACAACTGTGGTGATCTCACTCACTACCGAAACAATTTCCCAAGACATGTTAACGCAAATCCAGCACGTGGACGAGTGTTTAACATAAACGAGGCAAACACAAACGACAATGCAGCAGTGAACAATTAGACCTTGTATTTTCCTTTGTTGTTATCTTTTGAAACAATTCAGCTATTATATAAATAAAATTGTTGTTCCAAATTTTATTTTACGAAGCTGTTATGATTGTGTGTCTGCGAGACATACCCCTATGATACTGACACCAAGAAACCATGTTCCTTGCAGAACAAACTACTCGTGTGGTTCTATGATCACTTGTGATCTCCCCTAAAATCCTAAGTACTCGTTTCTTTTAAAGGAACAAAGTACAAGGTACAAATTACAAGTTCTTAAACAAATATTTGAAGTACCATTTCAAATCCTTGATTTAATATCTAAAGGTACTTTCATAAGTCCTTAACTGGACCCATGTTATGTGACTATGTACACGATTATCAAGAACATCTTGCTTTGTGTGTTGCCTTAACATGCCTAGTACATGGGATTCAAAACATTTTCACCACACAAATTCCAAATCCTTATAAGATCTTCCTATCTTCATAGTTAGATTCTTGAGGATGTTTTAAGTACTAATTGAAGTCCGTGATTGGATTTCTAGTGTACTTCAAATACATTAATTCAAATTAACGAACGAGCTAAATCCTAGTAGAATCTTTCATATTTCCATACGATAGATTCTCAGAAGGATACTCAAAGTACTATCTTAAATCCTTAAGGAGCTTTCTATGCAAATAGTCAGACCCTTGGATTCCAAAGTGCTGTTACAAAACTATTATTTGGTTTTGAGTTACAAAGATCCCTTAAGTGGTCTATTTAAAGAGATCATACGACGATCTAGTTAAGGAGATCATGTGTTGATCTAGTTAAAAAGATCGTTCATTGATCTAGTTAAAAAGATCCTTTGGTGGTCTGGTCTAGTCAAGTCAATACATGTTTATCCGATTGATTTTTCCCTACACATTATAAAATGAACTGTGCGGACTGTGCAAGAAATTACGTAATTATGGATGCATACATAATTATGGAATTCAGTGCACAGAAACCACAACAAGTTTTGTCATGTGTTAAGACCTTTAGTGATGAGAATAACGAGATGAGAACAATGTAAAAAGGGCATGGTGGATACGCCGCTGGTACTTCCTATATATAAGTGTTCCTTATTACATTGCAAGCGTAAGCGTTATTTAAGTTAATAGAAGTCCTGGACCTTGACCAGTGTTATTTTATTTTGCACTCTCCGACTCTGATTTCGAGCACACACAAGTTTCCTATAATAGTCTTCATAGGAAACATTCTCCTATGCGTTGTTCAAAGCTCCATGCTTTTGTTACAATAACGACAACATTTTGGTAATTAACAAATTCGCTAAGAATCCAAACGTGACCTAGAGTTTTACTTAGGAAACGGAGGATTCATTCGAAAGCGAAACAATCACAGTTGTCTTCACAGGTTTCCTCAAAAATTAAATTTCGGGACGAAATTTCCTAAAGTAGGGGAGACTGTGACACCTGTGTCACTACGATCATCAAACAAATACCAAATCAATGAAATATTGTGTTTCATATTTGGGATTTACATAAATATGCGTATCCTTTGCACATATCAATTCTTGTTCGATTTCGAGCTTTAAATCGCTTTCTAGAAGGTTATACGCGAACTGATACGTAAACGTAATCAGTTTAATGCAACAAACACTCCAGAATAGTGAAATAGGCTTAACATACCTTAAATAACCTTTACATAACTTACAAATAAGTTTTGGATGGTTTGGTGTGTCGAAATCAAGTTTGTTCGATCGCAGGGACTATTTGTGTCAAACGGCGAAACTATACCGATTTGTATAGTAACAAACACTCCGGAATATGATCATAAGCTAAACATACCATAAATAACCTAAGCATAGCTTAGAAATAAGCTTTGAGTGGTTCGGTGTGCAAAAATATGCTTATTTGATCTTACAGGGACTAAAAGCGTAAAAAAACGACGTAAGTTTGCATTTACGCGCATATCTTACGTTCTGACCACATCCGGTCATCCAAAATTTTTGTAGACACTAAAATATTTTTATTTTAGTGATCGGCATGCAAAAATACCATTCTTCGCTTAATTTGGATCATTTTCGCGTCCGTTTGAGTTTCGTCGTAATTAGACGAATAACGTGACCGTACGACCAAACGAACCGACATCCGAGACTTTTCCGAGCATATTTTGAGTCCTCTATACTTTGACCACCTTGTCGAGCCTTGAAAATGGCTTAACAGGGGTTAAAAGAGCCAAGTTTGTTTTTCAGCTGTTGGCTGATTTTTGAGGGACTTTCTTGCAATTCTCTTGTGTAATGGCCAAGTTTAAGTGATCACCAAGGCTTTAACTCATGTCCACACATTTGTAAGGTCATGATTTTTCCTTGGAGGCTACACAAACACATGGCATGATCTTGTAAACTCTCAACAAGTATAAATACCCAAGCTCCTCATTTGTTTCAACACACCCTTGATCTGATTTTCTCTAAGTTGAGGTTTATAACTTCATACCTGAGAATTTTTAGATCAAGTTCTCCCTAGCTTGGACCCTTTGTAAGCTTCTTTCGTGCTTTTATCGCTTTTCTAGCGTGAAAGTCAAACAGTGTTTGACTTTCTGCTTTGACCAGTCAATGGTCAACGCAAAGTTCGTTTGAACTTTGCAACGTGATTGTAATCACGATGGTTATAATCCTTAACGATTATACCTACTGATTACCACGTTAACTAGGTGTAGTGACGAGTCAAAGTTTCGGTCAAAATGCGTTTTAGCATGCATTTTGCAACGGAACTACTTTTAGGTATCAAAACACTTTGTTTTGATACCAAATCAGTTTTATAAGATAGTTAAACATGTTTCGACATGTTTAACTCATCACTTCTAGTTTAGTGCTTGTTTAGGGTCGTAAGTTAAGCGGTCTAGATAACCGCTTAGACTTTCGAACCCGACCCGTTTGGTCGATCATTAGGATCCGACCAAGCATGTTTAGTGATCATAGTTGCATAGGGAATAACCTCTGAGGTTATACCTTATGATCACTTAGGATTGGTTAGTTATTTGCTAAGTAGTTTATATGCTCATAGGAAATGACCAAAATGCCCTTTTGAAGCATAAATCCGTATTTTTGCATATGTAAACATGTTTTTGACATATAATCTGATTTAGTAACATGTTTAGGCATAATTGGGCATGTAAGACTTGACATAGCACATAGTTAACCATCCGACCATAGTTTTACGCAAACGACGTGTTATAGTAGCTTATACTACCATAATAAGTCGAAACGGGTTAAAAGCACTTAGGTAGACTTCCAAATCAGAATGTTAGGTCTATTAAATCATGCCATATGAGTTCCAATACTCATTTGATTTATAGAACTTCATTCTATCATATCTCCCGATTAAGGATCCGATATTTAACATAGTGATTCCATACTAGGTGCCACTTGATTCCTTGATTTCCCGAGCTTCGTTAGGACACTTAATCAAGGATACTTGCAATCTCAAGTGAGTACATATACCCACCTCTTTTTACATGTTTTCAAGGTGATTATGTGAGTACATAATCCCCTCTTTTACTGCTTTCAAATGTTTTGGGGTGAAACATATGTGCCTATTTGTTATTTTCATAACTTTAACTATATGATTATACATTCTAGTACATATCTTTTGACGAATTGAAAAATTATCTATGGTTTAAACACAAATTTTCAAAGATTCTAAAACAAATTGTTGGATTGTACTTTCTTTATACATTCACTAAGCCGATTAGTAGTACGATATAGCGCTATAGGACTAGACACCCCATTCCTGTTGTATGGAATGTCAGAAACCAAATTTTAACCAAATAGAAATTGCCTTTGTGGTATTTCTATAGTTTCCAAAGTGTAGTTTGATACACTAAGGTTTGAATGAATACTAAATCACTGTTTCTTTTGTATATTTTGATATACTACCAAAGTACAGTTTGATGTGCTCTCAAATGTGATATTATCCAAAGTATATTTTTGATATACTATGTACAAAATCCAACATATGTTTTAATATACTACTTTATTATCAAAACCAAAGCATAGTTGATATGCTATTATAAAAACCAAAGCATAGTTGATATGTTATTTTCAAAACCAAAACATAGTTGATATGTTATTCTTAAAACCAAAGCATAATTGATATGCTATCTTTCAAAACCAAAGTATATTTGTGATATACTACCAAATCTATTATTTTAGTAACAAAAGTATATTTTGATATACTATACGTTTAACTATTTACAAAACCAAAGTATACTTGAGATATACTACCAAACCTACTATTTCATTAACCAAAGTATATTTGATATACTATCTATTAAACTATTTCAAACCAAAGTATATTTTCGTATATACTATATACCTTTTTATCAAAACAATGCATTTTTTTAGAAACACAACTTTTACAAGGATTCATGGCTATTTTTGTAAAACACAAAACCTTTTTCTTATATTAACTAAAGCCATGAATCTAAATCAACAAAACCTATGTTACTCACAGGCATTTTTATGCTAACGTACCTATTTTCATATATGTTTCAGGTGCTGTTATGAGATGATTGTTGACTCATGCTATACAAAGGATGGACTCGTTCCTTAGTGACTCTAAAATTTGAACGACATTATTTGCATTTATCTGAATTGTAATAATACAATGAGTTTAATAATTTAATAAAACGAAACAATTTAATCCATGGTTGTGAAACAATGATTCTGTTACAACACTCCCCAATGTTTTCGCCACGATTTGTTGTTTTACGTGGTCGGGGTGTGACAAAAATCACGAACCATAGGCACCTTATCCATTGCCTTCTTTTCCTTTTCCTCCGCTACCATGATGTGTGCCAAGAAAGCTTTGTATTCCTTTCGGAGATACTTGCTCGCTTGTATGCAAGACATGAGTTTGAGATCCTTCGATGAGACTTCGCCATAGACACAGAGTTGATCACCATTTGCGAGAGAGAAAACGAATCATTTTATTAAAACAAACGACTTCAGCATGATTTTCGCGAAGAAAATCCATGCCTACTATGATATCAAAGCTACCAAGCTGCATCGGGATAAGATCGATCGGGAAGACGTGATTGTTGAGTTCAAGCGTACAATCACGGAGAACAGAATTAACAGTGACGGTTCTTCCAGTGGCAACTTCTACGTCGAACGTCGTAGGGAGATTAGTGCATTTACGTTTTAGGAGCTTTTCGAATTCTAACGATACAAAACAGTTATCGACTCCAATATCAAATAAACACGAAGCATATATACCGTTGACAAGAAACGTACCATTAACCACATTGTTGTCAGCTTGGGCCTGGTGGACATTGATGTTGAATGTTCGTCCGCGGGCTGCTGGCTGCTGCTGCTGAGGCTGCTGCTGTTGATGTTGATGTTGTTACTGCGCGGGTTGCTACTGTGGCTCTTGCTTCACCACTCTGTTTGGGCAGACGTTTGCGAAGTGGTTTGGATCACCACATGTGAAGCAGGCTCTTGAGTGAGCAGCGGGAGCAGGAGCTGCTTGTTGACCCTGAGGAGTGGGTAGAGGAGCTGGCAGTGCAGGGGCTTGAACTTGAGCTTGAGCTTGACGGGGACCAGTACGGCAGTTCGCAGTAAAGTGGCCGTAAAGGTTGCAGTGAACACAAAATCGACAAGCGATCCCAACAGGATGATGGTAAGTACAGGTAGGGCATAGCGAGTGTCGACCAGTATATGCACGCTTAGCCGGTGATGCATGGGTCACTGGTGCTGCTACCTGGCGGTTCTGATTCTGGGGTTGAGCAGGGACAACATTGAGTGGAGCGGCGGTGACTGCACAGTTCTTGTTGTTGTTGTTCTTGCGCTTGCGGCATGAAGACTTGGAAGCCTGAGGTGCGGCGGTTTTAGCGGTGGGAGAAGCGGTGACTTGGTGGAGACTTTTGGTGGTATTCTTGAAGTAACCAGCCCTAACTTGCTTCTCATTGATTTCTGCAGCGAGTAGATAAGTCTCTTCGATGGTGGTTGTCTTGGCGGCTTGCACGAAATCAGCAACACAATCCGGTAAAGCACGGATGTATTTCTTGATGGTGATGTCAGGAGTAGAGACTTGGCCAGGACAAATGATGCTAAGCTACTTAAAGCACACAGTAAGACCAGCATTGTCGCCACCCTCTTGTTTGATGTTCCAAAACTCGTCCTCTAGCTTCTGAAGCTCATGTGGGGGACATAATTCTTTCATCATGATTTCCTTCAATTCCTCCCAAGTAAGCCCATAGGTTGCGTCGTTCCCTCGCCAGTTCCTTTCGGTGGTCCACCAATCCAGAGCCCTGGACTGGAAAACGCCGGTTGCGTTGACAGTGAGGAGGTTATCGGGACAACCGCTTTGGCACAGAGTGACTTCAATTGAATCGAACCATTGAAACATGGCAGTAGGCCCGTCTTCACCAGTGTAGTCTTTGGGGCCGCAGGCCTTACACTGCTTGAAGCTAAAAGTAGCTTTAGGCGAGTCAGTCCTAGATTCATCGGAGGACTTGCTACCGATTTCATTAATCTCGCTGACAATTTGCGGAATGACCTTAGCCATTTCCTTAGCGACTAGCGATGCGATGCGTTTGTCAGCGTGGTTGCGGCGGGTAGCTCGGGAAGTATGAGATCCAAACGACGCGATTGTCTGCAACAAACATCGTCATAGGACTCAGACGTGATTAAATCGAGTATAGTCTATAGTATCATCTCACGCTACTTTATATAAAGCACAGGAACACGTCAGCACATAACACATAGTCACATAATCATGTAGGCACATAATCCACATAGGCACATAAGCACGTAAACACATAATCACCTAAACATGGCTCTAACTATATTTTGCACGTATTCACCTACATATATTGCACGTATTCATCAACCAGTCAAGTTTCGTGAGCGCGTTCGTGAGTAGCGATTGCAAGGAGCGAGTATCACAGCGTATGGATCACACACCTCCATAAATGCGATGAAAGGTTTGCGATTTGTTAGCGTGTTGAGATAAATGTGCAGTGAGAGTTGTGCGTGTTTATCAAAGCGAGAAGCGGAAAAGCGTATAAGTCTCCAAAAATCGAAACATATAACATATAAAACCACATAAATCACATAAAATTTTCACATAAAATCGAAGAACTAGCGGTTGCGAGCTCAGAATCGAAAGACATAAACACATAAAAAATCAGCGATAAAAAATAGATTATCTTGGGTGCTTAAACATTGGCTACCCAAAGTGATTCGACTATTCTCAAGGACTTTGAGTACATGCTTTGGCCTTAATAGACTGTGCTCTCTCACCGACATGCGGTGAATGGCACGCATCCTTTCGGTTATTTACATAACTCGAGTCATTGGAATCCATCGAGACTTTGGTGAGAGTTTTGTAAAACCAAAATAAAGGGCGGAACAAATCATCAAGATTCGGGTTTCACCCCTAACTTAACGACTGTATTCCTGTTTGTGTGATAGGATCACGAGATAGAGATGGAGATCTGCATCGAAGTATGGATTTCACTCCTGATTCAACGCAAATTCTCGTTTTTATAGTAAAAATGCGCATCAAACGAGCGATTTAATCGAGAGTTTGCGGTTTTCACACCTAATCTCGATCCCATCACTCGTTTGTTTTTGAAAAGTGGGTGTAGTGCCCGCTTTAGGAAAGGCGGTAGTGCGTTTCCAGTCTTAGGAAGGACTGGCTTTGCGCGAAGCTGTAGTATACGGTGTTCGCGCAGGGATGATTTCGGGAAAGCGTAACAGAAATAGGCTCGTGCCGAACCCCTACTGGGCTCGCACAAGGTGGTCTGTTGGTATTTAGACTATAGACTAGGTCGTTTATAAGACATCGACCCGGACTAGGTCGAGTCTTTCCTAATTCCCTATAGTTATGGCTCTGATACCAATCTGTCACACCCCAACCGATGGCGGAAACATCGGGGTGAGGCACTGAGCGAAACAGATTGTCCAAGAGAATCCATAACAACTATAATTACCAAATATTTAACGACATGTCCCAAACCATAACATATAAAGTAAAATAGCTATTACAGACATAGTGTTCTCAAGACAAATATTGTTCCGACAACTCAAATATTATTTAGTTTGTTTCTAGACTCCCCTAGCTTGATTCCACATGAGCAAGGCATAGCACCACATCCTAAACACCTGTCACATGCGTTAAAATAGGTCAATACACATAGTGTAAAGGAGAGCATACAAGTTTAATAGTATAATAGTAGCGAAAAACGGTTTACGCATAACCAGCATGTAACACGTAGAAATGTGAATCTAGCAGGTTATCGACAATGAAATATGCACAGACATGACTGCGAGTTGTAGAATGCGCAACACATATCACCACTGTGACACGTGAAGAAATACACTTAACAACCCCTGTCCATGACAGGTGCTGAGTCCAAACTATAGTACTATCGTTGCTAAGGTGTCAGGCAACAATCACTGTGTAAACATAACATACAAGCATTCATCGAATAACACGTATAACATGCAGAGCAGTTAGCGTATGAAAAGTGTTTGCGTTGTGTGTCGATGTGATTTGATATAAATAACGTATGTAACACCCAAAAGTGCGTTAAGCAAAAAGGGATCGAGTATACTCACATATTGTGTTTAATAAATAAACACAGTCTTGGATTGAAGGGAGCGCTAGAGAGTTAGCCTGATCAGATAACGACAGTATAAGCGTTGAATAGTGCGTTAAACAGTATCGAGTGAGATGAGGGACGGATGTTGGTTCGATCGGATGACCGTCCGGACGGATGACCATTCGGTCGAAGGGTCGTCCGTTTGGGATGGATGTGTTTGTGTATTGATTGAACTTTGAAGTTTTCGTTGTAGCATTTTAAAAGTGAAAAGTATCTCTATATGTCCAGTCATCCGGTCGGATGGTCATCCGGACGGATGACCGTTCGGTCGGATGACTATTCGTTTGAAACTGATATTCTTTGAAGTTTTGTAAATTATTTAAGTGTTGAAAACCATAAGTCACCCGGTCGAATAGTCGTTCGATTAGATGGTGGTCCGATCGGATGGCTATCCGTTTGAGTAACCTGTTTCGTTTGAAAAGAACTTGTGAAATTTGTTAAGTTATAAAGTTGACGATTTTGACAGAGACGTTATGACGGCGTGTTAAACAACGGAAACCACATCAGGTCCAACTGTGACAACCCGCACTAAACCAGGTATCCGTACGACTTAATTAGTAATTAATTACTGCTGAATTACTGTGCTTACTTGAACTTGTGAATAAACTGCTACTTGAATACTGATACATGTACTTACTTGCATCATACTTGCTTGCTGTCACTACATTATTTACATGCTGAACCTTAGTAACAAACATGATGCACAAAAAGCACAGTAGCACTATAACGGATAACCTATTGAACATGCTGATAAAGCCAGCATCAGGCAGACACTGCCTCTAAGGCCTGTATGAGCCAGAAATATTTTGCTACACTAGTGGTGAGTGTAGGGATACAAGGGTGTAGAACTGCGTCTCTAGGAATAAGTCACAATGACTGGATGTGCCTAAAACGTACTCTAAGTACAAAAACTCAGCACTTTACACAAAAATTCAGCTTTTAGCTAACTAATAAAGTGCCAAAACATGAGAAAAATATTACTAGACACTTTCCAAAGTGTCAGGAATAAGCTGTGTCACTAAAGAGAGTAATAACGACACTTTAAAGCTTTGTTAACGCTTTAACGGATTACTATCCAACCGAACAACCGGACTATACCCGAAACATGAAAATATTGTTATTTTCATTATTTATTTTTTTTCTGAGCCAGTTAGGGTCCCTGAATACCCTAACACCCATTGTAACACACTACACATTAGTAACCGAGTTAAACACTTAACTAACTTACTTAACCTAACTAATGTGCCTAACTAACTAGTTGAAAATGGACTAGACCCCCCCCCCCCTCTCCAACCGTCCCTAACTAGAAGGGGACACCCTTGTACTTGGTTTGATTATTATAATTCTCTTGCATAATATCTAGAAGACATAGCAACCATTGGGTAATTAACTTGTGATTTGTCTATAAGTTAGAAGCTTAACACACCATTCATTTCATCACAACACTTGAACACAAGAACTCTCTCTTTCTCTCTATAAGCTTACGGCCAAGCACCACCCACCCTCCATCCATCATTTTTGGTTCTAATCTTCACATTCCAAGGGTACACAAGTGATAAGGATCGCATATTAGGAAGCTTGGTGCAATCGGAAGGCGAAGGACCTCTCTACTTTGCTTTTATCCACGCGTTTTTCGCATAGATTCTTCCCTAGCCTTGAGCTAGTGGTATGTTGCTTAAAACACCTTCTTGAACTAATCTAAAGTGGTTAATACGAATTGTAACGGTTAAAACTCGAAATCTTACAAGATGATACTTTAAAGTCTACTAAAAATGCTATAAGTATTGGA
Source organism: Helianthus tuberosus (assembly GCA_030545235.1). Taxonomy (NCBI): domain Eukaryota; kingdom Viridiplantae; phylum Streptophyta; class Magnoliopsida; order Asterales; family Asteraceae; genus Helianthus; species Helianthus tuberosus. Next base: position 104,484,025 of record CM060415.1, on the reverse strand, counting down.
TAAAAACTCACATGTTGTGTAAATGTTGTAGTAATTGAAAGTTGTGATTATTTAGACCCGATCTATGTTGTGGTAGCTCGAATCATCGTTTAACCCGGTGTAGTCATGTTCTTGGATCATGACATAAGACTATTTTAGAAGTAACAAGGGTTAAAAGGTGAAACTCTACCACACATGAAACATGAACTTGTGTAAAAATGTTTTACTTGTGGAATACTGTTTAAAACTAGCAGATCTACGTATCTGCAAGTGGTATTTTCAAAGGACCAAGCGTTAAAGGAATCATGCTTTCTAAAAATGGATCTTACGCTAACAAAAATGATTTTTATAAACCACAAGTGTGTAAACATTTGTGAAATGAAAAGATCCGACAAAATAACAGTTTTTGTAAAAGATGACTGGAAGTTGTAAAGATGGATTTTCTCTAAAAACGAGGTTTTTACAAGATCAAATTACCTTATATGAAGATCTACTAAACTTAAGGGGATTTACACCACAGTTTTGGGAAAAACTGCAAGTTCATGTAATTTTTGGCAATTTACACATATGTTGATTAGTTGTTGTGATGAAAGTTGTTCTGATCAAATAAAGAAAATTGTTGAGTTGATTTGTTAAAGAAAATGATACGCTTGAAAGCGTGGCCACCTCCAGTTACAGAGGAAACTCTGGCGAAATTTTTCTAAAAACCTAACACTTAGAACTATTTACACTACAAGTGTTAGAATTATTTTTGACATGTTTTCGAAATATAAATTTCGCCATGACTTTATTTACTAAATATTCAGAGGTGGGATTTTCACAAAATTTAACGTGATAAATATATATTTTTCACACACTGTTTATGATTATTTTGTGAAAATACATAGATATTATTTTTAGAGTAAAAATAATATTTACGAACGTTAACGAATCCAAAATAATACGAACGCTTTCACCATAAATATATAAGTTACACCGGTAATTATATTACCACTCGATTGTTAAACGTAACTTACGCACTTACGGAAATATTTATGAACGCGTATTTTAACAACGTATTATTGGAGAAAAATTATGTGAAATTGGAAATATATATACATATATTAAGTGAGACTTAATGATATAATTTGAACGCACATGTATTGAATCCCCCATCCTTGGGAAGGAGATTAACTACCAAGTATATACAGAATGTAAACACGAAATAGTTGTCTAACTATTTCCCAAAGACTTAAACTATAAAGCTAAGGCACGGCCGTCCGTCTAATAGAAATTAGCACCTGTAGGTCGTCGCACAGCTGCGTGAGCAGGAGATACTTGGTAGAGACGCTTCACTGTGAGTTCATGTCCCCCTTTTCTCTAACTGTTTTCAGTTTTCTTAACTGCGGGGGTGAAATACATGTTACTTTGATTACAAGTACTTTATACATGGTATGGTTAGCGTAAGGAGGTTTACTACTTAGATCATGTGAGTGGATAGGTAGAAACTGGAGACCATTAATCCTCATTGTAGGACCGAGGGACGTAAGCGGTAGATCTATCTGGGTGTAGCGAGCCCAACTCTAGGCCCAACAGAACGGACCTTGGAGTGACTTTGTGCCCAACGCGAAATCTGCTAGGTTTGAGTCTTCCTACTTGCACTTCACACATATCAATGGCTTTGCAACCCATTGGTGATCTCTTTTTCCTTACACTGCTACATACCAGGGAACTTTTATACTTACAAGTGTTTTACATACTCACTTACACATGAACTCGCTCAACATTATTGTTGATTTTTCAACTTACATGTATTTCAGGAAATTAAAGATCTGGCACGGTATGTTATGTTTTCCCGCTGCATAAGGGTTCCAAGGTCATCCCAGTTTAGGAAATGTGACTCTTTCCTGGACAAGTCACAAATCTTAAACTGCGTTTATTTCATGTTAATGGTTATGTTGTTAAAGACAATGTTTTATGTTACGGTGTTGTAAGTCTTTAAGACAATGGTATGTTACTCTGGTTTTAAAACTTAATCAAATGGATGATCTTGAATGATTTTATTTCATATAGCTTTGTTATGGTTAAGCTATGGTATTAAGAAGTCACACCAAAATTAACCACGCTTCCGCAAAGCCAGGGTGTGACACCAACTCATCCGGTCGGACGGGAGTCACCCCATTTGATCTGAACCAGCTGTTCATGGCGGTGTTTCATGTTCAACCCGTGAATCGGTTGTCTCTCCGACAGTGATCCGTTCTCAAATTTCTATAGGTTTCGAGTAAAAGTGAAGAATGTTTGAAGAAAAGTTTGAAATTAGTTGGAAAATGTTTAGGTTCTAGGTGAAATCAGTGTTTAATCATGTGGAAATCCTTTAGATCTGAGTTATTCTTGGTGAGATGAGGTCACACTTCAGTGTTCATAAGAACAGCATGATGACGTCACCTTAGAACAGCCCGAATCCATGGATTTCATGGTGGAAAAGTAAGATTTTTTGATGAAATCGATGGAAAAGTGTGTGTAGATGATAAAAGTACAAGATTTGGAGTGAAAACTTACAAGAATCGCGAGGAATCGAGAGAAAATAGCCTGAGAGTGCACTGGGTCGGAGGGAGCTGTCACATCAAGTGAACAGTGATGTGACAGGTGAGGTATTTATAGTGAGAGGAGAGAAAGGCGGTGGTGGTTAAACGGGTCTGAGGGCCTTACGATCGGATGTCCATTCGATCGAATGGTCCTTCATCGGAGGGCCTTTGCGAGTTATTTTTCTGGCTTTCGTTTCGTGCGTTGAGCGTTGCGATGCGTTTAATCGAATTACGAGTAAGCGATGCGGTAGTATTACACATTAGTTACACAATAACATAACTACTAATAATCACAAAAAGTAAACTTGTGTTTCCAGTTCGTGATGAGATTGCTTTGCGATAGAGTTGCGATTGCGTTTGCGATTAACACCTTTAACATAAATAAACATGCACAAATAACACATAATGGCATACACACATATAGAACAAATAATAATTAAGATTCGAGTTGCGATGCGACAGCGATGATATAGCGTTTAATTGCGTTTATCGCATTGTTACTTCACATATTACAAATCGTAAATTAAAATAGCGTTAACTACAGTATCGATTATCGGGGTTCGAGAGTACAAGTCACAATTATGTCAGAAATGCCAGATCTGATTAGCAATCTTTTCTTCCTTTGACTTTGACTTTGACTTGTACTTTGACTTCAAAAAGTCAGGTTGTTACACACCTGTCGTGGACAGGGGTTGCTAGGGATCACATCACTTTACTTCACGTGTTTGCTGAACATGTGTCGTGCATACTCTACAACGCAGTCTCGTGGTTAAGTTGTAAACATTGTTTGGTAGTTACATGCTTCACCCGTTACGTGTTACATGCTGGTTATGCGTAAACGCTTTTCATACTATATGCTATGTAAACTTGTGCACTCACCTTTACATTTTATGTATTGACTTTATTTAACGTATGTGATAGGTTGATAGGATGTTATGCTATGCTGAATCAAGTTAGGAAGTCTAGAAACCCACCGAATAAAAATCTGAGTTGTCGGAATAGTATTTATTTTTTAGACTTGTTATCTGTAGTGACTATATTTGCTTTATCTGTTAGTAGTATGGGATATTAACATTAAAGATATTGTCATTTAATAGTTGTTGTGGATTCTCTTGAACAATCTGTTTCGCTCAGTGCCACGCCCCGATGATTCCGCCATCGGTTGGGGTGTGACACATTTACCTCTATGTCCTTAAGAGGTATCACTAATGATTCATCTGCTAAGCATTTCTTGAGATTACATACATGAAACACATCATGTATTCCTGCCATTTCCCCTGGCAGTTGTAGCTGTTAGGCTACGGGTCCTATTCGTCTAATAATCTCAAAAGGTCCAACATACCTGGGGCTTAGTTTTCCTATTTTAACGAATCTGACTACTCCTTTCCATTGAGAGACTTTTAATAATACCTTATCTCCCACTTGAAATTCCAAAGGTTTTCGTTTGTTATCTGTATAACTCTTTTGACGATCTTGTGCTGCTTTCAGTCTTTCCTTGACTTGAATTATCTTATCTGTTGTTTCTTGTACTATCTCTGGTCCAGATAGTTGCTTTTCTCCAATTTCTGCCCAACAGACCGGAGTTCGGCACTTTCGTCCATAAAGTGCTTCAAATAGTGCAGCATTAATGCTAGTACGATAGCTGTTATTGTAGGAAAATTCTATTAATGGTAAATGGTCGTCCCAATTTCCTTCGAAATCAATCACACAGGCTCTAAGCATATCCTCCATTGTCTGAATAGTCCTTTCGCTTTGTCCGTCCGTTTGTGGATGATAAGCTGTGCTTAGGTTTAACCTGGTTCCCATTGCTTTTTGGAAACGTGTCCAAAAATGAGAAGTAAAACGGTTATCTCTATCGGATACGATAGATAAAGGAATTCCATGTAATGAAACTATTTCATTTACATATAGCTTGGCTAACTGTTCCATACTGAAAGTTTCATTCATTGGTAAGAAATGAGCAGATTTGGTCAATCTGTCTACAATCAACCAGATTGTATCATTTCCTTTTCTTGTCTTGGGTAATTTGGTAACAAAGTCCATTGTTATCAATTCCCATTTCCATATTGGCATCTCTAATTGTTGTAATAACCCTGAGGGTTTCTGATGCTCAGCTTTAACTTGTGAACAAGTTAGACATTTAACAACATAGTTTGCTATATCCTTTTTCATTCCTATCCACCAAAAATTCTTTCTTAGGTCTTGATACATCTCATCATTTCCGGGATGTATCGTATACTTAGACTTATGAGCTTCTTCTAGAATTCGGTGGCGTAGGTTTCCTTGTTTAGGTATCCACATCCTTTTCTTATGGAACTTCCAAATTCCATCTGTTCCTTGTTCTAATTCTTTAATAATTCCTTTTAAACCTTCAACATCGTCCTTGATTGTTGTTTTCTGTACCTCTCTAATTTGATCATTTAAATCTACTTGTAGATTTAACTTGAGAGAACGTACTCATTTCGGCTTTTCATAATACTTTCGACTTAAAGCATCAGCTACTACATTAGCTTTCCCAGCATGGTACTGAATATCACAATCATAATCACTAAGAACTTCCATCCAGCGTCTCTGTCTCATTTTTAATTATTTTTGCCCAAAAATGTATCTTAAACTCTTATGATCTGTGAAGACAATGAATTTATTTCCATATAAATAGTGTCTCCAAATCTTAAGGGCAAAAACTATGGCTCCTAACTCTAGATCATGGGTTGTATAATTCTCTTCATGTTTCTTAAGTTGTCTAGAGGCATAAGCTATAACCTTTTGACGTTGCATCAACACACATCCATATCCTAACTTAGACGCATCACAATAGACTATAAAGTCTTCAGTTCCTTCGGCTAATGCGAGTATGGGTGCGTTGGTTAACCTTTGCTTAAGAATCTTAAAATCTTTTTCCTGTTTGGTCCCCATTCAAACTTAATTGATTTGCAGGTCAGTTTGGTTAATGGAAAGGCTATTCTAGAGAAATCACGGATAAACCGTCTATAATATCCTGCCAGTCCAAGAAAATTTCTTACTTCTGTTGGCGACTCAGGGACTTTCCACTTTGTAATCGCCTCGATCTTTGTGGGATCCACATGAATTCCTTCATGATTAACCAGATGTCCAAGGAATTGCACTTCTTGTAACCAAAATTCACATTTTGAGAATTTAGCGTAAAGCTTCTCTTTTCTCAATAATGTCAGAAGTGTATGCAGATGCGATGCATGTTCCTCTTTACTCTTAGAGTAAATTAGAATATCATCTATAAAAAAATTATGAATTTATCCAGGTATGGTTTACATATCATATTCATCATGTCCATAAATGCAGCTGGGGTATTGGTTAAACCAAATGGCATGATGGTAAATTCATAATGACCGTGTCTTGTTCTGAAAGCAGTTTTAGGAATGTACTCTACCTGTACTTTCAGTTGATGATATCCTGAGCGTAAATCGATCTTAGAAAAGAATCGAGCTCCTTGAAGTTGATCGAATAGATCATCGATTCTCGGTAGTGGGTACCGATTCATAATCGTAATCTTGTTCACATTTCGGTAATCAATGCACATACGCATCGATCCGTCTTTCTTCTTAACAAACAACACCGGTGCTCCCCACGGTGATGAACTTGGTTGTATAAAATCTTTGTCAAGAAGTTCGTCCAATTGTTTCTTCAGTTCCTGCATCTCTGTTGGTGCTAATCGATATGGTGCTTTGGAAATCCTTGTCGTTTATGGTATTAGATGAATTCTAAATTCAACCTCTCTATCAGGCGGTAATCTAGGTAACTTTTCTGGAAAAACATCTGAGAATTTAGATATTACATGAATATCTTTTAATCCTTTTCCTTTAGTATTAATGATTACTGAAATCATATATACTATTCCTCATTTCCTTTCATAACTTGCGGCTTTCATCACAGAGATGAATTTTGTCAAACTGGTTGGCTTATCTCCTTTAATTGTGATCTTTTTACCTGTTGGTGCACTTACTTGTACTGACTTTTGATCACATAAAATACTGGCATGATTGGCTACCAATCAATCCATTCCTAATACAACATCGAATCTAGCTAGATTCATTGGATAAAGGTTAGCAGAAAATTCATGATTCAAAATTTCTATTCTTGCTCCCTGCAAGATTTCACTTATCTTAATGGATTCTCCATTTGCGGTCTCTACCAGACAATCTTGTTGAAGTTTGGCTAAGGGTTGGTCGAGAAGTTTGTAGAAAGAAGTATTGATAAAACTTTGGTTTGCACCAGAGTCAAATAATACTTTGGCAAATATGTTATTAACTAAGAACATACCGGCAATCACATCCGGAATCATCTTGGCTTCCTCAGCTGTCAGAACAAACGCTCTGGCATTCTTCTTAGGTCCTTCAGTTGTCTTAGCCATGTTGGCTGTGGCTAGAATTAGTTTTGGACAGTTCGGTTTGATGTGACCAGCCTCTCCACAATTGAAGCATATCCTATTTCTAAGTTTCTTCCTACAGTCTTCTTCCTTGTGTCTAGACATTTTGCAAAAGTTGCAGTATAGGGAACATCTTCCAGAGTGCTTTCTTTTGCAATAATTACAGTAGGGGGTAGAGGAAGAACATGTACCTTTCCCACGGTTGGAATTACCGTAGCGAAATTCCTGGGTAAGCTTTTGATGTGTGCAAAATGCAACATATAAATTACATTAAATGAGGCATAAAACTAACCCTTTTTTAGTACTAATGTTGGAAAAAGTGTGCTTTTGTCTTCCTTTTGTATTTTCAGGGTTAAATGTGCTTAAATGAACAAAAGAAGCAAAAATGCAGCCAAATCTAACAATAATACAAGAAAAGGAACAAACGTGGCATGCCCGACCCCTCGACAACATCTTCCCAAACAAAAACAAGACATCAGAAGGCTGAACACGCCCCGTGCTCAATGAGCACGGGGGCGTGCCCAAGTGTCTGCAGAAAAGACAAAGATGTAGAAGCTTCTATTTCCCAACACGGGGGCATGGCCAGCGGACACGGGGCAGTGGTCAACGCTAAGATTCGTAGAATCTAGGCAAATCTTGATAGTACAGATACGCTTCTGCACACGGGGTCGTGCCCAGCGGACACGGTGGCATGGTCAACTAATGCAGACAAACTGCAATTAATGAAGAAAGATAAGATGGGTGGACACGGGGCCTTGTCTGGGCTTCTGTGCAGGCTATAAATAGGGGTGCTTGGCTCACTTGCAAACCATCCCTTGGCAAACCACCTCTCTCACACTTCACCCACCCACCACCACCATCGCAACCCACATCCACCACCATCATCCATCATCCATCATAGAGTGTGTGAGTAGTCTCGGGATCCAAGATTGATCGTAAGAGTTCTTGAAAATCAAAGGCCATGTTTGCCTAAGTCTCTTACATCACTTGGTGAAGACAAGCATTTAGTGTAATACTTTTTATTTTTAATCTTTTCGCACTTTTTATTTGGTTATGTATTAATGACTTTAATAACTAGTTTCTTATGTTGAAGGTGAAACTTCCTTATCATTTGTCCGTGATAACTTGGCATTATTTTACTGTCTATATAAAATAAAAGATTTTCACCATTCATATCCCCACGGTCTATATGGAGATATGTTGGCTACCTGGTCGGGGGTTAAGGGAATGGTTTGGTAAGCGTCTTGCCTTGTTCAGTGTATAGATCCTGCAAGGACCTGGGTCAAGTTTAGTAGGACCTCCTTCAATACCCACTGGTATTGGATGGTGGGGGTCCGAACTCCTTGATCCCCTAATACGTAAAATACTATTAAAACATTAACCCGACTACTTAGGATTGTATCCATGCTGACTCAAACTACTTAGCCAAGGGTAACGTCACCTTCAAAAGAGGGACCTACCACATTACGCATTAATAACTTAATTAATTATCTTTCAATAATCCAACCCTTTAGGATTATATCCTTGCTGACTCAAACTACTGGGTTGAGGGTAACGTCACCTTCAAAAGAGGGGCCTACTACCATAACTAAGATAATCTCTTAAAAAGTGCAAAAGTGCGGAAATAATCAAAGGTTACACTAAAGGCGAGTCGGATCCAAGTGATTCATCTTGTCTATCTGTTTTAGTTTTATTTTTATTTTCAGCATTTTTAGTTAGTTTTATTTTCTTGTTTAAAAACCTTTTTCTAAATTTTTGATTTGATTAGACGTTGAGGATAAACCGGTACTAAAAGCTCTTGTGTCCTTGGACGACCTCGGTATCTTACCAACACTATACTACGCTCACAATGGATGCACTTGCCCATATGTGTGTTTAGTGTTAGTAAATATCGTATTTTATAAATTTAAAACTTGACTAAAGTGTTAAAAATGGCTTAAAATATACATTAAAAACTATACGACACTCACGCACATCAAGTTTTTGGCGCCATTGCCGGGGACACAAGGATTTTAGGAAAGCTTAAAATCGACGGCCTAATCAGTTTTTCAAAACTTTTTTTAAAATGCGCATATTTTTCTGCATTTTAGTTAGTTTTTGCATTTACAGTAACCTGAACACGGGGTCGTGTTCACCGAACACGGGCCATGTTCACCGAACACGGTGTCGTGCTGCATAAAACCAGTAACTTTTATTAAAACGCCCAGATATAGATTCTGAACACGGGTCGTGCTCACTGAACATGGGGCCGTGTCCAGCCTCTGTTTCCGTTTTTATTTTTGTTTTCTGGTCTCGAGACTCTGTTGTGGTCTGCTGAGTGATTCTTATGGATCAATACTCAGGAGATTACAACGACACCTATGAGGAGGATGATTATAGGGAAGACTATTGCACCATTTGTGGTAACCCTCACTCGGTACAATATTGTGACTTGTTTCAACCATCCACTTCATACACCTACTATGAGGAGCCCAGGTACGAGCCATCAACTTCATACACAACCTATGAAGACCCAAGGTATGAACCTTCTCCCTCATACTCATATTTTGATGAACCAAGGTATGAACATCCATACTCATACTTTGAGGAATCAAGATATGAACCTCCACCTTCATATGCTTATTATGAGGAACCATGGCGTGAACAATCCACCTCATATGAGTATTATGAAGAACAAAATTACGACCATTATCCATCATATACTTACAATGAGGAACAATGGTGTGAACCATCTACTTCATATGAGTATTATGAGGAACCAAAGATCGAACATCCGGATTCAAGCTTTGAGGATCCCGATCCTTACTCTATCACCGACATAGCCGATAGGATAATAGAACACATTAAAACTATCGAACGATGCACAAGAGAATCTCGTGCAAGGGAAGAGAAGTCCCGCGCAAGGGAAGAATTAACTCGTAATAAAGAAGAGATAGTTGAAAAAGTAAAAAATGGGAGAACAAATAAGTGAAAAGCCGACACATGAGTTAAACAACGAAAAAGGTGAGTCCGACAACGTTAAAATTCAAGAAGAGTCTAATTTTGGAAAAATTAATCTCTTGTCACCTTCTTTCAAAAATCATTGTTTAGTACCCACTCATGCTAAGTTTTTAAAAGAGTTAAACACTAACACTAAAATTGACGAAATGGTAAGCATTAAGTTAACAAATGATCAAACTTCGCTAATAAAAGAAGATCCATTTGAAATCAACATTACACTGGTTCCATGTTTTTTTTTCAAAATTCCTTTATTAGTAATATTACAATTGATAAAGATCTTTGTGTTAATATAATGCCAAACTACATTTTCGAAAAATTTAGTATTGGCGATTTTTCTCCACTTCAAATACCCATTTTCCTATCTAATCAGAAAATAATAAAATCAATAGGGGTAGTTGAGGATGTCCTGGTCCAAACAAATCAAATGGTAATCCTAACCGACTTTGTCATCCTTGATGACGCTCCTCTAGTGTTGGGACGACCTTTTGTAAAAACCCACAAAGCTTTGATTAATCGGAAGAAAAACAACTTACCCATTCAATTAGGGGCCTTCAAAAGATGTGTCGATCTTGAACGATCAATGAAATATCCAATCGGCAATGACGACCCCCTAATTGAAGATGAGCCAGAACCACCCGATAAGGTGGGTCTAGCCAAGGACCCTTATAAACGTGGCGCACCACGGAGGCATTCCGCGGAACTATCCTTAGTTTTAGTTTAGATTAACTTTTATATTTTCTAGTTTAGTTTTACTTTTCAGGAATAAAACACACTCGGGATGATGGAGGTTACTAAGGGAAACTTGAACCCAAACCCCGTGCACAAAAACAGAGCCTCCCGACAATTTTTCTTCATTACAGCAAGTTCAGCACGGGGCCGTGCTCAGCCCACCATGCCCCCGTGCCCGAGGTTCTGCAGAAAATGCCCAGTTCAGGTAACTGGACACGGGGCCGTGCTCACTGAACACGCCCCCGTGCCCAGCCTTCTGTTTAAATTTGATACTTGCAGTCTGACCACGGGGCCGTGCTCAGCTCAACACATCCCGTGTTCAGCTACCCAGTAACATAAAATCTTGTTTTTAACCTACTTTTACACATTTTAATCAACCGAAAAACTTATTTTTGGGACACATTGAGGACAATGTGTAATTTAAGTGTGGGGGGGGGGGGATGCTAAAACCTTGAATTTTGCAAGTCCTAATAACAAGCCTTACACAAAACTCTATTGGAACCGCTAATTACCCCAATTTTTTTTCAAAAATTTTCATTTTTTTACTTGTCTTGGTTTAATTCGGGAATAACAAGTTCTAAAAAGGTTACATTTTTACAAATTTACAACCGATAGCGTTGTGATTAAAAGAACCAAATAAGAAGATTATGAAAAGGCATGACAAATCTAATTAAAATTTGATTATATATACTTGATCACATTATAAACCCATTCCCACAACAAGTGAGTTTTGAGCCTTTATTGAGCATACAAGCATATATCTTTAAACTAAATGCTCATTTTTCGTTTCTTGTGTAAATAGCTGCTTGGTTCTTACGACTCTAGAACTTGCCATGACGATACATTCCCGGTCCTTACCAACTTAAACCCAAGTAAGTAAATGATGGAGGCATTAGGACTAACCAATTTTCCTTTCAACACCATTATTTTTCATTTTCTTTATCACCTACCCAAAAATCCCCCTAGTTAACCCCTTTAAGCCTAAACATTTTCGTTTCAAAATCCACAAAAAAAAAAAACACCCTTTACCCACCAAAACCTTTTTCTTTTCAAACCCCTTTTGTTTTAGTAAAAAGCTCGGTTATCTTGTGCCAAAAAAAAAATGCAATAACCAAACAAGTTCCTCAAAAATCTTGTTTGAATATGCTTAGTTTGAATAAATGTAAAAAAAAAAAAAAAAGAGGATTCACAACAACCGATGCTTTTTACGCTTTTCGCCCTTTTTACTAACCATTAACCCAAAACCACCTACCTTTAACCCAAGCCTAACCCTTCCCCAAGTCCTCTTGATATTTACAAAGGTGTATAGTTAAAAAGGAGGAGGATTGATTGCTTGGCAAGCATATGGTAGAAGTAAGTTCCATGTCGGTCTCGAGTGTTTCACAAAAATACATCTTCGGCCGAGTGTTGAGTGATCTCCCGTGAGGTATGTGAACTTGTATATAAATGAAATTTTAAAGAGGCATGTTATGCCCAAATAAGTAATTTTTCTTATGAAACGTTCTAAATAAATCATAACGAATAGGATTGTAAATAATATAAAAATAAAACCCAATAAAGATCTTGAATTCCCGACACTCAAGACAAGCCCAAAACTTCTCTTCTACCCATTCCATTTGGGTGTGTAAGCCACATAATAAAGAGTTTTGCTTGAGGACAAGCAAAGATTCAAGTGTAGGGGTATTTGATGTGTGCAAAATGCAACATATAAATTACATCAAATGAGGCATAAAACTAACCCTTTTTAGTACTAATGTTGGAAAAAGTGTGCTTTTGTCTTCCTTTTGTATTTTCAGGGTTAAATGAGCTTAAATGAACAAAAGAAGCAAAAATGCAGCCAAATCTAACAATAATACAAGAAAAGGAACAAACGTGGCATGCCCGACCCCTCGATAGCATCTTCCCAAGCAAAAACAAGACATCAGAAGGCTGAACACGCCCCGTGCTCAATGAGCACGGGGGCGTGCCCAAGTGTCTGCAGAAAAGACAAAGCTGTAGAAGCTTCTATTTCCCAACACGGGGGCGTGGCCAGCGGACACGGGGCCGTGGTCAACGCTAAGATTCGCAGAATCTAGGAAAATCTTGACAGTACAGATACGTTTCTGCACACGGGGTCGTGCATAGCGGACACGGGTACGTGGTCAACTAATGCAGACAAATGACAATTAATGAAGAAAGAAAAGATGGGTGGACACGGGGCCGTGTCCAGGCTTCTGTGCAGGCTATAAATAGTGGTGCTTGGCTCACTTGCAAACCATCCCTTGGCAAACCACCTCTCTCACACTTCACCCACCCACTACCACCATCACAACCCACATCCACCACCATCATCCATCATAGAGTGTGTGAGTAGTCTCGAGATCCAAGATTGATCGTAAGAGTTCTTGACAATCAAAGGCCATGTTTGCCTAAGTCTCTTACATCACTTGGTGAAGACAAGCATTTAGTGTAATACTTTTTATTTTTAATCTTTTCGCACTTTTTATTTGGTTATGTATTAATGACTTTAATAACTAGTTTCTTATGTTGAAGGTGAAACTTCCTTATCATTTGTCCGTGGTATCTTGGCATTATTTTACTGTCTATATAAAATAAAAGATTTTCACCATTCATATCTCCACGGTCTATATGGAGATATGTTGGCTACCTGGTCGGGGGTTAAGGGAATGGTTTGGTAAGCATCTTGCCTTGTTCAGTGTATAGATCCTGCAAGGACCTGGGTCAAGTTTAGTAGGACCTCCTTCAATACCCACTGGTATTGGATGGCGGGGGTCCGAACTCCTTGATCCCCTCATACGTAAAATACTATTAAAACATTAACCCGGCTACTTAGGATTGTATCCCTGCTGACTCAAACTACTTAGCCGAGGGTAACGTCACCTTCAAAAGAAGGGCCTACCACATTACGCATTAATAACTTAACTAATTATCTTTCAATAATCCAACCCTTTAGGATTGTATCCTTGCTGACTCAAACTACTGGGTTGAGGGTAACGTCACCTTCAAAAGAGGGGCCTACTGCTATAACTAAGATAATCTCTTAAAAAGTGCAAAAGTGCGGAAATAATCAAAGGTTACACTAAAGGCGAGTCGGATCCAAGTGATTCATCTTGTCTATCTGTTTTAGTTTTATTTTTATTTTCAGCATTTTTAGTTAGTTTTATTTTCTTGTTTAAAAACCTTTTTCTAAATTTTTGATTTGATTAGACGTTGAGCATAAACCGGTACTAAAAGCTCTTGTGTCCTTGGATGACCTCGGTATCTTACCAACACTATACTACGCTCACGATGGGTGCACTTGCCCATATGTGTGTTTAGTGTTAGTAAATATCGTGTTTTATAAATTTAAAACTTGACTAAAGTGTTAAAAAGGGCTTAAAATATACATTAAAAACTATACGACACTCACGCACATCAGGTTTTGAGCTAGGTTCTTTCTCTGGTTTTCCTCTTGGGTGCGTACCAGTTCATCAGTCAGGGTATTGGCTAGTTTTATTGCTTCTTCTATTGTTTGTGGTCTAGCTGCCTTGACTACGTGTCTAATCTCACTAATTAATCCCCAAGCGTAACGGGAGATTAACACTGGTTCAGGTGAGGCTAAGGTTTGCACTATCCTAGTGTATTCGAAGAATATGGTAGTGTAACCTTTGCAGTCTATTCCAGTCATTTTGAGATTTAGGAACTTATTGATGATTTGTTCCTTTTCATTAGGAGGACATAATTTTCTTTCGACTATCTCCTTAAAGTTAGTCCATTCCATATTATAAACTTTGTCACTTCCCCTAAACTGGAGAATAGTATTCCACCATTCTAAGGCTGCATTTTTAAAAAGATTAGAAACAAACATAATCTTATCTTCATCTGCACATTTACTTATTTTTATGAATTCTTCAGTTTTTTCTATCCAACGTAATGTTGCAATGGCTCCTTCATTGCCTGAGAATTCTATTGGTTTGTAGGCCAATAATTCTTTATAAGAACAACCGTAAGAAGCAGTTCTTCTTCTTTTAGGAATTGGAGCTTGGATTATTGGTCCGTTATTATCGTTCACACTGTGACTTGGTTCAGTGTGTTGGCGTTTACTTCCATTTGCAGATTTATTTTCTGCTTCTTTAACAGTCTTGATAATATAAGGCATATCATCTATAATTCCTTGTGCTACTATATGTTGGATGGCACTGTTATCTATTTGGTTTCCGTTATTCTCATTATTCTGGTTTTCCTGATTTACTTTGTTGTCCATCTGAATTGTGAACATTTATCAAGTATTAATTATCACAGAATAAATTTAGTACAAATATTTATACACAATCACACAAACAAATTGATCAAAAACATCGATCATTGCGACTTTTACTCTTTATATATATATATATATATATATATATATATATATATATATATATATATATATATGCATCGGTTACCTACTACAGCTGGAAATAAAATATACTAGTAGTCATGCATCCGTATCTATTTTAGTCTATCTAGCCTAGTTTTTTTTAGCAAAATACAAAATTACACATATATCTAGGCATTTTCTAAGTGTCGTGTATCCAATCATGTATATCGTGCTCGACATGCTTCCACATAAGCTTCTCTCCTATTTGACGAATTCTATCTCCTTCTTCCACTAATTCGTCACCATATGAGCGAAGTTCTTCCAAATTTTCCTGGCTCATAGGTGGCATGGGTGATGGTACTGGATCAGGGTATCGAGGGATAGGGTGTCCATAAGGGTATGGATTGTGTATCATACTTTGCTTCCACCAGTCGCTGTTCCAAAAGGGGTCTAAAGGGTTAAGGTCAGTCTACTGAGCTATGGGGTTTGGTGGGGGAATTCTGGGACTCTCATAGGGATCTACGTCTGGAATTGGAAACTGGTCTTCCTGGTTGGGTTCTAGCATTTGTTGGTCTAGGAATAAAGGTAACATTGGCGGTTCAGCTATTTGGTTTAGGTTAGCATCTACTGCTGTAGTGGCTAGCATATGGAAATCTGCCAACTGGCTATCTAGTTCCTCTTCCTAAGGTGGCCTATTGACTGTTTCCTGAGTTTGTGCATTTACCTCTCTATTAGCTCTGACTATAGCTTTCTGTTGTTGTAACTTCTTCATTCTCTTTCTTCTCTCATATGCTCCTCTATTAAACCAACCTCTCTTTTTACAAGTGAAGGGTTCCTCAGACCGTGCCTTAAAAATAAATATCCCTTCCTCAGTATCGGCTGAGTATCCTGAGGGATTTGGTTGAGATGATGTTCCTTCATCTTTTGGTGAACTAGCTATATGACGATAAACGTCCGAAGTACCTTTCTCACTCATAATGTAAACTAACAAATAGTCAAATAACACAAAACAATATTTACACGTAATCACATAAGTTATTTCCTAACACAGAATTTAAGTGGCAGCAGAACACTTCTTTGGCTTAAACCAGTGACTGTAGCTCTGATACCACCTCCTGTCGCAACCCCCGACCCCTGCCCGGGAGCGGGTGGCCACGACACGCCGATTGGTGGTATCGGTGTTTATTAATTTGGTAGAGGAATACATCAGGATCGTAGTTAGGAAATATTTTTATCGGAGTTAAACACCAAACTTTTATAATAATAAATCATTGGGATGAAACCCAATTTCATTTGACAATACATTTGTAGGGATAAACCCTAATTATTGAAAACAAAAACTCCTTTTTATTTAGGTAACTTTTATAGCCACTTTTCCAAGCCTTCAGTGCTCTCCAGCTGGCTTCTATTGGCTTCACATTTTGTTACCTGAAACGCGTTTAAAAACATTTTTATCAGCAAGAAATACTGGCGAGTACATCCCAGTTTAATCAAAAAAGTTTTATCACTTTACAGTATCGAGGGCATCCGCAATTACATTTGCTCATATCTACCCATTACTCATTCAACACTGTCAACACCTGACTTGTGGGTCATATTACTCATTGGCTAACTCTTTCTCCAATGGTAACGTCTTTCACATTTTCTATACAAAACCCTAACATACCGGCAGTAGTTGTAGAATCACAAATACTCAATTACTGTGAAGTGCTTATTTAAAACATTTGAGGTTTTGGTAAAACATTTTGACTCACAAAGCAATTTAACAAAAGATGGCAAAAAGCAGATGTACTCACATTGTTTACTTAGGTAAAACTAAAGCTTCCTGGTGTATCTCCTGGTTATTATCTATTAAAATTAAACAATGCACACGTGTTAGTAAAATAACCCAAATCACATTAACCGTACAACTCGAGACAGAACTCCAATGACTTAGTCAGGCAGAGCCTTGACATGCATTATGGAGTCCTAGATCAATTGGGTGTAACACGAGACAGAACTCCAACGACTGAGTCAGGCAGAGCCTTGACATGCGTTACGGAGCCCTAGATCGATCGTGTAGGGTAACAACAGGGTTATAATACTTACTGGGCAGAGCTTCGCTTTATAAGGGTATAATACCCGAGTATAATAATTGCCTACAGAAAGTTGAGAGAATTCAGAATTTTTGAACGAATTTCAAATGAGCCGATCGACCCTATTTCTAGGCCTGAAGTATGGTGGCTCGTGGCCCGCGAAGAACATCACTAACTCTCTCGCGGCCCGCGAGAGAGTAGACTAGGTCCTAGGCTCAGCTAGTCAGCAAACCTAGCCTTGCCACGTGTCGACACGTGGCAGCATGGGTGTCCGGCAAGCAACCAGGCCAGTTGCGGCCCGCGACGAAAGTAGCTAAGGGGGTCGCTCCCCGCGAGCGGCTCCCAAACTTTGTTTTTCTTATTTTTTTATAAATACAAGGGTATTCTGGGACCATTTCTCGCGTACGGGGTATATTTAGGAACGTTTAGGGTCACGTTAAGGGTTCTAGGAGGGTTGTTATAGTGTGACATAGATCATGTGCGAATAGGCGCTAACTTAGGCATCATTAATCCTTTTAAGGACCATGGAATAAAAGGGGTAGATCTATCGGGTACGGGCGAGCCCCACCCTCCGATCCTTGTGAGACCACTTAGAGTGCTTTTGTGTCCCAGTCGAGGTTAATCGACACTTAAAATCGTCTACCGAGTTGAGTGCTTCCTATGTCGTCACATATATTAATATCCTTGCAAAACATTAATTATCTGTTCATAGACGCTTTACATACCACTTTGTTATATACGAACTCTCAAATGTTTTGAGAATAATTGGAACTCACTCAAAACACATGAACTCGCTCAACTTTTGTTGATGTTTTCAAACTTACATGTATTTCAGGAAACTAAAGGGATCTTGGTGTTGTCGGTTTACTAGAAGCTGTGGTTTATCAAGTTAACAATGTCATCCTTTTGAAGGGTTTGGTCCATGTTGGTGCATATGTCTGTCGACTTCATCTTGTATCGAGTCTTGCATCTAGATAGGTTAGATTGGAGCTCAGTGTACGAGAAAATAGGTTTCGGGTGATGAAAGACCATTTCGCACGAAATGGTTGATGTTCATTTCGTGCGAAATACAACCTCTATATATAGCTGAGTGTTCAATTCATTTGTAACGGTTTTCTGATTCCGGTACCGAAGTGCTGCCGACGTGTCATTTGATCTGTAACAGTGTTATATCAATAAACAAGACATTTAGAGAGTGAATCAAGTTGTAATCAAGTATGTATCATTGATTTCCGCCTTTGATATGGATTAGAACTCTTCTGATAGACTCGTTTAGATCGTTTCTTGATCCTACAAGTGGTATCAGAGCTCAGGAGGAAGAGTTCTTACCGAATTCAGCTTGTTTTCATCAATTTTCTGACTTCTACACCTTTTTCAAAATTAACAATTTTTCACTGTTAAAATGGATTGAATTTCTCATATTAAGTGCGAAACACTGTTTTAACAAAGCCTTGAAAGAATTGGACCTAAAATCGACCTAAAACCAGATCAATTTGACAAAATTTTGGTCGATAGGATGATGTCATCATCATTTCGTACGGATTGATATAGTCCATTTCGCACAGAATCATCTTTGTGGAATTCATTTCACACGGAATCAACATCTTGGACTTCATTTCACACGAAATCGACTGTTTAGACTTCATTTCGTACGGAATAGACATTGAGTATTTCATTTCGTACGAAATAGACTTCCATTTCGTACCAGAGGACCATTTCGCTTGAATCTTGCATTTCGTGTGAAAGTGTTACTTCTTTTGAAAAACTATTTCGTATCAAAATTCCATTTCGCATCAAAGGGTTCTTTTCGTTTGAGATCTCATTTCGTGTGAACTTACATTTTGTTTGAACTCTGTGAATTTGTGATGCAGGTTACTGAAACATGGAAGAGGAGTTTTACAATGCGTTTGCTACTATTCCAGCTGCTCCAGTTACTGCTGCTGAAACAATTGAAATTGAAAATGAAACTGGAACATCTCAAAAGCCTCCTAAACTTATGTACATTGAGGATTTTAAAGGATGGCAAAATCGAAGCCAAAAAGAACGAAGATTTTTAGATCATCAGAAAGTGATGAAGATACCGATGATGAGGAAGAATACATTAATAATGCTAGAAAAAGTTTAGACTCATTCAGTTTTAATTTGTTTTTTGCAGATAAAATTGAGATGTTGAAAGAAAAAAGGGCTGCTCGTCTGAAGAAAGAATTGGAAGCAAGAAGAATTGCTGAAGAAAAGGCAAAAATGGAAGCTGAAAAAGCAAAAGTTGAAGAAAATTCGACAGAGAAGGTCGAAAACGAAGAGTATGAGGCAAAAGTGGAATTTGATGAAGAACCGATGGTTGAAAATGTGTTTGAAAAGGTGGTGGAGAAAATTGTTGAAGTCGAAAAAATAGTTGAAGTTGAAAAAATCATCGAAGTTGAGAAGATTGTTGAAGTTGAAAAGATTGTCGAGGTCACTAAACCTTGTTTGAAATGTTTGGAACCTTGCAAACATTGTGAAGAGAAAGACAAGAAGATTTGTGAACTTGAAGAGATGAAAGAAAAGTTGTTGTTTGATGTTAAGTATGTGAAAGAGTCGTATGATGTGCTGAACAAGACGGTTGATAGTTTGAACAAGACAAACTTAGAAGTAGATGCTGCTATGACGATGATGAGTTCAACTTTAATGACGAAGCAGAAGGTCATCAATGAGTATATAGAAGATTGTGCCAAACTGAAGCAGGATTTGGAACTTAAAAAAATTGAAAGTGAAAGAATCAAACGTTTGCTGATGAGTTATACAACTTGTGATTATTTGATTGACATAGTTTATCCTACTATTGCAGGTCTTGAAGTTTTTCAAGATAAAAAGACGAAAGAGAATACTGGTAAGAAACAAAGTGTCAAGTATAACAAGTGTCCGCCTCCAATCTATGAAAGTTATTCTCCCATAAAACCAAATGAGGAACGATTAAAAAAGGCAGTCAAAATAAAGTTAAAGTCTGAAACCATTGATGAGTTACCAGACAACATTGATGTCACATTCACAGCATCTGACACTGATCATGAGTCTGAGTTATTAAAGAAAGTGGTCGATCAGGTGTTGGATATGGATGAAGAGTCAAAGTCGGAGTCTAAATCTGAAAGTTCGAATTCATCAGACAAGAGTCCGAGTTCACCAGTCAAACGAGTTTACAATAAAGAATTTCTGATGTCAAAAAATAACTTGAATAACGAAACATTCAAAGTAGCATATACTTTGAATGATTCTGACAAATTATTTTCTGATGAAGAATTTCCAATAAGAAGTGTCAAAATTGAAATGATCAAACAGGTTTTCAAATTAACAGAAATTAATATTTCTGAAACAAAAGATGTAAATCTTTCTGAAAAACCTAAAAAATACACTTCAAGAGTTCAACAGAGATTGAACAAGAAAAAAGGTTACAGTTCTGGTTCTGGTTTTCAAAAGAAACCAAACCATAACGGTAATTTCAAAAAGAAAGGTTTAGGTTATATTCTTCCAGAAAATTATAAAAATGAGAAAATTTATAAATCAAAAAAAAAATTTGTTTCAGGAACAAGTTCAGAGGAAGAAAAGGAGAAATTGTTCAGGAAACAGTCCAATCAAGAGTTTCTTGCTGAAAGGAAGAAAAATATGATGATGAAATCTGAACAAAGAGTTGAAAGAAGAACTTGTTTTAAATGTCAAGAAGTTGGACACATTGCTTGGAACTGTCTAATGTCCAACAACACAAAACAGGGAGTTGCTTCTAACTCTAAAATCAAAAAGAAATGTGTTGGTAAAATAGAACAACCAACAGAAAAGGTTAAAGAGTTTAAAAATTCGACTTTCGAGGTTGGTGAAAGTTTGAAACGTTTTTACAAAAGAAAAGTTGATTTGAACAAACAAAAATGGGTTGTTAAATCTGAAAGTAGTTCTGACAATGAATCTGACTCGTTAAAGTCAGAGGAGTCATTTGTTAAGAAAAGTAATGAGAATTCCGTTCCAGAAATGAACGATAAAAATTTTCCGCCATTGTCAAAAGAAAACTTGAAGTCAAAAGGTAAGTTTGAGATTTCAGATCAATTCTTCTCTGGTAAGGAAGAATTTGATCTTGAAAAAGTTTTCAATGGGAAAGTAAAACATATTTTTGGGAAAATGGTTGATGGGAAGGTGAAAGGTGTAAAAGAATTTTATAAATAAAAAAGATGGTGGGATAGAGATGAATCACAATCACCCAAGGCTGGTCAGGCTTGGATGACAACATTTTCTACTTAGAATTCTGACTTGCCGGAGCTCCCAGGTTGGTAAGAGTGGAGCAAGAATCGGCATCTTTCTTGAGAAATTCACTTCTGTGAAATTTCGACCTACAAGTGGTAGTTTTCTTGAAATTTGTTATACCTCATTTTACAAGTGGTATGGTTGATAAGTGAACCTACAAGTGTTTGAAGAAGGTTTTAACTTACAAATGGTTAATCAAGGTCATTAAGTTGAACTTGATTTAACTTTCATTCAAGAGGATGAGAAAACAAAGTGATGAATGAATCCCTATTCCTACAAGTGGTAAAATCAACAAAACTAATTTTCCGAAAAAACCATTTGATTAAAACAAACTTAAGTGTTTTGAAATCATAATGGGAAAATAGTTTGTTGTCAGGGGGAGTTCTGATTGTTTATGCCAAGTGGATGGCGATTTGAAGTAATTCACAACAGTTGTCACTTTACCTGTACAGTTTGTTTTCAAATTTTTAAATAGTTTTGAATTTTAGGGGGGAGTAAAAAATTTAGAAAATCCAAAAACATGATAAAATTCAAAAATGAGTTTTGTTAAGAAAAAGAGGAAATGATAGTAAATCAGTGGACTATCACAGCCTGCTAAAGAATTGGATAGTCAAAATGTGATAAACGGTCTCACTGATGATATGCCAGTAGGTTTTTACACGCTTAGTAGATTGTATTCGAGATATAAACCTAAATTTCATACTTGCTTATTTCGTGGGGAACATCTCTCGGATATATGGGTAACCCCCGAAATCTTGTTTGAAAGACCCCTCTTTCTGAGATACTAGGTTTTTATGCTTAGTGATATCTGGGGTATTATCCCGGGACTTCTGATTTTGCAGAAGCAATGGCCTAGTCCCCGTATAATACTTTTCGCTTGCTTGAAATAAAAGCACCACCCTCAGCATAAAAATGATGAAACATTACAAAATGCTAATCATGTGCTGTTGAAGAAAAGATTCTCTAAAGGGAACACACCGAAAGTCGAACCATCATCTCTCTGATTTTGCGGAAGCAATAGCCTGAGCTCTCATGGTCTCGCATTTAAACCCCTTACAGATATCATCTAGGTATACTCACCTGTAAGACTGAATATTGGGATCTGGATACGGGAGTATATTCTGAGGTGGGACACGTGAATAAGTTTAAGTTTCTAAAACATTAATCTCGTATCTCGAATCAGTTGAACTTTGTGTGAAAATTTAAGTGGACCAGTATACTGACAATCTAAGTGAATTGTTTAGAACTTAAAATGTTTAAAGCTTAACGGTGTTGGTAATGTGTCTCATAAACTGATATGATCCTCTTAGACAAACTCACAAAAATATTGTCTGCAAATATTTCTTTATTGCATTTCTTTAAAATGAAAATTTCAAGAAGATTTTAAGTGTGTTTTAGCATTAATTTTTTTTGAAAAATACAAAAAGATTTTCGACAACTGATGTTAAAAAGCAGATTTTCAAAATTCCAAGTGCTAAACATGATGAAAAAAAGGTTTGGGAGAGTTTGTTGAAATGACAAATGTTTTTGAATTAAAAATGTCAAAAATAAATGTTATTCTTACAAGTGGTCATCTAAGATTTTAAATGTTAAATCTTTTAGATAAGATTTTCATGAGATGGTTTGAAATTGTTTTTACAAGTGGTAAGCAAAGAATAAATTTGTCAAATTTTAAATTTGTGAAATTTATTTCTGGGTAGAGTTTTTGCAGGCAGAAGCAGACAAGATTCAACTCCTAAAGATGTGCAGTTTTAAACCAGGTTCTTGATCCTGTTGCTACGAAGAGCCAGGAAACGACCTGAACCTGTGGAAATGCTAAGTCAGATTGCGATCCCGGAACAGCTTAAGGGGGAGTCTGCTAACAAACGGGAGTCTGAAGTTAGTAGAGACAAGTTTGATTCTGAAGTTCTCGCGAGCTGCTGATTCTGAAGAACTTAAGGAATCAAGAGATCTGATCAAGAGAAGATAGAACCAGGTTGAGATTTGAGAAGAGAAAGAGATTGAATGATGCTTACACTGTCAGATACTTTGGAAGACCACGAAGACTGATAAAGATTGAAGACTAGACTTTCTGAAGATTTGTACTGAAGACTCGTCGACATCCAAGGGGGAGTCTGTTGGTGCATATGTCTGTCGACTTCGTCTTGTATCGAGTCTTGCATCTAGATAGGTTAGATTGGAGCTGAGTGTACGAGAAAATAGGTTTCGGGTGATGAAAGACCATTTCGCACGAAATGGCTAGACCATTTCGTACGAAATGAACTTTGATCATTTCGTACGAAATGGTTGATGTTCATTTCGTGCGAAATACCACCTCTATATATAGCTGAGTGTTCAATTCATTTGTAACGGTTTTCTGATTCCGGTACCGAAGTGCTGCCGACGTGTCATTTGATCTGTAACAGTGTTATATCAATAAACAAGACATTTAGAGAGTGAATCAAGCTGTAATCTAGTCTGTATCATTGATTTCCGCCTTTGATATGGATTAGAACTCTTCTGATAGACTCGTTTAGATCGTTTCGATCCTACAGTCCATATATCTCATCTTCATTGGGATATAGGATGCAAAGCCTTGTATTTTAAACTTATGTTGAACTAGTCCTTTTGTAAAACTTATAACTCATGTTGTCTTGTATCCTAAACAACTTATGGTGTGTAACTTTTAAAGTATGTCAATGGATAAACATCGTATGTTTTTAATGATGTAGCTGTTTACTTATATCGTATGCGATGAAAACTAATCAAGTTCACACTGCGCGCTTACGCTATCGAACGGGTGTGACAGGTAAATTCTGATCTCGATGCGTTAAATTAGTTGAAATAATGCTCAATTTGAATGGATTCGATGATTGTGTTGCAATTCTGATTTGGGGATGTTGGTGGTGGTGGGTTTTGATTAGGTAGTGGTTGTGGTGGTGATTGCTGTGGTGGTTGAGAGAGAGAGACATGAGAGAGAGTGGGGGTTGTGAAATGGTGGTGAGTGGTGGTGGTTGTGAGTGGTGGTGCACAGTGATATTGGGTGGAAGATGCTGAGAGAGGTAGAGAGGAGGAGGTTGGGGAAAGAGTAAGAGAGAGTGTGTGTAACTATGTGTTTGTGTATATGTTAATTATTTATTAATATTTTGTGTTATAATAAATTTATATTGACTATTTTGCTCCTGAGAAAAATGATAAAAGTATAGGATTATAGGGGAAGGTTCATTTGAGAAGAAAATGTAATTGAGAAGAAAAAGAACAAAGGGTACAATTGTAAAACATTAAATACTTTTTCACTTATCTCATTTATTATCATCTTTGACTAATTAATTAGTCATAAAAACTATCATCCTTCACACTAATTTTTTTTACTACACACATCAAAAGTTACCCTACACCTTTCGAAATTTACCCTACACATGTTTAAATTTATCCTACACAACCCGTAATTTATCATATACACATTGTAATTTATCCTACACTCTAAATTTTTTTTTTTGAAACAATATATATTTTGAAGATAAGTTACAAATTTTAATGCAGTTACCTATTAAAGAGGAATACTACTAATTAATGATCTTTGTAGGTTTATCATATTATCCTTATAGTAACATTAAATACTTATATTAAATGAAGTAAAATGAAGCATTTTTATTGGTTGAAATTTCTTCTTTTTTCTTCTTACAAAAAGTTTCTTCTCATTTGAACTCTCCACTAAGATTATATTAGTTAAATATCAGGTGATTTCATTTTTAGACAAAAATGACATTAAAAATGAAACCACATGGATCCATATTTAAATGTTTTGAGTTTTGAACTAAAATGATAAAAGTAACAAAAATACCAAACCTCGGAGACCAAAATTGCAGTTTACTCTTATTTTGTAAGCCAAAATCGAGTTTCCATTGTTGAATTTATTATTCTTAAAAAAAATGGCCACCGTCTAGAAGTCCTACTTCCACGTGCCGGTTCTTCCAGTCTCAGCCGCCACTAAATTCTCAAACTTTAGTCAACAATTATTTGCTTCTTAAAACCTCGTCTTCCAACCTTTTCGCTCAACACACTACCCAAATCACAATCACAGTCAAATGTACCGGTTCAAGAATCTGACCCGGTTCACCCACCGAACCGCCACCAAATTCACACCAACTCCGTTCTCTCTCCGCCACCTCGCCACCGCCGGCGATGCGGTGGCTCCACCGACAGCCGGACTTGGGCCCACCAAGAAACCGGACAAGCCCAGAGTGGTGGTTCTGGGCTCCGGTTGGGCCGGTTGTCGGTTGATGAAAGGGATTGATACAAGTATATACGACGTCGTTTGTGTGTCTCCAAGGAATCATATGGTTTTTACTCCTTTGTTAGCTTCTACTTGTGTTGGTACTCTTGAATTCCGGTCTGTTGCTGAACCAATTGGTCGGATTCAACCGGCGATTTCTCATGAACCCGGTTCTTTTTTCTTTTTGGCGAATTGTGTTGGGCTTGATGCCAAGAATCATCAGGTGGGTTTGTGTTTGATCTTTATTATTTGACTCTGTAAAAACAGATTTTTGGTTGATCCCATATGGGATCCAAAAATAAAGTATGGATTTTGAATTATAGAATTTAGTAAGAAATTGTTGTGTAAAAATGGGAATTTACGGATCTAAACGAATAACTTATCGGTTGATACTTAAAATGTGATTAGTGATGAACTCGGTACCGAAAGTACCAATTCCGAAAATCACCAAAACTGAACCGGTACATAAAATGTTTGTTACTGTGTTTGAAGGTAAAATACCGGTACGGTACCGAACCAAAGATATCGATCCTGGAAACGCCAAAAAGTGGGTACCGAAATTTAATATGTACGTCACCAGTCCTGGTAATTTTCGGTACCAGTACTGAAATGCTCATCCCAACCGAGAAGTAACTTTTAGACCTTATGGGATCGTTTAGACAATTTTTGTCTGAATGGCATTATTATCGGCCAATAGGTTATCGTTTGGATTATCAAAATTCAATTTGCCTAAAAGGATTATTGAAATAAATGTTAAATCACATAATTATCTCTTATCTGAAGTTTCAACCGTTTTAACTAATATTTGTCTCCTTGAACATGCTTGAAGCTATTAATCCCTAAAAATTTGTGAAAAATACTAGGTACATTGCCAAACAATAACAGATGGATTACAGACACTAGACCCATGGGATTTCAAGATTTCATATGACAAACTAGTGATTGCTTCGGGAGCTGAAGCTTCAACGTTTGGAATCAAGGGTGTAAAAGAACACGCGATTTTCCTTCGCGAGGTGCACCACACTCAAGAAATCAGAAGAAAACTGCTTCTCAACTTGATGCTCTCTGATGTGCCTGGTATCTAATGTTCATACTGCAAAGTTTCTATTTTTTGTGTAACTTTTACGTATTTATGGTTAAATATTTGTCGCAGGCGTTTCTGAAGAAGAAAAGCGTAGACTTTTGCATTGTGTGGTTGTTGGTGGGGGTCCTACTGGAGTTGAGTTCAGTGGCGAGCTTAGTGATTTCATCATGAGAGATGTTCATCAAAGATACACTCATGTACAAGATTACATTCATGTTACCTTAATCGAGGTGAGGTTTACGTGTTCTGGAAATTCTTTCTTTGATGGGTCAAGGGGGTCGGGTGACGGGCCATAATGAATAGATTGCGTTTATGTTACCTTAATCGAGGTGAGGTTTACGTGTTTGGAAGTTCTTTCTTTGATGTGTCAGGAGGGTCAGTAAACGGGTCTGAAGAATAGTTATTTTTAGCAGTGTTGTAAGAATCGCTAGGCGCTAGTCAGCCGGTGGGGTACCGACTAGTGATTAATCGGATTTTACAAGTAATTTTCAGTTTTATATGTATATACACACATTGTTATATGTATTTTTTAAGTAGACATGTTTCAAGTAGATAGGATTATTGCCGGAATCTACAGGTTTTGGTCAAGAATCCGGCCGGAATCGCTAGACTGCCACTGATTTTGACCACTATTGCCCGCCTACTGATTAATTGGCCGATTAGATAAAAATTACCCAGTGAACCTTCGAGCTCCGACTAGCGATTAATTAGCAACCAATCGGAGGCTAGTTGGGATTTTTTTACAACCATGATTTTTAGTATGGGCCAAAACAGTTGCAACAACTTTTTGTCCATTTTTTTAAATATCAATTTATTTGTTTTTAAATGGATTACATTCATGTTACCATAACTTAATTTTTTTATGAATTGATTTAAGAGGTTGTAAGCACTAGAAATACAGTTTTAACAACTTTTGACCCGTTTAACGATCTATTTGACTCATTCCCATTCTTCTTAGGTTTTTGGATTTTAACCCATTGCACAGGCTTGAGAATTGAGATAAAACAAAACCCAAATATCAATTCATTTATAAGTAAACAGGTCAAAATTACCACCTCTTCTTATACATTATTGTAAACTTTTTGCAGGCTAATGATATCTTATCTTCATTTGATGACCGCCTTCGGGTATATGCTACTACTCAATTGACCAAGGTAAAATACGATTAAAATGTTATTCTCTGATTTGTTTTTTTTTTTTTTTTTGAGAATTTCACAATAAATTGAATTTTTTGCAGTCGGGAGTTCGTCTAGTTCGTGGAACTGTAAAGGATGTTCAACCTAGAAAGATAGTTCTGAGTGACGGGACTGATGTTCCATACGGATTATTGGTGTGGTCTACTGGTGTGGGCCCCTCGTCTTTTGTTCGAAACATAGATCTCCCAAAGGCTCCAGGTGGAAGGTGATAAATGTTCATCTTTCTTTATTTTAGGCGATTGCCGTGATTTGAGTTTTTGTTTATTCTCAAACGTGTCAAATAAGTATTTTGAGTTAAAAAGGGAGCTAGTCAAACGTAGGGATGCAAACGAACCCGAACCTGATGGGTAAACCCGAAACATTCGGGACGGGTATCCGGGTATGGATTTAGTTTTAAAAATTTGTGCGGGTATGGAATGGGTTTGTGTTTAGGTGATACCCAGCACGATTACTCGAAACATATATGCCTGTTTACACAGACCACTCCTGTAAAAATTCTTTTTTTTGTATATTTTTTGGTCTCTAATCATCTACTAATTCACTAATTTTTGGTTTTAAATTTCTACTTTTGCTTGGTAATAAAATTATATAAAAATTAAGGGGAATTGGCCTGTAATAATCCCACCTGGACCTTATTGGCCATTAATAATCCCACCTCACAATATTCCCCCTACCAGTCCCACCTTTCACCTATTTTTCCTACAATGGTCTCCCATTAAAAAAACTTAACGGAGTTAAGTTTTTTTTCAAATTACAAACAGATATTTTAGGGCTTTTGATCAGAACGATAATACGAGTCCATTGATGTAAAACTTACTTCGAAATGGTGCTCCAAGTGACTTAATTTTGGATAATTGAAAATTTAAACACCTGAATTGAAGCGTCGTTTTCATCGTTTGGAGCACCGTTTCGAGGCAACTTTTACATCAATGGACTCGTATCATCGTTCTAATCAAAAGCCCTAAAAAATTTGTTTGTAATTTGGAAAAAAGCTTAACTCCGTTAAGTTTTTTTAACGGGGGACCATTATAGGAAAAATAGGTAAAAGGTGGGACTGTTGGGGGGAATATTCTGAGGTGGGATTATTAATGGCCAATAAGGTCTAGGTGGGATTATTACAGGCCAATTTCCCAAAAATTAAAATAGTAAGAAATGTATTCAAGAATCCCAACAGGTAATTTTTAACAAACTACATGTATATCCGATATCTTACGGGTATTGAGCCGAGTATGGGACACGATTTTACAATCGGGTATTGGATAGGGATTACCAATACTCGTCCCATTGCCATCCCTAGTGGATGAAACTTGCTCGAAGTGTATTTTTAATGTATACATCCTCTATCCTTCTATTCAGAAGTTTAGATTATTGCACAATAATACCGTCTCTATATTAAAGACACCGCCCCCATTAAAGCCCAGAAAATTCTGGCGAATGCCTTATATGGCGAAATCATCAAGACAGTTGAAGAGAAGTTTGTCTTGTCCCCTCGGCAGCGAGCCGTGTTTGACTGTTTGCTAGCCCCCCATGCTCGGGATTTCCTGTCTGTTGTTCTTATCGAAGGTTTAGGGCAATGTATGTTGGCTGTGGAATATCGGGCTATCCTCAAGTACCGGCTGATGATACCCCTTTCCCGGTTGATGACCCATGTCCTGTATGTCGGAAGTGTTGCTTGGATTCTTTTGGGGAGCATGCAGTCCATTGCAAAGAATTACTGGGCTTTAAATATCGACATGATTTAGTTCGAGATGTGCTTTATGATGTCCTTAAGCTGGCAGGGATCTCGGCAAAAAAGGAAGCTCCCGTTAACTTCTTGACCGATCCTTTAGGAGGGAGGTCTACCCTACGGCCCGCTGACATTCTTGTTTTTGGATGGGAAGGAGGGAAACACGCGTGTGTTGATTTGACAGGTGTGTCCCCCCTCGTTGGGCTAAGGGACCACGGGTTTGTGGCAGGACAGGCGATAACCAAGGCAGAGGCGGGCAAAGTAGCTAAGCACGAAAAAGCTTGCATCGAGTATCAGCACGTGTTCGTCTCGTTCGCTTTCGATACCTTTGGCTCTCTCGCCCCTGACTCGATGCGGTTCCTCAAGCGGGTTTAGCAGGTGGTAAACAGTAACACCGCGCATGTTAAGGGGCAGAATTTTGTGTTTAGCAGGGTAGGGTTTGCTATTCAGAATGGGGTAGCAGCGCAACTTGTTGCTAGTCTACCTGCCATTAGTCTGTAATCGTCAAGTTGGATTTTAGAGATGTTACAAATGAAGAACATAAACGTGATACATTAGTTAACTGTCAAATAAACATGGATCAACGACCAAATCTTATTTAGAAACAGATCAATCAACAACAGAATTTAACAAGACTCTCTCCACTAGCAGATCATCAACTCGATGACCTGCATATACTCACAGAAAGATCCAACACTTATGACACACGATCTCAACAAGAGATCATCAAGAAAGATCAAACTCAGCGTAACCCTAAGAGAGAAAAAGATTCAGTTGTGACAGAGAGATGATTCTGGAACTTAGAGAGAGAAAAGTATCAACTGAGATGTGTGTAAATAGTTATGAATGAACGATCTTTTGTTATGTTTATATATGAGATCAGCTGGACTTCTGAAGCAGTGAAGCCCATTACAACAGACAGCTACAAGCATCCTCAGCTACAAGCAAGCCCAATATTTTATTCAGCTCCATCAGCCCACAACTCGTTCGTTATTAGCCCAGACCTCGAAATATAACAAACAAAATATTAATAACATTTATAAAACAATACTAGAGATATTAAAACTGAAGTATAAAAGTATCACTTTTAACATTAACTATATATATATATATATATTTCTTTTAAATGGACAAGATGTGTTTCTTGATCAACTCGACCCGTTTTGACATGTTACCACCTCTCCATTTTGCCACCACGTTGATGATAATTAATCGGGATTTGAAAACTTAATGTTACAGATTTTCTCTGTTATTTTATATATTTGTTGATAATCCATCATTTTTTTTTATCAACACATGAATATTGTATAACGTTTTGTAGGATCGGGGTTGATGATTGGTTAAGGGTACCATCTGCACCCAACATTTTTGCAATCGGGGATTGTAGTGGGTACCTCGAGAGTACCGGGAAACCAACACTTCCCGCTTTGGCCCAAGTAAGTGCATTTGACCTGACCCGACCCATACAGAGAGCATGTTGTCCAATTTTCTTTCTTTATTTATATCTGCAATCACATGGGTTTGCATATGTATCAGGTGGCGGAGAGAGAGGGGAAGTACCTAGCGCAACTTCTAAACAAGATAGGTAAAGAGGGCGGTGGATACGCTAATGGTGGCGGTGATACGGAACTCGGGGCCCCTTTTGTATATAAGCATCTTGGAAGTATGGCTACTGTTGGTAGTTATAAGGCTCTAGTGGATCTCAGGCAAAGCAAGGTAAAAGATATTTTATTTTTTCTGGCAATTGATTTGGATTATGTTTTATCCGTAACGTGTAGAAAGGTTAAAAAAATTAAAACTTTGTTATTCGAAAATATAGATTATTACCAAAATAATAGATTTTTTTTTTCAAAAATATTTAATATAATGGTAATGTGCAACGATAACAAAGTATTTTTAAATTAATCGTTTAACCATCTATGCAACCGATTTGACCGCCCATTTTGCCACCTCTACTAATGTTCTAACCTTCCATATTTAGGAAGCGAAAGGTTTGTCGATTGCGGGATTCACTTCTTGGTTCATTTGGCGTTCTGCTTATCTCACACGCGTTGTAAGCTGGAGGAATAGGTTTTACGTGGCGATAAACTGGTTAACAACATTCGTGTTTGGTCGAGATATAAGCCGAATATAAGCATTGTCACGAATTGTACGTCTATCGTTTGCGTTTTCTTTGCCGGGCTTTGTTAGGTCTAGTAATCGTCAAATACACGGAATTCAAAAATATGTACTAATAATGTTAGAACATACGATTGTAGATTGTATACGTTATTGTTATATATTATTAGAGTGAATTGTATTTTACGTCTTTTATGTTTTAACTAAATTTCAGACGGTGTCCTTTGGCATTGTCTTTTACGTCACAGGTTTTTGACACATTATATCTTTTAGTAACCTGGTTAATTTTTAACGTAAAGTCTGATGATGTACCACTCACGTAAGGGCATAATAGTCTTTTTATTTTAACTTTTATTTATTGATATTGAATGATGATGGGTTTGTATAAATGGGTCAAGCAGAGCTATGACTATTGAGTTTAAGTAATAATAAAATCAGGAAGAATAGCTGGGCTTAAGTTAAATTACACCGAAGCCCACTTTGGTAGGGAGAAGTAGAGGGGTTCTGATCCGGAAACATTATGTTTCATGCAACTGTCAAAAGGGGATACACAGACATGACATACGTTTTAAAATTGTTCGCATGCATGTTTTGTTTTGAACTAGTTTTAAACCCGGCGCGCTAGCCTTAATCGTTCTTGGTTTGATAGCATGTACATACGTTTGTGCTTCGATCCCCCTGTTTTAATCAATCTTATTGACAGTTGAAAAATACTTAAGTACATGGAAATGATAATAGGTATCATTATTATAATTGTTACACGTAAAAATAATTATACACGATGCCTAACTAACTTTGCTAACAATCAGACATCTAATATGTTTGTTGCAAGAAGCTAGCTAGAAGAAAAGCATATAGAATTTACCAGCTTTCTTGGCAAGATCCATACTTACACAGCACCAGGTTGTTGTAATTGTTAGTAAACAACATTGCAAAGAGTACAAGTTCTCATAGCATTCGCAACGGCCTCACATCTTTTTCCAGGTCTGAACTGTTGGTTTTGTATTGTTCCATGTGCTGTGAGTAGGGATTGCTTGCAGTAGCTTTTGTGAAACATCTTGAGACACGGTTGCACCCTAGAAACTTTATAGGATTAGTCGATGAATCATATGCAAAAACCAAAACATGTAAACATCTCCACGTTAAGGGCAATTCAATGAATAATAATATACTTATTTGTGTATGCTACAATTCAATCAGTTGACAACCCAGTTTGACAAGTGCAGTGACATAGCTGATTGCAGGAATTACAGGTTCCTGTACAAGATCAAAAACCATACAGAATCATAAACCTCATTTCAAGTTGAAACCATCAAGTACGCCATAAATAAATTATCTAATTTTAAAAAATAATTTATGTTTAAGAATAATGTATCACTATAATAAATAACCCATCACTAACTTTTCAAACCCTAAATTAGTTGATGTAAGAATCTGTAGTGGCTTTGTCGAACTTTCCAAGCTCTTTGGGGTCATCTCGGGTATCTTCAGAAACCAGCTCTAATTCATAGTCGAGGCCAATATAGTTGTAATTTCACACTTTAACTTTTCCCTTTGAGGAGCCCAAAGTAAACATAAACGAAGGGGCATACCACCATTACATAGTCGGTGCCAAGTCATTGGTGACCTAATTATCAAAGGCAAATGCGCAAAATGTACATACGGAAATTGTCGGTCTAAGAGGCCAAGATTATCAAATCAAATTATATATAAATCGTTGCTCTTCGAACCTAGTATATCAAAATCAAACGGTGCCACGTACAGATGTACTGGCCGATTTTTAGTTAAAAAATCATTGAATCAAACCTCCACAAACCCTTAGCATGTACTTGCTGATTGGCCCAACCGCGTCTAGCAGCTTCTAATAGTTGCATTATCAGTTTGAACATAGAAAATAAGGTCAAATTATTTACCATGAGATGGTATCAGGTAATTGCTTAAACACTGAAACTGCAGCCTCAAGCCTACAACAAACATATAGACAGAATATTCAAATACAAAAAACTAACATAGATAACACAATTAGAGAAAGAAAAGAAACATAAAGGATGGTAAAGATAAAGTGAACCACCATCACTATTGGGTTGCAGCTGTTGACCACCGCCGGGGTGACCGGAAACTCTGCTGTCGCGTCTTTTCGGTTGTCTCTAATTCTCTAGTCTCTCTCTAAAACCAGACTTGAAATGAAACCTTCCCAAATGACATCTAAGTACACACCATTACTGAAACATAAAAAACAAAGTAATGTTAGTTATCCAATGCTAGTTCAGTCATATGCAAATTCCTTTTATGGTTGTTCTGCAACAAATACAATTTCCCTTATATGCAGGCCTTTATTCATGCCATATGCTCTATCAAATTGCAAATGAAAATCAAAGATGAAAACACACATTTGAATACGAGAAAGAAAAACAATTCTGGTGCAAGAAGCGTCACTTACATTCTTCTTTTGTCACATATACTTATCATAACTCTGCGTGGTTGAACGCATGCCGGCAAAAGCCAACGTCTTAGGCTAGAAAACCCTAACCATTATCCAGTAGCCACAGTGAAAACCCCCAAAAACCAGAAGGCCTGCAATGATCTAGGGTTCCGACGAGCGTCGTACCTTAAAATCCAGATGCCATGCCACAATCGAGGGTTCCGACGAACACCATATGCACCTATGGACCGAAGAACACCTCCGATGATGGTGGGTCTCTAGCCTACGAACCAACAGACCATCGATGACGGAAGTTTTCTGCTCTCTGTAGCCTCGCACGTTTCTCTGCCACAACAAAGAACATAAAGAGGATGACCGACAAATGTAAGTTAGGGAAACCTGGGAACCTGTACTGTTCCTAAGAGGCTACGTAAATTGTTATATTGTATAATGAGAATATCAAAGGGCTGTTTGGCAATATCTGAATGGTTAAGTGCTGAACCAGTAAGAGGTCTGAACTATTAAGTGCTGAATCAGTAAGAGATCTGAACCATTAAGAGCCTGTATAATGCTTAACCGTTTAGAGGCAAATGTCTAACCAATTCAGATTAGAGGTCATAGCCATTCAGACTCTGTATAAATCTTAACCATTCAGAGACAAATGTCTGAACCATTCAGACATCTGCTCGTGAAACAAACAGTCTGAACCATTAAGTGCTGAACCAGTAAGGGGTCTGAACCATTAAGAGCATCAATAAGAGGTAAACAAACAGCCCTAATACTATTCTCACATGAGTATAATGTGTATTATTCGTGTACATGTTCGAGCTAAAAAAAGTGCCCTTAGGACTTAACGAAATCGGGTATTGGGCTCACTAAAGGTCTAAACCTAATGCTAATAGGCTAATAACTAATCTAAAACATAAGAATAGTTTTGTAAGTGGGCCGGCCTATTTTGGTGTTTGTATGAGTATACCCTATTAATTTTTTTTTTACATATACATATCAGGTCTTTTTATAAAATAACGTGTTTTTCGAAATATTGTGCCCTAGCCGGCGTTTCTCCTCGCCCACCCGCAGGGCCGCCCCTGATTTGGTACTGCAGAATAGGCTGCTAAGTAACTCGACATGCCGTGAAGTAAATCGATAAGTCGTGGAAAGTTAGAAAATAAACAAATAGATTTTGAAACAGTCGATAATCAAAATGGTTATGTGAAAAAAAGTTACTTTACGTATTGCGAAATGGGAGTACACTTTTATTTAAAGTTATTTTTAGTATTTCAAAAATGGTTATGTGAAAAAAGTTACTTTACGTAATGCGAAATAGAGGGTGTTTGACGTTGAGTTTTGAAAATAGATTATGCGTTTTGAATAATCAGAATCAGATAATTAACTGTAACAAAATGTGATGTTGAAAGATAGTGTTTGGATTTGATTATGTTGCTTGATATCACAATAATCAGATAATTAACTATTTGAGTGTTTGGCAAATATATATTTAAAAAATAAACAAGTGAAAATCCTTTTCTAGACGCAAATAATCAATTTTTGAAAAACTGCGTTTTGTTGCGGTAGGGGGGAGCTGCTTTTGGAAAACTGTGTTTTGTAACTTTCTAACAGTATATATGATGGGAGTGCACCTTCATTTAAAGTTTTCTTTTAGTATTTTTGGAATAGTATAATTATGTTTTTGTTTGCATGAAGTGTATCTTATGTAGTAAACTCATGAACACACACCACCATTAACCGATTTTAAGCATTATGCTAAGAAAAGATAAGTAGTCAAACATTAAGAGAAAAGTGAAACTTAGAGAATTCAAAAGATTATAATTATGTTTAAGCTTGTTTTTGTTGACGTG
This sequence comes from Helianthus tuberosus, assembly GCA_030545235.1. NCBI lineage: Eukaryota > Viridiplantae > Streptophyta > Magnoliopsida > Asterales > Asteraceae > Helianthus > Helianthus tuberosus. Next base: position 104,448,011 of record CM060415.1, on the reverse strand, counting down.
TTCTTCTTATATATTCGATGCAATTTGAATTGTTTGGTATTCGTTGTTTGGTATACATAAAAGGTTAAATACTTTGCTTGACGTAATTTCTTTGATGGTTTAACCTACGTGTTTTTGGTTGTTAAGTGTTTCAACCAATGTTTTAAAAATCGGTTTTTTAATCATACCGGGTTGGGCTTAGAAATGGTTTAACCGATTGTACCGGGTTATGCCGGAAGGTTCAACCGGTTAACCCTCTAATTTCATAAAAATATTACTTCAACTCAAAAAATAATCTAAAAGCCTTTAATTCTATAATCAAAGAGAAAGTTTCCAACAGTGTTCTATTAAATAGAAATTTATGACAGGTTTATCGCATTGGAGTGTTGAATGCATCAAGTTCACAATCGCTTAAAAGATGAAATTTTACTATCTTCGTCATGCTCGTAACTTTGGATATTCAACACTCATCTTAATACGTGTCAATATGTAATGATCAAAATAAAAAAAAAAATGCCATTTTTAACAAACGATGTAACTATAACAATTAACAAACTTAAGACAAATTATTTGTAATGTTTCATTATAAAGGATGTAAGTTGTTATACTTATACATGTTGAATTTGGTCTAAGCAATGACTCGTCATGATTAGTCACAAATTTTTTTATAATTTTTTTATGATGCAACATTATGCTTTGAAACTTGTTCGCAGGTGCAACATGGGGCTAAACGAAACCGGTTCGCCGGTTCAAACCGGTTATACCGGAAAAACCGTCGGTTCAATTCAAGACTGAATACTCCATTTAAACCGGGTCTTGTCGTACCGGACTCACCACCGGTATGCGGTTGAACCGGTATAACCGGTCGGTTCAAACTAATTTTTAAAACATTGAGTTGCAACCCTTACACCTGATCTTCCAACAAAGTTAATATTCAAGACGCGGCGTTGTTATACATACATTTTTTTCTCATGAGGAATGGCCATATTAATTATATGACCAGTCGATAGGGGCGGGCTAGAAAGGTGTTGAGTTTTTTTCCTAAAAATCCTTTTAAGAAAGTTTGAGTTTTTTCCTAGAAAGATGTTAAGGGAAAAACTATTTACCATTTTAGTGTTTCCTACAAACTATTTACTAAAATAGTGTTTTCATTACTTTTTATTAACTTATTCATTGTCACATTTATTTATTAGATTCCCGTTCCAAAAAAAATTGTTGGATTAATAAATTAATAAAAAGACACATTCTGTCATATTTTAGTTGGCTCAAATTAATTTTATTCAATTAATCATATATTTTTTTATTTATTTTTATATCAACGTATTACAATGCTTTTTATCTTTGTTTTATTTTCTTACAAACTCATTATATTTCATTTTTTTTTTGTCAACTAAACTCATTATATTGTAGGAACTAGGTTCACCTTTTATAAAATATAATTACAAAATATATAACAACAAGACACTCGTTCTTCGTAGGAAATATCATAGTACAATACTTGTTGCAATAACTAAATAAAAATAATATAAAATATAGTTTTATATACCAGTCTTGATTCAAGTCGTATCTCTGATGGGTCCTTCACACGCATTTGTTAGCATCCTAGACTCGAGTATTCATCATCTTGAGTCTTGAAAAATACTTCTTAACTGCAACAAAGAGCACAGTAAAACGTTGACGATTTTGGTTGAGGCACGTGTTCAACACGCTTCCCTTAAAACAGATTTCGCGCCTCTACTAAAGACGACGCGACTGTTTCCCAGGGTACAACAGCCGAAGCAGTATGTACTGCCGAAGATGGCTCACTCACCCGAGGTTACACCGGATAATTGTAGTGTTTGAACTTATGGAAAATAATGATATGAAGGTGATGAAATCGAATAGAGAAAACATATCTCTCTAAGTACCCAACACATGGGTCTTCAAGTATTTATTCTTTCCAAGAACTCTCCATATATTCATGTATTTTTCTTGTATCTCGTCTCTTGTATTTTTCTAGCTTTTTTCTCTATCTCAAAATGAGGCACATAGCCTACTATTTTTACAAGAGTTGAGGATGAGTAAAAAGTCTCATTTAATTAGCCACTTAATTATAGACTTAATTTGAGACATAAAGACTCAAATTAAAAGACATAAAAACTCTATTCAAGAGTTTAGTCTTTAATTCACCATATGAAGAGTTTATTAATAATTATAATTTCATTAAATTATAATTCATTAAATATCTATTCACCAAATTTCCAACATATATTTCATTTTCTTTTTTCGATCAACTGAGTGATTTTTGTCTTTATATTATTATCTTAGCAACTCATTATGTTTCAACCTTTTTCGATCAACTAATGTTAAATACATAAAATATAAATCATCTCAAATAAATTTTAAGAATGAAATATGAAGCATAATAAAGATAATTGAACATTACAGATATCAAATACAAACAAAAATAAAAATGTCAAATAAAGACTATTGATCTCAATGCTAAAAATTAAAAATAAAACATGTAAAAAAATCAACTCGCTTAGTGACCCCGACACGATAAGCTAAAGCTTTTAGTTGTGATTTGCGAAACTTATCATTAAAGTTATTAAAGTTGTTGATAAAATGCCTTAAGCAATACCTAGAAGAATGAATAATAATCATTAAGCGGGTTGATTTTTTTGACATGTTTGCTTTTAATTTGTTTGCCATTGAGATCAATAGTGACTCGACTTTACTTGACATTTCTATTTTCATTTGTATTTGACATTTTTAATATTCGATTATCTTTGTTATGATTCGTATTTCATTCTTCAAATTTATTTGAGATGATTTATATTTTGTATTTGACATCAGTTGATCTGAAAAAAGTTGAAATATAATGAGTTGCAAAGAAAATAAAATAAATATAAAAGGCACTCAGTTGATTAAAAAAATGAAATATAATGAGTTTAGCCGTAAGAAAAAAGAAAACGAAATCTAATGAGTTTGTAAGAAAAAAATATAAATAAAAAATAGTACATGCGTTGATGGAAAAAATATAAATAAATATATGATTAATTGAATAAAAAGTAAAAAAAATTGAAGCAACTGAAACCTGCGTGGGAATGTGCCTTCTATTAAATTCATTAATCTAATAAATGAATAAGACAATGAAAAAGTAATAATAACATTATTTTGGTAAATAGTTTGCAGGGAACACCAATAGTTTTTCCCTCAACACCACTCTAGAAAAAAATTAAGGAAAGTTCTAACTAATTTGAAGAAAACCAGGGAGCATTAAACTATAGGTTGTGAAGTTTGGTGGTAAGTCGAAATTTGAATCGTGACATTTTATTAGTGATTAGTTGCCATAAAGAAGACATAATGCTTACGAAAAGGAAAACGAAGAGATTTCTATCAAGGAATGGACATAAGCGAATATTTATTTTGAGCAAGCACAAACAACCAATGTTTTAAAAACCGGTTTTTAAATCAAACCGGATTAGGCTAAAAAATGGTTCAACCGGTTGAATCAGTTTGTACCGAGCGGTTCAACTGGGTTGATTAGCTAACTCTATAATTCCATAAATTACAACATCAACTCAAAAGTTAATCCAAAAAAATACATGATTACATATTAAATCCATAATAAAAAAGAATCCAAAAGATAATAAAAAATCATTCAGTTTTCCAACAAGCTCTTTTAAATGAAAGTGTACGAAATGTTTAAGCCATTTGAGTGTTGAATACATCAACTATTTCGTTTCATACAATATTAAATAAGAACTTTTAGTTAAGAATAATCATAATATATAAAAATTACGTAAGATAAGTAACATATATAATAAAATAAGTAACAACCCAAACTAAAACAACCCTGGGCCGATACCGGTATTACGTTTCAAACCGGTATACCGGATTTTACCGCCGGTACAAACCTTATGCCGTTTCACTTATTCACCGGGGTGTTTCGTACCGGATTTACATCTGAAAACGGTAATATCGGTATAACCGGCCGGTATTTACCGGTTTTTAAAATATTGCAAACAACTATTTTGAGGTCAATAATTATATTCTTATGCGTATCATTACGTGTGTGTGATAAAATCTCTTCTCAATACCAAACAAATGACGAATTTGAATACATTGCAATCTGGTAATAATATGTTTATAATCATTAACACTATTGGGGTAACTATTGTGATATTTGGTTTTATAGGTTTCATATGAGTACAACGTAAGACATTTTTCTTTTTCGTTTTTTGTAAATCATTGTCGCATAAGTGTATCTAGAGAATGGGCTTGAGGGTTTATTGACCATCCGGTGTCAAATTACATTAGTTGCCATAAAGAAAACATAAAGCTTACGAAAAGAAAATGAAGAGATTTATTATCAAGGAATACACATAAACGCCAATACATATTGAGCAAGCATAACAACTATTCTGAAATCAATAATTATATTCTTATGTGTATCAGTACGTATGTAGGATAAAACCTCTTGTCAATAGCGAATTATGAATTTGAATAACTATATGTTCAAAATCTTGAACATTAATGGAGTAGACAAAATATCAAATACAAATACAGTTATCCTACAAAATGTAGGAATGGGGTAGAAAAGTAAAAAAGGACGGTGTCATTTTCGTAATTGTTCTATTAGTAGAGAAATTAACAAAAGTAGAGTAATTATGATGCATTTGTAGAGTAACTTTGAATGACTAGTTGTTTTGTAGAGTAATTTTATAATTAATGTTGTTTTATGCGGTTAACAAAAGTAGAGTATTAATGATGAATTGTAAAGCAATTATGATGTACTTGTAGAGTAATTTTGAATTGTATGTTGTTTGATGAACTTGTAGAGTAGTTGTGTTTGTTATGTTATTTTGATGAACTTGTAGAATAATTGTGTCTGTTATGTTATTTTGATGAAATAGTAGAATAATTATGATACACTTATGGAGTAATTTTAAAATTTTGTTTGATACACTTATAGAGTAATTTTAAATAATATCTTTGTAGTAGTGTATTAATGACAAAGTGTAGAGTAATTATGATACATTTGTAAAGTAATTTTGAATTGTATATTATTTGATAAACTTGTACATTAATTTTTGAAAATTACTCTACTAATAGAATAGTTACAAAAATGCTATCATACTTTTTTACTTTTGCACGTCATTCGTACGTACGATAACTCTATTTGTATGAGATCTTTACTCAGAGTAACTATTGTGATATTTGGTTTTCTAGGTTTTCATCTTAATACAACATAAGACCGTTTTTTTTCTAAATCATAGTTGTATAAGTGAATCGAGAGAATGGTCTAAAGGGTTTATTAACCATCCGGTGTCAAATGGCTAGATCGTTTGTTAAAATAAGTCGACGTGTCTTCTTTTAGTTTGATTATTTATTTGTGGTCATAAAATCAGTTCTTTTAGTTTGATTACTAGTTTGTGGTCATTAAATCAATTGAGATAATATAAAAGTTATTTTCTATTACAATCTTGTCAAATAAAACGCACGTTTGAATTTAAATTTCTCAATGATTACTAAGATTTACTTTTTTTTAACATTAAAATTCTTTTAATCATGTCATGAGACTTGAATTCAGGACATCCTCCTCTCAAACTCAAGTGTTTATACTACATGGTCTGTGAGACATGAAGCGTCACGTAATAACCATATCAGTGCTTGTTGAAGGGTGACATGGTGTTAAAAAGCGCAAGGTGGGATGGAGCGTGAAAGAGTGGCATGGTGTGACATGTGGTATACACATTGTATATTTATTTTATATTAAAAAATAAAACAAATCCAAGGACCAATTTAGAAGCCGCCACATCGCCTAGCCCTTTCCCTCAACGTCGGTGAGATTCTCGTCGCCCCTATCACCACGCCATGTCCACACATACCACACCGTCTGGTTTTAAAGACTTTGTTGTTGGTAATTACCAAGATATCAATGCTACGTTTGAATAAAGGAATGCTATGTTTGAATAAAGGTGACATAAATATGGAAGAATTTTCAATTGATATAAATGTCATAGGTTCGTCTCTTTTAATTTATTGTATAGCATACTTAATAAAACATTTTTATAGTTTTAGAACAGTCAATGCATCATATCCAACCAATAAATTATCACTTAAATTCAAATTCCTACACAAAAATGTAAAATGTAAAATGTTAAAATCATTCATGAGGTTTGGGCATATTTGTCTATTTCTAGAAATGAAATTTTTTTTCCATACACTTTTAGTTTGTTTATCTGTCAAGACCACATTTTTTAACGAAATACCCCTAAAAGCTCAGTATTTGAGATATGCATACTGACAAATACAGACTATAAGTTATCCTAAACACTATTTATGGATATGGTGACAAACATAAAAGCAATCAAAAGAAATAATGGCAATCCTTTTTCCATTATATCCAAGGCTGTTATGTTTTACCTACAAAAGGTTTTAAAACAATAAAGTTTTGAACAAGGTGTAGCCATAAAAATAAGGAGTCTTTCAAATGAAATATTCACCTGTATGATGACCAAGGGTCAAGAAAATATGGGTGAAAATATGTTTTACAAAACCATGCAACAAATGTTAAAACATCTGTTGCTGAACCAATTGCTTCTTGTGACCACGGTGATCAACCCATCACAATGGTACCCACATCCAGAAAAAACAAAAGGAAGGTGTCTCTAGGGGTAGGGATGCCAGAAATTCCCGTTTTAACACAAATGCAGCACACATCTGTTGTTACTTTCTCACAACAGATGCAAACATCTCCACCTAGCCATACTCCTCACTTATCCTCACAAAAGGATAGTGTTGTAAGCATAGGATAACCAAATCAAGAGGGAGATGATTCACTTCAATATCTCTTCTCAATCCTCTCTCTTGGGGCTGCTTCTCTTTTCACTCCACCACCAACAAAAACAATACCACATATTTCTTAATGCGATTGATAAAACTGACTTGTGTCAACCTAGTTCCTCTCAACAACAAATCACTGAGAGTTTACCACAACCAGTGACTAGGCAAGCTCATAAATCATTGTTAATCCACAAGTTGGGGATGTTACACTTCCCGTGTCTCAAGAGACACTTGAAGGTGAACAGTCTCACAATTGGACAGTGGCTACATAACTAAGACCTCCGTAAAGGCAACAACTGTTGAGTCTACAATTGTACACTCTATAATAATTGGAAGTCCCAGTACCAAGAAAAGGGGGCACTTGGTTCAAAACCAAGTACAACCACCTCTGGTGGGAATTCAGATGATCCTATTAACTTAAGTGATGGATTAAAATATCAAGAATTGACGGAGAGAGTATCCAAGCTGGAGTCTTCAGTTGATGAGATCAAAGATATGATGAAGACCTTGGTGCAAAACTCAAGACCTCCACCATCAAATACATATATTACAAAAGAAAGATGGATGCATGCACAAATGTACCTTCATCTTCAAAAGCAAGCTGCAGAAGAAAAACAAAACATGTAATTGGAGCTGATACGAACAATGGTGGATGCAAAGTACAAAGATACTCATGTAGAGATTTGGGGCATTAAAGACCATATTCTTGAAACCACTGGTACAACTCTCATTCTCCCCAAATACCAAGATGATGCCAAAAAGGGGGAGAGTGATAGCATGGCAAAGCTCCCTCCTGTAGTAAAGAAAGCCGAGAAAAAGCCAGATACTTTTGAAGCAAAAAAGGCCAAAAAGAAAGTCATCGAAAAGGAAAAGAGGAAAGATACAAGGGAAGCAAACATGCAAATATCAATCCAAGAGATTATTGAAAGGAAGATAATTCAAGATAATCAAGGATCTTCAACAGAGGTTCCCAAAAGCACTGCATCAATAAAACCACCACTATCTATCCAAACATTTGTTGCCACTACAAAAGTGACAACAGATGTTACAACCACACTACCACCATTGCAAAAGTCTCCTAAAGGACTTCTCATACACAAAAGAAAACCATCGACAAAACTTCCTCAACCAACATAAAAAAAAAACCAAAAATTCAAACCAGATCCAGGAGAGCCAAATTCATTATCCAATATGATGATGAAGAAACTCCTAATGCATCACCTGTCAAAAACACCACTACTACAACCACAACATTATCCATCACTTCTCAACCATCTACCACAACCACCGTTGCGCTTATTGTTACATCTCTATCAACTAAACACCCACCTATCACCATACTTGATCCATTAGAGTTAGAAAATGTACCAAAAGAAATACAATCTTTCTACTCTACAACTAACACCAACTAACTTACCTTCTCATCCCTCAAAAGATATTCAAAGCCTTCCGATGTCAAAGAGTACCTGGAATTGAAGATCAAATAATCTGAAAGAATAGTTGCTATGAAAAGCAAGGGAAAAAGTGATAAGGAGGCATAACAAATTCTATCTGAAGAATTCACAAAAGTGAATAGATTGGAAGATTTTGCCAAATATTTTAGTCAAAAGGCTTCACAAGGACCAGTAAACAACCCTGAGCTTAGAAAAGCAGTAAGGGAGGATTACTTGGATTTCATCATGAAGAATAAGCCTTACACAGCCACAAGAGCTCAATTCACTGGTTGGACTACAGAAGCCCTTCTAGACGAAATTGCAAGGATTGAGAAGATAAAACTCAATCCAGATATCAAGCCCACTCCTCCCAATTGGAGAGCACGTAAAAAACCTGTTGGCCAAAAGCCTCTGGAACTCAGAAGAATGAAAAAGGAGATGGTCGTAGCCAAATTTGGCACAATGCAATCTATGGCCAGATGGGATGAGCCAACAATCAAAGAGAGCTACAAGAAACTTGAAGAACTAAGAGCTAAAGATCCCTCAGTCCTAAAAAGGCCAAATTATGAAGACTTGAATGATCAGTTCCCTGGTTGACCCTTCAGATCTTCCCACTTTGAAGAATGTCTCCTTAGCTATCAGAAGCTACCTCAAAAGGCAAAAGGAGATGTCTGCAGAAGATCTACAGAAATATGAAAATGAGATAAAGAAGGAAGGGATCAAACATATGTATGGGAATCCTGATGCAAAACCAAAAGAACTGCATGAGCAAGTCTTGGGAAAACAATTTCCCTCGCCTTATCCAATAAAATTTGTCCTAATAAATCTATCTAGCTCAAAAATTGTAAAGTGGTCATCCAATAGGATGAGCCATGAATTGACTATAGTCGGGGCTAATGGAGACGTAAAAACATCTGTTTTGGCATCACTTGTTCTAGGGGGAGATTGTTGCACCTACGAAAGAACATATGATATTCAAAAGCCAAAACATGATCAAGTGATCAAGAAATAAACAGAAGGTTGAACCAGATTTCTCCCAAAGATAGTGAGTCTTGAACACCTAGATCAGAGCATCGGTTAAAGACTTGCTATCCACTGTTTGAAGCCTTGGAACCGCTGTTTATGAAGAAGCAAAGTCTGTTCATTGCCAAAGCTCTGTTGAAGACAAAGGTCTTCTCATGAAGACCAAATATCTGTTGTGGCCAAACAGATATTTGGAACATAGCAACACATGATTGAAGAACAAATATTTCCTAATGTAATAGTATTAGCTTATTAATAGTGTTTAGCTTAGTTAGATCATATGTTTTGTTTTGGTCAAAAATTACCTAAGCAATTTAGTGATCAAATTAGTTTGGTGAGGTAGTGTGCTAGCAATGTTTGTAGAAAATATGCTGATTCAGTTGTTTGCTAAAACAGTTTTCAGGATATAGCTCAGGATACCCAACTATATTAATAATCAAACAATGAGCAAAAAATGTAAAGGTTGACACGAGATATACGAGGAAAGCCCTTGATCAATCTAGATCTCCGGCATAAAACCTCGGGAGCTGACAATCGTCAGCTGCCTTGTTCTTCTTATTGCTTGAATAACCAGGATACAGTGCAGGATAATGCTCAGATCTCTACTAAGTGTTACAATGATTGCAAGTGATGAGTGTTAGTGCGTGATTGCTGCTAGAAAAGAGAGTGAATGAGTAGGAGAACTCGAAAGTGTGTGGCCTATGTGTTTTGGTCAAAAATTACCGAAGCAATTAAGTGATCAAATTAGTTAAGTGAGGTAGTGTGCTAGAAATGAGTGTCGAAAATATGTTAATCAAATTAATTGTAAAAACAGTTTCAGGATACGGCTCAGGATATAGAGCTGTATCTATGATCAAACGATGAGCGAAAAACATAAAGGGGCGACACGAGATGTACGAGGAAAGCCCTTGATCAATCTAGATCGCCGGCACAAAACCTCGGGAACTGACAATCGCAGCTGCCTTGTTCTTCTATTACTTCAAATATCAGGATACAGTGCAGGATGTGATGCGGATCAACTAAGTGTTACAATGTGATTCGAGTACAAGTGTTTGTGTGTAGTAGTTGCCAGTAGCTTGAGAGTAAAGTGTGCGAATGAAAAAAGTGTGTCCCTTAACTGATCCGATCCATCTATTTATAGTAAAAGAAATGCAACAAACTACCATATTAAACCGGGATCCGGCGGATATTCCCACTTGAACGTTGTAGACCTAGTCTTTCGGGTTCAACGTCTCTCAAATAACTGGTTTGCCCGAGTCTCAAGGAGAAGAAGTCCATCTGACCGTTAGTGACCTACAGCTTCTTACCTGCACGTGGATTATTTAGTTAACACCAGGATATCGCACCAGGATGTTACCAATATCCTGATCCGGTATCCTGGTCATAAGTAAACAATCAAAAGCAGAATATTAGTCAGGATATATATATGCTCAGAAAACGACCCATAACAATTGTCCCCAAAAATATACCTGTTGGAATTCTGAGTTCAAACAGATATATTTTTAAATTCTATCACCTGGTTCGAGGCAATTAAATCGAGATGACGGTCAAGATTACACCATACAACTTCCAACGCGCTTTTAACTCGATGGACATCTACAACGCTCCTATATCTTCTCTCTTCTTGTTTGAAAAGCAGATATCTCCAACAGAGTCTCCAGGTAATTCCTTACTTCTTATTCATTTTCTGTCAATCTCTTTTTCTCTACTTGCAATGGCTACTAGAACTTTTTCTCAAACCGGCGAATCATCTGAGACCTTCATCCAGCAAAATCTTCTCAAAAATCCCGAGAAGGAGGTCTGTACTTTTGATAACGCGGACATTGCGGCATTGAGGGCTTCCGGTGCTTTCCCTGATGGCACGATCTTCAGACCGTTTGATCGATCAATTCGATCAGACGTTTCTTCTGCTGATTGGATCTGCTTCCCGGCATACCCTTTCTCGCTAGGTCTTTGGTACCCCTTTCCCGAATTTATGATGCAATTCTTCCGGACTACCGGTATTTCCTTTGCCCAAACCATGCCCGTGGTTTGGAGGGTATTAATCGTACTCAACGAAATTAAAAACCTTCACTGTCCTGACCTTTGCATCGAAGATATGCCAATCGCTTACCGCCTCCGATCCCATGGTTCTAGTCGGTTTTTGCTTTTTTCAACTTCCAACAAACCCCTTATTATTAAAGCCACCAAAAATGAAGACGGATGGCAAAGCAAGTTCTTCTTCATCAAACGAGACTCCATCGATGAGGGTGCTAGCCTTCCGGTGGAGTGGTTAACCACCGGTAGGATCATGAATGCCCCCATGTACCTCTTAGACTTTTATTTTTTGCTAATATCTTCTTATTTGATCCTTTTACAGTGAATTTTAAGGAAGTAGCTCCCCCTACTGCGGAATCTAAAAAAAAATCAAAGCAGTTTACCAATTACCTGCAAGTGACAAGAGTTTTACCACATATATCCCGAGTTCCACTCAATACTCATCATCCGAAATGTCTGGTAAGGGTTACTTTTGAAATAAATAATTAGTGCAATATAATATAATGAAGGGTAATAAAGATGTAGGACTTTTCCCTTTATGCAGCACCAGTCAAGATCCTTGAAGTTTTAGACCTTGATGAGCTGGACAGTTATTCTGATCAGGTCCAGATCAAGAAGGAACCTAGTCCCAAGGCCACGGCCTCATCCAAGCCCAGCAGCTCCAAGGCCATCATCATTCCCAAACCTTCGCCAGCTACCAAGCCCCGGAGTTCAAGTTCTCGTAAAAGGAAAGAGCCTGATTCTCCCGTTATCTCTGATACATTCCCCTATGAGAATCACGGGTTCATTGAAGCAAGTGGATTTATGACTTCTTTTCTCAACCAGGTCAGTATCCTTGATCCATATCCTGCACCTTATATCACTTATAAGTATTTATTAAAACCAATACCTGTCCTCTTACTTTGCAGGGTCTTGAACATCTGGTTCGTCTATATCAAGAATTCCGTGGGCTCAACAAGACGCTTGAATCCAAGTTAAAGAAAGCCGAGGTTACCATATCCGATCAGGGCATGATTGCAGCTGCCAAGTCTCGGCACTACGAGGAGAAGTTCAAGGCTATGACCCAAGAACACCAGGCCGCCCTCAACAAAGCTGCTCTCCAGGCCCAAGCCGATCTTGATGCTGCCCACGCTCAACACGAACGGGATATGGTCAGCTACCGGGAAAGCCTCAAAAGTTCCGTCGTCACTTCCCTTCTCCAGGCCAGGCTAAAGATGGCCCATGAAGCCAAAGCACTGGGCTTCGAATGCCCTTCTTGGGACATCGATGCCTGGGAAACAAAGCTAAGGAGTCTCGGCGGCACTTCTGCTAAACTTGCAGCTGAAGGATCTTCAAAGGCAGTCGAAAAACCAACTGATGCTGAGAAGGATGCTGAGGTTGATCCCGAGACGGATGCTGCTGAAAATACCATGAACGAAGAAGGCGCTGCCTCCTAAAACTTATTTCCCTTAAATTTGAGAGTTACGCTTATGTTTGAACAATTTTACTTCTTGTCATATGAACAGTTTCTGTTTCTGCATTAAAACAATTTGATAGCCGAAGGTGGATGGATCCTAGGTTTTAGGATGAAGCCTTCGGTCATCAATTGGTATTATAATTTCATCTTTCAATTGACTTGCTATTGTTCTCTAATTTCTGTCATGCATTTCTTAGTGTAGATTTTGCAAAATATCCTGATCAATATACTCAGTGATATATTATGAAAACTTTTATTAAATAGAATTTCTAAAAATTCAATCAACTTTAGACAAAACTTCTAAAGAATAAAAGATAGTCCATTTTCTAAAACCTGTTTTGATAACACTTGTTTGATCAGAGTTTTATTTTCAATCAAGTATCACTTCCCAAATATTTCAATCAAATATCCCGAAACATATCCCAAAAGCACATTCTGAAGACATATCCTAAAGATATGTCATTTTCAGGATATTTTGAGCCTTAATCAGAGTTAAATAATTCATGCAAGATTCACAAAGGAAAGATCATACCAGGAATTGAGTGTAACCCTAGCATCAAACACCAACCCCTTTTGCAACTTCTCTGTAACATCCCGAAAATATAAATTCGTAAAAAATTGCAATTTTATTTGTAAATAAATTAGCAAAACAAACTAACTAGGGGTGACACTAACCTAGTTAGATAATGACTAATGGGTAGTTAAAGGACAAAAAGGGAACTAAAGGAAACTAGAGGGGCCAAAAGTGTTTGTCTTGAAACAAGTTTTAAATAAAACATTTAATTAAAACACAAACACTCCTGGAGGAGTGTCTGAGTTCGATCAAAGCAGGGGGAGGGCGACCAAGCTTGCCAAAAACCCTAAATCCCACAAAACACTTAAATTAAAGGTTCAAATCTGGTCCAAATTGAAATCCAAGTTGAGATTAGTGATCCCCATCATAAGGGGGTTGTAAGGTATGTAAAATTCTATGAAAATTCTCTGTTTGAAATTCTTATGAATTTGGGAGATTCAAAGTTTGATGATGCATGTTTGTGATTTGATTAGTTTAGGGATGATATAGTGTCTAGAGGTAAAACCTAGACAACTACATGTGAAATCATTTCCGAATTCAGTAAAATCCATGAACACCATTGTAGGTGATTAGTGGGTTTTGTAGAGCTTGATAAACACTAGGAAATTGGGTGTGGTTCTAGTGTAATTTGACAATTTTGAAGTGATCTCTGAATTCTAGAAGATAACAATTATGTAAAATGGTTGATTTATGTGAAATTAAGGCTAAATGATAAGCTAGAGACTTGATATTTAATCATGTAAAAATCTGCCCTTAAAGTGTTTGTGAAAATGCCTCAAAGAAGGCTTAAAACTGAAATTCAAAGTTGAAACGCACAATTATGATGTTTCAGTTTACCATGCGACACATTGTTTAAAAGGGAGTTCTAAACATGATATAAATGGACTCTATAGGAAAGGACGCAGGAGCGTCAAGTGGACAAGCGGGTGGCGAATCGCGTTTGAAAGGCTTACTTTGAAGGTATGTAACTTGATTCGTTACATTTGGGTAAATTTGATATTTAGCATATATGTAGTTGGATTGTGTAGTAAAAGTTGAGTTGGATTAAAGCGATGATATTCGCTATGTCGAATAATAGGCCAAGAATCTGGTTAGACCTCATTGGTAGTCATCAAAATGGAGGATTCCTTAGATGAGCCAAACGGGTTGAATAACCAAGTAAGGCATGGTAATACATTATAGTATGGTTACTCGGTCTTTTGTTATTATTGACAAATGACATATTAGAATACGAGGATTAAACATGTTGGTTTGTAGGATTGAAATCCGAGAACTTGATTCAAGTAAACAAACAAATCAAACCAAACATAACATTCCAGCATCTACCGTAAATTACGGTATATACCGTAATTTACGGTAGACACCAAAAGGTTACGGTGGGTTTCCCCTGTGTTACGGTGGAACCAGAATTTCCCAGAAGCTACCGTAACTTACGATATCTACCGTAAGTTACGGTAGAGCTTTAGAAATTATGATAAATTTTGTATTTCTTTGTCAAATCGAATCCGTTTTAGACGTAGTTTCGAATATGTATTATTTATAAGTATTCTAATACTAATGTTTAATGTAAACATTTCAGTTTTTTTGATATCCAAGGATTACGGATGACGGTCAAGCTAGCTTTTGAAGAACCGAACACAAACTTTTGAAGCTTCCGCATAAATTAAATCTGTTTAAACAACTTTATGATGTAAACCGTTTGTTAAACAACTTATGGATGTTTTAATTAGTCGGTAGATAACTAATGTTTGTTACCTTAGAACTTGGTTCTTGAAACTAAGGTTTTAATTTAGACATCTTTTGTATAAAATCTTATGAATTATTACTAAATTCAAGTAGAAATTTTAAGGGTGTTACAAGTTGGTAATCAGAGCTTAAGGTTGTCAACAAGTGTTCGGTTCAAGCTTGATCGATCGTCCGGTAAGAATTAACTTATTATGTTAACAAATTATGTCTTATGTAAGAATGAGAAAGGAATTGATGTGCATGGGAAGAGCGTGTTAACACACTCAAACCCGGAAAGTGCACCAAATGAGAACGGTTAAAGCAAGTTAGGAACTTGGCTAAACCGAAACAAATGAAGTAACGTATTAAATGAAATGTTTAACATTTAATGTAAACATTTCAGTTTCAAGATGTCTGATGGAAACGATGATAATCCGGTGCAAACAAGCACCGAACAAATGAAAGAGATAATTGCCGAAGAAGTAGGGAAGGCAATTGAAGGAAGTCTATCCGGGTTTATAGACAAAATTCAAAACACGATATTGTCGCTTGTCGAAGAGCGAGTTAAAAGGTTGGAGGATAGTGTCAACCTTATGAAAGATAAAATGGGAGAACGTAAAGGGTGCTCATATAAAGAATTTATGGCGTGCAAACCGCCAATCTATAACGGGGAAGTTGACCCGATAATCTGCCAAAGATGGATAAGTGACATCGAAGGAGTGTTTGAACGAACCCACTGTGACGTAGGTGACTTTGTTGCTTACGGAATGGGTCAATTGAGAAATCAAGCCAAGGATTGGTGGGACAATAAAAAGAAGGAAATGGGAGCCGAAGCGGCAAGGGTCATGACTTGGGATGAGTTTAAGGTGCCGTTCCTTAAACACCATAGTCCCAAAGCAGTTATCAACAGGATCAAAGAGGAATTTATCCAGTTAAGACAAAAGGGAGAATCAATTGATAAGATCACGGGCATCTTCATGGATAAGCTGAGATTTTGTGACGAGTTAGTCACCACTGAAGAGCAGAAGATATACTACTATTACAACATGCTGAGTGCTGAATACCAGGAGTTTATGACTCCCTCAAAATATGAAACTCTCACAGAAATCATCAACACCGCCCGGGAGCGGGAAATCGAGTTAAAGAAGCAAGTTGAGAGGGGTGAGCGAAGGGCACAAGATGTGAATCCAAGCCCTACAAAGAAAGCTAGAACTGCTGAATCGGGGAAGAAAGTGGAGGCTAAAGGCGGGTCGCCAAGCTGCAAAGTATGTGGAAAGGGGCACAAAGGCGAGTGCCGCTTCAAAGACAAGCCGTGTCCGGTATGTGGGAAGACGGGGCACACTGCTTCACTATGTCCCGGAAAAGTTTCCGTTTGTTACAAATGCTATCAACCCGGCCACAAAAAGTCTGAATGCCCCGAGTTGATTGGAAAGAGAGACACAAAAGAGTCTCCAGCAGAAGCTCCCAAAGCGAAGGCTAGGTCCTTCCAACTTACCGCGGCTGAAGCGAAAACAGAACCCGATGTGGTCTCAGGTATATTCACAATTAACTCAATTCCAGCACGTGTATTGTTTGATACGGGTGCGAATAAATCCTTCATTTCGCATGGATTTATTCGACATCCTTCATTTGTATTGACGAAATTATCTGTGCCCTTAGAAGTTGAAATAGGGGACAACAAAAGTTTTATAGTTTGTGATGTTTGTCGAGGCTGCAAATTAAACATAGACGATGAGGAATACTTGATAGACCTAATTCCGATGTCAATGGGGGAATTTCAAGTAGTCGTTGGGATGGATTGGCTATCTCAGCACCATGCGAAGGTTGTGTGTTTTCGTAAGGAGATAAAGCTAATATCTCCAAGCGGGAAACACGTCACTATCTATGGCGAAAAAGGAGGCAACCCTATAGTATGTTCAATGATGAAAGCTCACAAGCTTATGAAGCGAGGATGCAAGGCATTCATGATATACGCAAATGAGCCCGAGAAAGGATCACAGAAGATTGAAGATGTACCGGTAGTACGAGACTATGAAGATGTGTTTCCGGAGGATTTACCAGGGATACCGCATGAACGGGAAGTAGAGTTCGGGATCGAATTGATTCCGGGCGCAAAACCCATAGCAAAAGCATCGTACCGACTCGCACCGTCGGAATTACAAGAGTTGATGTCCCAAATTCAAGACCTACTTGACAAAGGATTTATAAGGCCGAGTGTGTCTCCTTGGGGCGCACCGGTACTGTTCGTGAAAAAGAAAGACGGAAGCATGCGGATGTGTATCGATTACCTGGAGTTAAACAAACTCACGGTAAAGAACCGATACCCGCTTCCGAGGATAGATGATTTATTCGACCAATTACAAGGTGCGAACTGGTTTTCAAAAATTGACCTTAGATCGGGGTATCACCAACTAAAGGTCAAGGAGGAAGATGTACCGAAGACGGCTTTCCGCATGAGATACGGACATTACGAATTCCTCGTGATGTCATTTGGGCTAACAAATGCACCCACTGCTTTCATGGACCTCGAACCGGGTTTGCAAGCCAATGTTGGATAAGTCAGTCATCGTGTTTATTGATGATATTTTGGTGTATTCGAAAAGCGAAGCCGAACACGCACACCACTTACAAGAAGTGTTAGATACACTTAGACGAGAAAGGTTGTATGCGAAATTCTCTAAGTGTGCCTTTTGGTTACGAGAGATACAATTTCTTGGCCATATCATAAGTGTCGATGGAGTATTGGTGGATCCATCAAAGATCGAGGCCGTGTCAAAATGGAATCCCCTGAAGAACCCTTCGGAAATTAGAAGCTTTTTGGGGCTTGCGGGATACTATAGGAGATTCATTCAAGATTTCTCCAAGATTGCGTCGCCACTAACCAAGTTAACTCGAAAGGAGGAGAAATTCATTTGGGGTGCTGAACAAGAAAGGGCGTTTCAGATGCTAAAAGAGAAGTTAACTCAAGCTCCGGTATTAACATTGCCGGATGGAGTTGAAGACTTAGTGGTTTATTCGGATGCCTCATTATCGGGGCTCGGATGTGTTCTGATGCAACGGGGCAAGGTTATAGCTTATGCCTCGAGGCAATTGAAGATACATGAGAAGAAATATCCCACGCACGATCTTGAACTGGCTGCAGTGGTATTTGCATTAAAAATATGGAGGCACTATTTATATGGAGTAAAGTGCACCATATTCACCGATCACAAAAGCTTAAAATACCTCTTTGATCAGAAGGAGTTAAATATGCGCCAGAGACGATGGCTAGAAACGGTGAAGGATTTCGACTGCGAAATACACTATCACCCCGGAAAAGCAAATGTGGTGGCGGATGCTCTGAGCAGAAAAGCGGACTATGTCCCAATACGAGTAAGGTCGATGCAGCTTGTGGTGACCTCGGGTATACTTGAACGTATCCGAGAGGCGCAAGTAGAAGCAGTAAAAGAGGAGAACTGGAAGAAAGAAAGAATAATCGGCCAGTTGAAAGATTTATCGGATGGAAATAACGGGTTGAAGACTTGATCCGGAAGGATATGGGTTCCAAATACTTGTGGGGTGAAAATGCTTCTACTTGATGAAGCTCATAAATCTCGATATTCAATTCATCCGGGTGCGACCAAGATGTACAATGATCTGAAACAAAACTATTGGTGGCCCGGAATGAAGAGAGACGTGGTAAAATACGTAGAGAAGTGTTTGACTTGCTTGCAAGTCAAGGCGAAACACCAGAAACCTTATAGGAAATTGCAACCTTTGGAAATCCCGGTTTGGAAATGGGAACATATCACTATGGACCTATTGACCAAACTACCTAAAACGATTCAGAGTTTCGACGCCATATGGGTAGTGGTGGATAGATTGACGAAAAGTGCTCACTTCATTCCGATTCGTGAGACTTATACGTCAGAAAAGATGTCAGAAGTTTACACTAATGAGATAATAGCACGTCATGGAGTACCGGTATCCATCGTGTCTGATAGGGATACCCGGTTCACTTCAAATTTTTGGCGAGATTTCCAAGAGCAAATGGGAACCAAATTGTTCATCAGTACCGCGTACCATCCTCAGACGGATGGACAGAGTGAAAGAACGATACGAACGTTGGAAGACATGCTACGGGCATGTATAATCGACTTTGGAGGCAGTTGGGACGTCTACCTACCATTAGTCGAGTTTTCATATAATAACAGCTACCATGCCAGTATTAGAATGGCACCATACGAAATGCTTTATGGTAGGAAGTGCCGAACCCCGGTATGTTGGGGTGAAGTGGGCCCACGTGAACTCGCCCACCAAGATATAGTACGAGCCACTAATGAAAAGATTGATGCGGTTCTGGCGCACTTGAAAGTGGCTCAAGATAGACAAAAGGCGTATGCTGACAAAAGGAATAGGCCAATCGAATTCCAGGTTGGTGACAAGGTCATGCTCAAATTATCCCCATGGAAAGGGGTTATCAGGTTTAGAAAAAGAGGAAAATTAAGCCCGACGTTTATAGGGCCGTTTGCGATCATAGAACGTGTAGGAAAGGTAGCTTACCACCTTGAACTACCGGAGGAACTAAGCGGAATTCATAGCACATTTCATGTGTCACATCTTCGGAAGTGTCTAGCGAATGAGACAACTTATATTCACTACAACGATATCGAAGTGGATGATCGCTTGAATTATATCGTAAGGCCCATAGAAGTTTTAGATCGAAAGACTAAACACTTGCGAAATAAACAAATCGATCAAGTCAAGATCAAGTGGGAGCGTAGGAAAGGGTCGGACACCACATGGGAGTCCGAAGAAGAGATGCGACGTCTCTATCCTACACTATTCGGTACGTACTTTGGTTTCGGGGACGAAACCCTTTTAAGGGGGATGGACTTGTAACATCCCGAAAATATAAATTCGTAAAAATTTGCAATTTTATTTGTAAATAAATTAGCAAAACAAACTAACTAGGGGTGACACTAACCTAGTTAGATAATGACTAGTGGGTAGTTAAAGGACAAAAAGGGAACTAAAGGAAACTAGAGGGGCCAAAAGTGTTTGTCTTGAAACAAGTTTTAAATAAAACATTTAATTAAAACACAAACACTCCTGTAGGAGTGTCTGAGTTCGATTAAAGCAGGGGGAGGGTGACCAAGCTTGCCAAAAACCCTAAATCCCACAAAACACTTAAATTAAAGGTTCAAATCTGGTCCAAATAGAAATCCGAGTTGAGATTAGTGATCCCCATCACAAGGGGGTTGTAAGGTATGTAAAATTCTATGAAAATTCTCTGTTTGAAATTCTTATGAATTTGGGAGATTCAAAGTTTGATGATGTATGTTTGAGATTTGATTAGTTTAGCGATGGTATAGTGTCTAGAGGTAAAACCTAGACAACTACATGTGAATCATGTCCGAATTCAGTAAAATCCATGAACACCATTGTAGGTGATTAGTGGGTTTTGTAGAGCTTGATAAACACTAGGAAATTGGGTGTGGTTCTAGTGTAATTTGACAATTTTGAAGTGATCTTTGAATTCTAGAAGCTAACAATTATGTAAAATGGTTGATTTATGTGAAATTAAGGCTAAATGATAAGCTAGAGACTTGATATTTAATCACGTAAAAATCTGCCCTTAAAGTGTTTGTGAAAATGCCTCAAAGAAGGCTTAAAACTGAAATTCAAAGTTGAAACGCACAATTATGATGTTTCACTTTACTATGCGATACATGGTTTAAAAGGGAGTTCTAAACATGATATAAATGGACTCTATAGGAAAGGACGCAGGAGCGTCAAGTGGACAAGCGGGTGGCGAATCGCGTTTGAAAGGCTTACTTTGAAGGTATGTAACTTGATTCGTTACATTTGGGTAAATTTGATATTTAGCATATATGTAGTTGGATTGTGTATTAAAAGTTGAGTTGGATTAAAGCGATGATATTCGCTATGTCGAATA
The DNA here is from genome assembly GCA_030545235.1 of Helianthus tuberosus. Taxonomy (NCBI): domain Eukaryota; kingdom Viridiplantae; phylum Streptophyta; class Magnoliopsida; order Asterales; family Asteraceae; genus Helianthus; species Helianthus tuberosus. The sequence continues at coordinate 104,427,015 of CM060415.1, read as the reverse complement.
ATAGGCCAAGAATCTGGTTAGACCTCGTTGGTAGTCATCAAAATGGAGGATTCCTTAGATGAGCCAAATGGGTTGAATAACCAAGTAAGGCATGGTAATACATTGTAGTATGGTTACTCGGTCTTTTGTTATTATTGACAAATGACATATTAGAATACGAGGATTAAACATGTTGGTTTGTAGGATTGAAATCCGAGAACTTGATTCAAGTAAACAAACAAATCAAACCAAACATAACATTCCAGCATCTACCGTAAATTACGGTATATACCGTAATTTACGGTAGACACCAAAAGGTTACGGTGGGTTTCCCCTGTGTTACGGTGGAACCAGAATTTCCCAGAAGCTACCGTAACTTACGGTATCTACCGTAAGTTACGGTAGAGGTTTAGAAATTATGATAAATTTTGTATTTCTTTGTCAAATCGAATCCGTTTTAGACGTAGTTTCGAATATGTATTATTTCTAAGTATTCTAATACTAATGTTTAATGTAAACATTTCAGTTTTTTAGATATCCAAGGATTACGGATGACGGTCAAGCTAGCTTTTGAAGAACCGAACACAAACTTTTGAAGCTTCCGCATAAATTAACTCTGTTTAAACAACGTTATGATGTAAACCGTTTGTTAAACAACTTATGGATGTTTTAATTAGTCGGTAGATAACTAATGTTTGTTACCTTAGAACTTGGTTCTTGAAACTAAGGTTTTAATTTAGACATCTTTTGTATAAAATCTTATGAATTATTACTAAATTCAAGTAGAAATTTTAAGGGTGTTACATTCTCCCACTAAGATGTCCCCAGTCCGAGACACTTAGCCCAATTTTGATCTTTTGAGCTTCACACAATTGCTTTAGAAGGAATGTCCCCAGTGCATGATGTCCTCAAACACTTAGAAAATTTTTTGAACATTAGTTCCAACTGTATAGACGATTCCTGTGTTACAGAGGTAAAACCCAAAATATATTGGAGATAAATTCTTAGTATCCTGGGGAAAATCCCAAATTTTCATGCGCTACAGGCGGGAGTGTATAAACTCCAAGACTTAGAAAGGTGAAAACCTTTAAACCTTAGAGAGTATGAAAATACCCTTTCGTGAGAGAGGGTGATCAATCCTCATATACCTTTAGGATTCAGGATATAGCCAATAGTAACGAAATTGTCAGCCACTTTTACATGAACTGGTCCCGCCACCTTGAACTATTCCCGAATAACTTGCGCTCCAGGCGGGGTGTCTAAACCCAATTCGAAAGAAAGGTGAATACCTTTAAACCTATGAAGGGATCAGGATCCCTTAGACGTGAGAGAGGGGGCCAATCCTCTAATCTTCCGAAGTATCCTGAATGCGTATCCTGGTGCTACATCCTGAAGCATATACTGCCAAACAGTTGTAAGCTAAGGTGGGTGTTAGCCTGGCTAACACCCCTCCGATGCTTAAGTCAGTAATGGGTTCAAAACAGTAAATAATATCAAAATTTAATAAAGGAGACAAAATCCATACCATCCTGAGTTAAAATTTAAATTCCATACTCACTTAAAATAGAGTTTTAGATGTATAGCATTCCAGGATCTCGGTAGCATATCCCCCTCCATATTCTTGAGTTGGTATGCTCCTTTCCCTGATTCTGATTCAACCTCATAGGGTCCTTCCCATTTTGGAGCCAACTTTCCATCAGCAAGATTAGTAGTATTCTGAAAAGCCTTTCTCAATACCCAATCTCTAACCTGAAATCTTCTAGTCCTTATATTCTTGTTATATGCTTTGGATATCCTCTGTTGATATGCTGCCATCCTTAGCTTTGCAGCGTCTCTTGTCTCATCAATAGTATCCAGTTCCTGGCATAGGATTTCAGGATTCTGTTCAGGATCCCTGAGGTTGGATCTCGCTGTAGGTATCACCATTTCTGTCGGGATCACCGCTTCTGCTCCAAACACTAAGGAAAACAGGGTTTGGCCAGTTGTACTCTTCACCTTTATCAGCCCACAAAACAAAGGGTAATTCTTCTGCCCATATTCCTTTCTTAGCCCCTAGTCTCTTTTTTAAGTTGTTGACAATTATCTTGTTCGAGGATTCTGCTTGTCCATTTGCCTGAGGATGTACCGGAGTAGACGTGATCATTTTAATTCCCCAACTCTTGCAAAAGTCAGTAGTCCTTTTACTTATAAATTGAGATCCATTGTCACAAATTATCTCAGCTGGTACTCCAAACCTAGTCAGGATATTCCTTTTTATGAAGGATACCACTTCTTGGTCTCTAACCTGAACAAATGCTTCTGCTTCAACCCACTTAGAGAAATAATCCGTCATTGCCAACATGAAAACCTTTCCTCCTGGAGCCTTTGGAAGCTTTCCCACTATATCCATCCCCCATTTCATAAACGACCAAGGGGAAATAATAGGATACAGTGGTTCAGCAGGATGATGTAATATATTACTATGTCTTTGACATGCGTCACATCTTCGAGCATATTCTGCAGCATCTTTTCTCATCGTCGGCCAATAATATCCTGTCCTTAACACTTTTGAGAATAATGACCTGCCCCCAGTATGGTTACCACAATCCCCTTCGTGTATATCCTGAAGCACGTCTTTGGTTTCGGGATCCTCCAAGCACCTCAGATATGGTCCTGCAAGAGATTTCTTATACAAAACATTATTTATAATAGTGAATCGTGATACCTTCATTCTGAAGACCTTAGGATTCTCATTCTTTGGGATGTGTCCTTCCTTGAGATATCTCATGATTGGAGCCGTCCAGGACCTAGGATCCTCCTCGGGATACTCGTCATTAGGATCCTGAATACTTATTACTTCCTTATCCTGAGGATTCGTCGCAGGATATAGGATATGTAATATTGGTATTCGGGTTCCTTTAGGTATCCTGACCGATGATCCCAGATTTGCCAAGGCATCAGCTTCAGCATTATCCTCTCTTGGTACCTGTTCAAGTGTAAAAATATCGAAATATGTTGGATCTGAGTTTGGTTTTGATTGTATTTTTCGTTTGAAATTAAGATGGAAATGGATGAGTTGTGCAGCGGAATTAATATGGAAACAAACTTTGCATACAATCAAACGAGAGTATTACTTTGATCAAGACATTTTCTACAAAGAACCGAAAGATTGAATTTAGTTTCAACAACGATTACAATGTAATGCTTAATACAAACTCCCCCTCAGCCAGAGCTCAGCGTTTGTTCGTGCAGGAAAACAAGTTTGCAAAGAGCTAATAGAACAGTACAGAGCACTGTTCTATTTATAGGCACTAGCAAACCACTGAGCATCTAAGCTGACGTCACCATGAAAGTGACATCTAACCTCCTAACAAACTCTAACCCCTGATCTATACAAACACTGCTATACTAACTACTGCTTATTACATTACATTACATAAAGACAGAATAAACAACTGCTGCATCCCTCCACTGCTGTGAACCCAGCAGTACTTGTCCGGATCAGCAGTGCTTGACTCAAGGCAGTAGATTGAACAACAGAACTTTAGTCTTTCATCAGGTCTTCACTTGAGCAGCAGTTTGATGGTCAGTAGCTTGTACGATCAGTAGATAGGAGGTCAGCAGATGTTGAAACCACTTTCAAGGGGAGAGACTTATATGTAACATCTGCTTATTCTGGATCCACTGCTCTGATCCAGTTTTGGCTTTAATTATCTGTTCCTCTGGTAGGGTTCAATCCCAACAATCTCCCCCTAGAACAGATAATGCCAAAACTCTTCATTATTGTGGAATTTTATTGCCTCATCAACAGTTCCCTTATCTGACCTTTAAATTGTAGTTCAAAGTCTAGGGCATCTGTATCATCATCATCCCTGCTAAGTGGAAGATCAAGGAGATCCTGCAAATCTTCAAGACTCAGGCCAAGAGCTTGTTCCCTTGATATTTTCTTCACTTCTCCATCAGACCTGAGCAAAGTCAATACGTAGGTCTGTTTGTCAGTTTCCCACTTTTGTATTTTTGAGCCTGCTGGGTTTCTTGGGAGATGTTTATTTGCTGAGGTATTTGGTGAGGCTGGCCTATTCATGACTGGCTGAGCAGTACTTGCAGATTGTTCCAATTCAAGATCTTCTTTTATCATTAATTTAATGCCCTCTTTTACAACAACATTTCCAGCTTTTAGATCTTGAATTGTTTCAGCACCTGACTGGTTTTGGCTCCTTCTTTTGTAGATGGCAGCACCAGCTGGAGCAGTGGTTCTTTTGACTTGCAGCTTTGGTGGTCTTTTTGAGACCTCTGCTTTGGAGTAGTCAGGCTTTTGTGGAACTTTGGGATCTTTCTTTCTAAGTTCCTCTAACCTTTTGTAGGTAGCCCTGACCCTATCTTCTCCCCACTTTGTCACTGAATTCTTTGACCCATAATCAGCAGCTATCAGCTCCTCTTTCATTCTCTTCAACTCTAATGCCTTTTCAGCTTCAAACTATTTAAACTTTTCAGGAGGAGTCTGCTTGACCTTATTTTTAATCATTTCTTGAATCCTGGCTGCCTCTTTCTCAAGCTCAGGAATGGTCCAGTTTTTGTACATGTGTTTCTCCCCCTTGTATTTCTTGGAGGTCATGATGTTCTCAATGTAGTCTTTTCTCAAGGACTCATCTGCCCTTTCAGAGAGTTGCTGACATACATTTTTAGCAAATCGCTCCATAGCACTGACCTGTGTGAGTAGAAACTGATAGTTTTGCTGAAATTCTCTATCAGATTTCCCTTGTCTGTTTCTGATTGCGATATCCTCTGCTTGCTTGGCCTTGAGTTTCAAATATTCTTCGATATTGTTTGGCCTGGGATATCCTTCAACTGATGGCAAACTCCTTTTAGCTGGGTCATCCTCATAGTAAAAGGATTTGATTTGTTCCCTAACTGCAATGAGTTCCAGAGGAAATGAGACACCAGCAGGAGGTAATGGCTTTAGAATTTGAGCTGAAGAGAGAGGTATGGGTTTTAGAATTGTGACAAGTGATAGAGATTTTGAAGATGTTGGTGGTGGTGAATTGTCATCATCTTTAAGAATTAGTCAGTCTTCTCCTTTTTGTTTGAGGAAGGACTGATGATGTTTTGGGTGGAACAGTGGTGGTAGATTTGGTGGCAGTGGTTTGTGATTGACTAACAGCTGTTGAAACAACTGGTGTTTCAACCACTGTTGTCATTACAACAGATGTTGTAACATCTGCTATCTTCTGCTTTTTGGCAGGAGAAAGTGGTGGTGAGATTGTTTTTGGTGGTGATGGTGGTGGTGGTAAAGCAGTGGTTGTGGTGTGTGTTGAAGTGATAACAGATGTTGAAACCTCTGAAGTACCAGCAGTAGTTGATACAGCAGGAGTTACAACAGCTGTTTGGGTGGAGGTTTGATGCTGATGGCTTTTGGATGGTGGTTTTGGAATATGCTTTGGAATTCTGGATGGGATGGACTTAGGTTTCCTTTTTGGCTTAGGATTTTTAGTATCCTTTGACCCAGAACAACCCTGCGCATACAGCTCCATGAAAGCTCTTTTCTCCTCATTCCACCTTGAAATATCCTTTGCCACTCGATCCCTTTTTACACTTGCTACTCCTTCATCAAGTGCTTCTTGGGTTGCATCAACCTTTTTACTACCATCTGGCACAGGAATTTTTCTGGTCATAGCATCCCTTTCTGGTTCAATGTAAAGACCATCATCTATTCCCTTCTTCTTCCACTCCTGAATTTTCTCCCCCTTTTTGGCATTATCTAGGGGAAGTTGATCAATGAAAAGTACTGTTGGAGGAGCAGTGCCAGTGGTATGCAAGATCTGAGCTTTTAGAGCCTTGAGATCAGCTTGGGTGTTTTTGAACCTAGACTCCAATGTATTTCTCAGTTGTAGTACATGTTTTTCATGTTGCTGATCTGCCATTTGTGCTTGTTGATGGAGAAAAGGTTGGAAGAGGTTCCAGAGCTCATTTGTAGCAGGTGCTTGTGGTGGAGCAGGTGCTTGAGGTGGAACAGCAGTTGTTTGTACCTTTTGTACATGTAACAACTGTTGCAGCATATCTTTGAGTTCTGCAATAGAGTTATCAAGTTTTTCAACATGATCCGTCAATTTCTGGTACTTTAAACCATCACCCAATTTAATGGGATCATCTGATTTCCCACTAGCAGTGGTTTTATCAGTGGTTGAGGTAGGGAGTTTACTCCAATCTTTAACCACTGATGCCCCTTTTTCTTGGTACTGGGGTCTTCTCCCTTCAACACTTGACAATCTTTTGATGTTGCCAGAGGTTAAGAAAAGTCCACTGGTAGATGTCAGAGGTGCTATAGAAGGAATTGTCTCCAAGGAAGTCTTATTAATGTAACCACTGTCCAACTGTAAACCAGTGGGTTCAACAGTTGTAGTGGCTGCTTCACTTGGATTACCACCAAGAGTTACTTGTAACTCAAGGGGTGTAACCTCCTCAGGTTGTGTTGGTGGGTTAGCAAAGGTTGATACATCAGACCCAGTCAGTGGTTGAGGCATATTCTCATTGATAGGTGATTGAGAAGGACTGGTTAATGCCTGGTTCAAATCAATTGCATCCAACAACAGTTTTGTTGGTGGGGGAATTGTGGATGTGATGTTTGGTTTGGAAGCAGAATTTGCCCCGGGAATTGGGCTGTGGATAATGAAATCAAGTGATTTCAGAGCATCATGATGTGGTGTCCCAATTTGTACAACCTGTTCTTTTTGTGAAGAAGCAGGAGGAGTTTCGGTTATGGTTTGAGATATTTTGACCAACAGCTGTGAGGAAGTAGCAGCAGTGGTTTCTTGTAACTTTTGTTTTGTCACTGGCATTTGCTCTAGTATCTCATCCTCCAGAGTTGCCTTTTTGATGGGTTTGGGGGGTTTTTGAGTTTTTCTTTTTGTTGGCTTTTTGGTGATTGTAGGTGTGGGTTTCAAAACAGTTGTTCTGCTGCTTTGATCACCTTGAGCAGTGGGCTCAGCAGCAGATACCTGAGGAGCAGTGGTAGCTGCTAAATTCTGCTCAGGCACCTCTGCTTGTGTTTTGCAAGGTGTTAACATTCTTGTAAAAGTTTCAGCAGTTAAACTGTTCATTTGAAGATAATCACCTTGGTTTATTGCAGCAATATCATCCTTACTGAATTTCTTTTCAAAATAATAACTTAAAAACCTTGGAAATAGTAAGAATGATTTTGTTTCAACATTATTAACCAAATCATTAAAGATTTCCCGAGAATAATTAAAATTTTCTTCTTGAAGAATAGCATATCCCAGATTTTGAATCTTTAATGGTATTTCATTAAAAGAAGTGGTTTTGTTTGAAACACACATTAGGAGGGTATGGAATAAAAACCCTGTTGCAGAAGGAAAGAAACCTTTTTGTAAGGTAGCTTTCTTCATCATTGTGTCTGCATACCCTCTCTCAATGAAGTCAATTTTTAACTCGTTTTTAGGGAAAGAAATTGTACCTTCCTGATCATCGAGTTGAAAGACCTCTGAAATTGATGGTGGTGTAATCTTGACAGCTTTTCCCTTTAGAGAAGAGTTAATGGCTATTACAATGTCTCCTTGTTTTTCAAGGTTTGCATTCTTCCAAAACTCTCTTTGGGTTGTCAAGTAAATTGGTGCATCGGCTAATAACAAAGTTTTGTACTTGGATTTAGCAATTTTGGTGATGATGGAGTCGAAAGCATCTGTGGTGCCGGGTTTTGTGAGAAGACCCAGAAGATTGTGAGATGGTTTGTATGGAATTTCGGTGGGATTTGCCTTTTGAGAGGCCGCTTTCGACGATGATTTGGAGGAGGGTTTTGCAGATGGCTTCAATTTTGTCATTTTGAGGATGATGATCGAAGAAATTTGTGAAGAAATGAGATGGAAAACTGCTTTGAGAAGAGAATTTTTGAGAATTCAATTCGACAGTAAAACCCTGTTTTTGTGGTGAGTGGGGGTTTTATAGAGGAAAAAGTGAAAGCTGACGTGGCAGCGGTTACAAAAAGTCTGACCAAAATGTACTGCCCACGTGACAACCCCTGATAAAATGAAGGACAGTACTTTTATGAAAGTTACTGGTGAAGGCAGTGGTTATGGAAGCAGTGGATGATTTTCACTATCAGTTGATAGCATATCAGTGGATAAGACACTGCTTTTGAACAACAGAGTTTATCAAGGAAATGAGAGAACAGAGGATGGCTTTCAGCAGTGGACAGACTTTGAAGTAGAGCAGACTTTTGAACAAACAGTGGTTATGGCAGACTTTTAAGGATTTTAATGAAAATTTCATTTTTGGCTATTTTTTAAGGATGGATTTTTGATTTTCTGAAAACATTTTGATGCTTTTATTCATAGAAAAACAAGATTTTGCTTGTTATTCCATGTTTAGCATCCCAATTCTAGAGACCAAGCTTTCAAAGGTAGCTGTATCAAGTGCTTTTGTGAGCACATCTGCCAACTGGTCTTTAGTTGGGACATGATGCAGAGAAATCAAACCTTTTTCATAGCAATCCCTCACAAAGTGATGTCTGATGTCGATGTGTTTGGTGGTTGAATGGGAAATTGGATTTTTGATGATATTTTCTGCTGCCTGGCTATCCAACATGAGTGGTGTCTTTAAGGCAGTGATACCAAAATCCAGCAACTGATTTTGAAGCCACAGGAGTTGGGCTGTACAGCTTGCAGCAGCAATGTATTCAGCTTCAGCAGTGGATGTTGAAACAGCTGCTTGCTTTTTGCTTTGCCATGAAACTAAGCAATCACCTAGAAACTGGCACCCTCCTGATGTGGACTTCCTTGTGGTGTTACATCCAGCAAAGTCACTGTCAGAAAATCCTGAAAGCTTGATATTCCCATTAGCTGGATACCAGATACCAAGTGTGGGAGCACTTTTTATGTATCTGAATATCCTTTTTACAGCAATAAGGTTGGATTTTCTAGGGGTTGATTGACTTCTTGCACAAACACATGTTGCAAACATGATGTCTGGCCTAGATGCAGTTAGGTACAACAAAGACCCAATCATGCTTCTATATAAAGTCTGGTCAATTAGCTTATCCTTTTCATCAGACATGACAAGCTTATTTGTTGCCATGGGTGTGCTGCATGGTTTACAATCATTCATATCAAATTTATTCAAAAGTTCTTTAGCATATTTGCTTTAATGAATGAAAGTTCCATTTTGCATTTGCTAAACTTGGAGACCAAGAAAGCATTGCAGCTCACCCATTGCACTCATTTCAAACTCAGCTGTCATGAGTTCCCTAAACTCTTCACACATTTTGTTACATGTGCTTCCAAAAATAATGTCATCCACATAAATTTGGACAATCATTAAATCCTTTCCTCTCCATTTAAGAAACAGTGTTTTATCAATGGTACCTCTTTTGAAACCATTTGAGAGTAGAAAGGTGGAAAGAGTTTCATACCAGGCCCTTGGTGCTTGTTTCAGGCCATACAGGGCTTTGTTCAACCTGTAGACATGATCTGGATAAAATGGATCCTCAAAACCTGGAGGTTGACAGACATACACCTCTTCTTGAATTGTACCATAGAGGAAAGCACTTTTGATATCCATTTGAAACACCTTCATGTTGTGGTTGACAGCAAAGGCCAGGAACAGTCTAATGGCTTCCAATCTTGCAACAGGGGCGAATGTTTCATCATAATCAATCCCCTCTTCCTGTCTGTAACCTTGAACCACAAGCCTGGCTTTATTCTTGACAACAATACCCCTTTCATCAGTTTTGTTCTTGAAGACCCACTTTGTGCCAATGGGACTGACCTTTTCTGGCAGTGGTACAAGCTCCCATACTTGTTTTCTTTTAAACTGTTGGAGCTCCTCTTGCATGGCTTCTACCCAACTGTTGTCTTTCAGTGCCTCTTGGTACTTGACTGGCTAATGAAGTGATAGAAAACCAGCAAAAAGGCAAATGTTTTGGGTTTGGCTTCTTGTGAGCACCCCTTCATTTATGTTGCCAATGATTTGATCAGGTGGATGAGATCTCAAGAAGATTAAATCTCCTTGGTATGGTATGATGGCATTTGTTGGTGAAGGCTGCAGATGTGTATCATCTGAGCTAACCACTGCTGGTGACTTTGATGACCCAGCAGTGGCTTCAAAAGGTGGTGGAATAGGAGGTAATGAAGTGGACACATGCTGACTTTTATCCACTGTTTGGGGACTTTTGTCAGCAGTGTTTGTTGATGTGGAAGCAGTGGTTGATGGGCTACTTTGGTCAACAACTGTTGAGGTAGCAGTGGTTGAGCTTTGACAGCTGTTTTGAACAACTGATGCTTTTCCCATTGTGGCAGACTTTTGAGGGATGATGATTTCATACCCATAGTCTGGTGTTGAATCCTCTGATGGACCTGCACTGTTAGTCTTGACAGCAGTATTTTCAAAAGTGAATTTATCAAGATCAAACAGATCTGCAGGATTTGCTGGAATTTTCATTGATGAAAGTTCATTGAACTTTACATTCAAAGTCTCCTCCACTGCCTTGGTCCGTGTATTAAACACTTTGTAGGCCTTGGCAGTGGTTGAGTATCCCAGATGATAACCACAGTCAATTTTGGCTGCAAATTTTGTAATGGAATCTTTTAAGTTCAAAATAAAGCATGGGCAGCCAAACACCTTGAAGTATGAGATCAGTGGTTTGATTTTATACAGAATTTCATAAGCAGTCTTTCTGTGCCTGGGGTTTATTAAAACTCTGTTCTGGACATAGCAAGCAGTGTTTACTGCCTCTGCCCAGAAAGTTAATGGCAAACCTGAATCAGCAAGCATGGTTCTGGCAGCCTCAATCAAAGTTCTGTTTTTTCTTTCAACTACCCCATTTTGCTCTGGTGTTCTAGGGATGTTGTACTGCCTTACAATCCCTTTCTTCACACAGAAGGCATCCAACTCCTTATTTTTGAATTCTGTGCCATTGTCACTCCTGAAGACTTTTACTGGAAGGTCAAATTGCTTTTCAACCTGTGTCACAAAGTCTTGCAAAATGCTTGCACTCTCATCTTTTGAGTGTAAAAAGAAAGTCCATGTAAACCTAGAAAAGTCATCAACAATAACCAAACAATATTTTTTCTTCTTGAGGCTCATGACTTGAACTGGGCCAAACAAATCCATGTGTAGCATCTGCAAACACTGGGTTGTTTTGGACCCTTCAATGGACTTATAAGAACTTTTATGCTGTTTTCCTTTTAAACAGGAAATGCAATGTTCAGGACATGAAAACAATTTTTGTGGTAGGCCTCTTACCAAACCATTTTTTGAAATTTCAGTGATTGTCTTAAGATTTGTGTGCCCCAGTCTTCTGTGCCAAAGTTCTGTCTCTTTGTTAGAGGCAGCTGAGAACAGACATGCATCAGCTCTGGGACACTCTTTTGACATATCAACAACATAAACATTGCCACTTCTTTGAGCAACAAGTTTTATTTGACCAGTTTTTATTATTGCTTCAATCTTTTTGACCATTTCTGGTCCAACAATCCTACAACACTCCTTTGTGAAGAATGACCCATACCCCTTGTCACTCATTTGTGAAACACTCAGAAGGTTGAATTTTAGATTGTCTATCAGATTGACATTTTTGAATTTTACATTGCCAGACTGTACTGTACCAGGCCCCAGAACTTTCCCTTTACTGTTATTCCCAAAGGATATATCACCCCCTCCATGAATTTTGAAATCCTTGATTAGGGCTTTACATCCAGTCATGTGCCTGGAACCTCCACTATCAACATACCAAAGGCTATCTAAACAAGTAGAAGCTCCCTGCACATGAAGTAAAAGGATTAGTTCATTAGGGTTTCCAAAGCCAATAAGGCTTTGGATGAGGTCTCAACAGTGTCTGGGATGGATGCACATTGATGGACAGTGGTTAGGTCAGGGGTTTGGACAGTTTTAGTACTGTTTCTTGCTAACCACTGTTGGGGGTCTTGACCAATCACCTGTTGGTACCCAAAAGGATGCCTGTTCACTTTAGGTTTAGAGGGCCTTTTGTAGGCCTCATAAACGTGTGGAATCCTCTGGTAAGACTGTTTTTCTCTGCCTTTTCTGAACTGATTGGCTGGTGGTGCATCAGTAACCTGAACATCTCTTTTGACAGATGTTTGCTTCAGCTGTTTTGTGACAGCTGTTTGAACTGGCACAAACAGTGGTTGTTTTTTGGTGAATTTGACAGATGATGTTGATGGACGCAAGGATGTTTTAGCAATGTACTCATTCTTTTTCACATCAAAGTTTTTGAGATACACACATGCTTGAGTTTTGTGGTTTGTTTTACCACAAACAATGCAGCTTTCAGCTGGAACAATGACACTTGTTTTGTTCAAATCATAACCTTTTAAATGGAAACAATCTTTTGTTAGATGATTCCTTTTCTCACAGAATTCACAAAACAAGTTATCGATTTTTTCTTTCTTCTTTCTCTTTTCGGACTCCTTTGTAGCAGAGGTTTTAACCTCTGTTGGGATGTCCTTGAGAGGAATGACTTTAGCTTTTGGAGCTTTAACACCATCAGTTGATGTAAAGTCCATGGGCTTGAAATTTTCAAGAATATCACACTCATCAGACCATTTTGGTTTAAACTGATAATTTTCAAGCTCCTCAAAAGTAGAGGATCCCATTGGTCTATCAAGTGTGATTTTGTTACCAAGTTTGTCAGTGATTTTCACTTCTTGGCCCTTCTTGTTTGTTGGAATGTACTCAGTGGTTACATCAGTGGTTTGAACAGATTTTTCAAAGACAATGTTTTCATCATCATGTTTTCTATAACCAACCCCAAATTTCACATTGCTTTTAATCTGTTTTTCAAGCATAACCTCATACCCTTTGCATGATTCCACCCATTTTTCACAGGTAATCTGGGTGGACTCTAACTCCTTTTTGCAAACTTGGTATTTTTCTACCATAGTTTGGAGTTGAGTTTTGGTTATGCCTTGCTCTTCTTTCAGACTGCTGATCTCTTTATCTTTTTCAGCCAATTTGTTTCTAAGTTCTTTTAACAACTTTTCAAATTTGACTTCATCAGACAAGACTTTGTTCCTAAGGTTTTCATTTACCTCTTTGAAGTTAGCAAAAGCAATAATGCAATTGTCTGAACACAGTTTTTCAAGAACTTGAGGTGATACCTTGGCAGCAGCCATCATTGCACAATCACATTGATGATTTTCTTCATCATCAGCTCTTTCTTCTTTCTCACCTGCTTTCTCATTTTTCTCTTCTTCTTTGTCCTCTTCGGACCATGGGTCTGTTATTGGTTCAATCAGGGTTCCTGAACTTTCTCCCAGCAGTAGTTCACCAGCCACAGCAGTAACCACTGCTTCAGTTACCTCATCCACTGTTTCAACACTTAGCTGTTCACCTTCAATTTCAACCCCCTCTGGTATTGACTCTAAAGCCATCAAACAAAATTCATCATTAGAAGGTTCATTAAAGGCATAGAGAGCAAAATTTTCATCACTAAGCTCATCAGGCATACTGCTCCTGTTAGTGCATCCGTCTGTCGCCTACGTCTTATATCGAGTCTTGTATAGAGTTAGGGCATGAGAATTAAAGTTGTGTTTTTTAGAGGTGATTCCACTCGAAATGACACCTTGTCATTTCGAGCTAAATCACATAATTTTCTGATTCCACTCCAAATGTAACTTTCTGATTCCACTTCAAATGACACCATGTCATTTCGTGGGAAATCAGAAATCCTATAAATAGGGTCATTAGGAGCGAAATCAAGAGAGTAGTATGTGTGTTGTCTTCCGGTAAGCCACGAAGTGCTGCCGACGTGTTGTCAGAAGCTTGTAAACGTTTGCAGATCAATAATAACAACAGATTTAAGTGAATACTTGCTGAATTGCACCGAAACACTTGTTTCCGCCTCTTGTTTTGGTGAAAAGCTCTTCTAACCGACTCGTTTGGATCCGAAACCGATCCTACAAGTGGTATCAGAGCTCAAGAAGAAGAGCTTTTGCTAATTCAGCCGCATTTTCTGTTTTTCTACACCTTCTCATCAAATTGAACATCATTTTACGGTCGGAATCGGTTCAATTTTGTACATAATGCTCGGAATTAGTGTTTAACAAATCCTTAGAAGTTTCAAGTCCAAATTCGAACTATATCTTGACAAAATTGTGATTCAGCTCGAAATTGATCAAAGATATGATGACATCAGCCTGATTCCGTTCCTAAATTGCTCCTGATTCCGCTCAAGAGTAACAAAACTTTGATTTCGCTCGTAAATCGATCTTGATTCGCTCCAAAGTTTAAATCAGTGATTCCGCTCCTGAGTTGTTTCTAATTCCGCTCCAGATTGTTTGTTTGATTCCGCTCCAGAGAATTTTTTTAATTACGCTCCAAATTGTAAAAGCTGATTCCGCTCCAAATTATAAAAGCTGATTCCGCTCCAAATTATAAAAGCTGATTCCGCTCCAAATTATAAAGCTGATTCCGCTCCAAATTGCAAAATTCTGATTCAGCTCCAAATTGCAAAAGTCTGATTCCACTCCAAGTTGCAAAATTTTGATTCCACTCCAGAATACCAAATTAGAAATTTCGCTTGAAAGAATACATTTGTTATATCGCTTAAATTTGGAATTTGTGAACTTTTGAAATTTGAAACAATGGACAACGAGTTCTATAATGCGTTTGCTAGTCTTATCAAAATCACACAGAATGCTTTGCATGAGAACGAAACCGGAACGTCTCAGAAACCGCCTAAACTCATGGATATTGATGATTATAATGGATGGTCTAAACGGTTTGGAAACTGGGTTGAAGCGTATCATTTGGATGCGTGGGAACACACTGAGGAACCATATGTTAGACCCACAACAAATAATGTGCAGTTAACAATTCGAGAAATGAGTACGAAAGATAAAAAGAAATATCGAGATGAGAAATTGATGGTGAGTCTGCTTCAGCAAGCAATAAAAGAAGACATCTTGATACTACTTCAACATGATGGAACTGCTTACTCAACCTGGACAGAATTGGAAGCAAAATTTGTTGGAAGTGATGATATGCTCAAAAACAAAATGTCTCTCATGAAGAAAGAATTTGATTTGTTTCGTGGTTTAAAATCTGAAAACACCAAGCAAATAATTGATAGATATTGTAACTTGGTGAGAAATATGACAAAACTTGGTATTAAAAAGGATACTGATGAATTGATTGAAAAACTTCCAGATGCACTACCTCATGAAACTTGGGGAACGTTTCTGATGATGCTGAGATCCAACAGAAAAGATTACAAAAACATGACACTGGGAGACTTCATCAAACATTTGGAAGCTCAAGAGATGGAGCAGAGAAAGATCGCCAGGATGAAGAATTATGATGGAGAACAGGATATCAGCTTGTATTACAAAGGTGGTGTCAACGAAAAGTCAAATTTTTCTCCAAAATTCGAAACTGCTTACAGTGTTAAAGATTCTTCTGAAAAGAAATCATCCCAGGGATCAAGCAGCACTAGATTTTCATCATTCGATCCAAACATTTCTGCAACAAAGAATGGAAGAAAACTTCAATGCAATATTGTATTAAATCTTGAAAGTGATCAAGATTATTCTGAAGAAGTTGCCAAAAATCAAATGTCTTTGTTGGGAATGGTGTTAGAGTCCTATAGTAGTTTTGTGGCCGGAAAGATCGGTAATCCAATGCTCACGAAAGAGGATTACGATCAAATTGATGCTGAGGAAATGGAATTGATGGATATTAAATGGTGCATGGCCAGTGTATTGAGAAGAGCTGAGAAGTTTAAACAAATTACAGGCCGAGATGATTTTTGTGAGGCTCATGTTTCAACTTTAGGCTTTGATAAATCTAAAGTTACATGTTTTCGTTGCAGGGAAAAGGGGCATTTCAAGAGGGAGTGCAAAAATCGTGAAGCTACTGGAGCCCAGAATCCTTTTGGAAACAACGATTATCACAAAAAGGCGATTTATCATCAAGTCACACCACCAGCACTGCATCAGGCACAAACTGCACATGGAATGATGGAGATTAAAGATTCGAAGAAAGCTTGTCTGGGAAAGGATGGTGGATTCAGTTGGGATAATTATATTCCAACAAACAGCAAAGTGTGTTTGGCAGAACAAGATGATGAAAAACTGGCTGAAGGTTTCAGTTGGGACAATTTTTGCCCAGATCAAGAACTTATGGCCAAAGAAATGTCCAAAAACACTTCAAATGCTAAAGCTTTCATTGCAAATGCTTATGATTTGAAATGTGCCGAAAAGTGCAGAAAAGTAATGGAAGTTGCTGAAGCAAGACGGAGAAAGCTTGAAGAAGAGGAAGAAGAGGAAGAGAGATTAAAAGCTGAGGCAAAAGCTGAGAAAAAGAGAAGATCTGAATTTTTACAATCAAACCGAACAGTCAAAGAGGTTCCTGAATTTGAAGTCAAAGTTGATTAACCTGTCAAAGTTCCTAAAAAGTGCATGAACTGTGATTCTTTAATCAACCAGAACAATGAGTTGCTGCATAACATAAACAGATTGAAAGAATCCTATGATACAATGAACAGAGAAATCAACAAGTATACTGATTCAAACGGTGAACAAGTTGTGGCAATGAATACGCTAAAGAAAGCTTACCTGAGACAACTTGATGATGTCAACTTTCACATAAAGAAATGTGCTGATCTAGAGTTGAAATTAGCAACACAAAAGATAGAAACTGAGAGAGTCAACAAGTTATTAGAAAGTTACTCATGTTCTACTTTTGTTGTTGACAGGATTTATCCGGTTGTGGAGACTTTGAAGACTTTTGAAGAAGTAAAGACTTCAGAAGAAGAGAAATCTGTGATAGAAGACAAAGATAAAGTGAAGATTTCTGGTAAGAAACCAAGTGTGATCTACAACAAGTGTCCGCCTCCGGTCGAAAATGGATTTTTACCTCGAAATCCAAATTCCGAAAGAGTCGAAAAGGCAATAAACTTACAATGGGAGTCTGGGCCATCAGATAACTTGCCAGAAAATATTGATGTCACATACACGTCATCCGACACTGATCATGAGTCAAAGTTGATAAAAAGTGTGGTCGATCAGGTGTTAGATAAAGATGACATTGAGGAGTCAAAACCGGAGTCCAAATCCAAGTCAAAGTCTGAGTCCGATGGGTCAAAGTCAACCGTCAAAAAGGACAAACGGGTTTATGATAAGAAATTTTTGTTATCAAAATCTAATTTGAATGACAAATCATTCAAAGTGGCATATACTTTGAAAGATTCTGACAACTTATATTCTGATGAAGCTTTTTCAATAAGAGGTGTTAAATCAGACATGATCAAAAAGGTTTTCAAATTAACAGAAACTAATATTTCTGAAATAAAAGATTTAAATCTTACTGATAAACCTAAATCCTACACCTCAAGAGTTCAACAACGTTTAAACAAGAAAAAGGGTTACAGTTCTGGTTCTGGTTTTCAAAAGAAACCAAACCAAAACCGTAATTTCAAAAAGAATGGTCTAGGTTTTATACCACCGAAAAACTATAAAAATGAGAAAATTTATAAACCAAAAACTGTTTTCGTTTCAGGAACAAGTGCTGAGAAAGAACAAAAGAGTTCATTCTGGAAGGAGACAAATCAAGAATTCCTTGCCAAGAAGCAAGAAGAACTGAAGAAGAATGCTGTTCCAAAGAAGATTGAAAAGAGAACCTGTTTTCAGTGTAAAACTGTTGGTCATGTTGCTAGGAATTGTCCGAAAACATTCAAACCAAAACAGGAAGTATCTGGTAAATTGAAAGAGAAAGTTGTGGAGAAAACTGAACTTACAACCAAATCATTTACAGGTTTTGAAAATTCAACTTTTGAAAAAGGAGAATGTTCAAAAAATGTTTTGAAAAGAAAAGAAGATTTGATAAATCAAAAATGGGTTGTGAAAGGTTCAGGTAACAATTCTGGTGATGAATCTGATTCCACAAAATCAGAGGAGCCACGTGTTGAGAGAAAGGTTGAAAAATCTGTTCCAACTATGAACGATGAAAATTTTCCACCGTTGTGTGCTGAAAATTTTATGAAGAAAGTTGGAAAAGTTGAAATATCAAATCAATTTTATTCTGATAAGAAGAAATTTGATGTTGATAAGGCTTTCAACGGAACCGTGAAACACATTTTTGGAAAAATGGTCAATGGTAAGGCCAAAGGAGTGAAAGAATTTTATGCTTCGAAAAGACGTGTTCACAGGTCAGTTGAAAGTAAAGATGAAGAAGAGATTGTTACACCCAAGGAAGGTCAGGCTTGGGTGGATATATTTTTCAAAGAGTAAAAATCTGACTTGCCGGAGATCCCAAGTTGGTAATCGTGGATCATGAATCGGCATCCTTCTTAATCTGTGTTTGAAAAGTTTTTGCAGGACTTGCCGGAACTCCCAGGTTGGTAAGTGTGGAGTATGAATCGGCACCTTGAGAATTCAATCAACAGATGATGATTGGTTGAAAATGCTTATTTGGATTGATCTTACAAGTGGTAAATCAGGGACATTAAGTTGTATCTGATTTTCTACAAGTGGTTAAAAACAATGTGATGAACCAAACCCCTAACCTACCAATGGATTTACAAAATCAACAAAACTAATTTTCCGGAAAAATCATTTGATTAAAACAAACTTAAGTGTTTTGAAATCAATGGGAAAATAGTTTGTTGTGAGGGGGAGTTCTGATTGTTTATGCCAAGTGGATGGCGAATTGAAGTGATTCGATATCAGTTGTCATGTTCTTGTATAGTTTGTTTTCAAATTTCCTAAAATGTGTTTGCATTTTAGGGGGAGTAAATTTTTAGAAAATCCAAAAACATTAGAAAATTTGAAAAATCCAAAAACATGATAAAATGAAAAATGAGTTTTTGTTGCATAAAAGAGGAAATGATAGTGCATCAGTGGACGATCACAGCATGCTAAAGAATTGGAAAATTAAAAAGTGATAAACGGTCTCACTGATGATGTGTCAGTAGGTTTTTGCACAATTAGTAGATTGTGACGAGATATAAACCTAAATTTCAAACTTGCTTATATTGTGGGGAAACATCTCTCGGATATATGGGTAACCCCCGAAATCTTGTTTGAAAGATTCCTTTTTCTGATATACTAGGTCTTTATACTCAGTGATGTCTGGGGTATTATTCCTGGACTTCTGCTGAATAGAAGTTCTGACCTAGTCCTCGAATAATACTTTCCGCAAATGCTTGAAACATAGCATCACCCTCAGCATATATGATAAGACAATAAAATTGCTTAGCAATGCTGTTGTAAAAAAGATCCTCTAAAGGGGACACACCCAAAAGTTGAGTCATGATCTCTCTGCTGAACGGTAGTTCTGACCTGAGCTCTCATGATTCTTCATAATTTATTAACCCCTACAGATATCATTTGTGTCATAATTACCTGTAAGACTAAATATTGGGATCTGGATACGGGAGTATATTCTGAGGTGGGACATGCGATTGAGTTTAAGTTCTTAAAATATTAATCTCGTATCTCGAAACAGTTGAACTTTGTGTGAAAATTTAAGTGGACCAGTATACTGACAATCTAAGTGAATCGTTTAGAACTTAAAATGTTTAAAGCTTAACGGTGTTGGTGATTGGTCTCAAAAACTGATATGATCCTCAAAAACTGATATGATCCTCTTGCACGAACTCACAAAAACATTGTTTGTACATATTTCGTTTCTGCAATTTCTTGTTTCTACAAGTAGTGTCATTTACTTTATTTCAGAAAATCCAAAAAGATTTTAGTGTGTTTTAGCATAAATTTTGAAAAATTCAAAAAGATTTTCGACAACTGATTTTGGAGAGCTGATTTTCAAAATTTCGAGTGCCAAACATGATGAACAAATGGTTTGGATGAAAGTGTTTGAAGATTGTTGAAATGAAATGAGAAAAGTTTTGAAATATAAAATGTTATTTCTGCAAGTGGTAAATTAGATTTGAAAATCTTATCCACAAATGGTTATCCGAAAACTTATTTTTGGGTAGAGTTTTTGCAGGTTGGCCAGGTTTCGATCCAGAGCAGGATGAAATCCAGGGTATGATCTTGTGAATTCCAGACTACGATCCCAGCAGATTGAGAGGGGGAGTCTGAAGACACCATGATATTCAACATTTGAGAGAGAGGAGTTTGTTGATAATGAAGATAGAGAATGAGGATTCTTGCAATGACAAATATTTCAAGAGGAAGATGGAAGACTGATAAAGACTGAAGGTTTGACAACCGAAGACTCGACACTGAAGACTCCATCAACATCCGAGGGGGAGTTTGTTAGTGCATCCGTCTGTCGCCTACGTCTTATATCGAGTCTTGTATAGAGTTAGGGCATGAGAATCAAAGTTGTGTTTTTTAGAGGTGATTCCACTCGAAATGACACATTGTCATTTTGAGCTAAATCACATAATTTTCTGATTCCACTCCAAATGTTACTTTCTGATTCCACTCCAAATGACACCATGTCATTTCGTGGGAAATCAGAAATCCTATAAATAGGGTCATTAGGAGCGAAATCAAGAGAGTAGTATGTGTGTTGTCTTCCGGTAAGCCACGAAGTGCTGCCGAAGTGTTGTCAGAAGCTTGTAAACGTTTGCAGATCAATAATAACAACAGATTTAAGTGAATACTTGCTGAATTGCACCGAAACACTTGTTTCCGCCTCTTGTTTTGGTGAAAAGCTCTTCTAACCGACTCGTTCGGATCCGAAACCGATCCTACAGCTCCAGTCAACAAAGCCTTGAGTGAAAAAGCTTTGCTGATCTGGTTGTACCACTGCTGGAGCAGCTGTTTGAGGTGCAACAGGTTGCACTTGTGCCTGGGGAACATGGGTTTGAACATATTGAATCTGTGGAACAGTGGTTTGGACATAATGCACAGGCACAGGGGCAGCAGCATAATGAGCAGTGTTAACATGTGCTGCAAGGGTATATTGGGTATAGTGCACAGTGCTTTGATTTTGAGGTCTAGGGTTTGAGCTAGGATGAGTGATTATAGGACCAGTAGTTTGACTCCTGCATTCCCTAGCAAAATGACCTAGCCTATTGCACTTGTAACACTTGATTTTCGATTTATCCAACCCAACCCTTAGATTCCCATGTAAACCTGGGAATTTTCGCCCTGTTCTTTTGTAGAATTTGCTAGTTCTAACACTGAGCAAAGCCAATTGGTGCAGGATGTCCATCTCTTCTAAGTCAGTGGGATCAAAATGTTGTAAATCATTGAGTTTAAAACACAAATTATCTGACATCTGGTTTTCAGTGTTTGCAGTAAAAGCATAATTTGCAGAGTGAGGATCAGGGTTGGTAAAGTTACCACCAGCTGTTATATCAATGAAATGATCATAACCCTGTTCCTTACTACTGCTACCAGATTCTTCCTGACCAAGAAGAGCTGTGCTACCGAATGAGTAATCATCAATGGCTTTTCCAGACTCTTGCAACTTCTTTTTCTGGTTCAACTCCCTTTCATAAGTCAGGAGTCTACCATGAAGTTGGGTCAGGGTCAGATCTTTGAACTCAACAGAGTTTCTAGTCACAAATGCAATTGTGTCCCATTTATCAGGTAGCGATCTAAGAAACCTGCTATTTTGGGTTGATTTTGGAAATTCAACCTTAACAAGCCTTAGCTCACTGATGAGACAACTGAACCGTTCAAATTGTTGGGTCAATGATTCACCCTTAATGTGACAAAAGGTTTCATACTGCTGATTCAGAATTTCCCTATTGTTTTCAATAACTTCTTCTGTCCCACCAAACTGTTCCTTCAACGCATCCCATAGCTCTTTGGCACTGTTACAGTGTAACAGTCCAGCATAGATCTCATTAGGTAATGCGGATGCTATGATGCTAAATGCTTTGGCATCCAGTTCGAACTTTTGAAAATCAGTTTCAGTATAGTTTTCATAAGGTTTTGGTACGAACTTCTTTGGATCCTCAGCACTTGGCACCGTAGGAACATGGGGACCAAAAACAACAGACCTCCAACATCCAGTGTTCTGTTGAGCAAGGATGTGACCCATCCTTCGCTCCCAGATGTTGTATTCATTTCTTTTAAGCATGGGTGGTTTAAAAAGCGAGCCAATGTTATTCTTATCATCTAGTGATTGTGACGTCATCCTGGATGTTTTACAGACACTGATTAATCAACTTTAATGGTGATTAAACCTTGCTCTGTTTTTCAACAAAAACGAACAAACTATCGATATCAACGATTTTGAGCTGAACTATTTATGTCAAAATGATTGTTAAATCAAATTTGACTGTCCAAGCTCTGATACCAATTGTTGGATCTGAGTTTGGTTTTGATTGTATTTTTCGTTTGAAATTAAGATGGAAATGGATGAGTTGTGCAGCGGAATTAATATGGAAACAAACTTTGCATACAATCAAACGAGAGTATTGCTTTGATCAATACATTTTCTACAAAGAACCGAAAGATTGAATTTAGTTTCAACAACGATTACAATGTAATGCTTAATACAAACTCCCCCTCAGCCAGAGCTCAGCGTTTGTTCGTGCAGGAAAACAAGTTTGCAAAGAGCTAATAGAATAGTACAGAGCACTGTTCTATTTATAGGCACTAGCAAACCACTGAGCATCTAAGCTGACGTCACCATGAAAGTGACATCTAACCTCCTAACAAACTCTAACCCCTGATCTATACAAACACTGCTATACTAACTACTGCTTATTACATTACATTACATAAAGACAGAATAAACAACTGTTGCATCCCTCCACTGCTGTGAACCCAGCAGTACTTGTCCGGATCAGCAGTGCTTGACTCAAGGCAGTAGATTGAACAGCAGAACTTTAGTCTTTCATCAGGTCTTTACTTGAGCAGCAGTTTGACGGTCAGTAGCTTGTACGATCAGTAGATAGGAGGTCAGCAGATGTTGAAACCACTTTCAAGGGGAGAGACTTGTATGTAACATCTGCTTATTCTGGATCCACTGCTCTGATCCAGTTTTGGCTTTAATTATCTGTTCCTCTGGTAGGGTTCAATCCCAACAAAATATCCTGCTAATTTTTTGAGAATTTCGAGATACTCGATTAACTTCTCTCCTTTAACTACATAGGTTCCATTAAAGTGATTAGTTATTAACAAAGAATCAACATATACTTGCAAACTCTTGATACTCATATTTTTAGCCAACTCTAATCCTGCAATCAAAGCTTCATATTCTGCCTCATTATTAGTAGCAGGAAATTCACACCTAATAGCCTGGGGTAATATGTCC
This sequence comes from Helianthus tuberosus, assembly GCA_030545235.1. Classification (NCBI taxonomy): domain Eukaryota; kingdom Viridiplantae; phylum Streptophyta; class Magnoliopsida; order Asterales; family Asteraceae; genus Helianthus; species Helianthus tuberosus. The sequence goes on along the minus strand of CM060415.1, from coordinate 104,403,846 downwards.
CCCTGTGGCGATTTTAGTAGTATACCTAGACCGACACCTCTTACATTAGATGCACCATCAGTATACAATGTCCAGCATTCTAAGTTTTCTCCTAGCTACTGTACTTCTAGGTCTACTTCATTTTGAACGTCACTACTGAAATCAGCCACAAAGTCAGCTAAAGCCTGAGATTTTATGGCATTTCTAGGTTCATACACTAAGTCATAAGCACTTAATTTCACTGACCACTTAGCCATCCTGCCTGACATCTCGGGTTTCCTAAGCACGTTCTTAACAGGATAGTTGGTTTTAACGTGAATCCTATGCGTTTCAAAATAATGTCTAAGATTTGTTGATGCCATAACTAGGGCTAATATTAATTTTTCTAGATGAGAATATCTAGTTTCAGCATCTAATAAACTTTTACTAACGTAATAGACAGGATACTGCTGACCTTCATGATCCTTTATAAGGACAACACTTACTGCATTCCCTGACACTGCAAGATACAGGGATAATGGTTCGCCATCCTCAGGCTTCATCAATAAGGGTGCGGTTGAAAGATACTGCTTCAAATCCTGCAAGGCTGCTTCATGCTTTGCTTCCCATTCGAACTTCTTATTCTTTTTGAGGATATCGTAAAATTCCTTGCACTTTTCCAAGGATTTTGAAATAAATCTGTTCAACGCTGCTACGCGGCCTGTTAACCGTTGAACATCTTTCATATTCGAAGGTGATTTTATATCCAGGATAGCTTTAATTTCTCCGGGCTTGCCTCTATCCCTCTTTTGGTCACCATATATCCCAGAAACTTTCCTGCCCCCACTCCGAAATGGCACTTAGCAGGATTCAGTTTCATGTTATATTGATCCAGGATATCAAACGCTCCCTTAATATCCTGGAGGTGATCCTCAGCCTTTTTAGATTTCACCACCATATCGTCAATATATACCTCCATGGTGTCCCCCAGCTTGTCTTTAAACATCATGTTTACCAACCTCTGGTATGTTGCACCTGCATTTTTCAAACCAAAGGGCATAACAGTATAACAATAAATACCTGTGGGTGTCATGAAAGCAGTATCCTCCTGATCAGAGGGTTCCATTTGGATTTGCTGAAATCCTGAAGAGGCATCCATGAAGGTTAACATCTCGTGGCCGGCGGTAGCATCTACCATTGAATCAATATGAGGTAGAGGAAACGGGTCTTTCGGACAGGCTTTGTTTAAGTCTGTGTAGTCTACACAAACTCTCCATTTCCCATTTTTCTTTTGTACCACGACTACATTAGCAAGCCATTTAGGAAACTTCACTTCTCTAATCATCTTGCTCCTTAGTAGTCTTTCAACTTCCTCTTGGATGATCACATTTCGCTCCGGAGCAAATTTCCTTCTCTTTTGTTGGACCGGCTTGAATGACCTGTCAATACCGAGCTTATGTGTTATAATATCCTTGGAAATACCTGTCATATCCTCGTGCTTCCATGCGAATGTTGACATCCTGCATTTCAAAAAATTAGTCAATTGATTTTCAATATCCTGAGGGATATTGGTTCCTACGAGCACCGAGATATCCGGATTATCCTGATCCAGGATAACTATCTTTACATCCTGCTCCGAAGCTTCCATGATATCCTGGGCCCGCATCTTTAATTGCTATGCTGCATTAGGCTTGGTTAAGGATTTCATTGAGGATGAGTAGCATTCCTTCGCCTCCTGCTGATCACTATCAACCTTGACAACCCCCCAAGGGGTAGGGATCTTGATGCACTGATGATAAGTCGATGGGACAACCTTCATATCATGGATCTATGGCCTGCCTAGTATGATGTTATAGCAGGATAGGGAGTCCATCACACAGAAACGTTGTATCGAGTTGACCCCTTCAACATATACTGGTAACTTTATCTCCCCTACGGTATTCCTAGCTTCCCCACTGAAGCCAACGAGCACGGTGGATTTCGAAGTAATGTCCATCGGAGATACATTCATCCTCTTCAATGTTTCCAGCTGAATTATGTTGACAGAGCTGCCATTATCCACTAATATCCTGCGTACAAAATGGTTAGCAACATATAATGTTATTACGAGGGCGTCATGGTGAGGATCCTGGACAGTATCCCTGTCATCACTGTCGAAAGTGATCACTTTGTCAGATGTGAGGGTAGTCATTCTGGCTGGTCTGTCTCCCCTTTCAGTCTTAGCCTCCTTTGCATGTCTCTTGGCCGCAGAATACGAAGTCCCACAAATGTCGGATCCTCCTGAAATAAAGTTAATTATTTTGGCATCTGCTGGGAGTGATGCTGCTCGTTCAGGATCCTTTTCAGGATCCTGCCCTTTATTTTTCTTTCTTCCCAGCAAATCCTTCAGATATCCCTTGCTCAATAGGTAGCTTATTTCTTTCCTTAGAGCAATGCAATCCTCAGTCACATGTCCGAAATCTTCATGGAAGGCACACCATTTGGATTTATCCTTCCAATCAGCTTTTTGTTGATTCTTTCGAGGCCACCTAGCTTTGTCTCCTAAACCCTGCATAGCATACATTAACTCAGGTATATTAACATAACAACAATATTCGGATAATTCAGGATATTCTTCAGGATCCTCGTCTTCAACAACATTCACTTTCCTGTTGTCATTTCTGCCATATGGCTTGGAGCGATACGGTTTATACGAGGATTCTGATTTCCTGTTGGTTGATTCGTAGGTTGAGGTAGAATTCATCATCTCTTGCATCTTTTTGTCATCTTCCAAGCGAATATATCTCAGGGCCCTGTTACGAGCTTCGTCGAGATTCCTGCAGGGATTCATTACAAGATCCTGATAGAACTGAGAATCTTTTTGTAATCCCATCTTAAAAGCCTGCACAGCTGTTGCAACATCAAGATGTGGGATATCCAAGGATTCCCAACTAAACTTGTTCACATAATCCCTCAAGGATTCCTGAGGTCCTTGAGTTATCCTGTAAAGATCACTGGTTAGTTTCTCAAAACTCCGGCTGCAAGAAAACTGACTATTAAATAAATTAACCAAATGAGAAAATGAAGTAATTGAGTGAGGAGGAACATTTAACAGCCATTTTAAGGCTGATCCTGTCAAGGTAGAACCGAAACCCTTGCACAAGCATGCTTCCTTGAGCTCCGGAGGGATAGGGTTAATCTCCATTCTTTCTCTATACTGGGCAACATGCTCTTCAGGATCCATAGATCCATCATACAATTTCATGTTGGGGGTTTGAAATCTCTTTGGGATTTCAGCATCACAGATAGGATATGCAAAGCGGGATATCCTGTGGCTGTCTTGAGACACTTCCGGAATTGGCTGGACCACTCCAGGTACACTGGATATCATGTCCTTCAATTTCTAAAACTCCCTAGTAAATGTTGACGTCATACCTGCATCCTGAAAAGACCCATTATTCTTAGTAGCAAGAATATTATTATTTGACACGTTACCGGTCTGAGGATTCTGGCCATATCCTGAAGCATATCCTGAGCTCCTCACAGTTGACATCCTGACCGAGGAGGGTATCTCAGGAGTATGATTCTGAGAATGGCTTGGCACGATATTCCCCCGGTTATCCTCAGTGTGAACTGCAGAACTGAAGTTCAAAGCCCTAGGCTGCAAAGGAGTGACAGTTTCTTCAGCAGGTCTACTTGGGCCGGATTTCAAGAGTTGTATCTCTCTCATCAGCATCCGATTAGTTTCCTGCTGCTGCCTCATCTGCTCCTGTACACTACCAAACAAATTCAGAATTTCATCATTAGAAGCCAAAACAGGACCAGATCCCTGGGTACTGGGAGCGGGGATAACATCCCGAGCCACATGACTCTCAGTTCCGTGTGAAGAAGCTTGCATTCTTGGAGGAGGAGGTGGAAGCACCGAACCAATTGTTGCAGAGGTTGTAGCAGACATGGTGGAAGAGCTCATGTTTGATCTCGAGGCCATTGAAAACAATGTAGCAAAAAGTTTTGATAATAGAAAACCGAGTAATGATTTTACTAAAGTTTTTAGTAAAAATAGCACCACTTACCCCACGGTGGGCGCCAAATTGCTTTGGTCAAAAATTACCGAAGCAATTAAGTGATCAAATTAGTTAAGTGAGGTAGTGTGCTAGAAATGAGTGTCGAAAATATGTTAATCAAATTAATTGTAAAAACAGTTTCAGGATACGGCTCAGGATATAGAGTTGTATCTATGATCAAACGATGAGCGAAAAACATAAAGAGGCGACACGAGATGTACGAGGAAAGCCCTTGATCAATCTAGATCGCCGGCACAAAACCTCGGGAGCTGATAATCGCAGCTGCCTTGTTCTTCTATTACTTCAAATATCAGGATACAGTGCAGGATGTGATGCGGATCAACTAAGTGTTACAATGTGATTCGAGTACAAGTGTTTGTGTGTAGTAGTTTCCAGTAGCTTGAGAGTAAAGTGTGCGAATGAAAAAAGTGTGTCCCTTAACTGATCCGATCCATCTATTTATAGTAAAAGAAATGCAACAAACTACCCTATTAAACTGGGATCCGGCGGATATTCCCACTTGAACGTTGTAGACCTGGTCTTCCGGGTTCAACGTCTCTCAAATAACTGGTTTGCCCGAGTCTCAAGGAGAAGAAGTCCATCTGACCGTTAGTGACCTACAGCTTCTTACCTGCACGTGTATTATTTAGTTAACACCAGGATATCGCACCAGGATGTTACCAATATCCTGATCCGGTATCATGGTCACAAGTAAACAATCAAAAGCAGAATATTAGTCAGGATATATATATGCTCAGAAAACGACCCATAACACTATGGATCTGGCATCCCCTTTATATAGTTTCTAAGTTTAACTAACTATGCTATTAATCCGGGATACTTGGAATATTCCCTTCTGAACGTTAGGGACTTTTTCAACTCGTTCTCCACGTGCATATTAACTATAAATCCGGGATTTAAGCTCCTATAATCGTTACAACATTAATAGCATTGACCAGCATCCGTAACTCCCATAAAATATGCCTTTCTTCGATGCTGACCGTTACAAGAGCTATTCTTCTGCCATCAACGTCCTTATCCTAACCAATTTGAGCGGGTCTTCATGATGACTTGGTCCTCATGAACGTTAGTCCCTTGTAACCAACGTTTATAAGCAAATTGTTAGTAATAGTCAGGATACTGCCTCAGGATGTTACTAATATCCTGTTCCGGTATCCTGATCGTAATCAGCTATCATAAAATCAAGATATAGTGTCAGGATATGGGCTCAGAATTTCACCCATAACAATTGTCCCCAAAAATATAACTGTTGGATATCTCGATTCCAAAGGATATATTTTTCAGTTGTTCAACATCCTTAATGAGATAGAAACGTTAATGCGACTTCGTGCAACTTCCAAGGTTATACTTTCTCATAAGTAGGTAATCTTCTGGCATGTTTGGTAAGGATATCTGTTTTAAATATTCCTGTATTTTTCTTTGTAGGGTCTGAATCATCTGGTCGTCCTGTACTCAGAACAATTTTAATTTCCTGCATGCTTAGAAAAATTTAACAGTTGGAGGTGGAGGGATCCTGTGTTTTCAGGACGAAGCCTTCAACTGTTTATGTAAATATGCTTTAAAAACTTAATTGTGTTCTTGGTGGATGGGTCTCTTTTTGAGATGAAACCAAGAATACAATCTTTTGGACCATTAATAATAAACTAACCTTTTAGCCTTATTTGTTGTTGTTATGTTTTTATTTTGAAAGGTATGTTTTGAATATCCTGATCAAATATCCTGGTCAGGATACTGATGAAATGTTCAATACTTTTGTTATCAAAATGTTAGACAAAACTTGGTTGAATATGACTTTTTAGAAAACTTAGATCATTTAGATAAGGTTTTCAAGACTTGAAAAAATAATAAATCATACCAGAAACACTTAGGCAATAATTTCCAACCTCAACCTTTGAATCCTTTGCAATGTCCCCAGCATGGATGTCCCCTGTCTGTGCAGGATATTGCATCAATATATGACACACTTGAGTATCTCTTCACTTAGTGATTAAACTTCGTAACTTTTCACCAACAGAAGAACGTGTTTAAACACAATCGTAGTTTGTCATATCTTTGGAACTTTGTCAAAAAGTTTAGTTTCACTGGGGATAAACCCTTGATATACTGGGGATAAACCCTTAATATCATGGGGATAAACCCTTAGCATCCTGGGAATAAACCCTTAGCATCCTGGGGATAAACCCTTGTTTTCGTGCGCTACAGGCGGGAGTGTATAAACTCCAAGACTTAGAAAGGTGAAAACCTTTAAACCTTAGAGAGTATGAAAATACCCTTTCGCGAGAGAGGGTGATCAATCCTCATATACCTTAAGGATCCAGGATATAGCCAATAATAACGAAATTGTCAGCCACTGTTACATGAACTGGTCCCACTATCTTGAACTATCCCTGGATAACTTGCGCTCCAGGCGGGGTGTTTAAACCCAATTCGAGAGAAAGGTGAATACCTTTAAACCTTTGAAGGGATAAGGATCCCTTAAACGTGAGAGAGGGGGCCAATCCTCTAATCTTTTGATTCATCTTGAGTATATATCCTGGAGTAACATCCTGAAGCGTATCCTACAAAACACCTTTAAACTAAGGTGGGTGTTAACTTGGCTAACACTCCTCCGATGCTTAAGTCAGTACTGGGTTTCAAAGAATAAGTTAAATCAAACATATTTAAAAGACATAGAATTCATACCATACTGAGTTAGAAATTAAATTCTAAACTCACTTGAAATAAAGCTTAAGGTGTATAACATTCCAGGATCTTGGCAACATATCCCCCTCCATATTCTTGAGTCGGTATGCTCCTTTCCCAGATTCTAACTCAATTTCATAAGTTCCTTCCCATTTTGGAGCTAATTTTCCATTGGTAGGGTTGGTTGTATTCTGGAAAGCTTTCCTCAACACCCAATCTCCAACTTGAAATCTTCTAGTCCTTAAATTCTTGTTATATGATTTGGCTATCCTCTACTGGTATGCCACCATCCTTAGCTTTGCTGCATCTCTTGTTTCATCAATAGTATCCAGTTCTTGACATAAGATTTCAGGATTTTTTTCAGGATCCCGTAGGCTTGATCTAGTTATCGGTATCACCATTTCTGTCGGGATCACTGCTTCTGCCCCAAATACCAAAGAAAATGGGGTTTGCCTAGTAGCATTCTTCACAGTTGTTCTATCAGCCCATAGGACAAATGGTAGTTCCTCTGCCCATTTTCCTTTTTTGGCACCTAATCTCTTCTTTAAGTTGTTGACGATTATCTTGTTCGAGGATTCTGCTTGTCCTTTTGCTTAAGGATGCGCTGGTGTTGACGTAATCATCTTAATTCCCCAACTTTTTCAAAAATCAGTAGTTCTTTTGCTGATAAATTAAGAGCCATTATCACAAATTATCTCAGCCGGTACCCCAAATCTGGTCAGGATATTCCTCTTTATGAAGGATACCACTTCTTGATCCCTGACTTGAACAAAGGCCTCAGCTTCTACCCATTTGGAGAAATAATATGTCATTGCCAGCATAAAAACTTTTCCTCCTGGAGCTTTTGGGAGTTTCCCCACTATATCCATACCCCATTTCATGAATGGCCAAGGGGATGCAATAGGATATAATGGCTCAGCAGGCTGATGCAGTATATTGCTGTGCCTCTGACATGCATCACATCTTCGAGCATATTCTGCAGCATCCTTTCTCATAGTCGGCCAATAGTATCCTGTTCTCAACACCTTCGAGAACAGAGATCTGCCCCCCAGTATGGTTGCCACAGTCTCCTTCGTGTATATCCTGAAGTACCTCCTTGGTTTCAGGATCTTCCAAGCACCTTCGGTACGGACTTGCAAGGGATTTCTTATACAAAATATTATTTATAACAGTAAAACGAGATACCTTCATCCTGAAAGCCCTAGGATTTGCATCCTTTGGGATATCTCCTTCTTGAAGATACTTCACAATTGGAGTCATCCAGGATTTAGGATCCTTTTCAGGATATCCATCACCAGGATCCTGGATACATGCTACTTCTTTATCCTGGGATTTGAAATGTTCCATTGCAGGATACAAGATGTGCACTATTGGTATCTGAGTTCCCTCCTGTATCTTGACAGTAGATCCTAAGTTTTCTAGAGCGTCAGCTTCAGCATTCTTTTCTCTTGGTACCTGTTCAAGTGTTAAAATTTCGAAATATCCTGCTAATTTTTTAACAATTTCAAGATATTCAGCTAACTTTTAACCTTTTACTGCATAAGATCCATTGAAATGGTTAGTAATCAACAGGGAATCAACATATACTTGTAAACATCTAATATTCATATTTTTAGCCAATTCTAATCCTGCTATCAAAGCTTCATACTCTGCTTCATTATTGGTAGCAGAAAATTCACATTTAATAGCCTGGGGTAATATGTCCCCCTGTGGCGATTTTAGTAGTATCCTTAATCCAAACCTCTTATGTTGGATGCACCATCAGTATGTAATATCCAAAATTCTGAACTTTCACCTAGTTGTTGTACTTCTAGGTCGGCTTTATCTTAAATATCACTACTAAAATCAACCACAAAGTCTGCTAAAGCCTGAGACTTTATAACATTCCTAGGTTCATATACTAAATCATAGGCACTTAACTTTACGGACCATTTAGCCATCCTACCCGACATCTCAGGTTTCCTAAGCACATTTTTAACAGGATAATTAGTTTTAACAAGAATCCTATGTGTCTCAAAATAATGTCTAAGCTTGGTCGATGCCATAACTAGGGCTAATATTAATTTTCTAAGTGTGAGTATCTAGTTTCAGCATCTAACAAACTTTTACTAACATAATAGACAGGATACTGCTGACATTCATGATCCTTTACCAGAACGGCACTTACTGCATTCCCTGATACTGCGAGATACAGGGATAATGGTTCACCATCCTCGGGCTTCATCAACAGAGGTGCAGTTGAAAGATATTGCTTTAATTCTTGTAGGGTTGTTTCATGCTTTTCTCCCCATTCGAATTTCTTATTCTTCTTCAGGATATCGTAGAATTCCTTGCATTTCTCTGAGGATCTTGAAATAAACCTGTTCAACACCACTACTCGTCCTGTTAATCTTTGCACATCTTTCATGTTGGATGGTGATTGATATCCAGGATAGCTTTGATCTGTTCTGGGCTTGCTTCCATTCCCCTTTTAGTCACCATATATCCTAAAAAATTTCCTGCCCCCACTCCAAAATGACACTTGGCAGGATTTAGTTTCATATTGTACCGGTCCAGGATATCAAATGCTCCTTCAATATCCTGGAGGTGATCCTCAGCCTTCTTGGATTTTACTACCATATCATCAATGTACACCTCCATGGCGTCCCCCAGTTTGTTTTTAAACATCATGTTCACCAATCTCTGGTACGTTGCACCTGCATTTATCAAACCAAAAGGCATAGCAGTATAACAATAAATACCTGTTGGTGTCATGAAAGCAGTATCCTCCCGGTCTGAAGGTTCCATTTGGATCTGCTGGAATCCTGAGGATGCATCCATGAAGGTTAACATCTCATGACCGGCAGTTGCATCCACCATCGAGTCTATTTGAGGCGGAGGAAATGGATCTTTAGGACATGCTTTGTTTAAGTCTGTGTAATCTACACAAACTCTCCATTTCCCATTCTTCTTTTGAACTACGACCACATTTGCTAGCCACTTGGGGAATTTGACTTCCCTAATCATCTTGGATTTCAATAACCTTTCAACCTCCTCCTGTATAATTGTATTTCTTTCAGGTGCAAACTTCCTTCTCTTTTGTTGAACGGGCTTGGAAGACCCTGCATTTCAAAAAGTTAGTAAGTTGATCCTCAATATCCTAAGGGATATTGGCCCCTATAAGCACTGAGATATCTGGATTATCCTGATCCTGGATAACTTTCTTAACATCCTGCTCCGAAACTTCCACGATATCCTGGGCTTGTATCCTTAATTGCTATCCTGCCCGGGATTTTCTTGAGGCCTTCATTGAAGAGGAGTAGCACTCCTTCGCCTCTTGTTGGTCACTTTCAACTTTGACTACCCCCCAAGGAGTAGGGATCTTGACACACTGATGATAGGTGGAAGGTACAGCTTTCATATCGTGAATCCATGGCCTGCCCAATATAATATTATAGCAGGATAATGAATCCATGAAACAAAACTGTTGCATCGATTTTACTCCTTCGACATATACGGGCAGTTTTATCTCCCCAACAGTATTCTTTGCTTCTCCACTAAACCCTACAAGCACAGTGGACTTTGAGGTAATCTCCATCTCGGGGATGTTCATTCTCTTCAGGGTTTCCAATTGGATGATGTTGACCGAGATGCCATTGTCCACCAATATCCTGCGTACAAAATCGTTAGCAATATATAAAGTAATTACCAAACCATCATGGTGAGGATCCTGAATGTTATTCCGATCGTCACTGTCGAATGTTATCATTTTGTCATTTGTAAGTGTTGTCATCCTTGTTGGTTTGTCTCCTCTTTCTGACTTAACCTCCTTGGCATGCCTTTTAGCTGCAGAATAAGATGTTCCGCATATATCAGATCCTCCTGAAATAAAGTTAATTATCTTGGCATCCGCAGGAGGTGATGCTGCTCGTTCAGGATCCTTCTCAGTATCCTGACCCTTATTCTTCTTTCTTCCCAGGAGATCCTTCAGATACCCTTTTCTCAGGAGATAGCTTATTTCCTTCCTCAGAGCAATGTAATCCTCCGTAACATGTCCAAAATCCTCATGGAAGGCACACCACTTGGATTTATCCTTCCAATCAGCTGTTGGTTCTTCCTAGGCCACATCGCTTTATCTCCCAAACCCTGCATAGCATACATTAGTTCGGGTATGTTAACAGAAAAACAATATTCTGACAATTCAGGATACTCCCCCGGATCCTCATCCTCAACAGCATTCACTTTCTTGCTGTCATTCCTGCCATATGGCTTAGAGCAGTATGGCTTATATGAGGATTCTGACTTCATGTTAGTTGATTCGTATATTGAGGATGAATTCATCCTCTCTTACATTTTTTTGTCATCTTCAAGCCTGATATATCTCAAAGCCCTGTTTCGAGCTTCGTCCAAGTTCCTGCACGGATTCATCACAAGATCCTGATAAAACTGGGAATCCTTTGGTAGTCCCATCTTGAATGCTTGGACTGCTGTAGCAACATCAAGGTGTGGGATGTCCAAGGATTCCCTGCTGAATTTGTTCACATAATCCCTTAGAGATTCTTGAGGTCCCTGTGTTATCCTGTAGAGGTCACTTGTTAGTTTTTCAAAGCTTCTACTGCAAGAAAACTGGCTATTAAACAAATTAACTAAATGAGCAAATTATGTAATTGAATGAGGTGGAACATTTAGAAGCCATTTCAAGGCTGATCCTGTTAAAGTAGAGCCGAAGCCCTTGCACAAGCATGCTTCTTTAAGATCCGGCGGGATAGGATTAATCTCCATCCTCTCCCTATACTGGGCAATATGTTCCTCAGGATCCGCCGTCCCATCATACAGCTTCATGTTAGGAGTCTGGAATCTCTTTGGGATTTCTGCATCACAAATGGGGTGAGCAAAGCGGGATATGTTGTGACTATCCCAGGATACTTCCGGTATAGGCTACACTATCCCAGGCACACTTGATATCATATCCTTCAACTTTTGAAGCTCTCTGGTTATCGCTGATGTCACACCTGCATCCTGCAATGATCCAAGATTATTAGTAACAGGGATACTGGTGTTAACAGACAAGTTACCAGCTTGGTGATTCTGGCCGTATCCTGGAGCATATCCTGGATCCTTGACAGTCGGCATTGATGCGCGTGTGGTGTGATATATATTTAAGTATATTTTAACCCCTTTTTACACGTTAGCCAAGTTTTAAATTTATAAAACACGATATTTTACTAATACCAAACACACATATGGGCAAGTGCACCCATCGTGAGCGTAGTATAGTGTTGGCAAGATACCGACGTCGTCCAAGGACACAAGAGCTTTTAGTACCGGTTTATCCTCAATGTCTAATCAAATCAAAAGTTAGAAAAAGGTTTTTAAACTAGAAAAATAAAAACTAACTAAAATGTTGGAAAAACAAAATAAAAATAAAAAAAGATAGACAAGATGAATCACTTGGATCCGACTCGTGTTTAGTGTAACCTTTGATTATTTCCGCACTTTTGCACTTTTTAAGAGATTATCTTAGTTATTGTAGTAGGCCCCTCTTTTGAAGGTGACGTTACCCTCAACCCAGTAGTTTGAGTCAGCAAGGATACAATCCTAAAGGGTCGGATTATTGAAAGATAATTAATTAAGTTATTAATGCATATTATGGTAGGCCCCTCTTTTGAAGGTGACGTTACCCTCGGCTAAGTAGTCTGAGTCAGCAGGGATACAGTCCTAAGTAGCCGGGTTAAAGTATTAATAGTAGCTTACATATGAGGGGATCAAAGAGTTTGGACCCCCGCCATCCAATACCAGTGGGTATTGAAGGAGGTCCTACTAAATTTGACCCATGTCCTTGTAGGATCTATACACTGAACAAGGCAAGACTCTTACCAAACCGTTCCCTTAACCCCCAACCAGGTAGCCAACATATCTCCATATAGACCGTGGAGATATGAATGGTGAAAATCTTTTATTTTATATAGACAGTAAAATAATGCCAAGACACCACGGACAAACGATAAGGAAGAATCACCTTCAACATAAGAAACTAGTTATTAAAGTCATTAATACATAACCAAATAAAAAGTGTGAAAAGATTAAAAGTAAAAAGTATTACACTAGACACTTGTCTTCACCAAGTGATGTAAGAGACTTAGGCAAACATGGCCTTTGATTGTCAAGAACTCTTACGATCAATCTTGGATCCCGAGACGACCCACACACTCTACGATGGACGATGGATGATGGTGGTGGATGATGGTGTTGTGATGGTGGTGGGTGGTGGGTGAAGTGTGAGAGAGGTGGTGTGCCAAGGGATGGTTTGAAAATGAGCCAAGCACCCCTATTTATAGGCTGAACAGAGACTCGGGCACGGCCCCGTGTCCACCTTCCTTCTCTTTCTTCATTAATTGCAGTTTGTCTGCATTAGTTGACCACACCCCCGTGTCCGCTGGGCACGCCCCCGTGTGTAGAAGCGTATCTGTACTATCAAGATTTCCCCAGATTCTGCGAATCTTAGAGTTGACCACGGCCCCGTGTCCGCTGGGCACGCCCCCGTGGTGGGTGATAGAAGCTTCTACAGCTTTGTCTTTTCTGCAATCACTTGGGCACGCCCCCGTGCTCATTGAGCACGAGGCGTGTTCAGCCTTCTGTTCTCTTGTTTTGCTTGGGAAGATGCTGTCGGGGAATTCGGGCATGCCACGTTTGTTCCTTTTCTTGTATTTATGTTAGATTTAGCTGCCTTTTTGCTTCTTTTGTTCATTTGAGCTCATTTAATCCTGAAAATACAAAAGGAAGACAAAAACACACTTTTTCCAACATTAGTACTAAAAAAGGGTTAGTTTTATGCTACAATTGATGTAATTTATATGTTGCATTTTGTGCACATCAAGTACCCCCACACTTGAATCTTTGCTTGTCCTCAAGCAAAACTCTTTATTTTGTGGCTTTACACTCCCAAATGGAATGGGTAGAAGAAAAGTTTTTTTTTTTTTTTGGGCTTGTCATAGAGTGTCGGGATTTGCAAGATTCTTTATTTAGTTTTATTTTTATTTATTTACAATCCTATTCGTCATGATTTATTGAAAACATTCCATAAGATAAATTACTTATTAGGGCATAACATGCCTTTTTAAAATTCCACTTATATACAAGTTCACATACCTCACGGGGATCACTCAACACTCGGCCGAAGATGTATTTTAGTGGATCACTCGAGAGCGGCATGGAACTTACTCCTACCATAAGCTTGCCAAGCAATCAATCCTCCTCCTTTTTAACTATATACCTTTGTAAATATCAAGAGGACTTTTGGGTGAAGGGTTAGGCTTGGGTTAAAGGTAGGTGGTTGGGTTAGTGGTTAGTAAAAGGGCGAAAGGCGTAAAAAGCGTCGGTTTTCGTAAGACTTTTTATTTTTGAAATTTTTGATGAAGCCATTATTGTAGGATCGTGTACGGACCCGAAATGAGTCGATCAGAGAAGTTCTACACAATATGAAAGGCGGAAACAAACATATTGTGTGTGATTTAACAAGATATTCACTTTAACTGTTGTTCTGATTAACTTGACAAAGTTTTACAGCGAAACAATACTTCGGCAGCACTTTGACTCCGGAAACACACATACACAACTATCTCAAACGAAATCAGGACATCACTATTTATAGGCAGGCTGATTCCGCTTGAACCGGTTCAAATGAGATTACATTCAAGCGGAATTACTAGTTCAAACGAGATTACCATTTCAAGAGGAATTAACTAAGTGATTTCGCTTGAAATGCACTTGTTGATTTCAAACGGAATTACACTATGTAATTTCGTTTGAACTTGCCTGTAGACCTATTTTTTACAGTTTTCTCGTATTACGTGCCCTGATCTATCTAATACAATACAAGACTCGATACAAGACGAAGTTGACAGACACATGCACTAACAGACTCCCCCTCGAATGTTGACGAGTCTTAAGTGTCGAGTCTTCAATGTCTTCAGTCTTTATCAGTCTTTACTCTTCCTGAAGTATCTGACACTGTAAAGCATCCTCAATCTTCTTTCTCTTTCTTTCAGAATTACAACCTGGCTCTATTTTCTTCTTGATCAGGTCTCTTGATTCTTTAAATTCATCAGCATCATCAGATTGTGTCCAAGATCATAATCAGGCTTTCAATCAACTCAGAATTGAAACTTGGCTCTCTTTCATATCTGCACAAATCTCTACCCAAAAATAAATTTCACAAATTTTCAACTTGACAAATTTATACACTGCTTACCACTTGTATACACAAATACATCAAGAAATTATTTTACAATTTTAATCACTAATGAACAACTTGTAGAAATATTTTTCTTTCAAAAACTTTTCATCTTTCAAACTGACTCCCCTCACAAAATGTCATCATGTTTAGCACTTGGAATTTTGAAAATCAGCTCTCCAACATCAGTTGTCGAAAATCTTTTTGAATTTTTCAAAATTTATGCTAAAACACACATAAAATCTTTTTGGATTATGAAAGAAATGAAATGCAGTAAAGAAATATTTACAATCAATATTTTTGTGAATTTGTGTAAGAGGATCATATCAGTTTATGAGACAAATCACCAACATCGTTAAGCTTTAAACATTTTAAGTTCTAAACAATTCACTTAGATTGTCAGTATACTGATCCACTTAAATTCTCACACAAAGTTCAACTTTTTTGAGATACGAGATTAGTGTTTTAGAGACTTAAACTTATTCGCGTGTCCCATCTCAGAATATACTCCCGTATCCAGATCCCAATATTCAGTCTTACAGGTGAGTATACCACAGATGATATCTGTAAAGGGTTAAATTGCGAGGGCCATGAGAGCTCAGGTCAGAACTTCCGTTCAGCAGAGAGATGACGGCTTCGACTTTTGGTGTGTCCCCTTTAGAGGATCTTTTGTTTCAACAGCACATGATTTAGCATTTTTCAATGTTTTATCATTTTTGTACTGAGGGTGATGCTATATTTCAAGCAAGCAGAAAGTATTATACGGGGACTAGGCCATTGCTTCCGCAAAATCAGAAGTCCCGGGATAATACCCCAGATATCACTGAGTATAAAGACCTAGTATCTCAGAAAGAGGGACCTTTCAAACAAGATTTCGAGGGTTACCCATATATCCGAGATATGTTCCCCACGATATAAGTAAGTTTGAAATTTAGGGTTATATCTCGTCACAATCTACTAAATGTGCAAAAACCTACTGGCACATCATCAGTGAGATTGTTTATCACATTTTGACTTTTCAATTCTTTAGCATGTTGTGATCGTCCACTGATGTACTATCATTTCATCTTTTCTCAACAAAACTCATTTTTGTTTTTATAATATTTTTAACTTTTTCAAATTTTCTAATGTTTTTGGATTTTCATAAATTCTTACTCCCCCTAAAAATTCAAACACATTTAAAAGAAATTTGAAAACAAACTGTACAAGAAACGTGACAACTGATATCGAATCACTTCAATTCGCCATCCACTTGGCATAAACAATCAGAACTCCCCCTCACAACAAACTATTTTCCCATTGTGATTTCAAAACACTTAAGTTTGTTTTAATCAAATGGTTTTTCCGGAAAATAAGTTTGATTTTATTAAACCACTTGTAAGTACATGGATCAATTCATCACTTTGTTTTCTTCAACCACATGTAGGAATATGACAATTTTTAAAAAATTCAATCACCAAACAACACTTGTAGAAAATCAAGTACAACTTAATGTCCCTGATTGACCACTTGTAATTCGAAATCACCAGAGTAAATTTCTTAAGAAAAATGCCGATACCTGCTTCACACTTACCAACCTGGAAGCTCCGGCAAGTCATACTTATCACTTATGAAAAACAGACATCCAAGCTTCACCAAACTTGGATGTTTCCTCCTCAACTTCACCTAGGTAATAAGTTGCTTTCTTTGTTGCATAAAAATCTTTTACCCCTTTGGCCTTTCCCTCAACCATTTTCCCAAAAATCTTTTTAACATTTCCATTAAACACTTTCTCAAAATCAAATTCTTTCTTCTCAGAATAGAATTGATTCGAGATCTCAACATTTCCAATTTTTTTAAAAATTTCAGCCCTCAATGGTGGAAAATTGACATCATCCATTGGAGGCACTGAATTTTCTTCTTTAACCTCAACATGTGGCTCGTCTGACTTTGTGGAATCAGATTCATCTCCAAGTTTCTCATAAAACTTCTTAACAACCCACATTTGGTTGTCATGTTTAGCTCTCTTTTTATAAAAATTTGTCTTTGAGCACTCACCAACTTCATATGTTGAATTTTCAAAAATTTTAAATTTTTCAGTTGGTGGTTCATTTTTCTCAACAAATTTTTCTTTGAGTTTTTTAGAAACTTCCTGTTTTGTTATTTTTGCTTGAGAACAGTTCCATGCAATGTGACCAACTTCATTGCATTTGTAACAGGTTCTTGTCTCATTTCTTTGATAAGCTCCATTCTTCATTCTTTCTTGCTTCTTGGCAAGGAATTATCTGTTTGATTGCTTCCAGAATGAGCTTTTTGATTCCTCTTCACAACTTGTCCCTGAAACAAATTTTGTATTTGTTTTAGACATTTTCTCATTTTTATAATTTTCAGGTGGAATAAAACCTAAACCTTTCTTCTTGAAATTACCGTTATGGTTTGGTTTCTTTTGAAAACCAGAACCAGAACTGTAACCTTTTTTCTTGTTTAATCGTTGTTGAACTCTTGAAGTGTACTTTTTAGGTTTTTCAGAAAGATTTACATCTTTTATTTCAGAAATATTAATTTCTGTTGGTTTGAAAACCTTTTTGATCAATTCAGTTTTGACACCTCTTATAGGAAATTCTTTATCAGAATATAATTTGTCAGAATCATTCAAAGTATATACAACTTCAAATGTTTCATCATTCAAATTAGATTTTGATAGCAAAAATTCTTTACTATAAACCCTTTTAACCGACGACTTTGAACTGTCAACATATGATGAACTCGAACTTTTGGACTCCGACTTTGACTCTGACTCCTCATCTTTATCCAACACCTGATCGACCACCTTTTTTATTAACTCAGACTCATGATCAGTGTCAGACGATGTAAACATGATGTCAATATTTTCTGGTAACTCATCAGTTATTTCGGACTTTAACTCTATATTGACTGCCTTTTTAACTTGCTCCTCATTTGGTTTTCTGGGAGAATAACCTTCCCAGATCGGAGGTGGACACTTGTTGTAACTAATACTCTGTTTCTTACCAGTATCCTTCTTCTTTGGCTTCTCATCATCTTGAAATGCTTCAAAACCTGCAACAGTTGGATAAATTCTATCAATCAAATAATCAGAACTAGAATAACTTTGCAACAATCTTCTAATTCTTTCATTTTCAATCTTCTCAGTCTCCAACTCTTGCTTTAGTTGTGCACACTCCTCAATGTAATGATTAATAGCTTTCTGTTTTGACATCAGTACCGCATTCATCATAGTTAATGCGTTTTCTCTCTCAGAATTCGTCTTTTGAAGATCATTCACTGTTCTATTTAGCACATCATATGACTCTTTCACATAATTGAGATTGAATAGTAATTGTTCTTTCATCTTGTCAAATTCTCCCAATTTTTCATCTTTCTCTTCGCACTGCTTGCAAGATTCCAAGCATTTAAGACACGGTTTGATTATTTCAACAATCTTTTCCACTTCAACAACTTTCTCTACTTCAATAATCTTTTCAACTTCGACTATCTTCTCAACTTCACTCACTTCCTCAGCTTCATTCTCCTGCTTAGCTTCAATCATTTGTTCAGCTTCAATCACTATCTCAGCAACTTTAACTTCTTCACTTTGTTCAGACTTCTCTTCTTAATCAACACTCTCACTTTGTACCTTTATCTGTTCTTTTGCTACTCGTCTCTCCTTCAGCTTCTTCACTCTATCTGCAAAATAAAATTCAAAACTTTCAGAAGATAAATGAGCTTTTGCAACATTAATATGCATTTCTTCCTCATCATCAATACTGTCATCAGTTGAAGATTGATAAAAAATTATTGTCTTTTCTGAACTATCATCTGAAGAACCAGAATCAGATGGTGTTTGATCAAAAACTGTTGTTCTTTCTGAACTTTCATCTAATGAAATAGACTCTCCTTCTTGATTTTTATCATCACTAGCAAACACTTTCATCCATTCTGTCAACAGATCAGGCTCTTGAACTATTTGTGCAATAAGAGCTACAACTTTTGAATCAGGTGGAATGTATTTATCCCAGCTGAAACCTTCTGCAACTTTTTCATCATCTTGATCAATGATACCATAATAAGCTCTCTTATTTGCATCTTCGATCATTTTTGCATGTGCAGTTTGTGGTTCTTTCTGTTGATGTGGTTGATGAGCAACTTGTTGATATATGGCTTTCTGATAGTAATCATCTTTTCCAAACGGATTCTGTGCTCCACTTGCTTCTCGATTTTTGCATTCTCTCTTGAAATGACCTTTCTCCTTACATCGAAAACAAGTAACTTTAGATTTATGAAAACCCAAAGTAGATACATTAGCATCCATAAAATCATTTCTTCCTGTAATCATTTTGAATTTTTCAGCTCTTCTCAAAACACTCGCTAAACACCATTTTATATCCATCAGCTCCATTTCTTCAACATCTATCTGATCATAATCGTCTTTTGTCAACATAGGATTTCCAATCTTTCCAGCAACCAATCCTTCATATGATTCCAACACATTAGTTAACAAAGACATATGACTTTTGACAACTTCTTCTGAAAAACTTTGACCATTCTGAAGATGCAATGCGATGTTGCAATTTAAAACATGACCATTTTTGTTGTTTGAGTTTTGAACTTGATGACTTGAACTTGAAGCTTTTGGATTAACACTCGGATATGAAGAGAATCCACTGCTGCTGCTGTTTGAGTTTTGATTGATTGATTCGGATGAATTATCAACACTGAAAGCAGTTTGGATTTTCGGACTTGGTTCAAAATTTTGAACACTCCCTTTGTAATACATCTTAACATCTTGTTGTGCATTTGAATTGTTCATTCTTACAATCTTTTGTTGTTCCAGATCTTGACCTTCAATCTTTTCAATAAACTGAGAAATCGTCAATCCATCATATTCTCCAGTGTTCTTTATAATCATCAAATACGTACCCCACTCTTTCTGAGGTAAAACATCAGCTAATTTATCAACCCATTCCTCTCGTTCTTTATTTATACTCAACAATGACATTGAACGAACTAGGTGACAATATCTTTCAATCAATTTCTTTGTATCTTCTCCTGGTAAACTAGAAAATAAATCAAATTCTTTCTTTAGCAATGCTTTCTTGCTCTTAATCATCTTTTCACTACCCTCAAACTTAGTTTTGAGTGCATCCCAGATCGATCGTGAAGTATTGTCATGTTGAAGCAATATGAAAATGTCTTCTTTAATAGCTTGCTGTAGCAGACTGATCATCATCTTTTCTGCTTTATACATGTCTCATTCTTTGTCATTTAGTTCAAAAATTGCTTTGATAACTCCCAACTCAGTACGTGGTCTAACATACTTTTTCTCGATACATTCCCAAGATCTCAAATGAGTTGTCTGAACCCAATTTTCAAAACGATCTTTCCATCCATAATACTCTTCAATGCCCATAAGCTTCGGGGGTTTTTGTAAAGTTCCGGTCTCATTTTCCATGTTCATGCTTTGAGCAATGGCAGCTGGAGTAGTCGGTGATGTTGCAAACGCATTATAGAATTCCTCTTCCATGATTCAATAACAAGTTTTTCAAAACTGACACTTTCAAACGAAATAGTACTTCAAGCGAAATCACCTCAAACGAAATAACCAGTTCAAGCGAAATTACCAACACAACAGTTTCAAACGGAATACCCAGTTCAAACGGAATCCCTAATTTCGTATGAACTTTTCAAACGGAATCACAAGTTGAAACGAAATCACTTATTTCGTTTGAAACTCTCAAGCGGAATTAGGCACAAATTCAAACGTGATTACGCTGATGTCATCATTTCGGTCTGAACTTTGTCAAATTGATCAAGTTTTAAGTCGTTTTAAGATCTGAAACTTTCAAGGGTTTGTTAAAACACAAATGCGCTTATTATGTGAGAAATTCAAAACATTTTGACCATGAAAACTTGTTAATTTTGAAAGAAAAGTGTAGAAAACAGAAATTTTAAGCTGAATCGGTAAGAACTCCTCCTGAGCTCTGATACCACTTGCAGGATCGTGTACGGACCCGAAATGAGTCGATCAGAGAAGTTCTACACAATATGAAAGGCGGAAACAGACATATTATGTGTGATTCAACAAGATATTCACTTTAACTGTTGTTCTGATTAACTTGACAAAGTTTTACAGCGAAACAATACTTCGACAGCACTTTGACTCCGGAAACACACATACACAACTATCTCAAACGAAGTCAGGACATCACTATTCATAGGCAGGCTGATTCCGCTTGAACCGGTTCAAACGAGATTACATTCAAGCGGAATTACTAGTTCAAACGAGATTACCATTTCAAGCGGAATTAACTAAGTGATTTCGCTTGAAATGCACTTGTTGATTTCAAACGGAATTACACTATGTAATTTCGTTTGAATTTGCCTGTAGACCTATTTTTTACAGTTTTCTCGTATTACGTGCCCTGATCTATCTAATACAATACAAGACGAAGTCGACAGACGCATGCACTAACAATTATTCAAACAAAGTTATTTTTGATAAACTTGTTTGTTTATTTCTCTTTTGCTTCATCATCATCATCAATTTTTATTTATTTATTTTTTTTTGAAAGTCATAAGAAAAACCGAGCTTGTTACTAAAACAAAAGGGTTAAAAATAAAAAGGTTTTGGTGGGTGAAAGGGTGTTTGTTTTGGGTTATGAAATGAAAAGGTTTAGGCTCAAAGGGGTTAACTAGGGGGATTTTGGGTAGGTGGTAAAAAAAATAATGGTGTAGAAATAAAAAGGGTTAGTCCTAATGCCTCCATCATTTACTTACTCGGGTTTAAGTTGGTAAGGACCGGGAATGTATCGTCGTGGCAAGTTCAAGAGTCGTAAGAACCAAGCGGCTATTCACACAAAAAATGAAAAATGAGCAATTAGTTTAAAGATATGTATTTGTATGCTCAATAATGGCTCAAAACTCACTTTTTGTGGGAATGGGTTTTTATGTGATCAAGTATATATAATCAAATTTTAACTAGGTTTGTCATGCCGTTTCATAATTTTCTTATGTTGGTTCTTTTTATCACGACGCTATTGGTTGTAAATTTGTAAAAATATAACCTTCTTAGAACTTGAAATTCCCAAATTAAACCTAGACAAGTAAAAAAATATTTTTGAAAAAATTTGGGGTGATTAGCGGTTCCAATAGAGTTTTATGTAAGGCTTGTATTTAGGACTTGCAAGATTCAAGGTTTTAGCATCCCCCCCCCCCCCACACTTAAATTACACATTGTCCTCAATGTGTCCCAAAAATAAGTTTTTAGGTTGATTAGATGTGTAAAAAGGGGTGAAAAAGCAAAATTTTATGTTACTGGGCGTCTGGACACGGCCCCGTGGTGTCCGGGCACGACCCCGTGTTCAAATCGCCAGTAACAAAAGTTTGTAAAAAGAAACAGAAGTCTGGGCACGGGGGCGTGGTCAATTAGCACGCCCCGTGTCCAGTTACCTGAACTGGGCATTTCCTGTAGATTGTGCAGCACGGGGCCATGTTGGGCAGGCACGGCCCGTGCTGAACTTGCTGTTATGAAGAAAAATTTGTCGGGTGGCCCTGTTTTCTTGCATGGGGTGCTGGTTCATGTTTCCCTTGTTATCCTTCACCATCCCGAGTGTGTTTTATTCCTGAAAATTAAAACTAAACTAGAAAACATAAAAATTAATCTAAACTAAACTAAGGATAGTTCCGCGGAATGCCTCCGTGGTGCGCCACGTTTATAAGGGTCCTTGGCTAGACCCAAAGCCTGGTCATATGTTACCCAAGTGGGATGTTTTGCATCCCATGCTACACCGTCGGAGAGCATCATCCAAACTCGAGTCAATGATCTTCATGTAGTTGACCGGGTCTTCGTCTTCTACTCTTTTTCCAACTCCAAACTTCATTTCCTTGTCCCCAATCCTCAATGTTAGTGTTCCATCATTCATATCTACCACTGCTTGAGCCGTAGCTAGGAATGGCCTTCCTAAGATGAGTGGTACTTCGGTATCTTCCTCCATATCTAGTATGACAAAGTCTGCCGGGAAGACAAATTCGCCGACTTTGACCAATAGATTTTCAGCGACACCTTGTGGATATTTGATGGATCTATCGGTGAGTTGTATGCTTATTTTTGTAGGTCTTGTTTTCCCTAAGCCGAGTCTGTCACACCCCAATATTTCCACGTTTCACCGGTGGGACCGGTAGGGGAGTATCGTGACGTAGTTGATATCATCATAGTCAAACAACACAATATAGAAATGCACAGCGGAAGCAAAAGATAAATATATTACAATCCGAATATAAAGTAATATCAAGTATTACAACGGAAAGTAAAGGATCCACAGGCGGATCAAATAAAAGGAAAAGCTGTTCAACAGACTTTGACATCTAGAGCTTGCGAGACTTTATTATTGATGCCTGGAGTAGCCAGCCTATTACGTATAGTACCTGCACTTAACCTTTTTGGAAAATACGTCAGTTTACACTGGTAAATACAATTAACTGACACGTTTTGAAAAGGTTTAATGAAAATTGATTTGAATGCACGTGGCACAAACTTTTTATAACTTGGGATAATTATTTATATATATAAACTTGTAAAAGAATTACATGTTCCTTATGCGTTCAGTAGCCCGGTTCGTGCCGGGTTAAAGATCAATAGACACACCACACGATATAGTCCCGCGGCGGGTTATTCCCGAAGGCGGTTATACCTTAATATTTATTTATGCACCAACGGGTGTACGCCTACACCCGCATGCTTAGGTCGTGGCCATTTCGTAAAATGATGCCAAGGATATCCGGGACATGGTCATTAACCCCCCAAAGGCGTTAAGCAAACAAAACATATTTTTAAACGGTCATCTCGATAATACTTAACCACCAAACGGTTAAGGTCGAATGCCCGACCAAGCGGTATTTTATATACCATACCCCAAGCCCGTATAAGGGAAAATAAGTTAAAAGTATTTACCTGAGCTAAATATAAATTCAATCCCAGCCATATATCAATTCAGCAAGTACAGATAGCTTTTACTGGGCTCCAAATCTGGAACGAAGGTTTTTAATAACCTATTAGAATCCTAACGGGTCTTTAATTTAGCCTTGACTTAGACCGGTTAGTTTTCAAAAGGAAGATACGGTTCAAACGCATGATAAAGCGAAGACCGGATTAGAATGTGGTTCTGACCCGACAAGCTTGTATGCTTGTTTAATATGGGTAGCTTAAACACATCCTGGATTTTGAGATAAAAATGATATGGTTTGACCCGTTTCGGCTAATATATGCAAACTAGTTACATAAGCCGATCCGAACGCGAAAAGTGCGTAACGAGTAACCAAATGAATCATATATAGGTTTCCTAAGTTAATATGCCTTAAATATGTTGTGATATCAGTAGGATATCTTCCATTATGCCCAAAACGAGTTTAATCTCAAAATAAGCCCCGTAGGGGTATTTTGGTCATTTTAAAGATTATAAAAGAGGTTAATTAAAATTATGAGATTCGGGTACGAATACATCAGTAGAATAACTTATTTTATTAGGTCATATCAGTTGGTAATAGGCCTTATATGGCAAAATGGTTTTAAACCCAGACTATGCGTTTAATACGCGTAAAAAGCTATTTTAAGCGATTTCCGGGTTATACAGGAAATCTGAGTTTTCTGATCAGGTTATAAAGTTCAAAATACTTTATTTATTGTATGAAATCAGTAGCAATTGGATTGGTGTCAAAATACTATGTAGAACTCATTTTATACATAAAAAGGGTATAATCGGTATTTACCGAATCAACGCCATAACCTTAGGTTATGATCAATTTTAAAATAATTAAAAATCCTTAAAAATCTCAAAATATTATATTTCATCAGTGGGTAAAAGGTTTGGTGTCAAAAATTGGGTTTAGATAGGCTTTATGCTAATTGCGCCGTTTAATTACTAAAAGGCGTTATAATTACGCTAATGAGCATAACTCCTAATCTAGACCTCCAACTGATGTGAAATTTATAGGGACATGTTTATAAATTAGTAGTAAAGATTATTGTCCTTTCACATTTCTAAAATTCTCGTTCTATGGTCAAAAGGGCATTTTGGTCAACATTAAGCAATTAACGGAAACGTGTAAACGAATGGGGCAAACAACGAACCAATCACAGATGGTTATACCAACATGTAACCTGGTCCTAAGGAAGCCCTAAGGCATTTCTAAACCCATCTAAATCGGGTCAGAACTGAAGTCAAAGCAAAAGTCAAAGTTTTGCGAATTTCGGTTTCGAACCGGGTCTAAACAGAAAATTGTCGGATCAAACAAGCTTAGACCAATTCTTATACTTATTACCAAGTTATATAAGTGATAAAATAGGTTACATGCCTTCTACATTGCTAATTATGCGTTAATCCGAAAATTAAGGTTCTGTTGACTTTTTATAAACAACTTTGACCCGACATTTGATCTAGTTAGAGCGAGAATCAGAGGGTACCCTTCTAAGGGTTTATTGCCCACATAAATACCAAGTTATAACTACCTTCAATTTGACTAATCACTGGACCATTAATAATTAATCAATAAGTCAAACCTTAATTACGACGGTTTGGCTTTTAAGCTAATAACTAAGTAAAACTCAATTAGGGAAGGTTAAGCATACTTACAGAAGTCCTATGCATGATTAGGGATGCTTAGGGTCTGCTCTTGAACACCCAAAAGCTCCAGAAATGCAGATGGAATGAATGCAAGAATGTTGCAAACATTGTGGCTTTATATAGTGATTTAGGATGCTCATGATCATGCCACACAAGTCTAGCAATGTTCCCAGATCATTTACATGTGCCCCTAAGGTCTAAAAACATGTAGGGGTCGCCCATGGAGTGAAAATATCTGATCTAAGTCGGTTAGAAGGCATAACAGGCTGCTGCCTGTAATTATCTGTATCTGGGGACCTCACGCGGCCCGCGTAAGACTTTAACATGTCTTACGCGGCCCGCCTAAGACATGATTTCAGGTTAAACAATTTTCCACTTTTGCATCTTGGCTCTTGGTTCATCCAAAGGTCAATTTAACTTTATAATTTGCATTATGAGCCCCTCTAATTGACTTATAAGGGCTTCAAGACTTATACCCACTTTGTTAAGTCCTTGGTTATCACCCGAAAAGTCATAATTTTCAACGTTGACGCTTTAACCCCGCGTGTACGAATTTGATCATAACTTTCTCATACGATAACGAAACTTGGTGAAATTTTTATCATGTATTCTAGTGAGCATATTTAATCGTTACAAAGCTTTGGGATTGCTAAAAGGTCACTCAGAGGTATACCTTAAACATGTTGACACATTTAACCCCTGTAGTTTGTAATCTCTCACTTTCTTTCAAAATCAGCTTCGTATGATCCATGATTCGTTCGTTTAAGGGTACGAGCATCATGTAGGGTTACTGTAAAGTATATTTATCCCTTGTTGACATTTTGAACCCTTATATTCACATACTTTCCATGTTTGTCAACTTTAGTCCCTCTGGAGTATACTTTCACACGTTCAAGCTTAGGACACGTGTCAATACATTATAGGACGTGAATTTTCGAGGTGTTACATCCTCACCCCCTTAAAAGAAATCTCGACCTCGAGATTTGTTAAGATGATGGAAGTACTTTTTGTTGCATAATGGACTTAACTTCTATAACATATTTGGAGTCTTTCCAAGCTCCCAAAGTGACCCCTATATTAGGCACATGTATCCATTTTGGGGCTTCTTAACCTGTCGATCCTCAATCGATACAGGATACTCATCACATCTTAAATCTGCATATCATTATATGATAGTGTTTCTTGACTTATTGGCGAAACACATCCTTCAGTAACTAGTGTGCAATGTATTTCGAGCTCTGCCAAGCTCCTTAAATAGGTTTTAGCTTATAAGCTACTTGATCTTGATACATTCGATTTCCTTCGAATGATTCTATATATTCAGAGCTTAACTAGCCTGATAATTTAACAAATTTGGCACACCCTTCCTGGGTGATATCTCTTGTTTGAACTTTATTCCTTAATAAGAATTTAGGAGGGTTGCTATTTTCATTAATTCTTGATTTTCTGCCGAATACTGGCAACTTATAGATGATTAGGGATTTGTATGGTCTTATTTGTTGTTTCCAATGCGACTTCCAGATCCTGATAATTGGACTTCCCAAAGTCTCGTCCATCCAACGGATGTTTAGATATTTCATCTATACAAGGTCTCCAAGGGAGCCACCTTGATACTTATATAACAACTATTATGGAAAAGCTTATCTTAAGGTGAGATGGTTATCCCAACCATTGCTCAAAACTAATCTTAAGGAGTAGCTAATCTTTACAGTTAGTCGAACAAATCGACGATCCTGGGCAGCTGATGGCGATTCTTAATCGTAGCCTAATTAGGGTTGCGGTAATAATGCATAAGCAAAATGAACCGTCTTTCATAATTAACTATACCGAATTCTCAGGATATTGTGTTAGGCTATATGAACCCTCTATTTTAAACTTAGTTAATTTGGGTTTTGATTCTTCCAATGATGGTACTAGCCGTCTTGGTGATTTTATAATAATACAGCCTTAAATGGGATACAAACCTTAACTCTACCTGTCTCTCAGGGGTAACAAGGAAATCTTAGGAGAAGATATTCAAGATTCGAGGAGGTTACAGAGATTTTTACAAATCTCAGGCTCCAATTCATCCACCATTGCTTGTGTCAATTAAGTGACACATTTTCGTTACGAGTCCACGAACTCCCTGATCTGGAACATTTACTTGGACTATTCCATTCTGGATATCTCCTTTGAATACCATTAGCTGACTTTAGTACCCTATGACCATTGGAATATCTTTGTGGTCCCATGCATTAAACCTCTATGCTGATCAGGCATGGAAGCAATCTATGGAGCATATTAAGATATACCAATCCTCATATGGCGCTTTTTATCATACCGTTTGGTATTCGCAATCGTTAGAGATCAAAGAGATATCAACTCTAAATGCTGACGCATTACACCTAGAGAGGAGATACTTCTAAAATTTTACGCCTGAAGGTTTAACAGGAACAGCAGGAATGGTTCTTATGATTTCACCTGTAAGTTTTATCTTACACTTAATATCTGGGGTTCTTACGGGAAAATTTTCAAAAGTTTGCTAAGCTTAAGATCTTATGAGAGACTTAGCAGCACCTTAACCCAAACGTATCTCCTAGAAATCAAATCACAATAAGGGTTTTATCTGGTGTCATTATTAACGTGAGCTACCCCTAATCATTCATCAGGAGGGTTAAACGCCTCCATTCTTAATCCCTTTTAAACTTAGCTGCAAAATCTTTGACAAATTTTAGGGTAGTCTCAGCTTTGACTGGTTGTTTCTTAGTCTATACAACGTGAGTAGCTGAGGTAGATCCATAATGGGTTTATAATAAGCAGGCTTTGGAACCTTAATGTGCCCTCTTATTTTCGATCCTAACCACCAATAATCATTTGCATTAAGCTTAGATTTTGGGTAAATTGAATAGAGCACTAACTCTGCCAATGAATTAAAATTTGCGACTTACTGTCGACAATCTAGAACTTTTATGGCGAGAGTTAGAAAATTCTTATCTCATTTTTTTTCCATTTCGTGACATGGATATTAGGTTTTTCTAATAAGGTCCTTAAAACTTGGGACATCCCATATTGCATAAGGGGATCTTTCTTGAGGATTTCATTAATGTCCTCACTAACTAAGGGTATTGTCATCGAATGACTGTGATGTGTACCTTACCATGTCCTTTTCAGCATAACCGCTGATATACCTAATGGTTTCTACTTCATCTAACGATTTCTTGTAATCGATGGTCCCTTTTTAATATTGAAGTCTCTTGACTTCCAAGAGACGAAGTACTTTTAAGTACATCTTAAAAAGAATGGGCTCTTTGCCATATATGATTTTGTTTGGTTTATCCTTCGCAATTGAAGTATGAATAAAGCTCTTCTCATGAGTAGTGACATGTGTTTTAAAGCGAGCAGTATTTGGCTTCTTGAGCCTTTTCATGAATTTTTTTCTTATAGCCTTTCTAATAGCTGCGTTAATTACAGTTTTGGAGATTAACTCCCTTAACATTGAGGTTCACCTTGGATGCACCTTTAACATTTGTCGCATCTCCAGCCTCGCGACTGTTGTTTGTCTCTTCCGAGTGTTCCATACTCGAATCTTCGGTATTAAACACCAAATTTAACAAGTGCTTGGGCAATCCACACCCAGTATCTCCTTGAATGGTCAAAGGCTCACCATAAGGAGTCTTGATAACTACTTGCTTCTCATCACATAAAGTATGGGCTTGGTTACAGGATGACCAACCCATCTTCTATTATTATATCGAGTCCTTCTATTTTAACGGAAACAAGGACAGTGGAAAGAATGGTTCCTAATGGATATAAAACATCCATCTAATGTTGCTGAAGCAGTCTCTGAGGTACTATCGGTCGATTTTACTTTATACCTAACGCTTAGAGTTTTAACAGGCAGATTTAATGATTTACAAAATCTATTGTCTATGAAAGACTTATCTGAACCTGAATCAAATAATACTCTAGCATGAGCGTTATTGATTTAGAAAGTACCTGTTGTGACATTGTCATCCTGAATAGCCTCTTGAGCGTCCATTTCAGAGCTTCCAGCTTTGGTCTCCTTAGCCTCCCCAGGCTTCTTGGTTTTATTTGGGTAATTTGTCTTGATGTGCCCTATTTCATTGCAACCATAGCAGGTTGCGTCTCCCAATCTCTTGCAATCCAAGGTCTTATGCTCCTTGGACTTGCAGATTCCACTGGGTAGAGGCTGAGATTCAAACCTGCATTTCCCGAGGTGGTATTTCCTACAAGTTTTGCATCTGGTCTTTTCGCCTGCCTGTTGGTTGTTCTTCAAGTCCTTGCATTCATGGGTCTTGTGATCCATCTCTTTACAGATGACACATCCCCTGGTCTAATCATAGAAACATTTTCCGAAGTGTTTCTTCCCGCAGGTTTTACATTCGGGTTTTGCCTCCTTTGGTTTGGACTGGTTGTAGTTTGAACCGGTCTTACCCTTTTTGTAACCCTTATTTGGGGTATTATCGCACTTTCGCTTATGATCCTTTAATACAAGGTCCACAGCGTTATTTACGGCTGTATCTATCATAGCTTGTAACTCGGTGCTTGATATGTTCAGCCTTGCATCATCATTCTGATCAACTGGACGATTGTGAGCTTCAGAGGAGTCAGCCATGGTGAAGCTTTGAAGGCTACAAACCAAGTAGTAATAATTGGTTTAACTATATGGTGAATTGTCGAATTTGATGATTAAATAGCCATGGTACAAATAAGCCATATAGGCGAATAGATAGTATTAAATTTATTTGATTATGTTTTGCCTAGGTTTTTAAATAAACCATCCTTGGCGAGTAAATGGAATATGATCCTTCATATCTATAGACAGGGGACATAAGTCACGACTATCAATGTCGTACCGACAATTTATATAGCACAAGGGCTTGTTCCCAAGGACTTTTGATGGCACAGGGGCCTTGTCACTAGGGAAAAATTTAAAACATAATTGATGATTCCTTTGGATCGGAAAATTTCATAGTTCATTGTCTTGACAAGAAGTTATGAAATATACTATCTTTTTCATGCATTCGTCCTTGCCCGTAGGTATACATCCTAAAATGGAGGTTTTGATGTGTACACCATGTTCGACGTTTATTAGACATGATTCCTATTGATCATTTATGCTAAATAAGGGGTTTGGAAATTCCTAATATAAAGATGACAAGTGTGATTTATCGCATCACTGTTGCCGGGAGTGTTAACATGTTTGCAGATGTTAACAAGGGTCTGAATCTCTTTTTAAACAGGTTTTACCATCTTAGCTAGGTCTTTAATGATGTTCAAGCTAGGTTATACCTTTTAAGATTCTCTTTTAATATTTATACTGGCAGGAAAGGAATGATATTCATTTTATTCAGGATTTTTATCATAAATCCTAATTTACAAGTTAATAATAGCACAAATGGCCTAGTCGCGTAGACAAGTTTAATTTATAAGCCCAGATTTTATGGAATCGAGGCATTAAGGTTTGAATCAAAGTCCATTACCTTTTCTTGACAGGGAGTTGTAGGCTATGACTGTCTTTAGTCTCAGAGGACGTTAATTATAGCCCGTGGGCATTTCATCCTTAATGGATGATTATTCTAATAAGGAAAATTGGAGTAATCTTATTTAAGGATGACTCATGTGATTTTATCGAACCACGTCTGCCAGGAATGTTAACATGTTACAGATGTTAACAAGGATTTGAATCTCTTGAATAGGTTCTACCATCTTGGTCTTGTCTGCAGTGACATTTAGGCTAGGTTTTACCTTTAAGATTCTTTTTAATATTTAACGCAAAACAATCCTAAATTGAGGTGTTAACAAGGATCTGAATCTAATTGAGGAACTACCATCTTGGCCCTGTCTCAAAATAACACGTGGCTAGGTCTTGTTCTTTTTAGATTTTGCCATTTTATTATAATGGTAGATCTTATAAAAGGAATGTTATTTTCCATTTATTTCATATTACATGTTTAGAATGAAAACTTAAATTTAATCAATCCACTATAAAGTTAAAAAGTTCATGTTTGCCCTAAACGGGACTTGAAAGGAATAATGTTGTCCTCGAAGGGACTGAAAGATAAATACGTCCTTATAAGGACTATTAAGGGAGCGATCTGTAGCAAAAGGAGTTTTCTTCTTCATTTTAATTCTAAATGTTTTCTCCTCAGTTGCACGTTTATCCTAATCGCAGTACAAGGCTCCGCATTCCTCGGCTTCGGATGGGGAGGATTTCCATTACGGCTCCTTTGATTGGCGATATATTAGAAGTATATAAAATTGAAAGCAATAGTTCTCCGAATAGAGACGAGAGTATTCCTATGTTAAGTCTAGACTCAGAAGGTCAAGGAATGTGCTACTGTGTCATTGAGATTAAACACAAAAGGATAGTGTTTAATTCACTCAATGTTGGCTCTGATACAAACCTGTCACACCCCGATATTTCCACGTTTCACCGGTGGGCCCGGTAGGGGAGTATCGTGACGTAGTTGATATCATCATAGTCAAACAACACAATATAGAAATGCACAGCGGAAGCAAAAGATAAATATATTACAATCCGAATATAAAGTAATATCAAGTATTACAACGGAAAGTAAAGGATCCACAGGCGGATCAAATAAAAGGAAAAGCTGTTCAACAGACTTTGACATCTAGAGCTTGAGAGACTTGATTATTGATGCCTGGAGTAGCCAGCCTATTACGTATAGTACCTGCACTTAACCTTTTTGGAAAATACGTCAGTTTACACTGGTAAATACAATTAACTGACACGTTTTGAAAAGGTTTAATGAAAATTGATTTGAATGCACGTGGCTCAATTTTTTTATAACTTGGGATAATTATTTATATATATAAACTTGTAAAAGAATTACATGTTCCTTATGCGTTCAGTAGCCCGGTTCGTGCCGGGTTAAAGATCAATAGATACACCACACGATATAGTCCCGCGGCGGGTTATTCCCGAAGGCGGTTATACCTTAATATTTATTTATGCACCAACGGGTGTACGCCTACACCTGCATGCTTAGGTCGTGGCCATTTCGTAAAATGATGCCAAGGATATCCGGGACATGGTCATTAACCCCCCAAAGGCGTTAAGCAAACAAAACATATTTTTAAACAGTCATCTCGATAAAATACTTAACCACCAAACGGTTAAGGTCGAATGCCCGACCAAGCGGTATTTTATATACCATACCTCAAGCCCGTATAAGGGAAAATAGGTTAAAAGTATTTACCTGAGCTAAATATAAATTCAATCCCAGCCGTATATCAATTCAGCAAGTACAGATAGCTTTTACTGGGCTCCAAACTGGAACGAAGGTTTTAATAACCTATTAGAATCCTAACGGGTCTTTAATTTAGCCTTGACTTAGACCGGTTAGTTTTCAAAAGGAAGATACGGTTCAAACGCATGATAAAGCGAAGACCGGATTAGAATGTGGTTCTGACCCGATAAGCTTGTATGCTTGTTTAATATGGGTAGCTTAAACACATCCTGGATTTTGAGATAAAAATGATATGGTTTGACCCGTTTCGGCTAATATATGCAAACTAGTTACATAAGCCGATCCGAACGCGAAAAGTGCGTAACGAGTAACCAAATGAATCATATATAGGTTTCCTAAGTTAATATGCCTTAAATATGTTGTGATATCAGTAGGATATCTTCCATTATGCCCAAAACGAGTTTAATCTCAAAATAAGCCCCGTAGGGGTATTTTGATCATTTTAAAGATTATAAAAGAGGTTAATTAAAATTATGAGATTCGGGTCCGAATACATCAGTAGAATAACTTATTTTATTAGGTCATATCAGTTGGTAATAGGCCTTATATGGCAAAATGGTTTTAAACCTAAACTAGGTGTTTAATACGCGTAAAAAGCTATTTTAAGCGATTTCCGGGTTATACAGGAAATTTGAGTTTTCTGATCAGGTTATAAAGTTCAAAATGCTTTATTTATTGTATGAAATCAGTAGCAATTGGATTGGTGTCAAAATACTATGTAGAACTCATTTTATACATAAAAAGGGTATAATCGATATTTACCGAATCAACGCCATAACCTTAGGTTATGATCAGTTTTAAAATAATTAAAAATCCTTAAAAATCTCAAAATATTATATTTCATCAGTGGGTAAAAGGTTTGGTGTCAAAAATTGGGTTTAGATAGGCTTTATGCTAATTGCGCCGTTTAATTACTAAAAGGCGTTATAATTACGCTAATGAGCATAACTCCTAATCTAGACCTCCAACTGATGTGAAATTTTTAGGGACATGTTTATAAATCCGAAGTAAAGATTATTGTCCTTTCACATTTCTAAAATTCTCGTTCTATGGTCAAAAGGGCATTTTGGTCAACATTAAGCAATTAACGGAAACGTGTAAACGAATGGGGCAAACAACGAACCAATCGCAGATGGTTATACCAACATGTAACCTAGTCCGAAGGATGCCCTAAGGCATTTCTAAACCCATCTAAATCGGGTCAGAACTGAAGTCAAAGCAAAAGTCAAAGTTTTGCGACTTTCGGTTCCGAACCGGGTCTAAACAGAAAATTGTCGGATCAAACAAGCTTAGACCAATTCTTATACTTATTACCAAGTTATATAAGTGATAAAATAGGTTACATGCCTTCTACATTGCTAATTATGCGTTAATCCAAAAATTAAGGTTCTGTTGACTTTTTATAAACAACTTTGACCCTACATTTGATCTAGTTAGAGCGAGAATCAGAGGGTGCCCTTCTAAGGGTTTATTGCCCACATAAATACCAAGTTATAACTACCTTCAATTTGACTAATCACTGGACCATTAATGATTAATCGATAAGTCAAACCTTAATTACGACGGTTTGACTTTTAAGCTAATAACTAAGTAAAACTCAATTAGGGAAGGTTAAGCATACTTACAGAAGTCCTATGCATGATTAGGGATGCTTAGGGTCTGCTCTTGAACTCCCAAAAGCTCCAGAAATGCAGATGGAATGAATGCAAGAATGTTGCAAACATTGTGGCTTTATATAGTGATTTAGGATGCTCATGATCATGCCACACAAGTCTAGCAATGTTCCCAGATCATTTACATGTGCCCCTAAGGTCTAAAAACATGTAGGGGTCGCCCATGGAGTGAAAATATCTGATCTAAGTCGGTTAGAAGGCATAACAGGCTGCTGCCTGTAATTATCTGTATCTGGGGACCTCACGCGGCCCGCGTAAGACTTTAACATGTCTTACGCGGCCCGCCTAAGACATGATTTCAGGTTAAACAATTTTCCACTTTTGCATCTTGGCTCTTGGTTCATACAAAGGTCAATTTAACTTTATAATTTGCATTATGAGCCCCTCTAATTGACTTATAAGGGCTTCAAGACTTATACCCACTTTGTTAAGTCCTTGGTTATCACCCGAAAAGTTATAATTTTCAACGTTGACGCTTTAACCCCGCGTGTACGAATTTGATCATAACTTTCTCATACAATAACGAAACTTGGTGAAATTTTTATCATGTATTCTAGTGAGCATATTTAATCGTTACAAAGCTTCAGGATTGCTAAAAGGTCACTCAGAGGTATACCTTAAACATGTTGACACATTTAACCCCTGTAGTTTGTAATCTCTCACTTTCTTTCAAAATCAGCTTCGTATGATCCATGATTCGTTCGTTTAAGGGTACGAGCATCATGTAGGGTTACTGTAAAGTATATTTATCCCTTGTTGACATTTTGAACCCTTATATTCACATACTTTCCATGTTTGTCAACTTTAGTCCCTCTGGAGTATACTTTCACACGTTCAAGCTTAGGACACGTGTCAATACATTATAGGACGTGAATTTTTGAGGTGTTATAGAGTCGGTTGAACATTGATGAGGGTATGAGGTTGATGCTTGCCCCGAGATCGGCTAGTGCATTACGAATAGGGGATTCCCCAATCGAGCAAGGAATTGCTTCCGGGGTCAAGCTTCTTTTGCGGGAGTTTGTTGAGCAGTAAGGCGGAGCATTCTTCGCCTAAATTAACTAATTGCAATGATTCAATTTTCCTTTTATGTGTGAGGAAGTCCCTCATAAATTTTGAATATTTAGGCATTTGAGTGAGGACTTCGATAAATGGAATATTAACATGCAATTGTTTTAGTAAATTTTCGAACTTTGCGAATTGCTCATCGGTCTTTTGACGAATTAACCGACCGGGGTATGGAACCGGAGTAGTCTTAGTAGGCTCTTGAACTGGTGGAGAAGCCTTCTCTTGTTGGGGCATGGGTGGAGTTGTGGTTTGGCTAGATTGGCTTCTTTCAGTTGGTGGTAGTGGAGCGTCTTCGGGTCCCACGGTACGGTTTCTCAATGTTATGAGATGTACTTGCGCCTTTGGGTTGGTTTCAGTATTACTTGGTAACGCGCCTTGTGGTCTCTCAGAGAAATTTTGAGCTATTTGATTTAATTGTTTTTCAATGTTTTGAATGCTAGCTTGTTGATTTCTAAAATTCGATTCCAATTGTTGAAATCGATCCGAGTTTTTCTTTTCGGTGTCGGAGATGAGGCGAGATACAGTATCTTCAAGCTTTTCTCGTCCACCTTGTTGTTGAGAGAAATTTTGTGGTTGTTGAAAGTTTGTTCGTTGGTTTATATTTTGTTGGTTACTACTATTGCCGGGTTCTCTCCAACCAAGGTTAGGGTGGTTACGCCATCCTTGGTTGTAGGTACCCGTTGGAGGATCCGACGGCCTAGGTCTATTATCAATGTAGCTTACCGTTTCTGTTTGATCATCTAATTCTTTCATACAACTCCAATTTTCATGTGGCCCACCACACCCCTCACAAGCCATAACCGAGACCGTTTTTGCCATTTCTAACTTTTTGATTTTTGAAGAAAGGGCCTCGATTTGAGCTTGTAAAGAAGTGCTTTCATCAACTTTCTGGGCACCCGGGGCAATAGATTTATTGCCTCGGGGAGTGTGCCATTGAAAATTGGTTTGAGCAATTTCCTCAATTTGATTATAGATTTCATTTGGGTGACGATTACCTAAAAGTCCCCCGGAGCTAGA
The DNA here is from genome assembly GCA_030545235.1 of Helianthus tuberosus. Taxonomy (NCBI): domain Eukaryota; kingdom Viridiplantae; phylum Streptophyta; class Magnoliopsida; order Asterales; family Asteraceae; genus Helianthus; species Helianthus tuberosus. The sequence continues at coordinate 104,367,285 of CM060415.1, read as the reverse complement.
ATCAAGTGTTTGTCTTGTGTGTGGCAACAACCCATTGTAGAAAGTGGATACTTGTTGCCATACCGCAAGACCGTGATGAGGGCACTTTCTTAGTAGCTCCTTGAACCTTCCCAAGTTTCATATAAGGATTCCCCATCCTCTTGTGAATATGTATTAATTTCAGTCATGAGTTTAGTTGTTTTAGCAGGAGGGAAATACTTATATTGAAACTTTTGGGCTAGTTCATCCCAGGTGTTTACCGAACCAACTGGGAGGGTGTTAAGCCAAGCCTTAGCTCGGTATTTTAGTGAAAATGGAAACATTCGAAGGCGGATGGCGTCGTTGGATGCTCCATTGATCCGAAATGTATCACATATTTCTAAGAAATTAGTAATATGTAGATGGGGATCCTCGTCCGCAAGCCCATGAAAGGTTGCGAAGTTTTGAAGCATTTGTACCAAGTGCGGTCGAAGTTCAAAGTTGTTGGCTTCGACATTCGGTGCATTGATAGCGGCGCCGAGATTACCTACAGTGGGTCGTAAGTAATCCATGAGGGTACGTTGGTCCGCCATTGGAAGTGGGTCCCCCTAAACTTTCTCTTGGTTTTTAGCTTTAAGTCTTTTTCTGAGAAAGCGTTCGGGTTCTTCAAGAGGTTCTTTTATGTCTCTACTAGAACTGGAGCTCATACACTACGTAGAAAGTTCAGATGTGGCACCTGGGTTCCAAGTCCTGCAATAAAAACAGAAAAGAACGTTGGTCAGAAGCTTCACCACGGCCCCGTGCTCAGATGAACACGGCCCGTGGTCGGAGATACAGTGATTGTTTTCTGGATCCCTGTTACTGGGGAGTTCGACACGGCCCCGTGTTGCGCCGACACGGCCCCGTGCTCAACTCTCTGTAACTCGGAAAATAAAAACTGCCAGTAACAATGCTGGGCACAGCCCGTGTCTGACCAGGCACGGCCCTTGCTGAGCTCTGCAGAAACTGAAAAACTAAGAAAATCCTAAAAAAACAGAAAAATTAGAAAAAACGATTAGGCCGTTGATTCCTAACTTTCTTAAAATCCTTGTGTCCCCGGCAACGACGCCAAAAACTTGATGCGCGTGTGGTGTGATATATATTTAAGTATATTTTAACCCCTTTTTACACGTTAGCCAAGTTTTAAATTTATAAAACACGATATTTTACTAACACCAAACACACATATGGGCAAGTCCACCCATCGTGAGCGTAGTATAGTGTTGGCAAGATACCGAGGTCGTCCAAGGACACAAGAGCTTTTAGTACCAGTTTATCCTCAACGTCTAATCAAATCAAAAGTTAGAAAAAGGTTTTTAAACTAGAAAAATAAAAACTAACTAAAATGCCGAAAAATAAAATAAAAATAAAACAGATAGACAAGATGAATCACTTGGATCCGACTCGTGTTTAGTGTAACCTTTGATTATTTCCGCACTTTTGCACTTTTTAAGAGATTATCTTAGTTATTGTAATAGGCCCCTCTTTTGAAGGTGACGTTACCCTCAACCCAGTAGTTTGAGTCAGCAAGGATACAATCCTAGAGGGTCGGATTATTGAAAGATAATTAATTAAGTTATTAATGCATATTATGGTAGGCCCCTCTTTTGAAGGTGATGTTACCCTCGGCTAAGTAGTCTGAGTCAGCAGGGATACAGTCCTAAGTAGCCGGGTTAAAGTATTAATAGTAGCTTACATATGAGGGGATCAAAGAGTTTGGACCCCCGCCATCCAATACCGGTGGGTATTGAAGGAGGTCCTACTAAATTTGACCCAGGTCCTTGCAGGATCTATACACTGAACAAGGCAAGACTCTTACCAAACCGTTCCCTTAACCCCCGACCAGGTAGCGAACATATCTCCATATAGACCGTGGAGATATGAATGGTGAAAATCTTTTATTTTATATAGACAGTAAAATAATGCCAAGACACCACGGACAAACGATAAGGAAGAATCACCTTCAACATAAGAAACTAGTTATTAAAGTCATTAATACATAACCAAATAAAAAGTGCGAAAAGATTAAAAGTAAAAAGTATTACACTAGACACTTGTCTTCACCAAGTGATGTAAGAGACTTAGGCAAACATGGCCTTTGATTGTCAAGAACTCATACGATCAATCTTGGATCCCGAGATGACTCACACACTCTATGATGGATGATGGTGGTGGATGATGGTGTTGTGATGGTGGTGGGTGGTGGGTGAAGTGTGAGAGAGGTGGTGTGCCAAGGGATGGTTTGCAAATGAGCCAAGCACCCCTATTTATAGGCTGAACAGAGACTCGGGCACGGCCCCGTGTCCACCTTCCTTCTCTTTCTTCATTAATTGCAGTTTGTCTGCATTAGTTGACCACACCCCCGTGTCCGCTGGGCACGCCCCCGTGTGCAGATGCGTATCTGTACTATCAAGATTTCCCCAGATTCTGCGAATCTTAGAGTTGACCACGGCCCCGTGTCCGCTGGGCACGCCCCCGTGGTGGGTGATAGAAGCTTCTACAGCTTTGTCTTTTCTGCAATCACTTGGGCACGCCCCCGTGCTCATTGAGCACGGGGCGTGTTCAGCCTTCTGTTCTCTTGTTTTGCTTGGGAAGATGCTGTCGGGGAGGTCGGACATGCCACGTTTGTTCCTTTTCTTGTATTTATGTTAGATTTAGCTGCCTTTTTGCTTCTTTTGTTCATTTGAGCTCATTTAATCCTGAAAATACAAAAGGAAGACAAAAACACACTTTTTCCAACATTAGTACTAAAAAATGGTTAGTTTTATGCCACAATTGATGTAATTTATATGTTGCATTTTGTGCACATCAGCATCCTGGCCATTAAGGGTATCTCCGGAATATTGCTCTGAGAACAACTCGGTATGAAATTGCGCTGATTATCCTCAGTATATACTGTTGAACTAAAGTTCAGCGTGTAGGATCGAATTCTGACCCGAACGAGTCAATCAGAAGAGTTTTTCACCAAAACAAGAGGCGGAAACAAGTGTTTCGGTGCAATTACAGCCGTATTCACTTTAACTTGTCGATATTATTGATATAGAAGCCTTTTACAATCACAACGACACTTCGGCAGCACTTCGTGGCTCACCGGAAGACAACACACACAACTCCTACTAATTTCGCTCCAAATGACCCTATTTATAAGGATTCTGATTTAGCTCGAAATGAAACGGTGTCATTTCGAGCGGAATCAGACATTAACTTTTCGAGCGGAATCAGAAAGTTAACTTTCGAGCGGAATTAGAATATTACATTTGGAGCGGAATCAGAAAATTATGTGATTTAGCTCGAAATGACAAGGTGTCATTTCGAGCGGAATCACCTCTAAAAATCACTTTCTTGATTATCGTGCCCTAACTCTATACAAGACTCGATACAAGACGTAGGCGACAGACGGATGCACCAACAAACTCCCCCTCGGATGTTGACGGAGTCTTCAGTGTCGAGTCTTCGGTTGTCAAACCTTCAGTCTTTATCAGTCTTTGTGCTTCTCTCCGAAGTATTCTCCATTGTAAGCATCCACAATCAATCTCTTTCTCTTTCTTCCAGAATCTCAATCTAGCTCTAAGCTCTCTCTTGATGTCCTCAGACTCCCCCTCTCACTAAGCTGGGATCGCAGTCTGAAAATCACCATCTTCTCAGATATCGGAATCTGGCTTTGGTCAATCTTCATATCTGCAAATACTCTACCACACACATAAGTTTCTCAAAGATTAAATCTTTAAAATTTAGAAATCATTTGCACAAAACATTAAAAAAATGATTTATTCTCTGCAAACCATTTGTAAAAACTTCTTTATACACTTTCTCCCAAACATGTTCATCAAGTTTAGCACTTGGAATTTTGAACGTCAGCCTTCCAACAACAGTTGTCGAAAATCTTTTTGGATTTTTACAAAATTTATGCTAAAACACACTAAAAATCTTTTTGGATTTTTGAATGAAACAGAAATGCAGTAGAATGAAACAAAAAAATGCAGTAAATGAAATATTTACAAACAATATTTTTGTGAGTTTGTGCAAGAGGATCATATCAGTTTTTGAGACAAATCACTAACACCGTTAAGCTTTAAAACATTTTAAGCTCTAAATGATTCACATTAATTGACGATATTGTTGTCCACTTAAACTCAATCTAAAAACTTTCGAAATGTTTACCGATACGTTAAGGTATATTAATATTGCACTAAGTTCTTATGGACCCCACGATTCAGCATATCCCCTCATCATGCAATACACTGACTCAAGTAATGCCTTTAAACTTCTATCAACTGTGATTTGTGCAAAAACAAAGCAGAATGTTTAAACATTAACAATCAGGTCGATACTTCCGTATACGCAGAGAAAGTCCAATGTTTAAACAAAATAAGAAAAATAAAACAAGTTGAAGTTGTTTAGGCTTTAACCACCAGGTCGATACTTCCGTATACGCAGAGGAGGTCCAAAGCTTAAACGAAACACCAAAGAAAATAAAGCAGAACGTTTAGGCAACAACATCCAGGTCGATACTCACATATACGCAGAGGATGTCCGATGCTTAAACAAAATAAAGAAATAAAACAAGTTTAAGTCTTTGCAAAATGAAATGCACAATCACAGCGACTTTTCAGCAAAGTTGTGAAAGTTCACAAACTAAACCAGTTTTATGTCTTTCGACAATCAGCGATTACTGAGTTGGCACGTAGTCAAGAAGGACAAAACTAAGTACTATGCTTTCGACCATGTTTCCCACTAGAACTAGGCTTTTACATTTAAGTTTGTATCGTTATCGCAAATCTACTAGTCTAGCTGAGCCTACCGTCACATCTTTAGTGAGACCGTTTATCACATTTTGACTTTCCATTTCTTTAGCATGCTGTGACAGTCCACTGATATACTATCATTTCCTCTTTTTTACAACAAAACTCTTTTTTCATTTTATCATGTTTTTGGCTTTTTCAAATTTTCTAATGTTTTTGGATTTTCTGAAATTATACTCTTCCTAAAATACAAATACATCTAAAGAAAAATTGAAAACAAACTGTACAAGAACATGACAACTGATATCGAATCACTTCAATTCGCCATCCACTTGGCATAAACAATCAGAACTCCCCCTCACAACAAACTATTTTCCCATTATGATCTCAAAACACTTAAGTTTGTTTAAATCAAAATGGTTTTTCCGGAAAATCAGTTGTGTTGATTTTGTAAAACCATTAGTAGGTTAGGGATTTGGTTCATCACATTGTTTTTCAACCACTTGTAGGAAATCAGATACAACTTAATGTCCTTGATTTATCACTTGTAAGATCAATCCAATCAAGCATTTTCAACCAATCATCATCTGTTGGTTGAATTCTCAAAGTGCCGATTCCTACTCCACACTTACCAACCTGGGAGTTCCGGCAATTCACACTTCTCAATTTAAAATTTTCAAAACAAACAACATAAGAATGATGCCGATTCATGCTCCGCGATTACCAACTTGGGAGCTCCGGCAAGTCAGGTTTTTACTATTTGAAAAATATATCCACCCAAGCCTGACCTTCCTTGGGTGTAACAACCTCTTCTTCATCTTTACTTTCAACAGACTTGTAAACATTCATTTTGGAAGCATAAAATTCTTTAACTCCTTTTACCTTACCATCAACCATTTTTCCAAAAATGTGTTTCACATTTCTGTTGAAAGCCTTATCAACATCAAATTTTTTCTTGTCAGAATAAAATTGATTTGAAATTTCGACTTTTCCAACTTTCTTCTTAAAATTTTCAACCCTCAGTGGTGGAAAATTCACATCATCCACATTCAGAACTGATTTCTCATCTTTTACCTCAACCCGTGGCTCCTCTGATTTTGTGGAATCAGATTCATCACCAGAACTGTTTCCTGAACCCTTAACAACCTATTTTTGGTTTTTCAAATTTTCTTTTCGTTTTACCACATTCTTTGAACATTCTCCAACCTCAAAAGTGGAGTTTTCAAAGCCTGTAAATTTTCTGGTTGTAAGTTCAGTTTTCGCAACAACTTTTCCTTTGAGTTTACCAAAGACTCCCTGTTTTGTCTGTATTGCCTTTGGACAATTCCTGGCAATATGACCAACTGTTTTACACTGAAAACAGGTTCTTGTCTCTGTCTTCTTCTGAGCAATACTCTTCTTCATGTCCTCTTGCTTCTTTGCAAGGAATTCTTTGTTTGTCTGCTTTTTGAACGCTTGCTCTTTCTCATCTTCTAAAGATTTTCCTGAAACAAACACAGTTTTTGGTTTATAAACTTTTTCATTTTTATAATTTTTCGGTTGATTAAATCCTAATCCTTTCTTTTTGAAATTACAGTTATGGTTTGGTTTTTTATGAATACCAGAACCAGAACTGTAACCCTTTTTCTTGTTTAATCTTTGTTGCACTCTTGAGGTGTAAGGTCTTGGATTTTCAGAAAGATTAATATCTTTTATTTCAGAAATGTTGATTTCTGTTAGTTTGAAAACCTTCTTAATCATTTCAGTTTTAACACCTCTTATTGGAAAAATCTCATCAGAATATAATTTGTCAGAATCTTTCAAAGTATATGCTACTTTGACCGGTTCGTCATTCAAATTAGATTTTGATAGAAAAAATTTCTTATCATAAACCCGTTTGTCCTTTTTGATTGTTGACTTTGACTTATCGGACCCAGACTTTGACTCGGATTTGGACTCCGGTTTTGACTCCTCTATGTCATCTTTGTCTAACACCTGATCGACCACACTTTTTATCAACTTGGACTCATGATCAGTATCGGACGATGTGAACGTGACATCAATATTTTCTGGCAAATTATCCGACGACCCTGACTCCCACTGTAAGTTAATTGCCTTTTTTACTCTTTCGGAATTTGGATTTCGAGACAAATATCCATTTTCGACTGGGGGCGGACATCTATTGTAGACAACACTTGGTTTCTTACCAGAAATTTCTACTTCATCCTCTTCTTTTGTCTCGGAATTCTTTTCTTACGAAGTCTTCTCTTCTTCAAATGTCTTCAATCTTTCCACAATTGGATAAATCCTGTCAACAACAAAAGTAGAACATGAGTAACTTTTCAATAAATTGTTGACTCTTTTAGTTTCAATCTTTTGTGTTGCCAATTTCAATTCCAGCTCAGCACACTTCTCTGTGTAATAGTTGACGTCATCAAGCTGTCTCATGTAAGCTCCTTTGAGTGTATTCAATGCAACTGCTTGTTCACTGTTCGAATCAGTGTACTTGTTAATCTCTCTGTTCAAAGTATCATAAGATTCTTTCAATCTTTTTATGTTGTGTAGCATCTCATTGTTTTGCATGATCAAAGAATCACAATTCAAGCACTTTTCAGGAACTTTGACTGCTTCAGTATCAACATTGATTTCAAATTCAGGAACATCTTTGACTGTTCTTTTCGTTTGGAAAAACTCGGCTCTTTTCTTTTTCTCAGCTTCAGCTTCAGCTTTTAATCTCTCTTCTTCTTCTTCTTCCTCTTCTTCAATTTTTCTCCATTTTTCCTCTTCAGCTTCCCTAACTTTTCTGTATTTTGCAGCCCAATACTCATCATAAGCATTAGCAATAAAGGCTTTACCATTTGACATCTCTTTGGCCATGAATTCTTGGTCTGGGCAAAAATTATCCCAGTTGAACCCTTCTGGCAATTTTTCTTCATCTTGATCTGCCAAACACACTTTACTTTCTGTTGGAATGTATTTATCCCAGCTAAATCCACCATCCTTGCCCTGATTAACCAGACACGCTTTCTTTGAATCTTCAATTTCTTTTCTACCATGTGCAGTTTGAGCCTGATGTGGTGCTTGTTGTTGTTGATATGGCTGTTGTGTGACTTGATGATAAATCGCCTTTTTGTAGTAATCGTTGTTTCCAAAAGGGTTTTGAGCTCCACTCGCTTCTCGATTTGTGCACTCTCTTTTAAAATGTCTCTTTTCCCTGCAACGAAAACAAGTAACTTTAGTCTTATCAAAACCTAAAGGTGAAACATGTGCCTCGCGAAAATCATCTCTGCCTATGATTTGTTTAAACTTTTCAGTCCGCCTCAACACACTAGCCATGCACCATTTAATATCCATCAATTCCATTTCCTCGGCATCAATTTGATCGTAATCCTCTTTCGTGAGCGTTGGATTTCCGATCCTCCCTGCAACTAAACCTCCATAGGATTTAAGTACTGTCACCAACAAAGACATGTGACTTTTTGTAACTTCCTCAGTATAATTCTGATCATTCTAAAGCTTTAAGGAAATGTTACATTGAAGAACTTTGCCATTCTTTGTCGTAGAAAACTGTGGATCATATGTTGGAAATGAAGAAAATCCTGTTGTGCTGCTTGATCCCTGAGACGTATTTTCAGAAGAACCTTTTGCATTATACGCAGTTTCAACCTTTGGAGAAAAATTTGTCTTTTCACTAACACCACTCTTGAAGTACAAGCCGATGTCTTGTTCTCCATCGTAGTTCTTCATCCTGGCAATCTTTCTTTGTTCCATCTCTTGAGCTTCCAGATGTTTGATGAACTCACCCAGTGTTAACTTTTTATATTCTTTCCGATTGTTTCTCAACATCATCAGGAATGTTCCCCAAGTATCATGTGGTAACGCATCAGCAAGTTTCTCAATCAGCTCATCAGTATCCTTTTTGATGCCTAGCTTCGTCATATTTCTCACCAAGTTACAATATCTTTCAATAATTTGCTTGGTGTTTTCGGATTTCAAACCACGGAATAGATCAAATTCTTTCTTCATGAGAGACATCTTGTTTTTAAGCATATCATCACTTCCTATGGACTTTGCTTCCAATTCAGTCCAGATTGAATAAGCACTTCCATCATGTTGAAGCAAAATCAGAATGTCCTCTTTGATCGCTTGCTGTAACAGACTTATCATCAATTTCTCATCTCTATACTTCTTTTTCTCCTCAGCACTCATTCTCTGATTGTTAACTGAATACCATTTCTTGTGGGCTTTTCATATGGGACTTCAGTGTGTTCCCAAGCATCCAAGTGATAAGCTTTAACCCAATTACCAAAGCGTTCGGACCAACCATTGTAATCATCAATATCCAAGAGCTTAGGCGGTTTCTGTGATATCCCGGTTTCATTTTCAAGCAAAGCATTCTGAGTAATTGTGATAGGACTAGCAAATGCATTGTAGAACTCGTTGTCCATGTTTCAATTTCAAAAGTTCACAATTTAGACTTATCAAACGAACTGGAATCACTTTTAAACGAACTGACAAATCACCTTTCGTGCGAACTGATTAAACCTTAAACGAACTGAGAATATTCAATCTTGGCCCAAACTAAAATCAAAAGCCCAATTCTTTCTATTTGAACCAAAATAGTAATAATTATCGGCCCAACTAATATTGTATATGATCAGCCCAATGATATACAATCCCAATAGCTCACAAATGAAAGTGATTGGACCGATGAACCCACTAAATTGACTTCATTAGAATGTGATTATCATATTATAAGTTGGCTGACATCCACTTTAAAGATCATATGACAATCAACTATAACGACTGGATCAATTTATCATATATTGTGCCGACAACAGTGATGTTTAATTCAATCTGATTGGACCTCTATTTAAAGCTGGCCGACAACACAATTAATGATCACATGCAACCTGAAATAGTTCTGATCACCTAAACACTTTGGAGTGGAATCTCAAACATACTTTGGAGCAAAATCTGACTTTGAAACTTGGAGCTGAATCAAAAAATTCTCTGGAGCGGAATCAGGAACATTCTCTGGAGCGGAATAACTGATATGGTATCGTGGAGCGAAATTAGACTTAAACTTTGGAACGGAAAAAGAAAATTAGGAATCTTTTGAGCGGAATCAGCAAAGATCTGGTAACTTTGGAGCGAAATCAAGAACAAATCTCGAGCGAAATCAAGCTGATGTCATCTTTTCCGAGAACAGTTTCGAGCGAAAGGTCAAAAATTTCAAGTTTTAGGTCGTTTTTACTACTGAAACTTTCAAGGGTTTATCAATATGTAATTCCGAGTGCACTGTGAAAATTTGAGCCAATTCGGACCGTGAAATAGTGTTCAGATTGAAAAAGAAAAATGTAGAAACAGAAATCACAGCTGAATTGTATAGAACTCTTCCTCCTGAGCTCTGATACCACTTGTAGGATCGAATTCTGACCCGAACGAGTCAATCAGAAGAGTTTTTCACCAAAACAAGAGGCGGAAACAAGTGTTTCGGTGCAATTACAGCCGTATTCACTTTAACTTGTCGATATTATTGATATAGAAGCCTTTTACAATCACAACGACACTTCGGCAGCACTTCGTGGCTCACCGGAAGACAACACACACAACTCCTACTGATTTCGCTCCAAATGACCCTATTTATAGGGATTCTGATTTAGCTCGAAATGACACGGTGTCATTTCGAGCGGAATCAGACATTAACTTTTCGAGTGAAATCAGAAAGTTAACTTTCGAGCGGAATTAGAATATTACATTTGGAGCGGAATCAGAAAATTATGTGATTTAGCTCGAAATGACAAGGTGTCATTTCGAGCGGAATCACATCTAAAAATCACTTTCTTAATTCTCGTGCCCTAACTCTATACAAGACTCGATACAAGACGTAGGCGACAGACGGATGCACCAACACAGCGTCCTGGGCTGCAAAGGGGTGACAGTATCCTCAGCAGGTTTCTTGGAGTTGGACTTCAAGAGTTGTATCTCTCTCATTATCATCTGGTTAGTTTCCTGTTGTTGCTTCATCTGATCTTGTATATTACCAAACAAAGTTAAAATTTCATCATTAGAAACCATAACAGGAGTTCTCCCTGGAACATCAGATATGTTGACATTCTGAGCTGGAGGAGTGTCTCGGGATATTTGGCTTTCATTTCTCTTTAGAGAAGCTTGAACTTGTGGAGGAGGAGGAAGCACCAAACCAGTTGTAGCAGACGTTGTAGCAGGCATGGTAGAAGAGCTCATGTTTGATTTTGAGGCCATTGAAAATAGTTGTGCAAAAAGTTTCGAAAAAAGAAAACCAAGTAAAGATTTTAGCTAGGTTTTTAGCAAGAATAGCACCACTTGCCCCACGGTGGGCGCCAAATTGTTTTGGTCAAAAATTACCTAAGCAATTTAGTGATCAAATTAGTTTGGTGAGGTAGTGTGCTAGCAATGTTTGTAGAAAATATGCTGATTTAGTTGTTTGCTAAAACAGTTTTCAGGATATAGCTCAGGATACCCAGCTATATTATTAATCAAACAATGAGCAAAAAATGTAAAGGTTGACACGAGATATACGAGGAAAGCCCTTGATTAATCTAGATCTCCGGCATAAAACCTTGGGAGCTGACAATCGTCGGCTGCCTTGTTCTTCTTATTGCTTGAATAACAAGGATACAGTGCAGGATAATGCTCAGATCTCTACTAAGTGTTACTATGATTGCAAGTGATGAGTGTTAGTGTGTGATTCCTGCTAGAAAAGAGAGTGAATGAGTAGGAGAACTCGAAAGTGTGTTGCCTATGGATCTGGCATCCCCTTTATATAGTTTCTAAGTTTAACTAACTATGCTATTAATCCGGGATACTTGGAATATTCCCTTCTGAACGTTAGGGACTGATTCAACTCGTTCTCCAAGTGCATATTAACTATAAATCCGGGATTTAAGCTCCTATAACCGTTACAACATTAATAGCATTGACTAGCATCCGTAACTCCCATAAAATATGCCTTTCTTCAATGCTGACCATTACAAGAGCTATTCTTCCGCCATCAACGTCCTTATCCTAACCAATTTGAGCAGGTCTTCAGGATGACTTGGTCCCCATGAACGTTAGTCCCTTGTAACCAACGTTTACAAGCAAATTGTTAGTATTAGTCAGGATACTGCCTCAGGATGTTACCAATATCCTGGTCCGGTATCCTGATCGTAATCAGCTATCATAAAATCAAGATATAGTGTCAGGATACGGGCTCAGAATTTCACCCATAACATGTTTGATTCCCACAGATGTTTGCAACACATGTGGAATCTTTTATGTTAGGGATGTTAGATGTCAATATCAAGGTGAAGTCAGTCAATCAGAAATAGACTTTTTGTACTTAGTATAAATAGATCTCACATGTTAGAGATCTATATGTCTATCACACACATAACATTTTATTTTGTCTGAACAGATTTGTAAGTGATCAGGGTGAGGGGGAGTTTGTAGAGTCAATCATTTGATTCGATGACAAACAGATGTTGATGAAAATTCCTTACTTGTTATTACTTTATCTTTTATACAATACAAAGTTATATGTTTTAATCACAAGCCTTGTAAACTCAGATCCTATAGCATGAACACGACACTTGAGTTTGGATCTTGTGTCTTAAGATTTTATATCACGTGTATTTTAGAATCTAACTACCAGGATTCTCTCGTGTGATGCGGCAGGAATTCTGTAAATGAACAAAACACTAAATAATGTTACATCAGTATCAACATAAACATATAAAAGTTACAAGCATAAAGTTTCAAGCTACCAAGTTATGTTGTTGTTCGGTACAACCTCGGCACGGGTAGTGAAAAAATATCGAAGTGCATTGAAATAAAAAACAATAAAACTGAATAGTAATACTGATGTTGTTCGGGTGGTACTGGTTTAGTTGGTTTGATAAAAAAACATGTATGCCACAAAATTAAAAAGGATATTTACAATGGTTTAGTTACACAAAATTTGTCTCATGTAACCAAAAAAAGGAAAATTCGTAATGTGCCAAAAAAGATATCGACATATTGTTTACATCGATCGAAAAACCATAAAAAACAAATACAGATGATGTTCGGTCTGTATCGGCAGGACCAGTTCAAATGAAAGCGTTTAAATACACATAACCAAACTGGTTATGTGTGTGGTTCTCCATGCGATGCGGTTTTGTAAACATTAACAACTTGGTGGATATTTAACATGGTTCTTCACTTTGCATTTGTATTATATATGTGGACGTGTTTAGTTCAAAACTAATTTTAAATAAAGAACTCTGATAACCGTGTAAATATTTTTGTGTAGTTCTTGAAAAGTTAATCATATGCAGTGATACACAAAAAGAGATATGATAAAAAACCGTCTTTATACCATATTTGAAATAATATGTATATGTTTTTTATGTTTGCACAGTTCCCAGATTATATATATATATATATGTATGTATATATATATATATGTATGTATATATATATATTTATATGTATGTATATATATAGGGTAAGGTTCATGCGAGAACCACCCTTATTGCGAGAACCGCGAGAACCAATGTGAACACAAAATAAAATCTAAAAAAAATCAAAAAAGCACTCAAAATTTTTTTTTTTAATATTTAAAAAAAAAATCGCTATATTTCGTTATCATAAATATTTTTTTTTCGAGTAACAGTTATCCATGCACATGTGCATATGTATCATTACTTCGACAAATTCAGTAATACGTTATCAGGAATAGACAATTGCACTTTAATTTACAATACCATTAGTAATACACTACTTTTTACATTACCAATATTCAAAATGCACATGTGCATCATTAGGTATAACCATGATATAACGTGTTTTGGTACAAAAAGTTTGTGATTTTGAATGGAGAAGTAGGCCCATATACATGTTTTTTGGTTAGTTATATCTAGTGGTTGATGGTTTGGTTATAGTTGTCAATTTATGATGTAATATGTTGATTGGATGGTATAAATGGTGTTTACATACATGTAATAAAGTGAAAATATTGTTAATGGTATTGTATTATGAATGGTAGGAGGTAATGGTAGTGTATTATGGATGGTATGATAGATGAAAGGGAAAGTGTATTCAAAGTAGTGTACCAAAACACCTTATTTCATGTTGATACATATAAATGCACATGTGCATTTCTAATATTGGTAATGTAAAAAGTAGTGTATTACATATGATAGTGTAAATGAAAGTGCAATTGTCTAATATGTGTAATGAATTACGGAATTTGTCAAAGAAATGACAAAAATGCACATGTGCATGCTTGTGTATTATGGATGGAATGATAGATGAAAGAGAAAGTAGTATACCAAAACACCTTATTTCATGTTGATACATATAGATGCGCATGTGCATTTCTAATATTGTTAACGTAAAAAGTAGTGTATTACACGTGGTAGTGTAAATGAAAGTGCAATTGACTATTATTTGTAATGAATTACGGAATTTGACAAAGAAATGATACATATGCACATGTGCATGGATAACTGTTACTTGAATTATTTTTTTTTGATTTTTTTTATTAACAAAATATAGCGATTTTTCCAAAAAAAATAGTAAAAAAAAAAAAATTTGGGTGTTTTTTAGATTTTTTTAGGAATTATTGTTTGTGTTCACACTGATTCTCGCGGTTCTCGCAATAAAGGGTGGTTCCTAACGGATCTTTGTCCTATATATATATATATATACAGAAGAAGGATCCGTTAGGAACCACCCTTTATTGCGAGAAGCGCGAGAACCAATGTGAACACAACCAAAAATACTTAAAAAAAATCCAAAAAACACACAATTTTTTTTTAAATATTTTTTTTATGGTAAAATTGCTACTTTTCCTTATTAAAACAAATTTTAAAAAATTCTTTTTCTTGGCTACTAAAAGTAGCGATTTTACCATAAAAATTTTTAAAAAATGTGCGTGTTTTTTTAGATTTGTTTAGGTTTTTTTGGGGGTTTAGTTTTTAGCATTTAGCTTGGGTGGGGGGGGGGGGGTGGGGGTTTAGGTTTTTTTTAGGTTTTTGGTGGTGTAGTGGGTTTATTTTGTTGTGTTCACATTGGTTCTCGCGGTTCTCGCAATAAAGGTGGTTCTCGCATGAACTCTATCATATATATATATATATATATATAGGTCAAGTATAGAGAAAAATCCCTGTTGAGTTAAGGACACCAAACAAACTCAAATTGGTGGACACAAAACATGCCACATGTTACACTTTTTTGACACCGTTACACTTTTTGTGTCAATGGAGAGAGGAGAGAAATTGTGTTACACATTTTTCGCATGTTACATTTTTGTAGCTTCACATGTCTTTACATTAACACGAAATACAAATATTATATGGAGCATGCTTATTGGTTTAAACTTATTGTTTCTATTCTTACAAATAATTTCCTTCTTGTTTGAACCCTCCTATATATATATAGGGGCTGGTTAACGTACAAATGCGCTTATCGTACATTACGTACGCTACAATCTCAGCCGTCAGATCATCTTCCCGCATTGAAAATCGCATGTTTTTTTTTTGTAACAATTTCGCATGTTGGTTTTTTAACATGCGATTTCATCAAAATTACCACATGCGAAATTGTTACAAAAACCAACATGCTATTTCATCAAAATTATCACATGCGAAATTGAACTATCACATGCGAAATTGTTACAAAAAAACAACCTGCTATTTCATCAAAATTATCGCATGCGAAAATTGAATTACCACATGCGAAATTGTTACAAAAAAACAACCTTCTATTTCATCAAAATTATCACATGCGAAATTGAATTACCACATGCGAAATTGTTACAAAAAAAACACCTGCTATTTCATCAAAATTATCACATGCGAAATTATTACAAAAAAAAAAACAACATGCGATTTTCATTGCGGGAAGATGATCTGACGGCTGAGATTGTAGCGTACGTAATGTACGATAAGGGAATTTGTACAGTACCCTTTACCTATATATATATATATATATATATATATATATAGGGTCAGGATTTGGAGAAAACAACACGAAGTGTGAAAATGGTTGCCAACCGCTGGATCAAACCAATCTAGGGACTAAATTGAAGTTGTGGCGTTTTGTAAATTTTTAGAAATTCCAGAAAGGCGCGGGGTTCATTAAGGGTAAAAGAGTATTTTGACAAGAAAAAGGACAAAATGCCAAAAAAGACAAAATTCCAAACCACATAAATGCGGAAGCCTCTGAACGCCAGAGACTTTTTTACTTTTCATTTATTGTAACAATTCCTGCAAAAAAATGCGCGTAAAACATCATTATATAAGGAACAAACCATTCCTTTCACTGATCACATTCAAAACAAACCATTATCTACGAAACACCATATATCAAAAAATACCACACTTTAAAAACAAATAAAAAAATAGCAAACATCGTTTCGTGGAGGAATAAATGCGTCAATCAATAGATTTGTTATCATATTTGATACCAGAAGAATGGTGATGGTAAAGACAATAAACGCCATAATGAACATGGAAGAAGATGATAAGAGGGGGATACTATATCTTGGCGTTCCTCTGGATAACTTGTGTATAAAAACACAGACTATCATAAGAAGATTGAGAAGAAAATTTTCAGAGAATAACGAAAATTAATTTGTCTAGCCAGCCATTGATTCATGCCATTATGATGAGGAAATGGACATAGTGGCGGTTGTGTGGATCGACGGACAGGAAGATGACCACATAGTTGAAACCGTACTAACCCAAAAGACTCTTGGGTTTATGGAACATTTATGTTGTAACGCTTCTGTACTTTCCCTATTTAGAAGGTGTATTCGTATTTCTATTTTTGAAAACTTGTAATCGTATCGTATTCGTATTTCCTTTCCAATATTGTAATCTGAGACTTTGATCTTAATGGAATTCATTTTTATATTTATACATACATGTTTATACGCAAAAACCAACACTTGAAATACTTGAAATTATCAATTATACGTGCATTATACTCATACACTACTTTGTTACACTTGGAATACCTAAAAACATGCTTAATCATGAGTGTCTAGCATAAAATAATTGAATTATCAAACTTTGGTCAAAATGCAAATTCTAGAAAGTTTGGTAAAATTTGCAAGTGGTGTACAACCATGCAACTGAGGCGCACCGCCATGCATACTGCGATCCGCATGACCGCGCCCCTGATGTGCACCACCCTTCGATCCGCGATACGCACGACTGTGCACTTGACCCGCACGACCGTGCAAAATGACCAGACCTGGCATAATCTTTTAAAACACGCGAATTTTGGCTCCATTTCCCTCTTTTCAACCCCCAACCACGTCATTTAACACCCAAACCCTAATCCCAACTATAAATACAACCCCTTACCACCTCCTAAATACTTTCCAAACACTTAATCACTCTCAAAACAGTTCAAATCATCCATAATTTCTGATTTTTGGTATAATATCTTTGGAGTTCAAAGTAAGTTCTAACTCACTTCTACTATTTATGCTTTGAGTTTTCTTGCTTCAAAACACTTGGACTGTAACGCCCCGCTTTTTATAACGTTCCGTAATTAGAAAGGTTTTCGTATATTTCTATTTTCAAAAAAAAAAAACTAGTATTTCTTGTAATCGTATTTCGATTGCACCAGCACTTGCTCATGCAGGCGTTTTAAGCAGTTTGGTTTGCTATATAGACATATATTTTATGTTTTCAGAAGTTTGAATATTAGGGAATTTCCAAAACAGTACATTTTAAATAGATGGCGTAAAGAGGCTTAGCCAAATTGCTCTTCCGATTACTCAATGAGTCATGATTTTATGACCGAGCTTAATCCCGATGTGCAAAGTATGATGCGAGAAATTATTTTTGCAACGAAGTATACTTTAAACCATTTATCTGGTAATAAGGAGGAGCTATACTTATACAAGGAACATGTTCAATCTTATATGAAGAAGGTTAAAGATATGTAGATTGTTGCTCCTTCTCCTAGTACTAGGGATAGATTTGCGGAGATAACATGGCAATATCAAAATGATAAGAATCCGATAAGAGTCCCTATTAGGTATAAGTCGAAAGGTTCCGGATCTCGCAAGCATTTGAAATCCAAATAAAAGGAAGCAATTGAAAAAACAAAAACAAAATGGAAGCCCATGGCGAAAGAAAGACAGTGTAAGAATAGTAAAGCTTTCGGACACTACGCATCGACATGCAAGAATGCCGTAATTAAAAGAAAATCGACGCGGTCTTCGAGAGCAAGCGAAGAGTAGTTTGGTGTTTTTTATATTTTTCATAACAACAATATCACCATTTGGCGTTTTATATTTTTTATATATCATTTTTATTTTTATTTTCACATTTTTTCACTTTTTGTGCATAACATGTAATTTGGAAGGTATATAACAAACCATAGAAGATCGCACACACACATAAACGCCAAAAAAATGTATACTTCAGTAAATAAAAATACTTTATCCCTCTAATTAGGTGAGGATTAACTCAACAAGATTTTGCTGAATGAGATGGACAACATTGTTAATCCTCACTTAAGAATGTTGTCCACCTCATTCAGTAAAACGTTATTGAGAACAAAACTGAATCTCCAATAAACGACGTTTTCCATATGTGGTTTTTGAACATTTTGGTGTTTTAAATTGAATGGTATTTAGTAAAATATGGCATTTGTTTTTTGTGTGATCAATGGAAGGTTCTGAGACGTTTGTAAAAGATGTTTTTGGCGCGTAGTTTAGGCGAGATTTTTTTATAATAAATGTTAGTAATAAAGTTTTCGTCGTTTCAGTCGCTGTTTGTGCAGCTTTATCTATTAAAGCTGTAAGGCGTCCGATCATTAAGTTTGGCGTCTTGTATGAATGACATTTTAGATAAAGATGGTAAAATACAACTAATTAACTTTTGTAAGGAAAAATAATGTTATGACGTTTGAAACACAAAGATGGCGTTTTGAAACATATATCAGACATGCACATTGTAAAATAATATTCATAGCGTTTAGAAACAAGTAGATGCAATAGTTTAAACCAAATACATTAGTCAACATGAAAATTATAAAATGAAAGCAATTCATGGCGTTTAAGTTAATCTACATATTCATCCATCCTTTGTTCTTTCCTCTTGCACCCTGTTTTATACAATTCAGTAATTTTTGGAGTTTTTTTAATAATATGTGATTAAAGGAAATTATTACAGTTTTGGTATTTGGCGTTTGTGGCATTTTGGTGTTTTATATCTAATTAGAGAAATAAAGTATTTTATTAGCGGAAAGGTACAAAACAAACCAAAGAAAATGACACACAAAAAAAAAATACAAAAGAAAAAAATTAAAACTCCTCATCAGAACGAATTTCATCAGAGAAGTATCCATCACTCCCCTCGTCTTCTTCTTCCGATTCTTCATCCAGTTTCTCATCCAAATCTTCACTGCATCGGTCTCTTCTTCTCATCAAAATCTTCACTGTCATCCGTCTCTACTTCTTGAAGATTTTTTCCATCTCATTCAGCAAAATCTTATTGAGTTAATCTTCACATGAATGTTGTCCAACCCATTCAGTGAAACTTTATTGAGAACAAAATTGAATCTCTAAGAAGCGACGTTTGCCATTTGTGGTTTTTGAGCTTTTTGGCGTTTTAAGTTGAATAGTATTTAGTAAAATATGGTGTTTGTTTTTGGTGTGATCAATGGAAGGTCTTGAGACGTTGTTTATATAAGATGCTTTTGGCGCGTAGTTTAGGCGGGAATTTTTTATAATAAATGTCAGTAATAAAGTTTCTGTCGTTTCAGTCACTGTTTGTTCAGCTGTATCTGTTAAGGCTGTAAGGCGTCTCATCATTAAGTTTAGCGTTTTGTATGAATGGCGTTTTAGATAAAATGGCAAAATACAACTAATTAACTTTTGTAAGGCAAAATAATGTTATGGCGTTTGAAACACAAAGATGGCGTTTTGAAACATATATCAGACATGCACATTATAAATAATATTCGTGGAGTTTAGAAACAAGTAGATATAATAGTCTAAACCAAATACATTAGTCAACATGAAAATTATAAAATGAAAACAATTCATGGCGTTTAAGTTAATCTACATATTCATCCATCTTTTGTTCTATTCTTTTACACACTGTTTTATACAATTCAGTATTTTTTGAGTTTTTTAATAATATGTGATTAAAGGAAATTGTTATAGTTTTGGCGTTTGGCGTTTATGGCGATTTTGGCGTTTTATATCTAATTAGAGAAATAAAGTATTTTATTAGTGGAAAAGTACATAACAAACCACAGAAAATGGCACACACACAAAAAAAAAAAAAATTATAACTCCTCGTTAGAAGGGATTTCGTCTGAGAAGTATCCATCGCTCCCCTGGTCTTCTTCTTCGAATTCTTCATCCAGTTTCTCATCCAAGTCTTCACTGTCATCGGTATCTTGATCTTGAAGATTTTGACACCTCCATGTGAACATGTCATGCAACAACATCAATTTTACTGTCATGTCTGTGTTCAAACATGTTGAGTTGCATAACTCCTATAGGAACCCAAAACTCTGTTTGGTCATGATGTTTTGAAGCGTATAGTCTTCCTGCTCCCCGTTGTCACATATAACAGTCATTATGTCAGTATCTTCATCAAAACGCCAAGATTGGATAACCGGGTCGACAGTTGGAGTTGCATTGTTTGATCTAAATTTTCTGGTTAATCTTCGTATAACCGTCTGTGTTTTCTCACAGAGGTTATCAAGAGGAACGCCAAGTGCTAGGATCCCCCTCTAAACTTCTTCGTCCAAGTTCATTATGGCTTTGGTGGTTTTCACAAACACTTTTCTTCTGTTGTTAAAATGGATTACGAATCTATAGATTCTAGTGTTGAATCTCCATGAAACGATGTTTGCCATTTGTTCTTTTTCAGAGTTTTTTTATTGAAGTTTGGCGTTTTGGTAGGAATGGCGTTTTGGTTAAAGATGGCATTTTTTAGTATGATCGATTTAAAGGATGGTAACGTCATTTATATAATTATGTGTTTGGCGCGTAGTTTAGGCGGAAATTTTTTTATAATAAATGTTAGTAATAAAGTTTCAGTTACTGTTTGTTCACCTTTATTTGTTAAAGTTGTAACTCGTTTCAACATTAAGTTTGGCGTTTTGTATGATTGGCGTTTTAGATATAGATGGCGTTTCATCTAGAAGGGACTGATGTGTATGGCTCGTAGTTTAAGGCGAGAATTTATAATGGCGTTTTACTTGTTTGGCGTTTTGTATTAGAGTAGTCAAAAGACCCTTTTACCCTCAATGAAGCGCGTCCACGTAATAAAGTTGATGTTATTTACGAAACGCCACCGCGCCAATCTAATCCATAGATTGTTTTGATCCAACGGATGAGGGGCATTCTCACCGTTTTCACACTTATAGGCGTTTTCCCTAAATCCTGCCCCTATATATATATATATATACTAGCAAGGTGCCCGCGCGATGCGGCGGGGTGACAATTTGCATTGCGGTACACATTTTTGTTAGGTTAGCAACTCAGTTGTGATCTATTGTATAGTACTTAGGTTAGTTTTCCGATTCGTATGATGTTCTACAAATTTATATTATTTTATTGTTTTCTTAGGCTTTTGAGTTAGTGGCATCAATTGATCTATCTATATCATAAGGCATACACATCTCAATAACATAAGAAATAGGAGCATAAGTCATTTGTAGCATTGTTACATAAAATTAGAAACATATGAAAACTTAAAACATAAAAAAAAATGTTTAACGATAGAAGCAAAAAACAGCCTCTCTTTGCAGTATACGTACCCAACCAAAACTGTCACACCCTGACTTTTGCAGAAGCGTGGTTATTTGGTGTGACTTCTTAATACCATATCATTCAATCATAACAATGCTAAATGACAAAACTAAAAAGACATTCATCCATTAATTACGTTTAGAAAATAACACAACAACTTGTCTTGAAAACATCGATACCAAATTACGTTACAAACCATGACTTGTTCAACTGAGTTCATAAAGACTCCACAAACGACTTTAAATAAAACCTGAGTTTGGAAACATGTATCCCGTTCAGGAATAGGATACACCCCCTAAACTCAACAACCATGGATAACATCTTTTATTATAACACAGCTTGAAGACACATGCATACCCTTGCCAGATCCACTAGTTCCCTGAAATACATGTAGTTTAAAAATATCAACAAAAAGTTGAGCGAGTTCATGTGTTCGTGAGTATGTATAAAACCTTTAAAGTATGTCTTGTACGTATGTATGTCCCTGGTATGTATCAATAAGGAAAAAGAGATCACCAATGGGTTGCAAAGCCAATGGTATGTGTGAAATGGTGCAGGAAAACTCAAACCTAGCAAATTTGTACCGGGCTTCCGGCTGGAAGACATAGTCACCACAATGGGCCTCCCTGGCCTCATGGGTGTGGGCTCGCTACACCCAAATAGATCTATCACTCATGTCCCTCGGTCCTACGACGAGGATTAATGGCCTTAAGTGTTGTACCCACCCTTCACATGATCTAGTAGTAAACCCTCCTTAGGCTAACCATACCATGTATAAAAATATCTGTAATAATTGTAACATGTATTCCACCCCCGAAGTATAAAACTGAAAATAGTTAAAAGAAAAGGGGGACATGAACTCACAGTATTGCGTCCTCAGCTCGTAACTCAAACTCTGTCAGCAAACACGACTACCTACAGTGTACTAACGTCTATTAGACGAACGGGTCATGCCTTTGCTTAGTATTTATGTTCTTGAGTTACGTTTCATATATTATTCCAAGTTATAATTACTTGTCAAAGTAATTAATATTTCAACTTAATTTATACTTGGTTTTGGAATAATCGTTTAAACAATATTTCTGTATTGATACTTCTTAAGTATTTAACTTCGTATTTCCTTCCCAAGGATGGGGTATCTTATACATGTATATTTGTATTATTGTATTTGTGATTTCCGGAATAATATATTCCCAAGTCTCACTTTAGAAAATATATTTATAAACTCATCTTCTCCCAAAATAATGTATTGTCCCGAAAATATATATTTTTCCCAAAAATCATATATCTTCTAAATACACTAGGAAAATATATTTTTATTTCCTAAAAATAATATATTTTAACCTTGTCCAAAAATATGATGCAACTTTGTAATATTTACAAAAGTCATATTTTTTTATTTCTTGTATCAAAAATAGTATTTACCAAAAATATCCAAGTAACGGTATTGTTTTGGATAATAAATTTCACGGTACTTTGTTAAGTTATATAATATAACCATTTCACCGAGTATGCAAATAATCACACAAGTGTCTTAATATGTATATATATTCTAAATATATATGTTTACCCATTTTTTTATTTATAAAAACCAACCTCAAAAATTTATATTTTTGTTACAAAAATTATGGCAAAGTTTATATGGAAGACTTATGATCAAAATATACTTGTAAATACTTGTTAGAAAATATTGTTTTTTCTAAGTGTTTATATTTTTAGAAAATTTTGCCATGGTTTCCCCTAAAAACGGAGGTGTCCATGCTATTAAAGCATATCATTTTCTTTTCAAAAATCAACCCAACAATCAATAATCAAACTACACTTCCCAAGTGCAAAAATTATACAATTTTCATAACATCATGAACTTGAACTTTCACAAAAACTCGTAGTAATTTGGTAGGGTGTTTAGTAGACTTAGTTACCCCTTAAAGTGTGTTTACTTCTTTAAAAATCTCATTCTTAAAGAAACTAGGTGTTTACAACTTGTAAACATTTCCTACAAAAATTATTCTTTTGAACTCTTCTTGTAAATAAAGTGTTCTTACACTTATTCTATCACCAAAAATAGTGTATATTTAAGTAAGAACCAAGTTCTACTAAAAATCATATTTTAAACTTGGTTTTCTTGGAAAATCATTCATGAATCTTAGATTTCATAAGATTACTAGCTCACTTTATTTATTATTTTTCAAGAAATAATTTTATTTTCAAGTTCATGTCTATAAGTGAGGATGATCTTCTTGGGTTAACACATAATCATCCTCTAACTTGCTAAATCATGTGTTTAATCACAATCTAGCAAGCTCCTTATGATGATCAACATCATAATTTCAAGTAAATAACAATCAAGTGTCATGCATGTATTTAACAACCTCATTTCATCCATAAATCATCATATGTAAGCTTATGTTTATGATTCTTGTTCATGTTCTTTTAGTGTTCTTGTGATTCATAACAATGTACATCTTTTTAACCAACAAAAAGAGAAGTAAAAACTAGTAACAAGAAGCTTACAACTAGCTCAAAGGCTAGGGAAGATCACTAGAGAAAAAGATGATGAAATGGTGAGTGAAAGCAATGGATGGAAGTTCTTCAAGATCTACAAGCACCAAGCTCCATGAATCACCTTCTTGCACTTGAATTGAGCTTGAAATTGGATGGATGAAGGTTGCAAGGTGGTGGTGGTGGCGGTACAAGCTAGGGCCGAGAGGGAGAGAGAGAGTATAAGGGAGTGGAGTGAAGTTGAGTGTTGAAGTGAGAAGTGAAATGATCTTGTGAGATATGGACCATACTTATAATGATCTCTTCTATATTTTGTTCACCAAATCAAGCCAAATCTAAATAAAATAACGAATGAAATCTTGAGTGGGGTGTGGGGTCCCTTGTGACCGTAAATGGTGGGGGGGGGGGGTTAACTGTAAATTTTGATGGTAAGTAGGTAAATAGTTAGAGGTTAAGTGTAATATCTAGTGTTTTATGTGTATGGCACATTATACAGTGTGTTGGGGTATTCGGGGACCATAACTAGTTCAAAAATAATAAAACAATGTTTCTGGTAAAATTTTGGTGCTCCGGGTAATGTCCGGTTGTTCGGTTAGATACCGGTTCGTTAAAGTGTCAAGCTATTCCGTTTAATGATCTTTATGTTGCTTTTTATGACACTTTTTATTCCCAACACTTAGGAAAGCATTCAGGACCATTTAGTCAATTTTCTGCATAATACTAGTATGTTAAAAAGCTGAATTTTGCTGAAAAATGCAGAATTCTGCACTATAAGTGAGTTTTAGGCACTTTCCGGCACTCAAACTATCACCTAGTGACGCAGTTTTATGATTCTCACTTCCCTACACACCATACTAGTGTAGTACCTTGTCCCTGGCCCATACTGGGTCTCAAAACACTGTATGTCTATTTACTGAACTCCGTCAGCATATTCCTGGTTTATCCGTTAACTGTGCTAACTGTGCTTTGTGCATCATGTATTTCTATAAAGTTTGTATGTGATAAAGATGTGACATTATGTAATATGTAATGCACATGTAAGTATGATGCAGTAATCAGAAAGCATTTAAGTAATTCTGCACAGTCATTAAGCACTTAATTAGTATTAATTAATTGTACGGATACCTGGTTTAATGAGGGTTGTCACATTCTCCCCCCGTTAAGAAAATTTCGTCCCGAAATTTTAGTTCTGCTGCTAGATAGAGGGGTCTCAGGGAACAAATGTGGGTATTTTTCCTTCATGTGATCATCACTCTCCCAAGTGAACTCCAGGCCGTGTCGCGCCTTCCAACGAACCTTGACAAGTTTGACACTACTCCTGCGCGTCTTGTTAACTTTCCAGTCAGTAACCTCAACAGGTTCTTCAATAAAGTGGAGTGTGTCGTCAATATGGACTTCGTCGGCAGGTATGACAACTGTTTCTTGAGTTGGACTCTTTTTCAGGTTAGATACATGAAATGTATCATGAACACCATTCAGTTCTGCGGGTAGATCCAACTTGTAAGCTACAAGACCAATCCTTTCCAAGATTTTAAATGGCCCAATGTATCTCGGGTTCGACTTCCCACACTTCCCAAAGCGTGCTACACCCTTCTAGGGTGAAACTTTTAACAAAACCATATCTCCTACCTCAAATTCTAGAGGTTTCATTCTTTGGTCCGCGTAACTCTTTTGTCGATCACGAGCCGCCTTTATGCATTCTCGGATCTGTGCAATCTTATCCGTCGTCTCTTGAACCAATTCCGGACCCACAAGCTGCCTATCCCCCACGTCTGCCCAGCATAACGGGGATCGACACTTGCGTCCATAGAGAGCCTCGAACGGTGCAGCTTGGATACTCGCATGGTAGCTGTTGTTGTAAGAGAATTCTACCAAGGGTAAGTGAGTGTCCCAACTGCCACCCAAATCCATTACGCAAGCTCGTAACATATCTTCCAACGTTTGTATCGTTCGTTCGCTCTGGCCATCTGTCTGTGGATGGAATGCAGTACTCAGATTTAACTAAGAACCAAAAGCTTCTTGGAAGGATTGCCAAATCCTTGACACGAATCTTCCGTCTCTATCAGAGATAATTGAGAGAGGTACTCCATGTCGTGCAACAATCTCTCTCTGGTATAGCTCAGCAAGCTTGCTTGTGTTGTCTTTCTCCTTGATTGGCAAAAAGTGTGCAGATTTGGTCAGACGGTCCACGATTACCCAAATCGTATCGTGACCTCTTGGTGTCCTTGGTAATTTTGTTATAAAGTCCATTGAAATCTGCTCCCATTCCACATGGGTATTTCGGGTTGTTGCAGAAGACCTGAAGGCTTCTGATATTCGGCCTTTACCTTGGTGCAAGTCAAACATTTGCCAACATATGTCGTAACATCGCCGTTCAATCTCGGCCACCAATAGAAATCCTTTAAATCCTGGTACATTTTATCCGATCCTGGATGGATCGAGTATCGTGACTTATGAGCCTCATCAAAAATAACGTCTCTCAGACCACCAAAGAAAGGAACCCAAATTCTTCCTAAGAAACACAATGTTCCATCCTCCTTTGGTACCAATTGCTTCTCCATCCCCCGGAGATATTCATTCTCAAGATTCTCCCTTTTAAGAGCTTCCCTCTGTGAAGCACGAATGCGCAACGTGAGGTCTGTCTGAACAATCATTTCCAAAGCCCTAACCCTTATGGGCTTGATTCTTTCTTTCTGACTCAAGGCATCGGCGACCACATTCGCCTTCCCTGGGTGATACTTAATCTCACAATCATAGTCGTTCAACAACTCTACCCATCGTCTCTGTCTCATGTTAAGATCTTTCTGATCAAATATATGTTGCAGGCTCTTGTGATTGGTAAAGATGGTTCATCGCGTTCCGTACAAGTAATGTCGCCAGATCTTTAATGCAAACACCACTGCGCCTAACTCCAAGTCATGCGTGGTGTAGTTTTTCTCATGAACCTTCAACTGGCGTGAAGCATTGGCTATAACCTTCTGTCGCTGCATCAGCATGCAGCCTAAACCTTGACGCGAGGCGTCGTAATATACCACGAAGTCGTCAGTACCTTCGGGTAGGGATAAGATGGGTGCGTCGCAGAGCTTGTTCTTCAACAGCTGAAATGCTTCTTCTTGCTTGTCTCCCCATTCGTACTTCTTGTCTTTCTGTGTGAGGGAGGTCAATGGTTGAGCGATTTTCGAGAAATCCTCAATGAATCTGCGGTAATAACCTGCCAAACCTAGAAACTGTCGAATCTCGGTTGGCGTCTTTGGAGTCTCCCAATTCTTGATTGCCTCGATCTTTGTGGGATCCACATGGATTCCATTTCCATTTACCATATAACCAAGGAACTGAACCTCGCGTAACCAAAATTTGCACTTCAAGAACTTCGCGTACAACCTCTCTTTCTTGAGCAGTTCTAAGATAGCTCTTAGGTGTTGCTCATGTTCTTCCTTCGTCTTTGAGTAGATCAAAATGTCATCAATGAACACAATCACAAACTTGTCGAGGTACGGCTTACAAACTATATTCATCAAATCCATGAATACTACTGGCGCGTTTGTCAGACCAAACGGCATAATCAAGAACTCGTAATGTCCATATCGAGTTCTGAAGGCAGTCTTCGGAATACTCTCCTCTTGTATACGCAACTGGTGATAACCTGATCGAAGATCGATCTTGGAGTAACAACTCGAACCTTGTAGTTGATCGAACAGATCATCTATCCTTGGCAAAGGATATCTATTCTTGATAGTCAACTTGTTTAGCTCGCGGTAGTCGATGCACATGCGAAAACTACCGTCCTTCTTCTTGACAAACAACACTGGAGCTCCCCAAGGCGAGAAGCTTGGCCTGATAAATCCTTTATCCAATAGCTCTTAAAGTTGCGTTGACAGTTCTTGCATCTCCAGGGCGCAAGTTGATAAGGTGCCTTAGCCACAGGCACAGCACCTGGAACTAAGTCAATGTGGAACTCGACTTGTCGCTACGGCGGCAATCCTGGCAAGTCTTCGGGAAAGACTTCAGGATATTCCTTCACGACTGGAATGTCTTCTATCTTTGGCTCAGCGGCCTCCTTATCCATAAGGTGTGCCAAGAAGGCGACACATCCTTTCTGCAAACACTTTCGAGCCTTCAAGAAACTGATGATTCTTAGGGGCGTATCGCGCTTCTCTCCATGCACTACAATCGTTTCTCCATTCGCCATCGGAATGCGAATGACCTTTTCGTGACATACAATCTCTGCTCGGTTTCTTGACAACCAATCCATCCCCACTACCACGTCGAAGCTTCCCAACTCGACTGGCGGCAGATCAAGTGTAAACTCGTGCTCTCCCAACTCTATCACGCAACCTCTGATAACCTCATTTGTTTCTACTAGCTTCCCGTTAGCTAGTTCTATCGAATATGGAACGTCTAACTTACTGGCTACCAACCCAAGTATATTCTTAAATTCTAGTGATACAAAACTATAATCGGCTCTGGTATCAAATAATACAGATGCAAAGCGTTGGTTGATAGGGAACGTACCAGTAACTACATTTAGATCTTGGCGAGCTTCCCTCGCACCGATGTTAAAGACTCTTCCATGTGCTTGATTCAGCTTTGGGCACTCCCTCTTGAAATGGCCCACATCTCCACAATTGAAACAACCTGGTCCTCGACCATTATCGTTCCCGTTACCACCTTGGTTGTTATTCGTTCCACGGTTTCTATTCCCAGCTTGATTCCCAAAATTTCCACGATTTCCATTCCCGCCATTTCCTCCCTGCTGGCGGTTTCCATTACCACTTCCAAAACCTCTCTGGCCATTGTTGCCACGCCCAGTACCAACCCAACATGTTTCCTTTGAATGGCCAGCCTTCCCACAAGACTCACATTTCTTGAATCTGCACTGGCCGGGGTGATGATATTGGCATACATCACATTTGGGCAGAGTGCCCATGTACCCTCTTCCTTTGTTTTCGGCACCAGTTTTGGCCCTGGCTGGTGCGTTTCCCTCTTCTTTCTTGCTGACACTGTTGGTACCCTTTTTGAAGTTTGAGAACTTCCTCTTGTTCTCACTCGATGATTCAACGTGTGTCTCCTTCTTTTTCGGGTCAGATATTGAAAACTTGTTTAACCGAATAGCTTCTTCAGTCAGTGACACGCTCAGATCGATAGCTTCAGTAATGGTCGGTGGCTTTGACGTTGTTACCATGCTCATAATCTGAGGCGCCAACCCCCAGATGAAACACTCAACGCGCTTAAATTCCGGTGTAACCATGTATGGTACCACGTGAGATAGATCGTGGAATCTTTGCACATATTCGGCGATCTTTGGGCCGTCCATCTTAAGGTTCCAAAATTCTGTTTCCAATTTCTGAATTTTGGCTCTGGAGTAATACTTTTTACGCATGAGTTCCTTTAACTCATTCCAAGTCAAAACGTATGCTGCTGCCTCTCCCAGAGTTTGGACTTGGAGATTCCACCACGAAAGCGCTCCGTCTACGAACAGTCCGGAGATGTAGGTAACTTGCTGATCTGGTGCGCATTTGCTCATCCTTAACACCGAATCGGTCTTCTCTGCCCATCGCATAAAAGCCACAGCACCCCCGGTGCCGTCAAAATTCAGCGGTTTACAGTCTAAAAACTGTTTAAAGGTACAGCCTGTACAAGTAATGTCATTCACAGAAAGCATTAGCAACCGCTCATGGAATATCCAATTGTAACGTAATGTGTCTTAAGCGACTTAAACATTACCATGTGGTGGGTTGTTCCTCGAGGTACCCCCGCTAGTTTCTGCGCGTGAGGCCTCATGCTCTGCTATTGCTCGGGAGATCCTTTCTTGTAATTCGGCCTCAGTAGTGGGTAAGCGAGTATCTCTTCGTGGAGGCATCTTCTATAAGAAGATTGTATAGGTCAGGTCGTATGCATATAAGTATGTAGTACGCGTATAATAATAACATTTATCAATCACACATAACATCCCATGTTATAACACAAACAAGTAATTCAACAATGCATGTAATGAGAATGCTGCGATTGAGCTTTTCATATGTCAAGACCACAAGTACAGTTTTACAATCGTATCATACATCAAAATGGGACTATAGGGTCACATCTCCCCTGTCCAAAACGTCTACCAACTACAATAATCAAAAGTCAAAAGTGTGGTCTTCAAAAGTCTTCACAATCATGGCTCAATAGCTGTATTCTCACCAAAAGTAGCCTATCCGCAGGAGACCAAAAACCTCTAAGCTGATGGGGGAGGAGGAGGTGGAGGAATGAAAAACAAACGGCGCATACGCGCTAGCTCCTCCTCTAAAGTATGAACGAGCTGCAACAAACAGCTAACCTGCTGCTCCATCGTAAGAAATTGAATACCGAAATCTGGGTAAGTAAAAAGTGGAGCAGCAAACTGTGATGGATCAGTGCCAGGTGGAGGATGCGGGATCCTCTCTAGCTCCGTGACTCGATGACTCAACATATCCTGTTGGAGCTGCAGTGACAAAAGTATATCATCCCTCGTGTATCCGATGTGAAAGGGATGGTATGGATCCATAACGGGCATGACGTTGGGCGGAGACCACATAAATGGCTCGCCCGTGGGTGCAGAAGAGGAAGCGGCGTGTGTAAACCGTGGTATGTAATGATCGGCTGCTGTCACAAAAGGTACGTGACAGGTCTGCTGACTCGAAGGTCCTTCCCAGGGATGGGGAGGAGGAATGTCCTGAAGAAATGTAACTGGTAGATCTGTGCGGTGCATATCTGACAAGTGTGGGTGAAACTGTGTGACATCAACGGGTGCCTGAACAGGTGCAGAAGGGGGAGTAACTGGTCTGACAAAAGGAGGATAGTCGTCGTCATCCTCAATCCACCCATTGTGGGTGAATGCGTATCGGGGGTCAACCTGGGCTGCAAAAGGAGCAGGGTCAGGCAAAGGTGGAACAACAACAAGTACATCAACAGGGATAGGGTCGTGCACAGGTGGAAGGTCGTGAGCAAGAATAGGCTCAGGTGCAATCTCCGGCTCTGGGTCAGCTGGAGCAAGCTCATGATCAGTGGGTACATCAAGGAGCTGATCATCAGGAAGAACAGGTGCATCAATGGGCTGCTCAGCAGGAATAAAATCAATCTCCTGCTCAGGATCGAACTCAGGGTCAACAGGTGCCTCAAAAGGCTGCTCATCTGGAACAAGCTCAACCTCATGATCAGGGTCGAAATCGTGAGGAAAGACAAGATCCATCTCATCATCAAAATCAAAATCATGATCATCGTCATGTGGAATATCGGGTGCAACCGACATGGCTGTGTCAGAATCAGTATCCATGGGATATCGCTGTAAACCCAAAGCATGTAAGGTACTGGAAAACACAGACTCAAACGAATCGGGACCTGAGTGGTCAGAAGGAGCCTCGACAACGGGAATCTCCTCATGTGGAATAGCAACGTCATCACCAACGGGAATATCAACAAGTGGATCGACAATGGCATCATCGACTGGAGCCTCGATAAGTGGAATAACAACGACATCATTGAAGGGAGCCCCACCATCCTAGGCATCCTCAGGGGGACCCTCAATCAAATGATCAATGTCATCGTCGGCCATAGCGTCAAGAGGTTGTTCCTCAAAAGGAACTGCAGCAAGTGGAAGAGGGGCAGGGATCTGGACAAGAGGTAGATCATCGCCCGGAAGACCATCAGCTATCGGTATGTCGTCTCCAAAATCTGGCAAGGCGAAAGGCTGAAAATCGTCAGTATCATCTGAAAGCATCTCTGGATCACTGGCCATCTCGTCATCGGGAACTATAGCCATGGGATCAATGGCGTCGAATGCTCCGCTCTCTGAAGAGGACATGGTGTCTGTAATAAATCAATCACAAGTATGCACATATATCAACAATTGTTAAGTAAGCATGTAAGTAATAACAATGTAAGCATGTATGTAAGCATGTATGCAATCCTAGTCTTCCCAAGACTATCCCACCCAGCCTCTCAGACTGAACTACCTAGTCTCTCAGACTAGACCTCCCAGTTTCCCAAACTGAACTACCCAGCCTCTCAGGCTAAACTTCCCAGCTTCTCAAGCTGAACTACCCAGCCTCTCAGGCTAAACCTCCCAGTCTCTCAGACTAAACTACCCAGTTAGTCTCTCAGACTAACTCCCCAGTCTCTCAGACTGAATTACCCAGCTAGTCTCTCAGACTAACTCCCCAGTCTCTCAGACTGAAATATAAATGAATTCTTTAAAAATGTATTTTGTGTCTTTTATTTGTAAAAACATTTGTTTCTTGGATCTAGACATTTTGTGTATGCAATGAAAACATTTCGTGAGAGCCCTAATGATCGTAGTCTAGACTCGAGAAGAATCCTAGTTCGCTACGATCGAAGCTCTGATACCAAACTGTCACACCCTGACTTTTGCGGAAGCGTGGTTATTTGGTGTGACTTCTTAATACCATAACATTCAATCATAACAATGCTAAATGACAAAACTAAAAAGACATTCATCCATTAATTACGTTTAGAAAATAACACAACAACTTGTCTTGAAAACATCGATACCAAATTACGTTACAAACCATGACTTGTTCAACTGAGTTCATAAAGACTCCACAAACGACTTTAAATAAAACCTGAGTTTGGAAACATGTATCCCGTCCAGGAATAGGATACACCCCCTAAACTCAACAACCATGGATAACATCTTTTATTAAAATGCAGCTTGAAGACACATGCATACCCTTGCCAGATCCACTAGTTCCCTGAAATACATGTAGTTTAAAAATATCAACAAAAAGTTGAGCGAGTTCATGTGTTCGTGAGTATGTATAAAACCTTTAAAGTATGTCTTGTACGTATGTATGTCCCTGGTATGTAGCAATAATGAAAAAGAGATCACCAATGGGTTGCAAAGCCAATGGTATGTGTGAAATGGTGCAGGAAAACTCAAACCTAGCAAATTTGTACCGGGCTTCCGGCTGGAAGACATAGTCACCACTATGGGCCTCCCTGGCCTCATGGGAGTGGGTTCGCTACACCCAAATAGATCTGTCACTCATGTCCCTCAGTCCTACGACGAGGATTAATGGCCTTAAGTGTTGTACCCACCCTTCACATGATCTAGTAGTAAACCCTCCTTAGGCTAACCATACCATGTATAAAAATGTCTGTAATAATTGTAACATGTATTCCACCCCCGAAGTATAAAACTGAAAACAGTTAAAAGAAAAGGGGGACATGAACTCACAGTATTGCGTCCTCAGCTCGTAACTCAAACTCTGTCAGCAAACACGACTACCTACAGTGTACTAACGTCTATTAGACGAACGGGTCGTGCCTTTGCTTAGTATTTATGTTCTTGAGTTACGTTTCATATATTATTCCAAGTTATAATTACTTGTCAAAATAATTAATTTTTCAACTTAATTTATATTTGTTTTTGGAATAATCGTTTAAACAATATTTCTGTATTGATACTTCTTAAGTATTTAACTTCGTATTTCCTTCCCAAGGATGGGTATCTTATACATGTATATTTGTATTATTGTATTTGTGATTTCCGGAATAATATATTCCCAAGTCTCACTTTAGAAAATATATTTATAAACTCATCTTGTCTCAAAATAATGTATTGTCCCAAAAATATATATTTTTCCCAAAAATCATATATCTTCTAAATATACTAGGAAAATATATTTTTATTTCCCAAAAATAATATATTTTCACCTTGTCCAAAAATATGATGCAACTTTGTAATATTTACAAAAGTCATATTTTTTTATTTCTTGTATCAAAAATAGTATTTACCAAAAATATCTAAGTAACAGTATTGTTTTGGATAATAAATTTCATGGTACTTTGTTAAGTTATATAATATAACCATTTCACCGAATATGCAAATAATCACACAAGTGTCTTAATATGTATATATATTCTAAATATATATGTTTACCCATTTTTTTATTTATAAAAACCAACCTCAAATATTTATATTTTTGTTACAAAAATTATGGCAAAGTTTATATGGAAGACTAATGATCAAAATATACTTGTAAATACTTGTTAGAAAATATTTGTTTTTCTAAGTGTTTATAGTTTTAGAAAATTTTGCCATAGTTTCCCCTAAAACGGAGGTGTCCATGCTATTAAAGCATATCATTTTCTTTTCAAAAATCAACCCAACAATCAATAATCGAACTACAGTTCCCAAGTGCAAAAATTATACAATTTTCATAACATCATGAACTTGAACTTTCACAAAAACTCGTAGTAATTTGGTAGGGTGTTTAGTAGACTTAGTTACCCCTTAAAGTGTGTTTACTTCTTTAAAAATCTCATTCTTAAAGAAACTAGGTGTTTACAACTTGTAAACATTTCCTACAAAAATTATTCTTTTGAACTCTTCTTGTAAATAAAGTGTTCTTACCCTTATTCTATCACCAAAAATAGTGTATATTTAAGTAAGAACCAAGTTCTACTAAAAATCATATTTTAAACTTGGTTTTCTTGGAAAATCATTCATGAATCTTAGATTTCATAAGATTACTAGCTCACTTTATTTATTATTTTTCAAGAAATAATTTTATTTTCAAGTTCATGTCTATAAGTGAGGATGATCTTCTTGGGTTAACACATAATCATCCTCTAACTTGCTAAATCATGTGTTTAATCACAATCTAGCAAGCTCCTTATGATGATCAACATCATAATTTCAAGTAAATAATAATCAAGTGTCATGCATGTATTTAACAACCTCATTTCATCCATAAATCATCATATGTAAGCTTATGTTTATGATTCTTGTTCATGTTCTTTTAGTGTTCTTGTGATTCATAACAATGTACATCTTTTTAACCAACAAAAAGAGAAGTAAAAACTAGTAACAAGAAGCTTACAACTAGCTCAAAGGCTAGGGAAGATCACTAGAGAAAAAGATGATGAAATGGAGTGTGAGAGCAATGGATGGAGGTTCTTCAAGATCTACAAGCACCAAGCTCCATGAATCACCTTCTTGCACTTGAATTGAGCTTGAAATTGGATGGATGAAGGTTGCAATGTGGTGGTGGTGGCGGCATATGCTAGGGCCGAGAGGGAGAGAGAGAGTTTGAGGGAGTGGAGTGAAGTTGAGTGTTGAAGTGAGAAGTGAAATGATCTTGTGAGATATGGACCATACTTATAATGATCTCTTCTATATTTTGTTCACCAAATCAAGCCAAATCTAAATAAAATAAGGAATGAAATCTTGAGTGGGGTGTGGGGTCCCTTGTGACCGTAAATGGTGAGGGGGGGTTAATTGTAAATTTTGATGGTAAGTAGGTAAATAGTTGGAGGTTAAGTGTAATATCTAGTGTTTTATGTGTATGGCACATTATACAGTGTGTTGGGGTATTCGGGGACCATAACTAGTTCAAAAATAATAAAACAATGTTTCTGGTAAAATTTTGGTGTTCCGGGTAATGTCCGGTTGTTCGGTTAGATACCGGTTCGTTAAAGTGTCATGCTATTCCGTTTAATGATCTTTATGTTGCTTTTTATGACACTTTTAATTCCCAACACTTAGGAAAGCATTCAGGACCATTTAGTCAATTTTCTGCATAATACTAGAATGTTAAAAAGCTGAATTTTGCTGAAAAATTCAGAATTCTGCACTATAAGTGAGTTTTAGGCACTTTCCGGCACTCAAACTATCACCTAGTGACGTAGTTTTATGGTCCTCACTTCCCTACACACCATACTAGTGTAGTACCTTGTCCCTGGCCCATACTGGGTCTCAAAACACTGTCTGTCTATTTACTGAACTCCGTCAGCATATTCCTGCTTTATCCGTTAACTGTGCTAACTGTGCTTTGTGCATCATGTATGTCTATAAAGTTTGTATTTGATAAAGATGTGACATTATGTAATATGTAATGCACATGTAAGTATGATGCAGTAATCAGAAAGCAGTTAAGTAATTCTGCACAGTCATTAAGCACTTAATTAGTATTAATTAATTGTACGGATACCTGGTTTAATGAGGGTTGTCACAAAAACTTACACCAATGTGATATTAACAAGACCAGCCAGCGAATACCACATATGTTTAGCATTTTAATCAGTCGTCGGATCTCCCTCTGCATCTCTCCTCCTAATCCCAATCACTCTGGTTAAAATAAGATTTCGTATTACTTAGACACTTCGGATTTGAAAAATTATATTTAGGTTATTATATGAATTTGCAACAATTTCAACATCTAAAAACATCGTTTTCCCAAAAGAAAAAAAAAGAATATATATTTCCAAATTATAGTTAAAAGCCCTAACCTGGAAGCAATCCCAGAGTACACATCATCTGGCTTTTCTCCTTGAATCTGATTTAACAGCAGCTGCTCGTAGCTGAATATCTGTCAAAAATTCAATGGGTAAGCACGGAATAATAAATATAACTTAGAAATAAAAATTATATTCAAACATATAATTTATTAATTTCAAATAATATTCAAAGTATCAAATCACTAAATTAGCTTGTCCCTTCCAACTATGCTTTACACATGTTTATCCATTATTCACAAAACTAAAAGGGTTCAATTTCTATTGCGAAGAAATTGATTCAAGATGATAAATTAGACGGAGAAAATTTAAATTAAAAAAAAACAAGGATATGTACCTACATATATCAATGAGATAACATGTTGAACAACTATATACAATTCCTCTTCATTGTAATTAAAACAAACATGTGACAACTTGGTTTAATTGTTCCTCACAACCAGGTGATAAACTACCATAATCTTATCTTGAAGATGATGATGATGATGATTGTGGTCACCGTTGGTTTAGCCTTTGACCTTCGTTGGAACCCTAGTCTCCTACACCAGAATGCATTAGAGGTGGCTGAACCATTGTCGGGAAGCTGTAACAACCGGCATTCATCACAATCGTCCTTACGCGGACCAATCTAACAGCCAATGGAACATACAATCGAAAGAGGACTTACCAGAGCTAGTCGGAGTCTTCGCCGAAACCCTAGCCACCATCGCCAGAGGAAGCGGCTAGGGTTTTCTGTCATTGTCTTCCTCCTTGTTTTAACCTTGGAACCGGTGAAGGTTATGTGGCTCTTGAGGACCACTACCGTCACCACCATATGGAAGGTTGTAACCGAATCATTACCACCGCTACTCGCCTGCTCAATCCGTTTTCACCACGCCGGAGTATGGCTGGCGCCGCCGTAGCACCACCACTACCACCCTCAGATTTCTCTCTCTATATCGCTCTTGCGTGTTCTCCCTTTTTGTTTCTCTTTCTATCGATTGAAGTGGTGAGAGAAAGCATAGATTTCGGCTCTAATTTGGTAACCTTATTTCAAAATTTAAAAGTTACAAAAGATGGAGCCAAATGTAATTTACATATTTCTTAACATGATAGTTTTAATGTGTCGTACATTAAAACAAGGGATTAAAATCTAATTAAAATGAAGGGTTAAAATGTAACTGTTGTTTAAAAAGACTAATTTACCCTTATTTTAGGGGGTGTATATGTAAATTAAAAAGGAAAAGTTCTTATTTTTTGGGTATCTTAAAAGGAAAAAGATTATTAGTTGTTATTTTCTTCTTTAATCACTTGTACATTAAAGCATTATATACTTGTACCTTTTAATCTGTGCGTCGATATTGAACAAGACAACTACCGAAACGTCGACAAAAATGTGTAGGTCGTCATGCTATCTTTGGATTTTTTTAAACAATATAGTTTATAAGATATGTCAAGAATATGTAAAAAAATTATAAGTTTGTTGTGGAGGGTTGAATTGTAACTAATTACCTATAATTTTGTTAAAACCTTAGGGATTTAAGTGTAATAAGTTTAGGGGCTAAAAAATAAATAGTGTTTAAAAGAC
Source organism: Helianthus tuberosus (assembly GCA_030545235.1). Lineage (NCBI taxonomy): Eukaryota > Viridiplantae > Streptophyta > Magnoliopsida > Asterales > Asteraceae > Helianthus > Helianthus tuberosus. Next base: position 104,329,421 of record CM060415.1, on the reverse strand, counting down.
TAAACTACCCTCATTTTAGGGGTCTTTCTATAAATAAAGGGGGGAAAAGTTCTTATTTTTTTGGTATCTTAAAATGCCCTTGCCTCATGCATTATAATATAGTATAGATATATATATATACTAAGTATTGGGAGAAAACACATAGTTATCGAGAAAACCTAGGAAACTCTAACCTCATAACATTTTAGTATTTTGAAAAAAATAACACATGTATATAAGAGTTTGAGAAAAAAAAAGCGCCGAAAGGATATTTAAAAAAAAGAATAAATTACAAGTTTCGCCCTTTATGTTTACACTAAATTGCAGGCGGTGCCCTTTAGTTCAAAAGTTGGCAATATCTGTACCTAATGTTCCAACATCCTGCACGTTATGTCCTATAGGCTAAACCCAGTTCGATTTTTTTTGTTAAATCTGGTCATGTGCCTTGCATATGAGGACATTCTTGTCATTTCACCTCCTTAGGGACTTTTTTTAAAGAAACTTATATTAAGGGACTATTATATAAATAATGAAAAGTTTATAATAAAAAGAAAAGAAAGTTTTGCATTCTCAATTTCTCTTTCTCTATTTCTTATCCCCCCCCCCCCCTCTCTCTTCTGAGATGATGGATGGAAGAAACGGTAGGGTGGATGGTGATGGTGGAGATGGTGGGGTGGATGATGATGGTGGAGATGGTTGCGGTTTGTGATGCCGGATTTGGTGGTGGGTTATGGATGTTGATGGTGGTTTAGAGGTGGTGGATAGTAATGGTGGAGACGGTGGCGGTTTATGATGGTGGATCTGGTGGTTGTGATTTTAGGGCGGCGGTGACGGTGGTGATCCGGAATCATTTTTGGCCTGAGCAAGTGAGGGTAACTGGACCGACGGTTTATTTTTAGAATTGTTTTTGGGTTTGTGAGTTGTTTTTTTTTTTTTTTTTTTTTGTGTTTTGATGATTTTTGGTTTTGGTTTTTTTTTTAAGATTGATAAGTTGATTTGGAAATGGTGGTTGAGGGTGGTGGTGATGGTGGTTGAGGATGATGAAGGGTGGTGGTGGTGTCACTTGCTCTTGATTTGGGGGATGGTGGTGGAGGTGGAGGGTAATGGTGATGGTGGTTGTAGATGATGAATGGTCGTGGTGGTGGTGTGGCGGCGTCGACGGAATTGGGTAGTTGGCAGGTGGTGGTGGTGGTGGTGGGTTGATGGTAGTGGTAGCGGTAGAGAGAGAGAGGAGTAGAGAGAGAGTTATAATAATAATAATAATAATAATAATAATAATAATAATAATAATAAAAATAATAATAATAACAATAATAACAATAATAACAATAATTGTTTTATTTTTAAAATAATATTAAATAAATGAGCAAAAAGACTAAAATACCCCTTTGTAATTTGATTTAACCAAAAAATCTAACTGGGTTTGGCCTAAAGGACATAACGTGCATGATTTTGGAACATTAAGTACATAAGTTGTCAACTTTTGCGCTAAAGAACACCGCCTGCAATTTAGTGTAAACATAAAGGACAAAACTTGTAATTTACTCTAAAAAATAAACAAGTTTTGTGCAACTGTAACATATGTTACACATGACTGTTACATATGTTACGTAAAAACTTTTTATTTAAAAAAAAACATTTCGTCCGTGTTTTTTTGTTTTTTGCTCAAAACGCGTAAAAATATGTATATTACATGTGTAATTAAAAAAACATTGAAAGGTTAGAATTTTATATATTTTCTCAGTAACTAAGGGTTTCCTATATAATCTTCTCCTAAAATTTCTATATGATCTATTAATATTTGCTAGGCGGGTTTATGCGATGCTCTAAGTTCATTGTTTTGTTCTACTTTATTTGATTGAGAAAACATTTCCAAGGATTTTAGATATGGTTGTAGCATTAATAGAGTATAAATTATAAACCAAAATCCTATATAACCTTTACAATGTATCCTATTTTACTGAAAACACCCCTCTTAAGTCTTATCTCTCTCATAATCTTCAACAACTAGTTTTTTATTCACCTTCTACTAAATAATGTTAGAGAAGACATGGTAAAATCTAAATAGACAAGTAAGAAACTCATATATACTTGGATCTCTTACTTTAACGCATTAGCAACGCAAAAAATTATAGACGTCTTTGCATCGGCCTACCTGCTCTCTTGCCACCAGAGACCGTCGGCACCATTTCTATCCCTCTCCCTGTCACACCCATGACTTTCCTCAACTATGGACCTCACGGCCTCTCTGTTCTTGCCCTCTCACTTCCACATCTACAATCCATGGAGCTCAAAACCCATGACCACTACAAATGGGCAGAGTGCAGTTATGTAACAATTTACCACTCATTTTTTAACTCCTGTTATATATATATATATATATATATATACACTAGTAGGGTGCCTGCGCGATGCGACGAGGGCAACACTTTACATTGCGGCACTCGTTTCCGGTAGTTTTCTTATTGGTATAATATTTATGATAACATTATTGTGGTGGATATATGTCATAAGTGTTACACATGTCTAGTAATTGTTAAATTTAGAATTTAAATTGTTAAGTACTTCAAGAAACCATTGGTGTAATAAAGTAACACACGAATAATAAAAAATAAGTCTTAAACATAATTAAAAGTTATATAAAGTAACATACAAATAAAGAAAGATAAGTCTTAAACATAAATTTTGAAAACTAAAAGCTCAAGTGTCAAGTACTTTGCATCATGAGGTTAAAAATTTAGTAATCATACGGCTTAAACATCTCAAGGATCTCATCCGTATTGTCACACCACCATTCTCATCATTGAGATCAACGTCCTCTGAATTCTTGTATCTCTTCTTGTTTGATTGTTACATCTTTTGGAGGATGAGTTTCTTCTTTGATCTCCTCTTTAACTGATGCATCAGTCGTAGCTGTTGGAGCAATTTGGGGAACTTAAAGAAATGTTAAGTATTTTAGCTACATATGTTTTATCATGTAACTGTTATATATAAGATATGATAGATAGGTATATATAACATACTTGTTACAAACTTTAAAAAAAATCTTTACTTTTCAAAAATAAAATGTTTTGTTTATAAATAAAATAAATAATTGTTTTACATATGTAAAGTTTTTTTCTTTTATAAAAATTTATATTCAAAAGACAAAAATATTGTTTTTTTTATAAAAATTAATAATCAAAAGACAGAAAAAAAGATAAGTTGTTATAATTGTAAAATATGTTTAATTTATTGGTTAAATTATAAAGTATAATTTTATTCTTTAAAGTTCATAACTTTTTTTAAATATCCATATAGTACTCATCCAATAAACTTTAATTAAAAATTTCATTTTTATAAAAATAAAAAAATAGTATTTGACCCGTAAGTACGTTTTAGACCTTTAACTTAAATTGTTAAATTTCGTTTTTTACAGATATAAAAAATTTATATTTTTATAAAATTTCAAGAACTGTTTTTATAAAAAAAAAAATAGGATGTTAAGAGTTTATATCTTTATTAACTTTATATCATACTAAGTTCACGATTTTAATTTCTAACTAATCTTATCTATATGAGACTACTTTTAACTTATAATCCCTAAAAATATGCAACACAATCTACTATGTATCTAGTCAAGTTTGTAAATAATTCTTTTGAAGCTAACTAATATTATCTATAACAATATAGTTGAACTTATAATTCTTAAAAAATTGCAACACAATTTAGTATTATTTAGTAAAGATTGTAAATTTGTGGAGTATTTTATTTATATTACTTGTTACAAAATATGTTTATAAAAGAATTATTTTTTTATAAAAACAAAATGTTTTGTTTATAAATAAAGTAAAAAACTGTTTTATACATGTAAAGTTTTGTTTTTTAATAAAAAAATAATCAAATGACAAAAAATAAAAGATAAGTTGTTATAGTTGTAAAGTAAGTTTATTTTGACCCTTTTACCCAAAAAAAGTAAGTTTATTTTGTTGGTTAAATGAAAAAGTTTATAATTTTTTTCTTTAAAGTTCATAACTATTTTTAAATATCCACATGGTACTCATCTAATAAACTTTAAGTTTAAAATTTTTATTTTTATAATAAATAAAAAATAAAAACTAGTAGTTGACTCGTAAGTACGTTTTACACCTTTAACTTTAATTGTTAAATTTCGTTTTTTATATATATAAAATTTAAAAACAATTTTTATAAAAAAAGTAGGATGTTAAGAGTTTATATCTTTATTAACTTTATATCATAGTAAGTTCAATTTTTTAGTTTAGCTTTAAAGTTTATTACTTTATTGTTTTTTAATTAAGAAATACAAATTATCATATTAATATCTATTTGTTGCAATTTTAGGATATTAACTTATATAAGTTCAGTTGACTTGTAAATTAGGATACTAACTTTATTTTGAACTTTATTATTATGGTCAATAACTGCATTATATTAACACCAAAAATAAAGTTCAAATATAAAATAAACTTTATTCATACGTCTAGATCAAACATAACAACTGAAAATGAAATAAAACATAAAAATACTTGATAGATTTTGTCACACCCCCAAATTCCACATGCGGAGTACCACCGCTTGGAGGCGTGACTGACCAGGATCCAGCCATCAATTACACCGAACATTAGTAATTAGTGAAAATGATCACCAACCATAATAGTTAGCAATACATCATAGCTTTAAGTTCAAAAGATTAACTTCAAATAGCAGTTTAAGTAAGTCGCGGAAGCATAGGCAAAACAGTTTAAACAAGGTTCGTAGTTCAAGATTTATTTAGAACCCAACACACGGGTTTAAACGACCACTACACTTCCCCAAGCCGCAACCTCCTGAGTTATTGGGTACCTGCAAAGCATGCAGTAGGATGTCAACAAAAATGTTGGCGAGTTCACGAGGGGTCTAGTTTTTAACTTTTCGAAAACGTAGGTTGTTTAGATAAAGCATTTATAATCACGGCAGGGGGAGCTACCCCATATGAAAGCTACTAAACTGAGGTTACCGAAACTGTTGACGAGAAGATTTTTGTGCCCCAGGTCAATGTCTATCGTCATTGACCGAGATGCAAGGTCTACTTGTTCACGCCCGATCTCCCCCGGTCACGGTGTGAGGTTGTCAAACCTAATAGCGCTATCAACTAATTAACCCGTTCGCCCCCGGCGATTAATCGGTACTATAAGCAGGGACTTTACATGATAGAGATTCGTTTAGTTTTGCTAGTTGTGATTTATAAATAATATCCAAACGTATCTCCCCCGGAGATAGTAAAAAGTACCCATTTGCATTTTCCCCCGGAAATATTAATTGAAAGTAATCTTTAAAGATGGCGGTTTGTTCGTGTCCCTCCCTGGGACGCATGCTTTTAGTGTGTGAACTCACCTTGGGTTGCTCGGTAGACAGTTTACTTGGTCAAGTATGCTGGTCACCACGTCCTAATATGGTTACCAGTATAGGTCAGGTTCGGACTCAAGTAGTCACGTATATGGTGCACGTATTTAACACATAGCATACAAAAAAAACATAGACGGGTATTGGGCCTGCTCTAATAATGGTTCAGTCAAACAGTAACAATTAACACGTAGTCAGTCAATCAGTAATCATACACGAACAGTCCATATACTAAGGCCCAATAATGAAGACTAGTAGCCCACTCGAGACAAGGTGGTCTCGAGTCGAGACAGGGAGGTCTCGAGTCGCAACCAAGTGGTCTCGGGTTGTAGTGGGGTGGTCTCGAGTAGTGCAGGTATGAGTCGCAGCCTTAGGGATCTCGAGTCCAGTCTCGAGTCGCAATCGGAAGATCTCAAGTCGAGACCTTGGTGGTCTCGAGTCCCTGAAATCTGTTTTGAGTTACTTGGACCTGGTCTCGAGTTGTAACACGATGGTCTCGAGTCGAGACCGAAGGAGTCTCGAGTTGTAATACGATGGTCTCGAGTCGAGACCGAAGGTTTCGACTCCAACGTTGTTGTTTCTAGAATGCCAGCCAAGACATGTACTAACCAATAGGATTTCATGTGCATGATTTTATGTACTATCCAATAGAATTTTACTAACATGTTTTCTTGTCTAATTACTAATCAAAATAGATCAAACAACCAGATTTCAAATATTCATAACAACATTCATATCATATTCATGTTGTTCATCATATGTTCATATCACATTTAACACATATTCTTGGTGTTCTTCATGAGCTCATTCAAGCATGAAATATTGTGATCAAAGGTCAAGTAAATCTTGCATCATCTTACCAAACACACATTTGTCCTAAAATATCTAACATGAATCGGATAACAACAATCATCCTAAGCTATTAATCATTTACTCTTCAAAACACCTTAGCAAGACATTATCATACAATGGCTCACACACATTATTCATTTCAAGGTTTATAAGTAGCACTTTGTCTCACACAAGTTATTTCAACATTGATAACAAATCTAATATCTAATAAGTAGCATACTCATTCAAGCATTCAACTATCAAAACAATTGTTATGCATTCATAAATCATCATTTTTGATCAAACAACTACAAGGAACTAACCGGCTAGATGAAAGGGTATGAAGGATTGATGAACCAAGTTCCGAGTGATAATCTCGAGCTAGTCCGAGAGCCCTTTGGTTGTCGCCGGTCCGATCCGAGAGAGAAGGAGAGGAGGGGTTGTGTTGTTAGGGTTTTAGTGAGTGGAAGAGTAGGAGAGTGTGGGAGTGAGTGTGAGGGAAAGTTTGGTGCAAATGGTGGTTAATGAGGTTTTATACTCAATCCAAGTTAGTGCACCCTAATGGGTTCGAGTGGGCTTTAGGGGTGCACGGCCCAACCGGCCCAGTCGTTCACTCGAGACCGAGTGGTCTCGAGTCGGGTTCATGGTCTCGGTTTACTTATACGTACATATATATATTACATACACATAGTTTAATACAAGCATCACATAATACTTCAAGGTAATTCGCAAATCTTCATTTAATAGTATATGTACACATAAAGTTAACAATGAGGTTGCTCGGGAAAACCCGAAGTGTCACATTATCCCCAAGTTTTAAGAACTTTCGTCCCGAAAGTTAAGGCAGTCACTGTCAAGCTAGTGGTAGTGAGAACATTTCAACGGGGTGTCACATCATCCCCCCGTTAGTTTGGAATTTCGTCCCGAAATTCGGTGGTAGCTTCAGTGCTGGGAGTTTCATTTGGGAACAACTGGGGATAGTTGCGCTTCATCTGGTCTTCCCGCTCCCAGGTAAACTCTGGGCCACGGGGCGAGTTCCAACGAACTCGTACGAGAGGTATCTGGCTACGTTTGAGGGTTTTGATCTCACGATCCTTGATCTCAATCGGTTCCTCAGTAAAGTGTAGCTGTTCGTCAATAGTGAGTTCCTTGAAAGGAATGATGAGTGTTTCATCTGACAGACACTTCTTCAGATTAGACACGTGGAAGACGTTGTGTACAGCACTCAGTTCTTCAGGCAGATTCAACCTGTAAGCGACCTTACCGATCTTTTCAGTAATTTCAAAGGGTCCGACATATCTCGGATTAAGCTTGCCCCGTTTTCCAAAACGGACCACACCCTTCCAGGGTGAGACTTTAAGTAGAGCCCGGTCACCAACCTGGAACTCTAGTGGTTTCCTATCCTTATCAGCGTAGCTCTTCTGACGGTCACGAGCTGCCGCCATGCGTTGCCTAATCTGGGCAATCTTTTCTGTGGTGTCTACTACATGTTCTGGGCCTGTGATCTGGCTGTCACTAACCTCCGCCCAGCAGAGAGGCGATCGGCATTTACGACCGTACAATGCCTCAAAGGGTGCTGCCTGAATGCTGGTGTGGTAGCTGTTGTTGTAGGAGAATTCCACTAACGGTAGGTGCTTCTCCCAATTCTTGCCAAAATCGATCACACACGCCCTAAGCATGTCTTCGAGGGTTTGGATGGTGCGTTCCGATTGCCCATCCGTCTGTGGATGATAAGTGGTGCTCATGTCTAAACGTGAGCCAAAAGATTTGTGCATAGCTTGCCACAACTCAGAAGTAAAACGCGCGTCTCGATCGGAAATAATAGAGGTTGGCACTCCGTGCTTTGAAACCACTTCCTTTAAGTATACCTCTGCTAAGGTAGAGAACTTGTCTGTTTCTTTAATAGCCAAAAAGTGGGCAGATTTAGTTAACCGGTCCACTATCACCCAAATGGTGTCATTTCCGCGTTGAGACCTAGGCAAGCTGGTAACAAAATCCATGGAAATTTTGCTCCCATTTCCACTGCGGGATCTCTGGTTGTTGGAGTAGGCCCGATGGTTTCTGATACTCAGCCTTGACTCTTGCACAAGTCAAACACTTTCTGACATAAGTTGCTATGTGGGCTTTCATGCAAGGCCACCAGTATGTAGTCCTTAAGTCGTGGTACATCTTATCCGAACCAGGATGTACTGAGTAACGGGACTTATGGGCTTCATCCATTACAAGCTCGCGCAAATTCCCATAAAGTGGGACCCATATACGCCCGTTTACGTAGTAAGCACCATCTTCTTTTTGTTCTAGCCGTTTCCTTGATCCTCGCAGGGACTCAGCCCTGACGTTCTCGGCTTTCAATGCTTCGACCTGAGCGTTTCGGATTTGCTTAGGGCGGTTCGAGTGGATGGTGAGCTGTAGGGCACGAACACGCTTAGGCTTGGTTTCCTTCCTGCTGAGGGCATCGGCTACCACATTAGCCTTACCCGGATGGTATTTAATTGCGCACTCGTAGTCGTTTAGAAGCTCGACCCATCGGCGTTGCCGCATATTCAACTCTTTTTGTTCCATTATGTGTTGGAGACTCTTGTGATCAGTGTAAATCGTGCACTTGGTACTGTATAAATAATGTCTCCAAATCTTGAGCGCGAAAACCACAGCTCCAAATTCTAAGTCGTGTGTTGTGTAGTTCCTTTCGTGGATCTTGAGTTGTCGCGAAGCGTAAGCAATAACCTTCTCGCGTTGCATCAACACGCAACCAAGCCCTTGAATAGAAGCGTCGCAGTAAACAACAAAGTCGTCGGTACCTTCAGGTAAGGAAAGAATAGGAGCGCTACAAAGGTTCTTCTTTAGTTCCTGGAAGGCAGATTCCTGAGCATCACTCCATTTGTAAACAACACCCTTCTGAGTGAGGGTCGTAAGTGGTTGAGCGATCTTAGAAAACCCCTTGATAAATCTTCGATAGTATCCTGCCAATCCCAAGAATTGGCGAACTTCGGTCAGAGTCTTAGGTATGGGCCAATTCTTAATGGACTCGATCTTAGCGGGGTCGACATGAATCCCATCCTGATTGACTATGTGCCCAAGGAAATGGACTTCTCTAAGCCAGAAATCACATTTCGAGAATTTGGCGTACAGTTGCTCATTGCGAAGGAGTTCGAGAATAAGACGCAGGTGTTGTTCATGCTCCTCTTGACTCTTCGAGTAGATTAAGATGTCGTCGATAAACACAATTACGAACTTGTCGAGGTAGGGTTTGCACACTCGGTTCATGAGATCCATGAAGATCGCCGGTGCGTTGGTCATTCCGAAAGGCATAACGAGGAATTCGTAGTGACCATAGCGGGTTCTGAAAGCGGTCTTAGAGATGTCCTCATTGCGGACTCTCAGCTGGTGATAACCCGATCGCAGATTGATCTTAGAATAATAGCTCGACCCTTGCAGCTGGTCGAACAGGTCGTCGATACGGGGAAGTGGATAACGATTCTTGATGGTAACCTTGTTCAGTTTGCGGTAATCAATGCACATTCGGAATGTGCCATCCTTCTTTTTGACAAAGAGCACTGGGGCTCCCCAGGGTGATGAGCTAGGACGGATAAAACCTTTGTCCAGAAGTTCTTGTAGTTGAGTAGAAAGTTCCTTGAGTTCTGCGGGGGCTAGACGATAAGGTGCACGAGCTATAGGCGCTGCTCCGGGGGTTAGCTCGATTTGAAATTCGACCTGACGGTGAGGAGGGAGTCCAGGTAGTTCTTCAGGAAATACCTCAGGATAATCGCGTACAACAGGAAAATCTTCAATCCTGCTTTCCTTTTTCTGTGTGTCGGCAACAAGTGCTAAGATAGCGGTGTGCCCCTTTCGTAAACACTTCTTGGCTTTTAAGAATGAAATGATGCCTGTGACTTCTCCGCTTTTGTCGCCTTGAACTATAAGGGGCTTGCCAGGAGGACGGGGAATACGAATAGCTTTCTCTTGGCAGAGGATTTCGGCTCGATGCTTGGATAACCAATCCATACCAATAACGACGTCGAAGCTTCCGAGAATGATGGGGAAGAGATCGATACAGAAGGTCTGACCAGCCAACTCTAATTTGCAGTTACGAATTACGTGTGAAGCCTCGAGGTTTCTACCATTAGCTATTTCAATGATGTGCTTAGAGCTTAACGGCGTAAGAGTGGACTTAAGTTTCTTACTAATACGTAGGGATACATAACTAGCATCTGCTCCGGAATCAAATAGTACGGAAACATAACGATCATTAAGTAGGAACTTACCCGCTACAACGTTGGGGTCATTCCTCGCTTCTCCAGCTCCAATCACAAAAGCCCTTCCTCTTGCACCATTCCCAGCATTGTTGGTGTTGTTGTTGTTATTTCCCGCACCTTGGTTATGGTTGTTCTGGTTTAACTGGGGACAATTCTTCTTAATGTGCCCCTCGGCTCCGCACTGGAAACAACCCTTGATGTTCCCATGATGCTGCTGCTGCTGTGGTTGATTCTACCTTGCGGGATGAGGGCTCCTACAATCCTTGGCCTCATGTCCCATCTTGTTGCACCGCTGGCACTTGTTCTTCGCACAGGGCCCATTGTGATGTCGATTGCACTTGTTACATTTGGGGAGATGGCCCTGATAGCCGCCCTGCTGCTGAGGGACCTTGTTGCTTTCAGTTTTCCTTTGCTGGGCTGGGGCCTGAGTAGAGTTAGCATCCTTGCTCTGATTTCCATCCTACTTTCGTTTGTTGTCACTAGAGGTTCCAGCAGTAGCACTGATCCTCTTGGGCAACTTGCCCTCCTCCACAGCCTGATTGGTGAGTTTGTGCGCAAGACGGACCACGGGCTGTATGGTATTGAGGTTGGCTGAGGTCACATGGCTTCGGATTTCTGGGACCAAGCCTTTGATGTACAATTCGATCCTTCGATACATAGGTCGGGACATGTTTGGGCAAAGTGCAGCATAGTCGTTGGACTGCTTGGTGTAGGTCTCAATCTCTGACCCAACCATCTTGAGCTCATAGTACTCGTTCTCGAGTTTGTGGATGTCATCCCTGTGACAGTACTCTTCTTTGATCATGTCCTTGAAATCTTCCCACGCAGTAGCATTAGCAGTTTCCAGACCAAGCATGTGAATCTGTGCTTTCCACCATGAAAGCGCGTTTCCTTCAAGCGTACCAGTCGCGAACTTAACCCAATTAGCAGGGGGACACTCGCAGACAGCAAAGACAGCTTCGGCCTTTTCAATCCAGTGCAGAAGGCCTATGGCACCCTCAATGCCGTTGAAAGGGAGAGGCTTGCCATCCATGAAGGTTTTGAAAGTACAAACACGTGGCTGCGCAGGCGCAGGCTGACCTGTCGTGAGAAGTGAAGTGAATAGGTTTAGAGGTGAAAAGACGATGTGGGGGTAGGATCTAAACATCCTAAAGTAACGAGTTTACCTCCAGGGTGAGCTGCGAAAGCTGCAGCCACCGTGTTGAGCAAGTTGGTGAACTGAGCCTGAGTCATGTTAACGTTTCCTCTTCCGCGTCCACTCATTGTCTTCATAACCAGAAAACACAATATGAGTGTGATGTCGCAACATAGCGAGAATGAGACAGAAGAGAGATGTGTATCTATCTAATTAGGCACACTAGTATGTATAGTAGAGCAGTCAACATAAGATAAACAAGCAAGTAAACACAAGTCCGAGCTATGAGGTCTAATAAGCTGAGTCTTGCCCTTGGAGTGTAGTGTCGTCACGAGTCACGGGTTATAGTCTGGTTTTTCTCAAAAAGACTTTCTTCTTTTTAAAACCAAGTTTACTATAACCAATGGCTCTGATACCAATCTGTCACACCCCCAAATTCCACATGCGGAGTACCACCGCTTGGAGGCGTGACTGACCAGGATCCAGCCATCAATTACACCGAACATTAGTAATTAGTGAAAATGATCACCAACCATAATAGTTAGCAATACATCATAGCTTTAAGTTCAAAAGATTAACTTCAAATAGCAGTTTAAGTAAGTCGCGGAAGCATAGGCAAAACAGTTTAAACAAGGTTCGTAGTTCAAGATTTATTTAGAACCCAACACACGGGTTTAAACGACCACTACACTTCCCCAAGCCGCAAGCTCCTGAGTTATTGGGTACCTGCAAAGCATGCAGTAGGATGTCAACAAAAATGTTGGCGAGTTCACGAGGGGTCTAGTTTTTAACTTTTCGAAAACGTAGGTTGTTTAGATAAAGCATTTATAATCACGGCATGGGGAGCTACCCCATATGAAAGCTACTAAACTGAGGTTACCGAAACTGTTGACGAGAAGATTTTTGTGCCCCAGGTCAATGTCTATCGTCATTGACCGAGATGCAAGGTCTACTAGTTCACGCCCGATCTCCCCCGGTCACGGTGTGAGGTTGTCAAACCTAATAGCGCTATCAACTAATTAACCCGTTCGCCCCCGGCGATTAATCGGTACTATAAGCAGGGACTTTACATGATAGAGATTCGTTTAGTTTTGCTAGTTGTGATTTATAAATAATATCCAAACGTATCTCCCCCGGAGATAGTAAAAAGTACCCATTTGCATTTTCCCCCGGAAATATTAATTGAAAGTAATCTTTAAAGATGGCGGTTTGTTCGTGTCCCTCCCTGGGACGCATGCTTTTAGTGTGTGAACTCACCTTGGGTTGCTCGGTAGACAGTTTACTTGGTCAAGTATGCTGGTCACCACGTCCTAATATGGTTACCAGTATAGGTCAGGTTCGGACTCAAGTAGTCACGTATATGGTGCACGTATTTAACACATAGCATACAAAAAAAACATAGACGGGTATTGGGCCTGCTCTAATAATGGTTCAGTCAAACAGTAACAATTAACACGTAGTCAGTCAATCAGTAATCATACACGAACAGTCCATATACTAAGGCCCAATAATGAAGACTAGTAGCCCACTCGAGACAAGGTGGTCTCGAGTCGAGACAGGGAGGTCTCGAGTCGAGACAGGGAGGTCTCGAGTCGCAACCAAGTGGTCTCGGGTTGTAGTGGGGTGGTCTCGAGTAGTGCAGGTATGAGTCGCAGCCTTAGGGATCTCGAGTCCAGTCTCGAGTCGCAATCGGAAGATCTCGAGTCGAGACCTTGGTGGTCTCGAGTCCCTGAAATCTGTTTTGAGTTACTTGGACCTGGTCTCGAGTTGTAACACGATGGTCTCGAGTCGAGACCGAAGGAGTCTCGAGTTGTAATACGATGGTCTCGAGTCGAGACCGAAGGTTTCGACTCCAACGTTGTTGTTTCTAGAATGCCAGCCAAGACATGTACTAACCAATAGGATTTCATGTGCATGATTTTATGTACTATCCAATAGAATTTTACTAACATGTTTTCTTGTCTAATTACTAATCAAAATAGATCAAACAACCAGATTTCAAATATTCATAACAACATTCATATCATATTCATGTTGTTCATCATATGTTCATATCACATTTAACACATATTCATGGTGTTCTTCATGAGCTCATTCAAGCATGAAATATTGTGATCAAAGGTCAAGTAAATCTTGCATCATCTTACCAAACACACATTTGTCCTAAAATATCTAACATGAATCGGATAACAACAATCATCCTAAGCTATTAATCATTTACTCTTCAAAACACCTTAGCAAGACATTATCATACAATGGCTCACACACATTATTCATTTCAAGGTTTATAAGTAGCACTTTGTCTCACACAAGTTATTTCAACATTGATAACAAATCTAATATCTAATAAGTAGCATACTCATTCAAGCATTCAACTATCAAAACAATTGTTATGCATTCATAAATCATCATTTTTGATCAAACAACTACAAGGAACTAACCGGCTAGATGAAAGGGTATGAAGGATTGATGAACCAAGTTCCGAGTGATAATCTCGAGCTAGTCCGAGAGCCCTTTGGTTGTCGCCGGTCCGATCCGAGAGAGAAGGAGAGGAGGGGTTGTGTTGTTAGGGTTTTAGTGAGTGGAAGAGTAGGAGAGTGTGGGAGTGAGTGTGAGGGAAAGTTTGGTGCAAATGGTGGTTAATGAGGTTTTATACTCAATCCAAGTTAGTGCACCCTAATGGGTTCGAGTGGGCTTTAGGGGTGCACGGCCCAACCGGCCCAGTCGTTCACTCGAGACCGAGTGGTCTCGAGTCGGGTTCATGGTCTCGGTTTACTTATACGTACATATATATATTACATACACATAGTTTAATACAAGCATCACATAATACTTCAAGGTAATTCGCAAATCTTCATTTAATAGTATATGTACACATAAAGTTAACAATGAGGTTGCTCGGGAAAACCCGAAGTGTCACAGATTTCATATTAGACTGCATGAAATCTGTTCCGCTTCTGAATTGACACTCGAGGTATTTTTAATCGGGTTTTCTGGTTTGTGCTTGAATCGGTAGTATCTTCTAATTCCTCTTCTTTGTCATTGTCCTCAGAATCATCTAAATTAATAACCTCACTCCATTTCAATTCAGAAAGTCTCTTGAATCTCTTTCTTTGAGTCTCAAACTTCCGATCCTTAAAAAGGACAAAAATTGAATACAAAAGTTAAAAAAAGATTAAATAAACCTTAAAATTACCTCTTTACTAAATTCACATTGAAGATTAGACTTGTATGGACTAAACATAGCACCATAAGAAATAATATCAACACTTTTATCACCATCATCATGCAATAAAACACACATATAATAACATAACGAACATGTTAATATTAAAGATCTACACAAAAATCATACTTAAAAACCAGCAAAATCAATACCTTAGAAGCTTGTTCGACAACTGGGTTGTTTAAATTGGCATGTTCATCATGCAACTGAATCTGAAAAATCAAATAAGTTAACATTCACATAAAAGTAAATAAAAGAAAACAATTATTCACTGCTGCGATATAACATAAATGACCTTAGAATTTCAAACTCGCATGCTTGGTTTTTCGCAACAATTGAATTCAGAACTTGATAATTTTTTAACTTTGTTTAGCAATAGATATAGGGGTGTCATGTTATGTATTTATAGTAGTAACTATAGAAGTGCATTATGGTTTAATTTTAGATTTGCCACCCCTTTTTTTAGGAAGTTTGTTGTGGTTAGTTTTAAGTTTTTATAAGATATATCTAAGTATAGATATTAAGCAGTTTTAATAAAATAAAATGTGACACATAATCAATTCTCAATTAGGTAAAAATAATTAGCTATGCAAAGAAACAACGAATAGGTAGAAAGAACTTAAATAGAAAAATAATTTTAGGACAGTAATATTATCTTTATTTTGTATGAAAAAGATTTTAACTTTATTTATTTTGAAAATATTGGTTGTTATTTTCTTCTTTAATTACGTGTACATTAAAGCATTATCGACTTGTACTTTTTAATCCGTGCGTCGATATTGAACCAGACTACTACCGAAACGTCGACAAAAATGTGTAGGTCGTCATGTTATCTTTTGATTTTTTTCTTAAACAATATAGTTTATAAGATATGTCAAGAATACGTAAAAAATTATAAGTTTGTTGTGGAGGAGTGAATTATAACTAATTATCTATAATTTTGTTAAAACCTCAGGGATTTAATTGTAATAAGTTTAGGGGCTAAAAAATAAATAATGTTTAAAAGACCAAACTACCCTCATTTTAAGGGTCTTTCTATAAATAAAAGGGGGGGAAAATTCTTATTTTTTGGGCATCTTAAAATACCTCTCCCTCATGCATTATAATATAGTGTATATATATGATAAGGATCATTACAAAACACTATTTATTGCGAGAACAAAAAGAACAACCCTAAAACACTAAATTTTGGGATTTAAGGTTCATATTTTTTAAATTTTATGTTTCTTACATTCATATGTGCATTATATATATACATAAAAGACCATATATTTTTACCTACACATAGCCTACGTACATGGTGTTAATTTAACATACACATAACCCATGAATGTGTAAATTATAAGAAAAGTGAAAAATTTCCATATTTTGTTTTGAATTCAATTGTAAGAAATAATAAATCTTACATTTGTAACATTTTCATTTACTTTCTAGATTTTAGGATTGAAAAAATAGGTGATTCATTATGTTCTACGTGTTCTCGCAATATGTAGTGTTCTGCATATATATATATATACATATACATATAGGGGAAGGTTCAAATGAAAACCACTAGTTATTGTGAAAACTCAAAAACTAATTAAAAGGCCTAAAAAACACACAATTTTTTTTTTGCAAACCAATTTTCGCCATTTTTTATATATAAAAAAAATTTCAAAAAAAAAAATTTGTAGTGCAAATGTGTAATACTACACATGTGTATGTGTACTACACATATGTATTATTACACATGTGTACTACAAAAAAAAATTGAATTTTTTTTTCATATAAAAAACATGCGATTTTTATAAAAAAAATTGAAAAAAACATTTTGGTGTGTTTTTTAGGCTTTTTTAGTTAGTTTTCGAGTTTTCACGTTAAAAGTGGTTTTCATTTGAATCTTCCCTTATACACACACACATACACACACATATATATATAGGGAGAGGATCATGAGAAAACTACATCTAAATGAGAAAACTAGAAAACTAACTAAAAAAGCCTAAAAAAAAAGCTAAAAAACATACCAATTTTTTTTTTGCAATTTTTTTTATAAAAAATCGCTAGTTTTTATGCATGGAAAAAAATAAAAAGTAAAAAAAAATTTTTTGCTGTACTGCACATGTCCAATATATGTGCATTATATGTGTACTACACATGTGCACTATATCCATAATAGTGCACATGTGTAATACAACAACAAAACTTTTTTTTTATTTTTATTTTTTTGAAATTTTTTTTTCATGCATAAAAACTAGCGATTTTTTTATAAAAATAAAAAAAAAATTGGTATGTTTTTAGGCTTTTTTAGTTAGTTTTTTGGTTTTCTCATTTAAACTAGTTTTCTCATGATCCATCCCCTATATATATATATATATATATATATATAGGGTTAGGTTCATTTGTGAACACTTCCCTATTTGTGAACAAAATGAACAAATCTTGGCCATAGATCTTCTTCACTAAATATAAGGGTAGGATTGTCATTTAACTTAATTTTTTAATTGTAAATAAATTTTAAAATTAATTAATTAAAAGCAGTTACCATGTTAGGTAACTGTTTCGTATTTTCATTCAAATTAATTTTTTGAATTGCAAACAAGTGTTAAAATTGATTAATCAGTTACCATGTTTAGGTAACTGTTTCCAAATTTCATGCGCTTTTTATTTTTTTAATTGTAAACAAATTTTAATTCTTTTTGTATAGATCTAGTAGTTGTTTGGTGAGTATTTGTTTTTATACACATGTGTATAGTTGTTGTTAAGTGACTGTTTGTTTTTTATACACATGTGTATAATTGTTGTTCGCTAAGCAATTAGTTTTTATGCACATGTGTATATGCTTATAGTTGATGTTTAGAGACTGTTTGTTCTTTATAAAAATGTGTATGGTGGTTGTTTAAATGAATGTTTGTTTTTTATACACATATGTACATATTTGTTTACTTATCAACATTAATATATTATAACCATTATACATACATGTATAATAGTATTTCACATATGTGCGCAAAAGAATATTAAATAGTATTATGATTAACTCCAGCATTTGCATATAAGGCCATATTTTTTTAATATTAAAATAGAGGAAGATGTATTCGCCAAATTAAAAAAAAAAATTCTGTAATATGGGATTAGTTGGGATCATGATAAAAAAATGAAAATCATTGTTAGTGGCTTTCAAAAATAAATAACAATGTGATTTGAGAGAATAAAAATTACTACAATGCCCTTATTCGGTTATTATATATCAATTTATTGTTTTAATTAATTTAAAAACCATTAAAATCTTATAATCAAGATATCTTCATCCAACGGCCAGGATCTGTTCGTTTTTGTTCACAATTTAAACATGGTTCACTCTTGATCCCTACCCTATATATATATATATATATATATATATATATATATATATATATATATATATATATATATATATATATATATATATATAAGGGAGGGTTTAAATGAGAACGCTAAATATCGCGAGAACCGTGAGAACGAATGAAAAAACCACTAGAACTTGATAAAAAACAATTCAAATTCAAAATTTCTTTTTATACTTATCATTATTATTTGAATACAATGTTAGAAATTAAATTTACACGTTTAAATTTACGTGAATTCGTAAATAACGAATATTTACACATGTGTAAGTTTGTCATTTACACATGTGTAAATTTGTTATATTTACACATGTAACACCCCAAAAATATAAAACTTTGCATTTAATATGTAGTGTTAATTAAACAAGAATCAACTAACTAGGAAACTATAACCCAGTTAGTTGATAGTCTTGAAATAACTTACTATAAAGTTTAAACACTTAAACTTAAAGTTAAATGATAAGTTGAGGGACTAACTAGTCAAAACCGAAAGTCTAGTACTAAAATAATAAAAAAAAACACAAAAACCACTGAGTGTGGGTGGGCATCGATCGAACAGGAGAGAGAGGGCGACCAGGAGAACTCTCCAAACCCTAACTTCACATAAAATTCACAAATCAAAGCCCTTAATCCACTCTAAATCAAGTTCTGAACACGAATTCGAGATCACCTTGATGTAGGGATCAAAAGGTATGTAAAATTTTAGTACTTTGATTCGAGTTCAGTTATAGGTTAAATGAGAAAATCAAGAATTTGGCTTGAATATGTGTTGCATGGTTGAATCTTGAAGTTATGTGATGTCTAGAGTTAAACCCTAGAGGATTCTTGTGAAAAACATTGCATGATGATTGTAGAGCTTCATAATCACCATTTAGGGTGATTGATGAGCTTGAAGAGAACTGGATAAATGTTAAAATTATAATTTTGTTCTAGCACAATCTGAATTTAAGAAGTAATTTCAGAAGTAATGAAAGTAAGAAAGGTATAAAGTTGACTAATTGAAGTGAAATTTGATAATAATTACAAGTCATAAACTTGGTGATGATTATGTGATTATCTGACCCGATAGGTGTTTGTGGAAATGCCTGAGTGAGAATTAAAATGTTGAAAGTTGGGCAAAAACGCAGATTTGATTATTATAGAGAATTATGCGTTAAAACTTATGAAAGAGTTCTAAACATATTGTGAAATTGAACTCTTTAGGTAAAGAATCCGGAACGTCCAGCGGACACGCCGGGGGAGATACTCGCTTGAAGGGTGTGCTTTGAAGGTATGTAACTTGACCCGTTACATTAAGTAGATTTTGATGATTATAAAATGTATAATTGAATTTTTGAATAAGAGTTGTTTGAATTAAAGAGGTGATGTCACTATATTGAATAATAAGTCAAATTTGGTTGGAACTTGTTGGTAGTAGTCACAAAGGAGGATTCCTTAGACTAGCCAAACGGGTCGAATAATCAAGTAAGGCATGGTTAATGCTCCGGAATATGATGGATTGATCTTTGATGTGGTTAATATATAACATATTAGAAATACGAGAATTTAATGTATTGGTGTGCTAGAAAAGCGAAATCCGAGATTTGGGGTTTGAGTGTAATGAACAAATCAAACAAAATAGGGATTTCCAGGTACTACCGTAAGTTACGGTAGTACCGTAACTTACGGTAGAGATAAAAGTCTTACGGTGGTTCTTTCCTGTTTTACGGTGGACCAGAACCTTAAATTGATCACCGTAACTTACGGTGATACCATAAGTTACGGTAGAGCCAGGAATGTTTTGTAATTTTTTTTTTTGTATTTTACAATTAATCAAACCCGTATCAAACGTAGTTTCGGTTGTGTAATATTTCTAAGAACTCCATTATTAATGTTTCGTGTTAACATTTCAGTTTCTAGGTACTCGGAGATTATGGATGACGATCAAGCAAGTTTTAGAAGAACCGAACACAACTTTTGAAGCTTCCGCAATATTATAACTTTCAATAGACTATGTTTATGGGTTGTAAACAAATAGATAATCTTTTGGGATGTTTTAACTTGGTTTTAGTTGACTAGGGTTTATGTCACGTATGAACTTGACTTATGAAAATTAGTGTTAAACTGGTATTTTGTTATAAAAATGGTATGAATTATTATTAAATTCAAGTATAATTAGAAGGGTGTTACAAGTTGGTAATCAGAGCTCAAGGTTGTCAATAAGTGTTCAGTTCAAGCTTGATCAAGCATCCGGTAAGAGTTAATCGTTTAAATAGAAATTAGAGAATATAGAAATAAATCATGAACAAATATGCATGAAAAGAGTGTGTAAGCTCACTCAAATACAAGAAATGCATGAAACAAGAACGATTAAATCAAGTTATGAACTTGATTGAATCAAAACAAGAACGATTAAATCAAGTTATGAACTTGATTGAATCAAAACAAGAACTATTAAATCAAGTTATGAACTTGATTGAATCAAAACAAGAACGATTAAATCAAGTTATGAACTTGATTGAATCAAAACAAGAACGATTAAATCAAGTTATGAACTTGATTGAATCAAAACAAGTAAAGCATGTGTTATAAATGGAATGTTTAACAACCTATGTAAACATTTCAGAAATAGAGATGGCAGATGGAGGTAATGATGATGTGGTGCCAAGAGTCACCGAACAAATGAGGGAAGTGATTGCCGAAGAGGTTGGAAAGGCGATCGAAAACAGTTTGTCGGGCTTTATTGATAAAATTCAAAACACAGTTTTATCAATAGTAGATGAGAGAATCAAGAAATTGGAAGATGATTCAAATTTAGCAAAGGAAAAGCATGGAGGACGAAAGCCTTGTTCATACAAGGAATTCATAGCCTGTAAACCACCAATATATAATGGGGAGGTTGACCCAATAGTGTGCCAACGATGGCTAAGTGATATCGAAGGGGTATTCGAGAGGACCCATTGTGACGAAGATGACTACGTAGCCTATGGTACGGGTCAACTAAGGAGTCAAGCGAAAGATTGGTGGGATAACAAAAAGAGAGAGATCGGTATTGAAGCTGCTAAAGTCATGACATGGGAAGAATTCAAGACGCCATTTCTTAAGCATCATAGCCCCAAGGCGGTTATGAATAAAATCAAGGAGGAGTTCATGCAAGTTAGGCACAAGGGTGAGACCATAGACAAGATTACGGCAACGTTTATGGATAAGATGAAGTTTTGCGATGATCTAGTGACGAATGAAGAACAAAAGATATACTACTACCATAACATGTTGAGTGCTGAGTATAGGGAATTTATCACCCCTTCCAAATACGAGACCCTTACCGAGATCATAAATGCTGCTCGGGAAAGGGAGATCGAACTGAAAAAGAGCATTGAAAGGGGTGAACGGAAAGCACAAGATGTAAACCCAAGCCCTGCTAAGAAGGCACGAACAAACGAAACCGCAAAGAAATTTGATACGAAAGGCGGGTCGCCAAGTTGCAAAATCTGCGGAAAGGGTCATAAAGGCGAATGCCGTTACAAGGATAAGCCTTGTCCCATATGCCGAAAAACGGGACATATGGCTATATCATGCCCGGAGAAAGTGACGGTTTGTTACAATTGTTATCGAACGGGTCACAAAAAGTCGGAATTTCCGGAACTGGTTGGAAAGAAAGATGGGCAGGACCCGAAAGGTGAAGCCCCAAAAGCAAAGGCAAGATCTTTTCAACTGACCGCCGCAGAAGCGAAGGTTGAACCTGACGTGGTCTCAGGTATATTCGCTGTAAATTCGATTCCTGCACGCGTGTTATTTGATACGGGTGCGAATAAATCCTTTGTTTCATATGGATTTATTCGACATCCTTCATTTATTCTAACAAAATTACCTGTGCCCTTAGAAGTAGAAATAGGTGATAACAAGAGCTTTATTGTTTGTGATGTATGCGAAAACTGTAAACTGAGCATTGATGACGAAGAATATTTGATAAACCTAATCCCGATGTCAATGGGAGAATTTCAAGTAGTCATTGGGATGGATTGGCTATCTCAACACCATGCAAAGGTCGTGTGTTTTCGTAAAGAGATAAAACTAACATCTCCGAGCGGGAAACACGTCACCATTTATGGCGAAAAAGGAGGCAACCCCATAGTATGCTCAATGTTGAAAGCTCACAAGCTTATGAAGCGAGGATGCAAGGCATTCATGATATACGCTAATGAGCCCGAAAAAGAATCACGAAAGATTGGAGATGTACCGGTAGTACGAGATTATGAAGATGTGTTTCCGGAGGATTTACCGGGGATACCGCCTGAACGGGAAATAGAGTTCGGGATCGAATTGATTCCGGGCGCGAAACCCGTAGCAAAAGCCCCGTACCGACTCGCACCGTCGGAATTACAAGAGTTGATGTCCCAAATTCAAGACCTGCTTGACAAGGGGTTCATAAGGCCGAGTGTGTCTCCTTGGGGCGCACCGGTATTGTTCGTGAGAAAGAAAGACGGGAGCATGCGCATGTGTATCGATTATCGGGAGTTAAACAAACTCACTGTAAAGAACCGATACCCGCTTCCGAGGATAGATGATTTATTCAACCAATTACAAGGTGCGAACTGGTTTTCAAAAATTGACCTTAGATCTGGGTATCACCAACTAAAGGTCAAAGAAGAAGATGTACCGAAGACGGCTTTCCGCACAAGATACGGACATTACGAATTCCTCGTGATGTCATTTGGGCTAACAAATGCACCCGCGGCTTTCATGGACCTCATGAACCGGGTTTGTAAGCCGATGTTGGATAAGTCAGTCATCGTGTTTATCGATGACATTTTGGTGTATTCGAAAAGCGAAGCTGAACATGCACACCACTTACAAGAGGTGTTAGAGACGCTTAGACGAGAAAGGTTGTATGCGAAATTCTCTAAGTGTGCCTTTTGGTTACGAGAGGTACAATTTCTTGGCCACATCATAAGTGCCGACGGAATATTGGTGGATCCGTCAAAGATCGAGGTCGTGTCAAAATGGAATTCCCCGAAGAACCCTTCAGAAATTAGAAGCTTTTTGGGACTTGCGGGATACTATAGGAGATTCATTCAAGATTTCTCCAAGATTGCGTCACCGCTAACAAAATTAACCCGGAAGAAAGAAAAGTTCATTTGGGGTGTCGATCAAGAAAAAGCGTTTCAAACGCTAAAAGAAAAGTTAACTCAAGCTCCGGTACTGACATTGCCGGACGGAGTCGAAGATATGGTGGTTTATTCGGATGCTTCGGGCTCGGATGCGTTTTGATGCAACGGGGCAAAGTTATCGCTTATGCCTCGAGGCAATTGAAGATACACGAGAAGAAATATCCCACGCACGATCTGGAATTGGCTGCGGTGGTATTTGCCTTAAAAATATGGAGGCACTACCTATATGGGGTAAAGTGCACCATATTCACAGATCATAAGAGCTTGAAATACTTCTTCGATCAGAAGGAGTTAAATATGCGACAAAGGCGATGGTTAGAAACGGTGAAAGATTTTGACTGTGAAATACATTACCACCCCGGAAAGGCAAATGTGGTAGCGGATGCTCTGAGCAGAAAAGCGGACTATGTCCCAATACGAGTAAGGTCGATGCAGCTGGTGGTGACCTCGAGTATACTTGAACGTATTCGAGAGGCGCAATTAGAAGCAGTAAAAGAGGAAAATTGGAAGAAGGAAAGAATAATCGGTCAGTTGAAAGATTTGACGGATGGGAATAACGGATTGAAGACTCGATTCGGGAGAATATGGGTTCCAAATACTTGTGGGGTGAAGGCGCTTCTACTTGATGAAGCTCATAAATCCCGATATTCAATTCATCTGGGAGCGACCAAAATGTACAATGATTTAAAACAAAACTATTGGTGGCCCGGGATGAAAAGAGATGTGGTGAAGAACGTAGAAAAATGATTGACATGTTTACAAGTCAAGGCAGAGCACCAAAAACCATACGATAGACTTCAACCGTTGGAAATTCCGGTTTGGAAATGGGAACAAATCACCATGGATTTGTTGACCAAATTGCCCAAAACTAACCGCGGGTTTGATGCTATATGGGTAGTTGTAGATAGATTGACGAAAAGCGCTCACTTCATTCCAATTCGTGAGACTTATACATCCGAGAAGATGTCGGAAGTGTACACCAATGAAATCATAGCACGGCATGGGGTACCGATATCCATTGTGTCAGACAGAGATACTCGGTTTACTTCGAAATTTTGGCGTGAATTCCAAGAACAAATGGGAACTAAATTGTTCATTAGCACTGCTTACCATCCACAAACGGATGGGCAGAGTGAAAGAACAATACAAACGTTGGGAGATATGCTGCGGGCTTGCATTATTGACTTCGGGGGTAGTTGGGATGTCCATCTACCTTTGGTCGAATTTGCATATAACAATAGCTATCACGCGAGCATTAAGATGGCCCCGTATGAACTGTTATATGGCAGAAAATGTCGAACTCCGGTATGTTGGGGAGAAGTGGGTCCACAAGGGCTAGCACCTACTGATATAATTCGAACTACGAATGAGAAAATCGACATGGTTCGGGCACACTTGAAAGCGGCTCAAGACAGGCAAAAGGCGTATGCGGATAAAAGGAATAGGCCAATTGAATTTCAGGTTGGCGACATGGTTATGTTAAAAGTTTCCCCATGGAAGGGCATTATTAGATTTAGAAAAAGGGGGAAACTAAGCCCGAGTTTTATTGGGCCATTCAGAATCACTGAACGGGTTGGTAAAGTAGCTTATCGTCTCGAATTACCCGAGGAGTTGAGTGGGATTCATAGCACATTCCACGTGTCACATTTCCGAAAATGTCTGGCAGACGAAACTGCTCGTATCCACTACGATGATATCGAGGTGGATAACAGCCTCAACTATGCAGTAGAACCAATTGCGATTTTAGATTGTAAACAGAAGAGTTTGAGAAACAAAGTGATTAATCAAGTCAAGGTTAAATGGGAGCATAGAAAAGGTTCGGACACTACGTGGGAGTCCGAAGAGGAGATGCGACGTCTCCACCCTACGTTATTTGGTACGTATTTCGGTTTCGGGGACGAAACCCTTTTTAAGGGGGGTGGACTTGTAACACCCCAAAAATATAAAACTTTGCATTTAATATGTAGTGTTAATTAAACAAGAATCAACTAACTAGGAAACTATAACCCAGTTAGTTGATAGTTTTGAAATAACTTACTATAAAGTTAAAACACTTAAACTTAAAGTTAAATGATAAGTTGAGGGACTAACTAGTCAAAACCGAAAGTCTAGTACTAAAATAATAAACAAAACACAAAAACCACTGAGTGTGGGTGGGCATCGATCGAACAGGAGAGAGAGGGCGACCAGGAGAACTCTCCAAACCCTAACTTCACATAAAATTCACAAATCAAAGCCCTTAATCCACTCTAAATCAAGTTCTGAACACGAATTCGAGATCACCTTGATGTAGGGATCAAAAGGTATGTAAAATTTTAGTACTTTGATTCGAGTTCAGTTATAGGTTAAATGAGAAAATCAAGAATTTGGCTTGAATATGTGTTGCATGGTTGAATCTTGAAGTTATGTGATGTCTAGAGTTAAACCCTAGAGGATTCTTGTGAAAAAATTGCATGATGATTGTAGAGCTTCATAATCACCATTTAGGGTGATTGATGAGCTTGAAGAGAACTTGATAAATGTTAAAATTATAATTTTGTTCTAGCACAATCTGAATTTAAGAAGTAATTTCAGAAGTAATGAAAGTAAGAAAGGTATAAAGTTGACTAATTGAAGTGAAATTTGATAATAATTACAAGTCATAAACTTGGTGATGATTATGTGATTATCTGACCCGATAGGTGTTTGTGGAAATGCCTGGGTGAGAATTAAAATGTTGAAAGTTGGGCAAAAACGCAGATTTGATTATTATAAAGAATTATGCGTTAAAACTTATGAAAGAGTTCTAAACATGTTGTGAAATTGAACTCTTTAGGTAAAGAATCCGGAACGTCCAGCGGACACGCCGGGGGAGATACTCGCTTGACGGGAGTGCTTTGAAGGTATGTAACTTGACCCGTTACATTAAGTAGATTTTGATGATTATAAAATGTGCAATTGAATTTTTGAATAAGAGTTGTTTGAATTAAAGCGGTGATGTCGCTATATTGAATAATAAGTCAAATTTGGTTGGAACTTGTTGGTAGTAGTCACAAAGGAGGATTCCTTAGACTAGCCAAACGGGTCGAATAATCAAGTAAGGCATGGTTAATGCTCCGGAATATGATGGATTGATCTTTGATGTGGTTAATATATAACATATTAGAAATACGAGAATTTAATGTATTGGTGTGCTAGAAAAGCGAAATCCGAGATTTGGGGTTTGAGTGTAATGAACAAATCAAACAAAATAGGAATTTCCAGGTACTACCGTAAGTTACGGTAGAGATAAAAGTCTTACGGTGGTTCTTTCCTGTTTTACGGTGGACCAGAACCTTAAATTGATCACCGTAACTTACGGTGATACCGTAAGTTACGGTAGAGCCAGGAATGTTTTGTAATTTTTTTTTGTATTTTACAATTAATCAAACCCATATCGAACGTAGTTTCGGTTGTGTAATATTTCTAAGAACTCCATTATTAATGTTTCGTGTTAAACATTTCAGTTTCTAGGTACTCGGAGATTATGGATGACGATCAAGCAAGTTTTAGAAGAACCGAACACAACTTTTGAAGCTTCCGCAATATTATAACTTTCAATAGACTATGTTTATGGGTTGTAAACAAATAGATAATCTTTTGGGATGTTTTAACTTGGTTTTAGTTGACTAGGGTTTATGTCACGTATGAACTTGACTTATGAAAATTAGTGTTAAACTGGTATTTTGTTATAAAAATGGTATGAATTATTATTAAATTCAAGTATAATTAGAAGGGTGTTACAACACATGTGTAAAAAAATCTAATAAGAGTGATTTTGAGATAAGAAATGAATTATTTGATGTTGTGAATTCTTTTTTGATGTTGTATTTTAATTAGAATGAGGTTTCTATTAAAAAATTCGGTTTCGATTGGTTTTCTCATTCGTTCTCACGGTTCTCGCAATATTTAGCGTTCTCAAGATAACTCTCCCCTATATATATATATTTATTTTGTGTTCACATTGGTTCTCGCGGTTCTCGCAATAAGGGTGGTTCTCAAATGAACCTTACCCTATATATATATATATATATGTGTGTGTGAGAATGTGCCCCTTACATTATGATTTATATCCCTAAAAATAAAATTAAGTAAAAATAGAAAATCCTAAAAGGATGAATTTCAAACATGAAACATCCATAAAGAAATATAGGTGTAACGGGTGGTTAATCATTTGTCATTTGCAATAACGTTCTTCAGATATGCTCGTAAGCTTAGAAGTCGTGGGATGTTTTACAAATTCTTATATAATTACACATTCATGATAATCTATATATCATACCAGTGGCGGATCCAGGAATTTTTTTTCACTGGGTTCACTTTTTTCATATGACTGAACATAAAAAATTTCGGGTCGGTTCGACAGTTCGGATCGGGTAAGTTCTGATTGTTATTAGAATGAATCAAAACAGAGGAACATGTTCTTCAATCTAATGTTTTAAGTTCTGATTGTTATTAGCTTCAATTAGATTTAAAAAACCCACAATAGAGTATTACATTCAACAATTACACATAAAACTGTGAAAAAAAATATACCTCAACTGAGAATTGAAGATGTAAAAAAACAATATAACACTTACATAACAAACATATAGTGCTGAAGGTATAATCAAACCCAAATACCAATTTATGTAATGTAATGATGAAAATCGTATAAAGAATAAACCTTACCTAAGTCCTTAATCGCTGACTAGTTTCTGGTGGAGAAGACGACGGCCGGCGGCGGCAATCGGCGGAGGTGGAGGCTCCGTTCACTTCAATACAGGGGCTGGCGGGCTGCGATGTTCAATATTTGGTACTGTGGGCTGCGATGTTCAATATTTGTCTGAGAAAAAGGCGAATGGTGTCTGTGTGTCTCTGGTCCTGTGGAGGCGAATGTCGATGTTTTGTTAAAACCCTAAATGGGTTATACATTAAAGAAAAAAAAGAGAAATAAAAAAAAAACGGAACAAAAAACCACTATTGCCTAAAACAGGATTCGAACCCGGGTATCTCAGGAAGATTAACACGTACCTAACCAATGGAGAACCAAAGACTTTTTGTTTATGAGTTCCTTTTATATTTTAGTTATGGGTTCCTTTTCAGTTTATTATATATATTTACACTAAAAATTAAAAACCGAATGGGTTCCTGGGAACCCGTTCTTTATTAATAGGTCCGCCCCTGTATCATACGAACGTTTTATGTGCTTTAAAGACACAGTTAAAAACTATAATGTATTTTAGATATTTATATAATTTTATAAAGACACAAGAAAAAGAAGTTATTGGGTTTTAACCATGATTTATAGTTTGAAAACCCGATTTTAACGATTTTATTGGGTGTGTCTTAGAATGACAACCCAACCCAACTCAACAGGTCTGGTTTGTTAATTCCCAAAATATTGGTTAACATTATATACTATATCTTAAATTACAAAGTCGGTGGCTGCTGCCACCGACCAATTCCTCCATTTTTGTCTTATTCCATTTTCAAAGCAGCTCAAAGCCATATGTTCCGTATCAACTAAATTCAAACGATGTCGCAGAGAAAACCCAGCCAAATTGAAGTCAAAATCGAAGACAAAGAAGAAATCGAAGAAGCACGCAAACGCACCACCACCACCTCCACCTCCGCCGCCTTCAATCCCACCGGCGCCAACGTCTCTCTTCCACCACTTCAACAATTCCTCCGCCTCCGCCACTTCCAAAGCCCAACGCATCGGCCTCCAATAATAAATCTTGTCACTTTCTTATCTTTTCTTCTTCCAGTTTTTATACTTATTTGTACAATCGATTCATGCTAACGTTGAATACAAGCATACAACAAAATGTCAAAATCATTACTCTTCTTCTCTTCTCACAACTCCCTTAGTTCTGATCAGCCGCTGGCGGTAGCGACGCCGGAGATCGTATCAATCAACCAGACAACCACCAGCGGGATTGTAGTGTCACCGTCACTGACCTCCGGTTGATGCAGACAACCCCACTACATGTCACCTAACCGCCACCAATCTTAGATCTTGTCGAGCAACTTGCCATGTCCTCAGTCACTGCCCGCGACCAAGGGTGTCTGCTTCCAGCCGGCGGTAAAAAAATGGGAGGCAGTGGGTGTCGCAGTTGTGGAAGTGGCTGTAGCGGCAATTAGTGTTGTGACGATGATGATATAGATGTAATGCCATGATGGCACATTCCGGTAGTGGTGACGATAGCTTCTTCTTGGTGGAGAGTGAGAGAGATACACACAGATGAGATTTTTGTTTTAGGGTCTGATTTCTCATTTCTAAAGGATATGTGGCGGACGTGAAAAAGTTTATTAACTAGATTGAATTAAAAATTCAAACATACACATCCACACGAACATATACATTTGGGCCAACTCTCAAATTTGGGCTTGTGTTTGTTAACAGTTTTCCGATTTCTTTTTTTCTAAATTTGCTATGATTTTATTCATGCATACTCAACTAGAATAAAAAAAAGGTATACTAAAAAAGAATTAAAAAAATATATGAATACCATCAACGACCTAACAATGATGTAATAAAGTTAATTAGGTTATCAACACATCCTTGGTTTTATGACTACGCCGCAACGCGATGGTCCCAATACTACTACAATCTTAAAGGACAAAGTCGATGGGTTTCCCATCGGCTTTGTTAAAATGGCAAATTTAGTCCCTAAACCTTCTACTTTGAATTTTCAAAACCGCAACCTCATTTTTCAAACTTTGCCAGCACCAATCCTCTACTTTGGTTTTCCACCATCACCCCCTTAGCTCTTACATAGTTATGCACCAATCCTCTTCTTTTACATTTCCACCAACACCCCCTCATCTTTTACACATTTCCGTCACCACCCCTACACTTTGTTTTTTTACCCCTTGCACTATTACTCCATTTTTACACCAGCCCAACTTTAAAAAAATTGCAATTGTAACCCCTAGACTACAACTTCTACTTTTGCAAATGCTAATGCATTGTGTTTTACGAAATGTCCTAGACATTGTGTTTTACACTTTCTGTCTACCTTTGTATTTTACACTTTTTTGTAGTTGTCTTTTACGCATTGCGTTTTACGAATCGTGTTTTGTTTTACTATATGTTTCTACCCATCGCGTGCCGCCGCAACGCGCGGCGGTCAAAATACTAGTTTTAATATTAAAACGGTAAAACCGATCAAAGTGACCGAAAACGCCATGGGCGGTGAGTGTGAAGAGGTGACGTGACCAGATCTCAAGTTTGAAAGATGACAAAAAGGTGGGTGTCACTTTGGGAAGTGTGAGGATGGTAGCATCTTCCGACAACCACAGGTTACCTTTGGCTACCTTTAGATATTTTTAATAAAATATTTGATATATACTTTTAACTAATCATTTAATACTTTTTTAATACATTACTAAAATAATTAAGGGTAAATTACTTTTTGAGTCCCTGTGTTTTATGTGTTTTAACCACTTGAGTCCAAAAGCGAAAAGTTTAACGACCTGAGTCCCCATAAGCATTTTCTTTAACCATTTGAGTCCAAATTTCTAAAATTGTTAGAATTTTTTGGTTAAGTACAGTATTTTTAAATGACAAAAATACCCTTAAAGTTATAAAATAAAAAAAATAAATGCCCTATATACATCACCACCACCAACTGCTACTCCTGATCATCTCCCTCAGTCTATCTCTCTCTCTCCAAACAACCACCACCGTAACCATTCTCCAGTCACCGTTAAGTTTTCTCTCCGGCCTATCTATTCTCCAGCCACTTTTCTTCCTCCGATCACTATTAACTCACTCCCTATCTATCTCTTACTGAACCAAAAATCCCCAACCACCAAAAACCCTAGCCGCCTCCGTCACGATTCCATCTCAAAATTCCCAGCAAGCAACTAAAACAATCCAAACGCCATAAGAAACAATCCGATTGGGTATGGGATGTCGTTGAGTATGCTGCCAGAACAGACATGCCTGATAGTATTGTAACAACTTTGAAATCAAGTTCGAAATTGTAAGTATTGTAACAGCTGCTGAGTTACGAGTTCGACATGTCTGAAATCGGAACAGACATGTCTGATGCTTATGGCGTTTAGATTCAGATCTGAAAACGGAAACTGAACTTGTAACAGCTGCTGATAGTATTGTAACAGTTGCTGAGTTACGAGTTCGAAATTGTTTTTGTGCTTATATCAGTTGAAGGTGTGAACATTTCAAACTGTTTTTTTTTTTTTTTTTTTTTTTTGACAATATCAACCAAAACAGATCTAAAATGAAGTTGCAGATCTGACGTTTGTATGCGGGGGAAGGGGGGTCGGTGGCGGTGGAGATTTAGTGGACAGACTAGATGGAGATTCAACTTTATATACTGCTTTTGACGTTTGTATGCAGGGGGTTCGAAATTGTATGCAGGGGGTGCGATGGTAGAGTGCAGTGTTGATGGTGGTGGTGGGGTGGAGGTGTAGTGGTGGTGGAAATGTTTAGTTGAGAGAGAGAGATCAAATCTGCTGTGGAAGAATAAATATATATATTTTTTTATTTTTTTAACTATAAGGGTATTTTGGTCATTTAACAATACTTAACCAAAAAATTCTAACAGTGTTAGAAATTTGGACTTGTTAGTGCATGATGTCTAAAACCTTTGTCTTAAGTCTAGGGGTCTAATATGTCAAGTTATGTTTAGAACAGGGGTTAGATTGTAATTTTATGAAGTTTTACATGTCTGATAGCTTGAAATGACATGTTGTCATTTCAAGCTAACTAGCAAGTTGCATGTTAGCTTGAAATGAACATGTCATGTTCAAGCTAACTAGCATGTTAGCTTGAAATGAACATGTCATGTTCAAGCTAACTAGCAGGCCTATAAATAGGTTAGTTTGTTTCTCATTTGGGCACTGATCCTTGAAGTTGTAACCGTTATGCTGCCGGATTTTTCTGAGAAATATTAATGAGAAACAGTGTTTAAAGTGATATTCTTCTGTTTTCTACCCCGTTCTCTTTGATTCTAATCTGTTTAAGTGTTTCCGCCACTTAAATAGTGTATATTAGCTCAAATTGACTCATTTGATCGGTCAAATCGATCCTACAATTGGTATCAGAGCCAGTTATGAGCTAAAATACCTGAATCAGAGCATTTTTCTTACATATTTTGGATTTCTGGACATTTGGACGGACAAAATGGACTGATTTTTGGACAGTGTGTGTAAAAGTGAGTTTTAACAAACCCTTGAGAGTATCAGCTTAAAATTCGAAGTAAAACAGATAAAAATGGCCTAAAAACCTCTGATCGCTTGAACGAACTTGCCTTGGTCGCTTGAAATTCGTTGGTCGCTTGAAAAGTTCCTTGGTCGCTTGAAAAGTTGAAAGCAATTTCAAGCTAACTAGTTAGCTAGCTTGAGAAGGGTTGTTAGCTTGAAAGTGCTCTAGCTTGAAAGTGTGGTCGCTTGAAAAGGGTTGTTAGCTTGAAAGTGCTCTAGCTTGAAAGTGTGGTAGCTTGAAAATCTGTTTGTCGGGATAGTGGTTTCATTGGTCCAATAGTTTCTTAAACTTTGTCAGTGGCATGTGCATGTAAAGAGTATTATTGTTTGTTGAACTATTGTCTAGGTAGTTTCAAGTGAAAATTGTCAGTAGTACATGTGCTAGTTTCGGCCCAATCAATGTGTTGTTTGATTCAAGTCTCGGCCCAATAGTATCAAGTCTCGGCCCATTGAAGTTGGTTAAAACAATTTGGAAGTAATTCAGATTGTGTTGTGAGTTTTGGGTATTATTATTTTTACGAGGTAAACCAATTCATTTGAAAGCTTGTTTGAGAAATTCTTCGATTTTGAATCATGAGTGAAGAGTTTTACAACGCATTTGCAACATCCCCGACTAGTCCAGCTGCCATTACTCAAAACATGAACATGGAAAACGAGACCGGAACGTTACAAAAGCCCCCGAAACTGATGAGTATCGAAGAGTATTATGGATGGAAAGATAGGTTCGAAAACTGGGTACAAGCTAATCATCTGAGATCTTGGGAGTGCATTCTGAAGAGATATGTTTTGCCACGTACTGAGTTACAAGTTGTGAAAGCAATTTCTGAGTTTAGTGATCAAGAACGAGAAATGTATAGAGCTGAAAAGATGATGATCAGCTTACTTCAGCAAGATATCAAAGAAGACATTTTCATACTGCTTCAGCATGACAAAACTTCAAAGTCAATCTGGGATGCTCTACGTGTTAAGTTTGAGGGTAGTGAGAAAATGATTAAGAGCAAGAAGGCATTGCTCAAGAAAGAGTTTGATCTGTTCAGTAGTTTACCGGGAGAAGATACGAAGAAGCTGATTAAACGTTATTGCCACTTAGTGCGATCTATGTCGATGATTGGTATAACCAAAGATCCTGATGAGTGGGTAGACAAGTTAGCTGACGCTTTACCGCAAAAAGAGTGGGGCACATACTTGATGATCTTGAAGAACACTGGAGTTTACGATGGGTTAACGATTTCTCAGTTTATCGAGAAGATTGAGGGTCAAGATTTGGAACAGCAGAAGATCGCAAGGATGAACAGTCCAAGTGGTCAACAGGATGTAAAAATGTACTACAAAGGCAGTGTTCCAGAAGTTGAAAGAAGCCCGAAAATTCAAACTGCATTTAGTGCTGGAGATTCATCTGAAAAAGTTGATCAAAGTTCTAAAAGTAGCAGTGGTTTTTCTTCATACCCAAGTGTTAATCCAAAAGATACAACTTCAAGTTTCCATTCTCAGAGCACAAAGACAGGAAATGGTTATGTGATCCAGTGCAATATCGCTTTGAATCTTCCTGAAGGTCAAAGCTTTTCTGAGGAAACCGCTAAAGATTACATGGCTCTGCTTGGTTCTGTATTGCTTTCTTATGAGGGTTTAGTGGCTGGACGGATCGGAAATCCTATGCTTACAAAGGAGGATTACGATCAGATAGACGCCGAAGAAATGGAGTTAATGGACATCAAATGGTGTCTAGCTAGCGTTCTTAGACGTGCTGAAAAGTTCAAGCTGATTACCGGGAGAAATGACTTTCTTGATGCACACGTTTCTACTTTAGGTTTTGATAAATCTAAAGTTACTTGTTTTCGATGCAGGGAGAAAGGCCATTTCAAACGGGAATGCAAGAACAGGGAAGCTAGTGGAGCTCAGAATCCGTTTGGAAAAGACGATTACTACCGGAAAGCCATTTACCAGCAAGTTGGTCAACAACAAGAACCACAGGTGGCTCATGGTAGAAATATCGAGGATTCAAAAAGAGCATGCGTGGTGGATTTTAACTGGAACAATTATATATCTCCTGATAGCAAAGCATGCATAGTCGATCAAGATGATGAGAGGCTATCTGAAGGCTTCAGCTGGGATATGTTTGCAGATGAGAATGGAAATTTCAAAGCTTTCATTGCCAAGATTATGAAAGAACCAGACATGTTCACCGAGTGGATGAAGTCTATTGGTGAGACTGTGAAGAGTGTGGAGAAAGAGTCTGTTGCATCTGAAGAAAGCTCACATAGCTCAGATGAAAGTTCACAAAGTGATGAAAGTTCAAAAAAGGAAGTTGTTTTTGATCAAACACCAGTTAATTCTGGTTCTTCGGATGATAATTCTG
The DNA here is from genome assembly GCA_030545235.1 of Helianthus tuberosus. Taxonomy (NCBI): domain Eukaryota; kingdom Viridiplantae; phylum Streptophyta; class Magnoliopsida; order Asterales; family Asteraceae; genus Helianthus; species Helianthus tuberosus. The sequence goes on along the minus strand of CM060415.1, from coordinate 104,294,510 downwards.
ACAAATCAGTAGAGTTTGATCAAACACCAACTGATAACAGTAGTGATGATGAAGAAGAAAGACATATTAATGTTGCTAAAACTCATCTTTCTCCTGAAAGTTTTCATTTTTATTTTGCAGATCGCTTGGGGAAACTGAAGGAGAAACAGGTTGCAAAAGAACAAAAAGAAATGAAGTCTGAAAGTGTTGCTGAGGAGACTGTTGAGATTGAGCAGAAAGGTGAAACAGATAAGGTGACTGAAGCTGAGAAAGTTGTTGAAATTGAAAAGATCATAGAAGTTGAAAAGATTGTGGAAGTCATCAAGCCTTGCACAAAGTGTTTGGAACCTTGCAAGGAATGTGCAGCTAAAGATGAGAAGCTGGCAGAGTTTGAGAAGATGAAGGAACAATTACTGTTCAATCTCAATTACGTGAAGGAATCATACGATGTATTGAACAGAACAGTAACTGGTCTTCAAAAGACAAACTCTGAAAGAGAAAATGCTTTGACGATGATGAATGCAACATTGATGACGAAGCAGAAAGCTATTAACTTTTACATCGAAGAAAGTGCAAAGTGGAAGCAAGAGTTAGAGAAGGTGAAGATTGAAAATGAGAGAATCAGACGATTATTACAGAGTTATTCTAGTTCTGATTATCTTATTGATAGAATTTATCCGACTGTTGCAGGTATGGAAATTTTTCAAGATGAGAAGTCAAAGAAGAAGGATACTGGTAAGAAACAGACTGCTAGCTATAACAAGTGTCCGCCTCCGATCTGGGAAGGTTATTCTCCCAGAAAACCAAATGAGGAGCAAGTCGAAAAAGCAGTCAATATAAAGTTAAAAACCGAATCAACTGATGAATTACCAGAAAACATTGACGTCACGTTTACCTCGTCTGACACTGATTATGAGTCTGAGTTAATTAAAAAGGTGGTCGATCAGGTGTTGGATACTGATGAGGAGTTTGAGTCAAAGTCTGAGTCAGGAGGTTCAAGTTCGTCAGTCAACAGTCCAAAGTCATCGGTTAAACGGTCATACAGTAAAGAGTTTTTGTTATCAAAATCTAATTTGGATGATGAAACATTTGAAGTAGCATACACTTTAAATGATTCTGACAAATTATATTTTGACAAAGAGTTTCCAATAAGAAGTGTTAGATTTGAAATGATCAAAAAGGTTTTCAAAATGACAGAAATTAAGATTTCTGAAATAAAAGATTTAAATCTTACTGGAAAACCTAAAAAATACACTTCAAGAGTACAACAACGATTAAACAAGAAAAAGGGTTACAATTCTGGTTTTCAAAATAAACCAAACCATAATGGTAGCTACAAAAAGAAAGGTTTAGGTTTTATTCCACCAAGAAATTACAAAAATGACAAAATTTCTAAAACAAACACAAAATTTGTTTCAGGTGGAAGTGCTGAGGAGGAACAGAAGAAACCGTTCTGGAGACAATCAAACCAGGAGTTTCTTGCTGAGAAGAAAAGGAATGGAACTGGAGTGTTTCATCCAAGAGAGACTCGAACTTGTTTCAAATGCAATGAAGCTGGCCACATTGCATGGAACTGTCCAAAAAATGCTAAGACTAAACAGGGAGTTTCTGAAAAACTGAAAGAAATTGTTGTTGATGTTGAACCACCAACCGAAAAATTCAAATTGTTTAAAAACTCAACTTATGAGGTTGGTGAGTGTTCTAAAAAGAATTTTTACAAAAAGAAAGCAAAAGACAACCAAGTGTGGGTTGTTAAGAAGTTTGAAGAGAAAGTCGGCGATGATTCTGGTTCCACATAGCTAGAAGAGCCACAAGGTGAGGTAAAAGAGGTAAATTCTGTATCTTCAGTGAATGATGATGAATTTCCATCACTGACGTTTGAAAAGATTAAGCAAAAGGTTGGTAAGGTTGAAATTTCAAATCAGTTCTTTTCTGATCAAAAGGAATTTAATATTGAGAAAACATTCAATGGGAATGTTAAGAAAATTTTTGGGAAAATGATCGATGGGAAAGTAAAAGGGGTTAAAGATTTTTATGCAACAAAGAAAGCAACTTTTAACCCAACTGAACAAGAGCTAAAGGAGCTAAAACCACCCAAGGTTGGTCAGACTTGGGTGGAAATTCTTTTTCCTTGAACATCTGACTTTGCCGGAGATCCCAAGTTTGTAATCATGGATCAGGAATAAGCATCTTTCTTAGTAATTGATTGTGTGATTGAATCTTAAAATAGTTAAATTTTTACAGGTTAAGTGTGACTTGCCGGAGCTTCTAGGTTGGTAAGTGTGAAGCAGGAATCGGCATCTTTATTGGTAAAATGGTTTTGTGTAGATGTGATATTCCAACAAGTTGGTTGATGAAGGTTTACACCTACAAGTGATAAATCAAGGACATTAAGTTGTACTTGTTTTTCCTTCAAATGGTTAATCAAGGTCATTAGGTTGAACTTGATTGAACCAAACTTACAAGAGGTATTAGAAGAACAATGTGATGAACCAAACCCCTAACTTTACAAGTGATAAAATCAACAAAACTTATTTTTCGGAAAAATCATTTTGGTTAAAACAAACTTAAGTGTTTTGAAATCATAATGAGAAAATAGTTTTGTGTAAGGGGAAGTTTGGATTGTTTATGCCTAGTGGATGGCGATTTGAAGTGATTCGATATTGGTTGTCAATTTTATTGTACAGTTTATTTTCAAATTTCCTGAAATGTGTTTGCATTTTAGGGGGAGTAGAAATTTCTGAAAATCCAAAAACATTAGAAAATTTGAAAAAGCCAAAAACATGATAAAATGTAAAAATGAGTTTTGTTGTAAAAAGAGGAAATGATAGTACATCAGTAGACAGTCACAGTATGCTAAAGAAATGTAATGTTTAAATAGCGTTAAACGGTCTCACTGATGATATGCCGATAGGTTTTCATACATTTAATAAACTTTTTCGGGATATAAACATAAATTCAAACTTGCTTATTTCGTGGGGAACACTACTTGGATATATAGGTAACCCCTGAAATCTCGTTTGAAAGGTCCCTCTTTCTGAGATACTAGGTCTTTATGCTCAGTGATATCTGGGGTATTATCCCGGGACTTCTGCTGAATGGAAATTCTGACCTAGTCCCCGGAGAATACTTTTCGCATTGCTTGAAACATAGCGCAGCCCTTAGCTAAAAAATGATGAAACATTGAAAAATGCTAATCATGGCTGTTGTAAAAAAGATCCTCTAAAGGGGACACACCCAAAGTCGAGCCGTCATCTCTCTGCTGAACGGAAGTTCTGACCTGAGCTCTCACGGTTTCGTACTATAATTTATTCCATTACAGATATCATCTGTGGTATACTCACCTGTAAGACTGAATATTGGGATCTGGATACGGGAGTATATTCAAGAGGTGGGACACATGAATGAGTTTAAGTCCTTAAAACACCTAACTCATATCCTGAATCAGTTGAAATTTGTGTGAGAATTTAAGTGGATCAGTATATCGGCAATCTAAGTGAATTGTTTAATTCTTAATGTGTAATTAAGCTCAACGGTACTTGTGACTAGTCAAAATCTGATATGATCCTCTTGCACGAACTCACAAAAATATTGTCTGTAAATATTTCTTTACTGCATTTCTTAATATCTCAAAATCCAAAAAGATTTTCAGTGTGTTTTAGCATAATTTTTGAAAAAAATCCAAAAAGATTTTCGACAACTGATGTTGGAGAGCTGATTTTCAAAATCCCAAGTGCTAAAAATGATGAACAACATTGGATTGGGAAAGTTTATTTGAGTTGAGAAAGGTTTTTGAAATGGATAAATGGATCATTGATTTGAAACCAATTTTATCATTTTAAATTCAAGTGGTAAGCATAAAGTTTATCTTACTATTGGTTAGAGTATATGCAGGTATGCAGCTAGTGAATTCCAGACTGCGATCCCAGAACAACGTAAGGGGGAGTCTGTTAGCAATAGGGTGATTGAAGAGAGAGTGTGAAGACTGAATAAGACTGAAGTTTTGACATACTAACGTCTCGTACTGAAGACTCCGTCAACATCCAAAGGGGAGACTGTTAGTGCATATGTCTGTTGAGTTCGTCTTATATCGAGTCGTGGATTCGTTGCGGATCTGAACGAGAATGATGTCATCATCAAGGATGATGACATCATGAAAGTGACATCACAAGTGACATCATACAAATATCACGTTCAAGTCCCAGTGAAGACCAAGACTGAAGACTCCGGCTGTATCCAAGGGGGAGTTTGTTAGTACATGATGTCTAAAGCCTTTGTCTTAAGTCTAGGGGTCTAATATGTCAAGTTATGTTTAGAACAGGGGTTAGATTGTAATTTTATGAAGTTTTACATGTCTGATAGCTTGAAATGAACATGTCATGTTCAAGCTAACTAGCAGGCCTATAAATAGGTTAGTTTGTTTCTCATTTGGGCACTGATCCTTGAAGTTGTAACCGTTATGCTACCGGATTTTTCTGAGAAATATTAATGAGAAACAGTGTTTAAAGTGATATTCTTCTGTTTTCTACCCCGTTCTCTTTGATTCTAATCTGTTTAAGTGTTTCTGCCACTTAAATAGTGTATATTAGCTCAAATTGACTCATTTGATCGGTCAAATCGATCCTACAGGACTCAAATGGTTAAAGAAAATGCTTATAGGGACTCAGGTCGTTAAACTTTTTGGTTTTGGACTCAAGTGGTTAAAACCTATAAAACACAGGGACTCAAAAAGTAATTTACCCAATAATTAATAAAATATTTGATATATACTTTTAACTGATCATTTAATACTTTTTAAGGTAAATTATTTTTTAAGTCTCTGTGTTTTAGTAGTTTTAACCAGTTGAGTACAAAACCAAAATGTTTAATGCTCTGAGTCTCTATAGCCATTTTTCTTAACCATTTGAGTCCAAATTTCTAATACCATCCACCAAGTCTGTTAACTATGAGGGTAATTTGGTCATTTACACACAAAGTACAAGTCTTATATGCACATGAATACAAGAAATAAGTCTTTAATGCATGGTTTTAATATTTTATAAAATTAAATTATATATAAATACCACCTACAACCTACATACACACACACACACACTCTCTCTCTATTCTCTCTCTCACTCCTAGACCATCTTACCACCACCTCACCATCACCACCCTCCCCAGTCCCCACAACACATCCACCACCCTCTCCAACTCAAGAAACTTCAGCAAAACTTGTTTGGTATTACAGATCCAAACGATGGCGATTGTCGAGATGGGTATTGCAGATCCAGGGGTGGCTGTCGATGCTGGGTATTGAAGATCCGGCGATGGTGGTGTTTGTTGGGTTTCGAGCTTCGTGAAAAAACCAGGCAATCGGAACAGAGCTCCAGGAATCGGCGATGTAGATCCAGGAATCGGAATAGAGCTTCGTGAAAAAAACCAGGCAATCGGAACAGATGAGACGGTCAGACGGTGGTGGAGGGTTCTCGACAATGGGGGTGAGACGGTGGTGGTGGGCGTTCGGAGGTGGCGGTAATTTACCCAAACAAATATCATTTCATTCGTCTCTTTCACTTCACTCAGAAACTCCCCCAAAACCGCCATCAATGGATGTTGCTGTGATCGACCCGGTGAGTTTTTCTTCTCATTGTTTTCGATTTTGATGATTTTTATTTGCAATGTGGGATAATTGACTTTTGTTTGTGATGATTTTTATTTGCAATATGGGATAAATGATTTTTGTTGTTTGTAGATTGTAATCATCCGAAGACGGTTGAGGATTTTTTCAGAGAAAGGAGTCCGGGTTCATCCAAGGTTTTAAATTAATGATTTGGTTTTGGTTTGAATAATTTTTAGGCTTTTTTGTGAAATTGTTTTGTTTGTAGCTTCAGATATCTGCTGTGTTTCTGAGATGATTCGATTGGGTGATCGAAATGAGAGGTATGGTGGGGTTGATGGTGGGGTTGATGGTGGGGATGGTGGTGGTGATAATGGTGCGGTGCAGTGGGGATAGTCTGATACGAGAGAGAGAAAGATAAGGAAGAGAAAGAGATATTAGGTAGGGGTAATTTGGTCATTTAACAAATTTTAACAAAATAATTCTAACAGTGCTATAAATTTGGACTCAAATGGTTAAGAAAAATGGCTATAGGGACTCAGGGCCTTAAACATTGATTTTGGACTCAATTGGTTAAAACCACTAAAACACAGGGACCCAAAAAGTAATTTACGCCTACTTTTTAATACATTATTAAAATAATAAGGTTAGTGGGTGTGGTTTAAAGGCTTTATTATGTCAAGTGAGTGCCACCTCATATGTGAGTCTTTAAAGCCTCTTCCTTTAAAATCCTTGCAATGATTTAAAGCACTCATCATCATTACCTAATTATTATTTTTATTTAAATTGAAACATTATTTAATTTTGATATATTAATTTAAAGAGTAAATTACTTTTTGAGTCCCTGTGTTTTAGTGGTTTTAACTACTTGAGTCCAAAATCAAAAAATTTAACGCTCTGAGTCCCTAGCTATTTATTTTATAACGTTTTGAGTCCAATTTTGTTATTTTATAACGATCTGAGTCCAAAAAACTGGACTCAAAAGGTTAAAATTTGGACTCAAAAGGACTCAAATGGTTAATGAAAATGCTTATAGGGACTCAGGTCGTTAAACTTTTTGCTTTTGGACTCAACTAGTTAAAACCACTAAAACACAGGGACTAAAAAAGTAATTTACCCTAATTTAAATTTAAATAACATGAAAAAAAAAAAAAACTCATAATTTAAATAAAAAAATACAATGCCACTTAAAAAAATACAATGCATAAAAGGTTAAACTAGGTTAAACTAAAAATACACATATTCACTCGTTGTCTTCTCCTTGTTCACGATCAAACCATAGGTGCTCGGTTAGATCAGCTCGAAGGTTAAGGTGTGTGTCCCTGTTACGTATCCTCGCTCGGATAACTTCCTTTTGAGCGTAGGTGAGTAGTGGGTTCACCGATTGGTTACCTTCATCATAACTCTCTGCACAAAACGCTCTGCCCGAGTCCTCCAATATCATGTTATGCAAGATGATGCACGTATGCATGACGTTCTCATTTTACTCTTTTCTAGTATCCTCGACGGTTGGGCAATTATAAACCATCTCTTGTTAATACACCGAAAGCACGCTCGACATCTTTTCTTGCCGACTCATTTTTTTCTTGTAATACACCGAAAGCCACACTCTCAATCTTTTATATATTATTCTACTTCATCTATATTTAAAAAAAAAATAATTGCTATGAGTTCTTCATCGGACGAGGAAAATGCTGGAAACTATTTGCTTAGCATGATACTTGAGACGGTGAAAATTATTGCCGAGATGGACGAAGATGGAGAAGGAACTTCACAACCAAGAACAAGAGCAGTTGCGTTAAATAGAGATCGTGAAGGTTTATTATTTTTATTCAATTTATATTTTTAAAATTATTTGGTGTTATAAGTAATGCTACTTATTTTTAGGATTGTATAGTATAATTTATTAAAGTTAGTTTTCAAACTTTAATTAAGGTGCACATGATCGTTTGATGGCTGACTATTTTGAATGAGTCGCCGATTGTTCAAACGTATTGTTAATGGTTTGGCTAATTATGACGAGTTTTTCACATTACACTACGATGCTAGAGGGAGAAGGGGTTTTACTATGTTTCAAAAAAGCACTTCGTCAACTAGCGTATGGCACCGCTAGTGATTCATGGGATGGAATGAATATTTAAGGATGTTCGCTAGAATGAGTTGGGAGTGCTTGTATGAATTTTCTAAAGATATTGTGAACCTCTATACCAATGTGTATTTGCGTAGACCAACAAAAAAAGGATATCGAAAGCTTTACGCATTCCATGAAGAGAGACATGGATTTCTTGGCATGCTAGGAAGTATTGATTGTACGCTTGCCATAGCGTGATTTCCCTACTGCATGGCGTGGTCAATTTAGGTTATTCGTCAATAATCCTAAAAGACGTTTACTCACCAGATTTATGGGTTTGGCATGCCTTTTATGGGGTTGCAGGTTCATGCAATGATTTAAACGTTCTAGCAAGATCTGAGATGTTCGACGACATCATTAGAGGTATGAGCCTTGATTCTTCTTTCATGCTCAATGGAGTGTCATACAAGCACATGTATTACTTAGCCGACGGTATATACCGAACCTATACGGCTATTGTTAAAACTATTTCAGATCCCACTAATAAAAAAAGAAAAAAATATGCGAAGTGTCAAGAGTCGACAATAAAGGATGTCGAACGATTGTTTGGTGTGAAAAAAAGTCAAATGGCGGATAATACAACAACCGGCTCGTGCATAGGAACCAAAAAAATTGAGATACATTATATATGTTTGCACAATACTACATAACATGATTATTAAAGACGAAGGTCGAGCAATATGCGTATGTGATCCAAATGACATAGATGAGAATGTTAAGCCAGTTGACGAGGGGCAACAAGACTCAAATTTGTGGGCGTTACGCAATGAGTATGTGCATAGATACCTATGTGCGGATTTACTCGACCATATTTGGAATAACTTACGTGTCGATCCCATTGATGACGAGTAGTGGTTTTCGTAGGTTTAGGCAATATTTATGATTTTAGTATGTAATCTTAGATGATAATTTGTTTTTATTTGTAATTTTATATAATTTTTATGCACTTTTAAATTTGTTTAAAATAATCGTAGTTATTATAACTAAAATATATCAAACCAAAAAAAAAAGGTATTTATAAATAAAATACATTAAATAAAAAAAATAGAAGGGAAGAAAGGGGAACCACATCCCATGTTTAGGGGATGGTGACGTGGAGGGGAGAGTGATGAGACGCTGAGATGAACTTGGGGAAGGGGGAACCACACTCCATAGCCTAACAATACGTTGGGATTCATAGCAATAGTACACACGGAGATTTCACAATTTTATACAAATACTCAGGTCTTAGGTTTAAAGTATTCGAACACTACTCATTTAAGTTAGTTTAGCTTATTTAATTTATGAAAGATCGAGGCCAACTCGTATAAGCTTTTGTTTCAAAATCCGAGACGGACGCGACTCAGGCTCGATTCGTCTATTTTATATTACATAATTTATATATATGTATAATTATAATTATATGTATGTTTATGGATCAATGAAATTGTTTTGCAAATTTATGTTTAGAATTAATTTTATAAATTCAGAATCTTGAATTTATTAGTGAGGTTTTTAATGTAATAAAAAATGACAGGGTCGACGAGGCCCACTCGGTTTGGGGATACCTCATCTTGGGACCTTTTTCAGTTGGGCTTCGCAACAGGCCCAAAGGTGATTATTATCTCTTATAAGAAAGAGTTAGAGAAAGAGCGGGAAAAAGATTGTCACTTCTGTTGCAGAAGGAATTAAATGTCAGCATACGTAAAGTGGACTTCGCCGGAAAAGGTACGATGAAGGAGCAACATTCATTTAATGATCAAGGCATCAAGCCGATGGGGATTAGACACATGTCTGAGTCTCCCCAAGGCCTTACAATACCGTTAGATGGCGTTGGAGCTCCCACCGAAGGGATAAGCTATCTCTATTATATAAGGCAGACCCAATATCATCTCGGGTAAGCATTCAATACCGATCTCAATGATTACACTCATACTACACATTTAATCCGAACATTCTTCGGGTTACATTTATGGCACTTCGCTTAGAATTCACACCAAAAAGGATATTCTGGCGACTACAAAGTCGTCGGAATAAGCTCCTTCTTCTCTGGCAAGCTTTCTTATTCTCACGTCGGAGCTTGGTCACCCCCCCGGGGTTCTCAAGGACTCGACATTGGCGACATCCGTGGGACCACTGTTCACATAGTAGTCTCATCAAGAACCTAGACGTTGTAAGAGACTCCTTCTCCAGAAAACAGCATGGCTATACCACCACCTCCTAACTCCAAAGTCATGAGGGTGGTTCAGGCTACCGACGAAACAGTAACAATTGAAGACATTACCAATGACTTTGTTGAGGCCGATGACAGAACTGGACCATTGGTGAAGACGAATGCTATTACACTGGATTTTGTGTCTAAGCACAAAGATGAACTGTGAAAACAGTTAGAAGATCTGAAAAAACAGGAAAGGCTCGAGAGTCTCTAGTCCAGGCTCTCCTTTGACACACCACCGGACAAAAGTAACACCAATCTTCATGAAGGCAACACCGACTCAGACCCATTAGCAGCCTTTATGACTACCTTAGGGCAGATGACACCTGAGGAAATAGAGGCGTTGGTGAAACGAAAGGGAGACGCAGAAGGAGATGGTAAGAATAAAAACAACCAAGGTGATAGCATGTTAAATAAAACCTATCTGCCCAAGGACCTGGAAGAGGTCTCAAAATTCACTAAGAGGATCGCTGAAGCTCCTCTACCACTCAAACTCAAGTCTCCACTCAACCTGGATAGATACGATGGGACCAAGGACCCGGAAGATCACCTCCATGCCTTCAGAGGTGTCGGGCAGGTGGGAAGGTGGTCCATGCCAACCTGGTGTCACATGTTCATGCAAACATTTACCGAGGGAGCTCGACTCTGGTTTGATAGCCTCCCGGCACGGAGCATTGATAGCTATGAGGAACTAAGCGAAAAGTTCCTTTGGAACTTCAGTCAGCAGAGGAAAGTGATAAAAACCCCCAATGAGATCATGCACATCCGTCAAAAGGACAATGAGTGGGTGGATCAGTAGATGGAGAGATTTATTGTAACACCCGTAAATTTTCATCCAATTCTGAGACGACATGTGTCCCTAATTTCCAACTGAGGAAAGGGAATTTATCGTTCGACTATGTAACGATACATATTAGATCCTCCAATTTATTCCCGACCGTGGAAGGAGGAAGGGATTATATTCTACGTTCAATGAAACGTATTTCGTATCTCTGAATAATCCCGATTTTGGGAAGGAGAGAAACTTTTACCGTACGTTAACTAAAACGCATCCCGGACCTCCGACTAATCTCAACTACGAGAAAGGAGAGGGACTAAAAGTGCCAAATGGCCAAAGATATAAAATCTAAGGACATAAGCTACACATACCCTAAATACCTTTTACATGACTTAGATATAAGTTTTGAAAGGTTAGGTATGACAAAAACACGTTCATACAAGTCCAGGGGTTATTTTTGACAAACTGCAAAAGTCTGCCCAAACCCCATCATACGGACCATGTGAACAAATCCGAACATTTCGTATTCAATAAAACCTTGTATTATATTGATAAGAATGCAAAATTATCAATCGTTGTGAAATTTTGATCATTTTCGTGTTCGATAAAGTCTTATACGTTATTTACGAAACGCGTAACCGTACAACCGAACGAACTGACATCCATGACATTTCCAAACAAAATCCAAGTTACATATGCCTTAACACCTTTATATAACCTAAATATTAGGTTAAAAGGGATTAAAAGTGAGAAAACGCAACAATACAAGTCCAGGGGCCAAATTAGCTAAATTGTAAAAGTTTCTACCCCTGCCACATGCCTTACGGACCACCGTAAAGGGGCCCCCTTACGGTCCGTAAAGGGGCCCTCTTACGGTCCGTAAAGGGGCCCCCTTATGGTTCGTAAAGGGTCCCCAGCAGCAGAATTTTGTGTGGCCTCCAAGTAAACCATTATTTCGAAACTATGTGCATTCTAGCTGGTCTTGTCACGTCCAAGGACACTTGTAGTGATCCTCTAACACCTGCTAACACTTGTGATGATCCTATACATGTCCCTCAAGTATAAATAGGGCCTTGAATTCCATTTTCAAGTGCACATATTCTTCAAATATTTCTTTCTCTATCTCTGGAAGTTCCTGGCATTATAGGAGCTTCCCTCTGAGTATAAATCATTCCCTTGGACCACTTGTAAGTGTTCCATCTTTGTTCTTTTAGTTTGTAGGCTTTAATTAGCCAGAAGTCAAGAAAAATTGACTTTTGCTTTGACTTTCGGTTATGACCATTATGGTCAAGACAATGTTCGATCCGAACGTGGCTACGTGATCGTTATTAGGTAGGTGTTAATCCCTCAAAAGGGCACCTCTTGAAAATCACGTTAACTAGGTCAATTGACGGGTCAAAATTTTATTGTTTAAAAAGTCAAACGGGTCGGTTTTCGAAAATGTTATAAACTGATTATATAGATGTTATAAAATATGTTTTGACACTTAACAAGTTGGTAATTAATATTAGAACATGTATGAACATGTTCAGCCCATCAATTCCAGTTTTAAGGTCGGTTCGCAACTGAAAGTCGAGCAGTTTGACTTCTGCTTTGACTTTCGATTCTGACCCGATTTAGCTTAGTTAGCTACTGAATTAAGGTTGTATTATGATCATATTATAATGTAGAATAACCTTCAGAGGTTATATTACATGATCATAATCAAATTCTGAGTTTATATGCAAGTTTCTATAATATGCCTAACTTTGACCAAAATGTACTTTTTACATAAAACATGGTTTTAACCAATTATGAACTTGCAAACAAATTAACTACTGATATGTTAATGTAATTAACATATTTTGATATTATAAATCTGATCATAACCTGAGTTTTGATATAAGTTCATAAATTATGTTATAAAATGACCAAAACGCCCTTTTGGCGCATAGTGTGGTTTTTAACCATAACTATCATTAAAAACTTATTACCTACTGATATTATAACATAATTAAAGTGTTTTCACAGTAGGTACTTTATCATAACTCAGATTTTTATGCAAGTTGTCAAACTACGTCACATAATGACTAAAATGCCTTTATGGTGCATATTTTGGTTTTAAACCATATTGTTTATAAACCTTGGTTACCTACTGACTTGGTAACATATTTAAGGTATATTGGCATATAGAACTTGTTTGTGACTCATTCGGTTACCTGACATCGCTTATATGCGTACGGTTGAGCTTATGTAAAAAAATTACGTAAGTTTACCGAAACGGGTCCATTCTTATCATGTTCGTTTCAAATTCTAGAATGTACATTATTTACCCATATTACACAAGTGTTAGTACTTGTTGGGTTTAAACCACATTCTATTCGGTATACACTTAATCTAGCGAACCAATTCTTAAGTATCGAGTCATATCTAAAGGGACTAACATTTGGCCCGTATACACTCTAACAGATAATAAATCTATTCATTCCAGACTATAGTGCCCCCAGATAATCGGACTTGGGTCAATAATGTGACACCCCGACCGCGTAAAACAACAAATCACGGCGGAATCGTCGTGGAGTGTTGTAACAATCATTGTTTCAAAACACACGGAAATTTGAAGTTTCGTTTTATTAAACATTAAATATTTACATCGTCTGGAAATCTAAATAAACAATTTAAACATAGTCTATCATTGTTATTAAGTCACTAAGGCCTCGTCCAGTCCTATGTGAGCATGCATCCTAGCAATCAACATCATTCAACAACACCTGAAACATATGTGAAAACAAAGTCAGCAAAGAAATGCTGGCGAGTACATAGGTTTTATAAGAGTACCGGATTCATGGCTAGTTTACATGTTGCAATACTTAATTAAAAACCTTGTTTTGAAAAGTATTGTATTGCGACATAATTAACCAACTCAAATCAAGTTGGTTATAATTTATAAAATCTCGTAGCCATGATTCTTAACTCGAAAACATTTTATTTTAGAAAACCAATTTGTAAAACATCTCGTATTAAATCGTTAATAAAACTCGTTAATAAATCTCGTTAATAAAACTCGTTAATAAATCTCGTTAATAAAACTTGTTAATAAATCTCGTTAATAAAACTCGTTAATAAATCTCGTAAATAAAACTCGTATGGTTTATATCATTTCGAAAACCTCGTTTGTGTGACATCGTTCCAAAATCGTTTACCCAAGTGAACTAAATAACGCCACGGTATGTAATACGATGAAAACACTTATATATAGGAAGTACCAGCGACATATCCACCATGCTTTCATCACATTACACCCGTCCCGTTATCTAAACACTAACCGAAAACCAATCGTTTACCCAAATCGTTTAATTCGTTAAAAATCGCTTTAGTCGTTTAAATCATTCTCGTCTTAAATCGTGAAAACTACTTTTGATTGTCTCGCTAATAACATCCAAACCTCCGTGACTCGACTATCTCGCCTATCGCTTCTCGCATTAATAAACCACCAAAGGGTAAATTAACAATCACAGATTCAGTCGTTACCCACCTAACCCACACATAACCATGGGTGCAGTTTGATAACGGGATTTGTCAGATCCTATGGTACCATAACCTAATACTGGTCGGTTCGCCCAAAACTAATGGATATTATTCGTTATGTAAATACAACCAACAAGTTTGTTTACTATATCGAAATCGTTATTAATTTAATATAAACCATTTTAATCGTTTTTGAAACCATTGTTATAATATCGAAAATCGTTTTGAAAACCATTGTTAAAACCTCGAAAACATTTAGCACATATGAATCACCCTAAAACAATTGAAAACAGTAAAATAGGGGAACTATGTACTCACCTGAGAATGCTTAGAGGTCTTGAACAACAACCAAGCAAAGCTAGAGGGAGCACGGAATCAATCGGCAACCTAATAACTATATAAATAACCCGGACCTAAGTCGGAAGATCGGATAGGATGAGGTTTTGGAAACCAAATGAGTATTGGAACTCATATGACATGGTTTAACAAAGTCTACATCCTAAATCGAAACCTAACCTAAGTGCTTTCGACCCATTGTGACCCATTAAGGTAGCTTAAGCTACTTTAACGTGTCGTTCGCGCAAAAGCGCGTTCGAGACGTCTAACTAGTCCTATGACAAGTATTATATGCCTAAACATGATTAAATATGTTGCATAATCAATTAAGTGACAAAAGTTTGTGTTACATATGCTTAATTACCAATTATGCATGAAAAGGGCATTTTGGTCATTTACCTAAGGCATATAAACTACCTATCATACAACTAATTAAACCTAAGTGACCATAAGGTATAACCTCGGAAGGTTATTCCCTATGCAAATATGGTCACTAAACATGTTTGGTCGGATCCTAATGATCGACCAAACGGGTCGAGTTCGAAAGTCTAAGCGGGTGTTTAGTCCGCTTGACTTACGACTCTACACAACCACTAATCTAAAAAGTGACGAGTTAAACATGTTAAAACATGTTTAACGAATTTAGAAAATAGATTTGGTATCAAAACAAACGGTTTTGATACCTATAAGTAGTTTGGTTACAAAACACGCAAGAATGCGCATTTTGGCCGAAACTACGACTCGTCACTACACCTAGATAACGTGGTAATCAGTAGGTATAGTCACTAGGGACTATAACCATCGTGATTACGCTCACGTTATGAAGTTCAAATGAACTTCGCATTGACCATAAACTGGTCAATGCAGAAAGTCAAACGCAGTTTGACTTTCAGACTCGAAAAGCGATAAAAGAACGAAAGAATACTTACAAAAGGTCCCCGCAAGCTTTGATCCGATTTACTCTCAGGTATGAAGCATAAAATTCAACTTAGAGAGCCAAAATCAGATCAATGTGGGTTTTTCAAGTGAAAGGGGATAGCTATTTATAGGAAAACTAGAACCGTTAGGATCGTTCACCGTAAAACGAGCTTCGATCTCATCCATACACATGTGCCCATGGTTTTGTGAAACCATGGGAGCCCATAGTTTCATTAAAACCATGTGAAAATGAGGGGAACAGCTGGAACAAGCTGGAATTTAGATTTTTCATTTTGGTCCCTTCCTAAGATAACTATGGCAGAATGACAATTTTGGTCCCTGAACTTCAGAATCTTGCATTTCGGCTCATTTTTGACACGTTTAAGCCCCGTTAACCTCATTTCAAGGCTCTAAAATGAAGTTAAAGTATAGGGAACTCAAAACATGCTCAAAAATATCTCGGATGTCGGTTCGTTTGGTCGTACGGTTGCGTTGTTCGGTTAATTACGACGGAAGTCGTAACGAACGCAAAAACGATCCAAATTACGCGACGAATGGAATTTTATCATGCCAATCACTAAAATAAAATATTTTAATGATTACATAAAGTTTTGGATGTCCGGATGTATTCAGAACATAAGATATGCGCGAAAATGCAAACTTATGCACTTTTGACGCTTTTAGTCCCTGAATGACCAAAAAGTTTATTTTAGCACACCGAACCCCTCAAAGCCTATTTCTAAGCTATGTAAAGGATATTTAGGGTATGTTTAACTTATGGTCATGTTTTAGAATGTTCGTTACAGTACAAATCAGCATACTTTCACAGTTTGTCAAAATTAGACCCTGTAAGCGAATAAACTTGATTTCGCCACACCAAACCCTCCAAAACTTATTTCTAAGTTATATAAAGGTTATTTAAGGTATGTTAAGCCTATTTCACTGTACCGGAGTGTTTGTTGCATTAAACTGGTTATATTTACGCATCAGCGCACGTATAACCTTCCAAAAAGCGATTTAGAGCCCGAAATCGAACAAGAGTTGATATTTGCAAATGATACACATATTTATACAAATCCCAAGTATGAAACACAACATTTCATTGATTTGGTATTTGTTCGATGGCTGTGGAGGCACAGATGTCACAAATAATACTTAGACTTGCGGCTTTTTGCTAAATTAAAATCTTATTGATTGGAAGCTAGCAAAAAGGTAAATACTCTTAACTTATTTTAGTTTTTAAACTTTTAATGGCAATTATGCCACTTGGAGCTGGTATTACATACATGGGCCGTCTATGTTGCGCATAAATGTAAGAATCCGGTTTATTCCTTTTTACTTGATAATTGAAATGATTGGGGGTTAATGGTACCGTGTCCGGACGTCCCGACTCATATACTGATATGTCCATACGGAATAGCGTGCATGGGGAGGCATACTGATTGTAAGACGCGTTTTATTCAACTTTGGTGAGTACCTTAATCATAATTAAATGACTGGCTCTGAACTCTGGTTCCCGATTGTAAAGCAAGTATGTAAATCTGGTAACAAGAATAAATCCCAAGAAATATTTAAAAGATCACCTACGGGTTTTCTATATATATAAAACTCTTTTCGAAAAACTGTTTTCCAAAGAGTCAGTTAATTGTATTTACCAGCTTTAGCTGACATATTTTTAAAAGATTAAACCGTAGGTACCGAACCTTATTATAGGCTGGGAATCTGGGTTGGCTAGAATGAAGGCTAAGGAATTTGCAACTCCTGATGCTTAAGGCCTATGATGTCTAAAGCTCTGTTTATTAGATCCCGCCTGTGGGCTTGTACTGAACGTTTGTAATACTTTTGTATACAATCAAGCTTTATTGAAATTCATAATTTTACTCCTATACTTCTGCTGCATATTATTACATTGTGATAACTGTTATCCAACCGTCACGATTATACCCATCCGGGCCCACCGGGAATCGGGGTGTGACAGGTTGGTATCAGAGCTACAATTTGAGTGAATTAGACACTAGCCTTTTGTGTCTAATCTCAAATATCACAAATGCAGATTCCTTAAAAACTCCGAGTCTAGACCTGAAAATAAGACTACTCTTATTTATATATAGTAGTTTTTGATTTTATGTCGCCAAGATGTCGCGGACAAGATGAAGAATCTATGATGGGTCGTGGACTCGATGATCTCTACCTCTGAGTAGCTTGAAGTTCCATATGGTGAACTGCATATGTTTTGGTGACGATAACTCTGATACGAAGATGCTAAACCTCATCACCTAATATTATATCTTTTGATATTCTTGTGATATCCTAATATCATTTATCCAAAGTCTATTATATTTGAAAGACATTCCGGTGGTATCTCACCAGCTGATTGTAGTAGCAACAACTATGGATAGCGGTATCATGGCAAGGATATCTGTTCACTTTTGCACCAAATTCTATTCCTTGATTCAATAATTTTTCATTCTAGAGAATAAACAGAAAAAGGAATCACTTTTCTGATTCATGCTTAAAGCATATAATCTCGAGTCTTGGAACTCGATTGATTCAAACCCATCTGGGTATATTATATTATATAAATTCAGAAAATCTCGCTAGCAAATTCTCCAACTGGAGTACAACATTGATTTTTATTTCAATGATTTTTTTTACAACTACGAATGCCAAACTTAGTATGATAAAAGCGCCATATGATGATTGGCAGTATCTTAGTGTATCCCATAGATTGCTTTCATGCCTGGCCAGTATGAAGGTTTAATGTATGGAACCACTAAGATCTCCAAACGGTCATATTTCATTGATATCAGCTAATAGTAAGCATCTAATATATTTTGGCGATATCACTCCCATAAGAAAAATCATTGATTTTATGGAGCCCATTTTATTATTATTTTCCTTCAAATAATATGAAGGTCACGTTTATTCCTCCTACCTTATCAAAAAGATCTCTTGATTGCGCAATAGACGAAGGCCAAAAGAACATGTTCCCACCAATGAGTGGTTGAGAAACTGCAAATTTTCGTCCAAATATGAGATGACATATCCCAAATTTCCCACAGAGGAGAAGGTCTTGTATTTAAGCGTCGACTGAGACGTATCCCAAATCTCCCACTAAGGAGAAGGGCATGTATTAAATGTCAAATGAGACGTATCCCAAATCTCCCACTAAGGAGAAGGGCATGTATCTAAACGTCGACTAAGACGTATCCCAAATATCCCACTAAGCAGAACGGCATGTATTAAACGTCAACTAAGATGTATCCCAAATCTCCCACTAAGGAGAAGGGCATGTATTTAAACGTCAACTAAGACATATCCCAAGTCTCCCACTGAGGAGAAGGGCTTATATTTAAACGTCAACTGAGACGTGTCCTGGAATCTCCAACTAATCCCAGTTCTGTGGAAGGAGAAGGACTAAAAGTGCCAACTCTATTTGGTGAAGGCAATTAGTCGAAGGACCGATAGCAATCAAGCAAATAAATTTCTTTTTAAATTTATTCAGTCTACTAGTTCTTACATAATTAAGGCTAGTAAATAGACTATGATAAAAGACTCTGTCTTAAACGTATATTCCCACCAATGGTAGTGGTTAACAAGGTGATAGTAGTGGAAAACTGATTCTCTCGCACCAATATAAATCTTAATAATCTATTAGTGATTCTCGTCCAACTATGGGACAACACTTATCTCAAATCTCCAACTAATTCCTGACTGTGTGGAAAGGAGAGAGAATTTTCATCCAACTATGCGATGTTAACTATTCCCAAATCTCTCACTGAGGAGAGGGACTTATACTTAAACGTCAACAGCGACGTATTCCCAAATCTTCCACTGAGGAAATGGACTTATATTTAAACGTCAACTGCGACGTATTCCCAAATCTCCCACTGAGGAGAGAGACTTATATTTAAATGTCAACTGGGACGTATTCCCAAATCTCCCACTAAGGAGATGGACTTATATTGTAAACGTCAACTGCGACGTATCCCAAATCTCCAACTGAGGAGAGGGACTTATACTTAAACGTCAACTGCGACGTATTCCCAAATCTCCCACTAAGGAGAGGGACATATATTTAAACGTCAACTGCGACGTATTCCCAAATCTCCCACTGAGGAGAGGGACTTATATTTTAAATGTCAACTGCAACGTATCCCAAATCTCCAACTGAGGAGAGGGACTTAGATTTTAAACATCAACTGCAATGTATCCCAAACCTCCAACTGAGGATCGGGATCTATATCTAGACATCAACTGAGACGCATCTCCAACTGAGGAGAGGGATTTATATCTAAACGTCAACTGAGACATGCTCCAAATCTCCAATTAATTTCCAACAGTGTGGAAAGGAGAAAACTCTCGTCCAACTTCGTGATTATATCTATTCCAAATCTCCAACTAATCCCAACTATTTGGAAGGAGAGGAACCATATTAATACGTTGGCTGAAACATATCTTTAATCTCCAACTAATTCCCAACTGTGTGGCAAAGAGAAAATCTTCATCAAACTATGTGATGATACTTATTCTGAATCTGTAATACGTTGACTATGTTAAAATACGTATCTTAAATCTCCAGCTAATTCCCAACTATGAGGAAAGGAGAAAATCTTAGTCCAAATTGTGTGACGTTACTTATTTTAAATACGTTGAATACGTATCTATATGGATTACGTTGATTAAAACGTGTCCCTAATCTCCAAATAATCCCAACTGTATGGAAGGAGAGGGACTATAATTCCTTTGAGCTATATAGCTAAATTTATATTAAAGCCCATTACCAACTACGGTAAGTGAATCTGATGTATGTAGATCTGTAGGAACTAATGCAAATAAATTGATTTGCTATTAAGTTCTCAAAACTTTACTGATGGCTATATTATTTCAGTTAAACTTATCGCAAGCCTAAATATTGGCGAAGCAAGTAAGAAAAACGATGGTGACAACTTAGCGCACCAAATCGTAAGGACGAAGAAAATAAACTTCGTTCCCTGATTGCTGATGAAGTCGGTAAAGCCCTGGCTGGATTTATGGCCACACTTGAAGGGCCAGAGCCATCAGTACAAAAAGAGGACTCTGTTTCTAAACCCCGTTCTAATACTCATAAGACTGAAAAGTCTCATTTCTCCTCAACTAAGAGTGAGCAAAGTATCAAGAGTATCAAGAGAACTGAGCCACGTGCCTCTAAGAAGGGGTGTACTCATAAGTACTTTGTTTCTTGTAAACCCCGTGACTTTACGGGTGAGAATGGAGCCATTGATGCTCTAAAGTGGCTGGATGAAATGGAAACCATTATCGATATAAGCGGCTGTGCCACCAAGAACACTGTTAAATATGTGTCCCAATCCTTCAAGGAGGATGCTCTAACTTGGTTGAAGGCACTGATCCAATCCACTGGCAAGGTTGCGTTGTACAACCTAAGTTGGTCTCAGTTCATGGAATTGATCCGCGAGACTTACTGCCCACCTCACGAGGTGGAGAAAGTCGAATCTGACTTTCTGAAGCTGACCATGAAAGGTCTCGAGTGTCGAGCCTATATATCTGAATACAACTCCTTATCAAGACTCGTGCTGTATTTAATTACCCCCAAGTCTAAGCGCATCGCACGGTTTATTGGAGGACTCGTCCTGAAATCAAGGGGATGGTTAAATCCTCCAAACCTACAACTTTAGATATGCTGTGGATCTGGCCTTATCCCTCAATGAAGATGAGATAAGGGAAAAGCGGCGAAGGCCGAGGAGGATCACAAGCAAAAGCGTGATGATACCCCTAGTAAGGATTACAAAAAAGGTAAGACTGGTTCGAGTTATCAGTCCAAGCCGAATGAGGCAATACCCAAATGTAAAACTTGTGGGAAGCAACACTTTGGAAAATGTTTCCATGAGCAGACCAAGGGTTGTGGCATCTGTAAAGAGATGGACCACAAGTCTCATGAATGCAAAAACTTGAAAGACGCCACCTGCTACGGATGTGGCGAGAAAGGGAATATAAAGACCCGTTGCCTAAAGAGGGCGACTGGCGGGAATAAAAAGGCCACTGATGGCAAGAAAGGCAATGCTTGAGCCTTCCAATCTACTGAAGCAGAAGCAGTTCAAGACATATCATTACGGATCTGTTTCCCGTAAATGATTTATTTACTAGAAACTCGTT
Source organism: Helianthus tuberosus (assembly GCA_030545235.1). Lineage (NCBI taxonomy): Eukaryota > Viridiplantae > Streptophyta > Magnoliopsida > Asterales > Asteraceae > Helianthus > Helianthus tuberosus. The sequence goes on along the minus strand of CM060415.1, from coordinate 104,272,915 downwards.
TTAAACTCTGGAGCTAGTTAAAGCTTCATCGATTGTAAATTTAATAAAATTTTAATTCTGCCTTTTCAAGGCTTAAATATTATTTATAAAATCAAGTGGCCAATGTAGATGGTTTCACTATTCTTAATAGATATGATATATCTATCAAGAATCAATCTGTCCTTGATAACCTTTTAGTTGAAAATCTTGCGGGATTCGATATGGTTTTAGACATGGATTGGCTAGTTTAAAACCAAATACACTATGTATGCCGTAAGAAACTCATTGAAACTAAATCCCCATCTAGTGATATACTCACTTTCGTGGAAGATCAACACTATGGATTGCCCAAGAAAGCTTTTATGCTTAAGGCATCCAAGTGATTGAATGGAGAATGTGTCATCCACCTGACACAAGTAAATTTTGACAAATAGAAGTCGAAGGCTGAAGACCTTTGTGTGGATGGACATGAGAAGTCCGTAGCCACCTAGGAAGCATAATGCTTTGTGTGGATAGACATGAGAAGTCGTAGACCATTTTGGTCTGCATAATGAGCTCGAAAATCCCACATAGATTTGGGAAATGGTAACAATGGATCTAATCTCCAAGTTATCTAAAAATCATGACAATGACGCGATGTAAATTATAGTCGACAGACTGATTAAGACAACGCTTCTTGTCAATTAAGGAAAAATTTATAATTCCGGCAAGTTAAGCTATATAAAGACAACATCGAGTCTCCTTATGGAGTACTGATATCTATAGTATCAGATTGAGATGCTAAATATATTATTATATATGGAAAATTTCCAGCAAAGCGCATTAGTATGCTCTTGAACTTTAGTACGGCTTACCACCCAGACTGGTGGGTAGAGTGAGCGTACAATCCAAACTCTGGAAAACATGCTATGTGCATGCATGATACACAAGAAAGTGTAAAACACCCGTCTGTTGGGCTAAGGTTGGTAGAAACCAACTCTTTGGACCATAGATTGTCCTAACTACAAGAATCTTACTTTTAAAGATAGACTCAAGACTACCCATGATAGGCAGAAGAGTTATAAAAGGTGAAAGACTCGAAGATAATATATCACTGAATAGGGAAACTGAGCCCTAGATATAAGTTGACCATTCTAGATAAAAGAATGTGTCAGTTCTGTAGCTTTGAGCTACTAATAGAGCTGAGTGGAATCCATAGTGTATTCCATAACTCTACTCTGAAAAGTGCTTAGCTGATAAGCACTTGTCATGTTTCGCCATGAAGTTTAAACTGAGCTTAAGGTTTATTGAAAAACCTTGTCCATTATGGACCATGAAATTTAAAAACTCTGTGGAAAATAAGTTTTCCTCGTAAATGTGAAATGGTATTCCCACTAAGGCCTAGGATACACTTAAGAGGTTGAAATCTAATACGGAACTAACCGTATTACTTTAAATAAATCTCGAGGTCAATATTTCCTTTAAGGGGGTGAGGATGTAACACCCGTAAATTTTCATCCAATTCTGAGGCGACACGGGTCCCTAATTTCCAACTGAGGAAAGGGAATTTATCGTTCGACTATGTAAGATACATATTAGATCCTCCACTTTATCCCCGACCGTGGAAGGAAGAAGGGATTATATTCTACATTCAATGAAACGTATTTCGTATCTCCGAATAATCCTGATTCTAGGAAGGAGAGAAACTTTTACCTTGCGTTAACCAAAACGCGTCCGGACCTCCAACTAATCTCAACTACGAGAAAGGAGAGGGACTAAAAGTGCCAAATGGCCAAAGATATAAAATCTATGGACATAAGCTACACATACCCTAAATACCCTTTACATGACTTAGACATAAGTTTTGAAGGGTTAGGTTTGACAAAAACACGTTTATACAAATCAAGGGGTTATTTTTGACAAATTGCAAAAGTCTGCCCAAACCCCAACATACGGACCATGTGTACAAATCTGAACATTTCGTATTTAATAAAATCTTGTATTTTATTGATAAGAATGAAAAATTATCAATCGTTGTGAAATTTCGATCATTTTCGTGTTCGATAAAGTCTTGTACGTTATTTACGAAACGCGTAACCGTACAACCGAATGAACCGACATCCATGACATTTCCGGACAAAATCCAAGTTACATATGCCTTAACACCTTTATTGTCACACCCCAACTGATGGCGGAATCAACGGAGTGAGACGAAATAGATTGCTCATCACACATAACACTATTTGCGACAATAATTAAGTTCAAAATCGATTTCATTAATAATAAAAAATTGTCAAGTACAACGAGAGAAATACAAGTACAACATCGAAATAGAAAATACAACATTAATAACATAACAAAATATTCAAATCTAGTATCTTGAGCGTGTTTCTAGTCATCCCCACTAGATTCGTTACGAGCAACAATCATCAACCTGTAACATGTTAGAAATTAAGGTTCAACGCAAAAGCATTGGCGAGTACACAAGTTTTATATTACATAGCATAAGTATAAAAAGAATTTACTCGAATCCACATGGCAATTGTATACAAGGTAAACTAGCATGCATTACTAAATGTCAAACCCCAAGTGTCCACAAGAATGATAAGTGTTCCTCGCCACAAAAGTAACGAGACTAATTACGAATAAAAAGACTTAAGAAGACCCCGACGGGAGGCGTGCTACTCCTATAGCGCTATATATGTTAAGTTTGGGCTAGCTAAGTTAATGACAAGTAGCAAGGAATGAATCTAGCATGAACCTAAGTATATCAAGTAGCATGTATAACGGATTGAGCATAAAATATGTTTAAGTGTGTGTTTGTGAATTTAGTATGTTAACATGTTACAACCCAAAGTGTTAAAAAGGAAATGGGTCAAGTATACTCACGGTTTTACAAGCTTTCACTTGTTAATCCGTGAAGAGTTGTTGGTTGTTTGGGGATGGAACACCGAGTTCTCCTAGATGAGGAAACATAGGTGTATGAGTATTCGGATGGTAACAGAAGATTAGGAATTTAAATAAACAAAAGTATGTATACGCGAAAATAATCATCTAGACTTAATACTCGTTTTTGACACTATAAAACCCGTAGGGGTTAGAATGATTTCATGGGTTAAGATACCCATTAGAATCGTAACAAGGGGTTAAGTACTTAGATGATGTAACTTAGTACCATGATGAATAATCATTCGATTTTCATCAAGGGTTCGGTTATTATATATGTTTTATATATTTTATATAGTATATAGTACAAGTATAAGTCCAATATGTATATCATAGAGCATCATAGAAGTCATGCATGGAGGTAGGAGGATAACCTTCCTTTAAAACCTCTTTTGTAGATTCACCAATGCATAAGTTGTCACAAGGACAACAAGGATGGTCATGAATGAAATAAAATAGAAATGAAAGGTACATATTATTCGAGGGACAAATCATCAAGTGAGGTGGTGGATTGAAAGTAGGATAGCCCAAGCTTCCAAGTAATCACACACAACCAACACAAGTCTTGTTACAAGAACAAGCTTGGAGGATACAACACTTGTGGGTTAAAACCCTTACAAAACAGAAAGTTTGTAGTGAATAAACACCTCCTAATTTGTATGAAACAACCTTGTTTAAGCTCACTAATCATAGACTTGATTAGGAGCATAAAACATAAGTTTGTTTGAAGAAAACTCAAGATTAAAGAAAGTTTTATAAAGTTTTCTTGCAAAACAGAAAGTTGGACCTCAAAATGGTGATGTTCCACCTTGGTTTTCCATGGAAAACCTTGTGGAAACACTCCTAGAGGTGTTCCATACTTTGTAGAGGAAGAAGAAGTGAAGAAAGATAGAAGAAAGGTGAGTATGAACTCACTTTTGCAACTTAGATGTTTGTGCCTTGAATCTGATTTCTCAGCTGATTTAGAGTGTTTTTCGAGTGAGAATGAGTGTTTGCAAAGTGGAAAATGTGTGGGAATGAGGTGGGTTTTTTAGGTGAGGTTTAGTGTGAGTTAGGTGGTGTGTTAATGAAGAAAACACAACTAAACTAACAAATAATTGCCCAATCCAAGAGCTGAGTTTATTTTTCTGCTGATCATGGTCCCTGGCGGGCCACGACGGGCAGATGGGGGTTCGGTCGTGGGGCGCGATCTAGTGTATCCAGGCCAAAAGTTTGCTTTCTATCACATTTAGTCCCTGTTGTTTGTATATATTAAGTTTTGAGGTGTTTTAGGTATGAAATGCATATTATAAGGGGGGTTTTAAGTAACTTTAATATAAGGACAAGTATAGAATCATGGATAAGCATTTGTATGTATGTCACCTATTTGCAAGTTCATCATACGTTTACAAGAATTACAAATAAGGTATCAAATGTACTATGAATTTCAATGTATGAACATGTACGAGTATGTAAAGCATAAATTGTAAGAAATAACGAATTTTATTATGATCCAAGTCTCGGATTTTACAATGATACATCGAAAAGACGATTACAAGGAGAAATACAAAACAAGCTTTCTAGTTAAGGAAAGTACGAAAAAGCAGGGCGTTACAGTCTCCCCTCCTTTAGGAAATTTCATCCCGAAATTTAGGAAGATGCAATAAACAGATGCGGATACTTAGTTTTAGTATCACTTTCGAGTTCCCAAGTAAACTCAGCGCCATGTAGGAATTCGACTGCGCTGCAATTGCTTGACTCCTCGATCCATGATTTTGACGGGTTTCTCCACGAAGTGTAAAGTCTCGTTGATTTGAGGATCTTCGAGTGGAACTTGAAGTCCTTCTTCAGCCAGACATTTCTTTAAGTTGGAGACGTGGAAGACAGGATGAACGTTGTTGAGTTCTTCAGGTAGGTCCAGTCGATATGCAACCTTGCCAATCCTTTCGAGAATCTTGAAAGGACCTACATAGCGAGGTGCGAGTTTCCCTTTCTTACCAAAATGAACCACGCCCTTCCAAGGGGATACCTTGAGAAGTACAAAGTCACCTATCTTGAATTCCAAAGGCTTGCGACGCTTGTCAGCGTAACTCTTTTGTCGGCTTCGAGCTTTCAGCAACTTGTCTCAAACCAGTAAAATCTTGTCCGTCGTCTCTTGTATAAGCTCGGGACCGGTGATTTGAGCTTCTCCGAACTCGTGCCAACAAATAGGCGAATGACACTTATGACCATACAATGCCTCGAAAGGTTCCATTTGAATATTTGCTTGATAACTGTTATTGTACGAGAATTCGATCAAAGGCAAGTGCATATCCCAGTTGCCACCAAAATCGATTACGCATGAACGAAGCTTATCCTCTAAAGTTTGGATAGTACGCTCGGTTTATCCGTTAGACGGAGGATGAAAAGTGGTGCTAAGGTTGAGAAGAGTACCCATAGCGGATTGAAAAGTTTGCCAAAGATGAGACGTAAAGCGACCATCACGATCAGAGATGATGTCAATGGGGATACCATGACGACAGATGATTTCATCCGTGTTGATACGAGCCAATTTCTCGACTTTGTAATCTTCACGAATGGGGAGAAAGTGAGTGGATTTGGTCAATCGATCAATGATCACCCAAATACTGTCATAACCAAAAGAAGTACGAGGAAGCTTAGTAATAAAGTCCATCGCAATGCTATCCCATTTCCATACAGGAATTTCTGGTTGTTCGAGCAAGCCAGAGGGACATTGATGTTCAGCTTTAACTTTGGAACAAGTGAGACATTTTGAAACGAAGGTGGCGATATCTTTCTTCATTCCAGGCCACCAATAGGACGTACACATATCGTGGTACATCTTATCAGCACCAGGATGAATAGAATACCTCAATTTGTGTGCCTCCTTCATCAGGAAATCTCGAAGGTTATCACGATTAGGAATCCAGATGCGATTGAGATGATATAAAATACCATCAGATTTAGACATAAGACTCTCTTCAGCACCGCATTGCATCTCGTTGTAGAGATTACCCTCGTTAACGGACGCATATTGAGCTTCATGAATGCGGTGTTGAAGATCGTTGGTGAGTTGGAGACAACGAATACCCTTACCGTGAGTCTTATTATTAAAAGCGTCGGCCACTACATTCGCCTTACCTGGAGGGTAGCGAATATCGCAGTCATAGTCGTTTAACAACTCTACCCACGACGTTGACGCATGTTCAGTTCCTTTTGGTTGAAGATGTGCTGAAGGCTCTTATGGTCGGTGAAGACCACACACTTAGTACCATAAAGGTAGTGTCACCATATCTTCAAGGCAAAAACAACTGCGCCAAGTTCAAGGTCGTGCGTAGTGTAGTTTTTCTCATGTATTTTGAGTTGCCTCGACGCGCAAGTGATAACCTTGTCTCATTGCATAAGGAGACAACCAAGACCAAGGTTCGAAGCATCGCAATACACGACAAAGTCGTTGTTACCATCGGGAAGAGCAAGGATAGGAGCATTGCAAAGCATGTCCTTGAGCACTTGGAAAGACTCCTCTTGTTCGGGACCCCAAACAAAAGGTTTCTCTTTTTTAGTCAAGGAAGTAAGAGGAATGACGATTTTTGAGAAGTTAGAAATAAAACGATGATAATAACCAGCTAGACCAAGAAATGAACGAATTTCGGACGGAGACTTAGGTGCAATCCAGTTCTTCACAGCTTCAATCTTTGCAGGATCAACGTGAATACCAAGATCGTTGATGGTGTGACCAAGGAATTGAACCTCTTTTAACCAAAATTCACACTTGGGGAATTTGGCATAAAGACGTTCAGCGCGTAGAAGCTGAAGTATACGACACAAGTGCCGCTCATGCTCTTCTTGTGTCTTGGAATAGATAAGGATATCGTCGATGAAGACGATCACGAAACGGTCTAAGTACGCTTTGCACATGCGCTTCATTAAATCCATGAAGACTGTAGGTGCGTTGGTCAAACCAGAGGGCATGACCATAAACTCATAATGACCTTAACGCGTACGAAAGGCGGTTTTGGGTATATCTTCTTTGAGGACTCGAAGTTGATGATAACCAAAATGGAGATCAATCTTGGAAAAGCAAGTTGCACCTTGCAATTGATCGAAGAGAAAAGGATATTGGTTTTTGACAGTGAGCTTGTTGAGCTCACGATAGTCAATACACATTCAGAATGATGCATCTTTCTTTTTGACGAACAGAACGGGAGCGCCCCAAGGAGAAGTACTAGGGCGTATAAAGCCTTTATCAAGAAGCTCTTGAAGTTGGCTCGAAAGCTTTTTCATCTCCGAGGGTGCTAGACGATAGGGAGACTTAGCGGCAGGCGTTGCGCCAGTCACTAAATTGATTCGAAAGTCAACAGAACAAGCGGGAGGTGGACCAGGAAGATCATTGGGAAAAACATCGGTCGCGAGCAACAGGAACATCACTTATGCTTGGGCCTTTGTCCATCTTTTCCACAATGTGAGCAAGAAAGGCGAAGGTACCCTTGCGCAAGCACTTGTTCGATTGAGTAAACGACATAAGCTTGAGACCTTGAGAAGGTTTCTCGCCTTAGACGTACAAGGAATCACCATTGGGAAGAGGAAGACGAATGAACTTGTCGGAACAAACAACTTCAGCACGAACTCGCCTAAGCCAGTCCATACCTACTATGACGTCAGAACTACCCATTTGCATAGGTATGAGATCAATTTGAAATGCATGATCACTGAGATTCAAAGAACACTTAGAAAGGACAGAATCAACAGTGACGGATTTACCATTTGCGACTTCGACAGCGAAAGATCTTGGTAACTTAGAGCATTTACACTTAAGCATAGGTTCGAATTCTACAGATACAAAACTCTTATCGGCACCAGTATCAAACAAACACGAAGCATAAACATGGTTGACGAGAAATCTACCAGTAATAACATCGTTGGCATTTTGTGCCTGAGCGGCAGTGATAACAAAAGCTTTGCCACGAGCTTTTTGTTGAGGTTGTTGTTGTTGTTGTTGTTGATTGCGCTGGGGGCAAACGTTGGCAAGATGATTAAGGTCGCCACACTTGAAACATGCTCGCATAGGAGCGGCTTGGGGTTGAGCTTGGTTCGGGGCAGGGTTTGCAACAATAGCCTGGTCTTGGGTGGGTTTTAGGTTAAGGCGACATCGATCGGCGAAATGCCCAAACCTGCCATAGGTTGCGCATTTGCGACATGGGGTGTTCGCGGGATGGTGGTAAGAGCATTGGTTACATTTGGGCCACGACCCAGTGTAGTTCCTCTTTTGGGGCTCAAGGTTCAAGGTAGTGGGAACTAATTGTAAAGGTATCGGGTTGTGCGAAGTAACAACCGCACAGTTCTGACTAGAAGCCTTCCACTTCTTGTTCTTATTTTTCTTAGGAGGTTGGGAGGGTGAGGGTTCAACGGTGGTGGTGTCGATGGTTTCTTGGTGTGCATTCTTCGTTGAAACCTTGTCGTAGGTTCCATGAAGAATACAATTGTTGTTGAGTTCAGCGGATATACGGAAGACATCCGCGAGGGTTTTGGGGCTGGTAGAAGCAACATGGTTCATCAAGGTGGGTGGAAGGCAGCGAATGTATTTAGCAACGGCTTTGGGGACGGTGTCAACCTGTCCTGGGAAGATGGCACTGAGTTGTTTTGAAGCACGCGGTCAGACCATCGTTGTCGCTCCCAACTTGCTTCAAATTCCAAAACTCGTTTTCAAGTTTTTGAAGCTCGTGGGGAGGACAAAACTGGTCCTTCATTAGTTATTTCAGTTCGTCCCAGGGCAAGATGTGGGCTGCATCACTTCCCCGTTTGTTACGCTCGGAGGTCCACCATTCGAGAGCCCTCGAACCGAATACCCCTGTCGGGGAAACCCACTTTGGAGGAAGGTGAGTTCGATAGCATCGAACCAGTTCATCATGGTAGTGGCACCATCTTTGCCTGTAAACTCGAGAGGCTTACAGGCCATGAACTGCTTAAATTGGAACGTCGATCTAGGTGTTTCCTCCTTCGACTCAAAGGAACCATGGGGTGAATTGGGGTTAGGTTGGATCTTGCTAACGATGTCTGGTATGATCTTAGCCATTTGCTTGGCCATAAACATCATACAGTCCTTCTTGGACATCGTGTTGGAGTTGGAACCCTTCTTGGTCTTCTTGGAGAGACTGTTGGATGACATCTAAAGAATCGAAAGAGAAGGAAAGGATGAGACTTGGTCATAATTTAAAATAAAGTGTTGCATGTATAAGCTTGTAAGTATTCATGTATCACGTATGTTTCACATAAATTGCAAAGTATTTCAACAGGCAACACGTATGAATGCGTAAAAGAGTATAAATTTAGTTTGTTCACGACAATTATTATTGTTTTTGATTGCGAGAGACGTGCGAATCGTGTGACGGTTTTGAAATGAATGAGGTAACAAGTATAAAATCACATATAAATTGAATTAACATAAAAGAGAGGCTCAGTAAAACATTGGATTGTTTCTGGTTTAGAAACGTTGACTATTCCAAAGTGAATCGAAAGTCCTTTCAAATTAGGGAAACGTGCTTTGGTCTATAGGTAAGATACTCTTGTCGAGGAGCGATTAACGGTATCTTACCCTTCCAGTTACTACACGTCCCTAACCGATTGAAACAATCAAAACTTTGGCAGGATTGAAAATCGGGGAATGGGACTTAATCGACAAGATGCGGGTTTCACCCCTAACTTGACGATTTCGTACCCTAAGTGTGGCTGGTACTCATCGGGTCAAAATTGAATTTCGACACTTTGATGAGGGTCCACTAGAATTTGAATTGGAAATTTACCATTAAGATGTGGATTTCACTCCAAACTTGAGGGTGTAATTTCGTGCAAAATAAAGCATAAGCGGAATGAGAGTCGTTTAACAAATTATGGGTTTCACGCCTATTTTAGTAAATTCGTCTCGTTTGTATTACGAGTGTCTTCAAGTGTGTTGTGTAAAATGTTTTAGGAAAGATATATTGTAATGTTTAGACAAAAGAAAAGATAGAAGCAAAATAGGAAGAATAAACATTTTAAACAAGTAGCAAGAATTGTCAAAAGTATGGTACCTACTATAGACTAGGTCGAACATGGAAATTCTACCTAATTCCCTATAGTTATGGCTCTGATACCAATTTGTCACACCCCAACCGATGGCGGAATCATCAGAGCGAGACGAAATAAATTGCTCATCACACATAACACTATTTGCGACAATAATTAAGTTCAAAACCGATTTCATTAATAATAAAAAATTGTCAAGTACAACGAAAGAAATACAAGTACAACATCGGAATAGCAAATACAACATTAATAACATAACAAAATATTCAAATCTAGTATCTTGAGCGTGTTTCTAGTCATCCCTACTAGATTCGTTACGAGCATCAATCATCAACCTGTAACATGTTAGAAATAAAGGTTCAACGTAAAAGCATTGGCGAGTACACAAGTTTTATATTACATAGCATAAGTATACAAGGAATTTACTCGAATCCACATGGCAATTGTATACAAGGTAAACTAGCATGCATTACTAAATGTCAAACCCCAAGTGTCCACAAGAATGATAAATGTCCCTCTCCACAAAAGTAACGAGACTAATTACGAATAAAAAGACTTAACAAGACCCCGACGGGCAGCGTGCTACTCCTGTAGCGCTATATATGTTAAGTTTGGGCTAGCTAAGTTAATGAAAAGTAGCAAGGAATGAATCTAGCATGAACCTAAGTATATCAAGTAGCATGTATAACGAATTGAGCATAAAATATGTTTAAGTGTGTGTTTGTGAATTTAGTATGTTAACATGTTACAACCCAAAGTGTTAAAAAGGAAATGGGTCAAGTGTACTCATGGTTTTGCAAGTTCCACTTGTTAATCCGTGAAGAGTTGTTGGTTGTTTGGGGATGGAACATCGAGTTCTCCTACATGAGGAAATATAGGTGTATGAGTATTCGGATGGTAACAGAAGATTAAGAATTTTAATAAACAAAAGTATCTATACGCAAAAATAATCATTAAGACTTAATACTCGTTTTTTGACACTATAAAACTCGTAGGGGTTAGAATGATTTCATGGGTTAAGATACCCATTAGAATCGTAACGAGGGGTTAAGTACTTAGATAATGTAACTTAGTACCATGACGAATAATCATTCGATTATCATCAAGGCTTCGATTATTATATATGTTTTATATATTTTATATAGTATATAGTACAAGTATAAGTCCAATATGTATATCATATAGTATCATAGAAGTCATGCATGGAGCTAGGAGGATAACCTTCCTTTAAAACCTCTTTCATAGATTCACCAATACACAAGTTGTCACAAGGACAACAAGGATGGTCATGAATGAAATAAAATAGAAATGAGAGGTACATATTATTCAAGGGACAAATCATCAGGTGGGGTGGTGGATTGAAAGTAGGATAACCCAAGCTTCCAAGTAATCACACACAACAAACACAAGTCTTGTTACAAGAACAAGCTTGGAGGATACAACACTTGTGGGTTAAAACCCTTACAAAACAGAAAGTTTGGAGTGAATAAACACCTCCTAATTTGTATGAAACAACCTTGTTTAAGCTCACTAATCATAGACTTGATTAGGAGTATAAAAACGTAGGTTTGTTTGAAGAAAACTCAAGATTAAAGAAAGTTTTATAAAGTTTTCTTGCAAAACAGAAAGTTGGACCTCAAAATGGTAATGTTCCACCTTGGTTTTCCATGGAAAACCTTGTGGAAACACTCCTAGAGGTGTTCCATACTTTGTAGAGGAAAAAGAAGGGAAGAAAGATAGAAGAAAGGTGAGTATGAACTCACATTTGCAACTTAGATGTTTCTGCCTTGAATCTGATTTCTTAGCTGATTTAGAGTGTTTTGAGAGTGAGAATGAAGTGTTTGCAAAGTGGAAAATGTGTGGGAATGAGGTAGGTTTTATAGGTGAGGTTTAGGGTGAGTTAGGTGGTGTTTTAATGAAGAAAACACAACTAAACTAACACATAATTGCCCAATCCAAGAGCTGAGTTTATTTTTCTTCGGATCATGGTCCCTGGCGGGCCACGACGGGCAGATGGGGGTTCAGTCGCGGGGCACGACCTAGTGTTTCCGGGCCAAAAGTTTGCTTTCTGTCCCATTTAGTCCATGTTGTTTGTATATATTAAGTTTTGAGGTGTTTTAGGTATGAAATGCATATTATTGTCACACCCTGACTTTTGCGGAAGCGTGATTATTGGTGTGACTTCTTAATACCATTGCATACGATCATAACAACACTATATGATAAAACCATAAGTTTGCCATCCATTAAATAAGTTCAAAACATAACAACATTGTTTTAAAACGTAGATTTCAAATTCTAGTTTTAATAATCGTACAAATTGCTTATGAGTTCATAAAAAACTCGTCAAAAGAAATTGAAAAACACCAAGGTTTGAAAGACGTGTCTTGTCCAGGAATAAGACACACTAACCAAACTTAAAGACCATGGATGACATCTTTAGTTTTAACGCAGCATAAAAACTTCCAACGCCCGCCAGATCCACTTTACAAAATCCCTGAAATACATGTAGTTTGAAAAACATCAACAAACGTTGAGCGAGTTCATGTGTAAGTGAGTATGTATAAACCTTTGTAATGTGTCTGTATGTATGAAAATCCCTGGTATGTAGCAATTAAGGAAAAAGAGATCACCATTGGGTTGCAAAGCCAATGATATGTGTGAAGTGATGCAGGAAGACTCAAACTTAGCAAATTTGTGCGTCAGGCACATAGTCACCACCTGGTCCACTCAGCGGACTCAGGAGTGGGGCTCGCTACACCCAAATAGATCTATCACTTATGTCCCTTGGTCCTACAACGAGGATTAATGGCCTCAAGTTTCACCTACCCACTCACATGATCTAAGTAGTAAACCCTCCTTAAGCTAACCATACCATGTATATAAAAGTCTGTAATAATTGTCGCATGTATTTCACCCCCGAAGTATAAAACTGAAAACAGTATAGAGAAAAGGGGGAAACATGAACTCACTGTATTGCGTCTTCAGTATCGTAACTCAAATCCCTTCAGCAAGCATGACTACCTACAATGTGCTAATGTCTATTAGACGAACGGGTCGTGCCTTGTCTTAGTATTGATTAGTGCCTTATGTTTTAAAGTGTCTTCAATATTTTTGTAATAATATTTCTCAAGTGTTGTTATTCGTATTTCTTTCCCAAGGATGGGAGTATCTCATACTTGTGGATTCGTATCCTTGTATTGGTATACCTTGCCCTAAATAACATAACTAGTTCACAAATCAACAAACATTCACACAAGCGTTTTAGTAATAAATATATATTCTAAATATATATTTATCCGCTTTTGTTTACGAAAACCCACCTCCGACACTTTGTATTTTGTTACAAAAAAAATTATGGTGAGGTTTGTATTTGAAAAGCATAGTCTAAAATACACTTGTAAACACTTATATAGAAAATATTTTCTATGTGCTAGGATTTTTTAGAAAATTTCGCCATAGTCTCCTTTGTAAATGGAGGTGTCCATGCTAAATAGCATATCATTTTCTTTAACATATAACACGTTAGATCACTTTCAAATAACCAACCCGACATTTAGGCATGCAAAATACTACTTATATCGTTTCAGTTTTAATATACAAAACTGGGCTATTTTCGGGTATTTTAATAAAATAGTTATCTTATTCCAAAAATTCCCAAATTTTTACAGAATGTCTTATACGATCCAAATATTATTGTGTAAAAATATCGGGGTCCCAATCATCACCAATATTTTATAGAAAATCATTTTCCGGACTGCAATCAGATTCATCTTTTTCTAACTGTAGTCCACGGAATAATTTATTTAAAATTCATCGTATGTCCGATTTATGAAATTCCAGCGGCAGAATTACAAATACATCAGTGGTCATCTACAGTACAAATTCCATGACCTAATCCTACACAGATTTCAAGTTATGATGAAAAACATAACACCTATTTTCGGCAGTAAAAATGCAGCTTTAGTTGCTGTTAGAAAACGACCCTTTAAAAATAGCAAACAAAGTCCAAAAATTATGATTCCAGTGCCATTAGAACCGTATTTCATAATAACACGTTATAGACTCAAGAAAATCAGTTTTTCGTCAAGTTATGATCTGGTTACACCCAACTGAAGTTGGCTGTAAACATCAATCAGCATCCTGTTTCCGCTCCTAACTTTCTAACGCGTGCTCGATTGATTCCGTTAACATGTTTAGCGAACAACAACGTCATTTAACCTCAATATTAACAGGTAAATCATCAAGTAACCAGCAACGTAATCAAACAACTTTATTTCATCACTTAAACAACATTATTCCTTCATATTTAAAGCTTATGTTTAAGTTTTAACTTTATGTTCTTTAGTGTACTTGATGTTCTTCACATTTACCATTATGATTCATACTTTAACCACCTTCAAAGGATGTAAAATGAGTAGATCTAAGAGACTTACCACTAGCTCAAAGCTAGGAGAGTTCAAGTAAAGAAATGTGGTGGGTAAAAGAAGATGAGAGTGGTCCTTCAACTTCCGAACACACCGAGCTTCGTTGTATGATCTCTAACACCTATTTATGCTCTTAGAATGCTTGAAAAAGCTTGAATGAAGATGATGGTGGGTGTGGTTGGGGTCGGCCGAACACAAGGAGGAGGAGAGGAAAGATGGTTGATGTTTTGTTTGTGAAGATGAAGATTGAAATGGTCTTGTGGTTAAATAGAGATTAATTCCAACATTACATTACCCTCTAGTCCATGTGTTCTCTAGATTCTTAGCATAATCTTATTTTTAAATCAAAGAAATCAAGGGGGTGTCCCACTAATCCATAACCGGTTAGGGGGGGGGGGGGTTGGTCTAGTTGAGTTGCAATGGCAAGTAACTAAGTTGGTTAGGAGGTTAAGGGTTTAGTTAGTGGTTTGTGGTGGGTTATTAATTATATAGTGTGTTAGGGTGTTCGGGGACCCTAACTAGCTTAGAAAAATAAAAACAATGTGTTTGGCAATATTTTTGTGTTCCGGGTAAAGCCCGGTTGTTCGGTTGGGTATCGTTCCGTTAAAGTGCTTAATTGTTCCGTAAAGTGTCCTTTATAATACTTTTAGCGACACATTTAATTCCCAACACTTTGGAAAGTATCTAGGACTAGTTTGTCAAGTTTTTGCACTTTACTAGCATTACTAAATGCTGAATTTTGTGTATTAAGTGCAGAATTCTGCATTTAAAGTATGTTTTAGTCACTTCCCGGTACTATAACTATCACCTAGTGACGCAGTTTTATGGTCCTCACTTCCCTACACTCCCTACTAGTGTAGTACCCTGTCTCTGGCTCATACTGGCCTCAAAACATTGTCTGTCCAAGTGCTGGCATTGTCAGCATGTTTTCTGGGTCATCCGCTCAGTGTGCTAACTCTGCTTGGTGCATCAAGTTTATCACTAATGTTTGTGTGAAATAAATGGAGTGATAGTATGAAATGTGATGCATATGTATGTATGTAACAGAAATCAGAAAGCAGTTTAATCAACAGTTGTAATCAAGCACAGTCATTAGGCATAAATCAATATTAATTAAACGTACGGATGCATGCAAATTTGACAGTTGTCACATTCTCCCCCCGTTAAGAAAATTTCGTCCTCGAAATTTGTACTACCTTAACTCCTTATGTTTACGTCACCCGTGTGCGTATATGAATAATACCGAGGTGAATAATCATTAAACTGAATCAAACCCTATTCTCACCAGGTGAGTCCAAAAATATATTACACATGAATCCAATGGTTAAAAGGTATGTGCTTTTAGCATTTGGTGTTGAAGGTACAAGACGTGGTACAGTCTAGTGTAATCTAGTTACAGGGGTTCCACAAAAGGGGAGATTTGACTGATAAGATCCTTAAACGATCAATCGCAATATGCAGACGAGTTTCTACAAACCATAGCATCTGCTACATGAATTCAAAATCAACAACTCAAGCGTACTAGTAAAATGACATGTCAACCCTCGAATAATTGAATGGTGAGGTTTAGTGTGTTGACATTTTTTTTTTGAATTGCGAAAGTACGGCGAATGAAATACGAGTGAATCTGGTGTATCATTGTCTTGATTCATAGTTGCATCAGAAATGTTTAAATGACAAGTCAAACGAAAGTGTATGTAGTTCTGTGTGAAACGGTTGACCTTGATTAGCACAAGTTACAAGTTGGTAATGACACCACAAGGTGTCGTAATGACCTAATTCCAGTATAGCGGTGACTGAACAAGTTCACCGTGTTTGAAACCGAATGAAGGTGTACCGAACCCAGCCTGAAGTTTTGATTTACACAATGTCATAGAGTTTTCAGTTGAGTATGGAACCTCAAAGAGCCAATGTTTTTTGATCGCAGGTAAGAAAGCAATAAATACCGCAGGGTATTCAATTTACAATGAAAGAACCGTTCGGAGGTACACCATGGTATGAAATGAATCTATGTACTGTTGTCTTAACACACAACTGTGTTGAATCTGCTTAAATTTTGAATATCAAATGGATTTTTAAATGAATAGACTATTACATCCGTGTATGAAGTGAGTAACCAAATAAGCGCAAGCTTCAATTTTGTGAAAGTATTCTCACAAGGTGTCGTAACCGACAAACAATTTAGTGAAGTCGTAGACCAAACAAGTCTACTACGACTCGAAACAAAAGAATCTTTGCCAATTGTTTGAATATGATGCTCTCAATACATCATATGACATCTTAAACTGAATATGCGAAATGAATAAGTTCAAGCAATTGAACTTAGTTTCAGCGTGACCCGACAATAAACGTATGTATCAACAAAGGAATCTCGGCATGGTAGCAAAAATAAACCATGAATGTAACTTGAAATGGAAGAAGTCTCAAGAGAGTGTGTTGACTTGATAGCAAAAGAGCCAACAATAACAATAATGTAGGTCATTCGAATCATGAATCAGTAATTAGGTTTAGCAAAATAATATTTAAATTTCAATGAAGTGTTTGTTCGAAACGAAACCGCAAAAGTTTCCAAGAAAAGTTTCCAAGAAAAGTTTCCAAGAAAAGGAATAATGAGTACCTGCTAAAGTGAAGAAATGACCCGATATTGAAACAAATGTGTGTTCGCTCTCAGCGAGAAAATTATTGTGATGCAACTACCATTAAGGGGAGTAGAGATGCAAACATCTACTCGCTAGAAGTAAAAGAAATTCAAGTACTTTCTTTTTGGTCAACGGAACTGGCATATATGTCAGGTTATTGTTTGAGTTAACAGATGTGGTTCCTAAGTAACAACCTTTGTGAATTCGGTCCTGGGTTCCCAATGGTCCTAAGTACATGTTTCCTAGATTCTCATAGTTTCGTATTCGGTGTAGAATCGTTCTGTGCATCGTGTAGGAAACACCATTCCTGTGTACGTTTAAAACAAGTTATTGTCCCACAATTTCCCCGGTATACTCTCTTCCTGAATTCACAGCTAGAGTCACTCGATCATCGATTAGTCGTGTACTTAGTCGTTGGATCCTCACAGTTAGTTAAGTAAGAAATTCGTTAGTTCTCAGCAAGAGTTACTGACTCTTGTGGGTTAGCTCGTTTGGATCCTGGTTGTTGGATGTTCGTATGAAAGCTATCGTCCTTCCTCCTGATGAGCAGAACTGGGGTTACCCAAAAGGGAATCTTAGTCTGTTATCTTCCTTCTCTATCAACTTCTGAGGTTACACTGCTAATCCTGGCATCTCCGAAGGTGTAAATCGCTAAGGTGCATCGACTACAGGCGCGACGTCTGGAATCAAATTGATGCGAAATTCGACTAGTCGTTGAGAAGATAATTCTGGCAAGTCTTCGAGGAAGATTTCAGGATATTCTCTGATCACGGGGGTATCTTCGAGTTTCAGTTTCTTCGGCTCCCTTGTCCCTGACATGAGCCAGAAAATAACACATCCTTTCTGCAACAACTTTCATGCCCTCAAGCAATTCGTGATCTGGAGAGGCGTATCCTGCTTTATGAGTCACGATCGTTCCTTCATTCGTCATTGGGATGCGAACATCAATCTTTGCTCGATCGCTTGGCAACTAATCCATCCCAATTTCCTCGTTGGAGCTCCCCAATTCAACTGGCAGTAGCTCAAGCGTAAACTCACGCTCTTCGGGTTCTATCTTGCCGTTTCCAGTTACTTCGTTGGCTTCCACTAGCTTTCCATTAGCTAGTACTTTCATGTGCGGATTATCTAACTTACTTGTTACTAACCCAAGTATACTCTCAAACTTTGGAGATGCGAAGCTAAAATTTGCAACAGTATCTATCAGCACAGATGCATCACGCTGAGTAATATGGGACGTACCGATATTCACGCTTGGATTCCTGGCATGCTCCCCTAGCTCTGCTACTGAGCTTTTATCCTTGTGCCTGATTCTTCTTAGGACAGTATTTTCTGAAATGCTTCTTGCTCCCACAGTTAAGACAACCTCGAGCACGTTTTTGTTTGTCACTCATCCTGCCTTTGTCGTTGTCGTTGTTTCCTCCGTGATTCTTGCTATCATCTTGGTCTTTATTTCCACATTCAATGCCTTGCCTACAAGTTTCCTTGGGATGTCCCCTCTTACCACAGTTATCACATTTTCCATATTTACACCGCCCTATATGATAACGTAAACAATTGTCGCACTTAGGTAGGATACCCTTGCAATCCTTTCCTTGTTTGGCCTTCTTTTTGTTATTCGCCCGGGTAACCTTCTTGAAATTTGCAAGCTTTCTCTTGTTATCCCCAGGTAACTCTACAGGAGTCTCCTTTTTCTCCTTCGCAGTGGAAAATTCTCCTCGTCTAACTGCTTCTTCCGTGAGCGCCATGCTTATGTCGATAGCCTCGGTGATCGTTGAAGGTTTAGATGTTGTTACCAGGCTTAGAATCTGAGGTGCCAGTCCCCCAATGAAACGTTCGATCTTCCTAGATTCTGGTTCCACCAAACGCGAAGCAACTTGTGATAATTCGCCAAATCTCTGCACATATTCAGCTATCTTTGGACCTTCCATTTTCAAGTTCCATAGTTCGGTTTCCCATCTCTGGACTTCTGCCCTAGAGCAATATTTCTTATGCATCAGTTCCTTCAGTTCGTCCCACGACAAAGCATACGCAGTGGTCTCGCTCATTACCTGAACCTGAAGGTTCCACCAAGACAGAGCCTCATCTACGAATAGCCCAGCTACGTACGTGACCTGATGTTCTGGGGCACATTTGCTCAACCGTAAGACATAACTCGTCTTCTCCACCCAACACACAAAAGCTAAGGCACCCCCAGTGCCGTCGAATCCTCGAGGTTTGTGGTTCAAGAACTGCTCGTAAGTGTAGCCGCTGGGTGGGTTATTTTCCGAGGTACCTCCGCCGTGTTCGGAGCGAAGGGCCTTGAGTTGTGCAATGGCTTGCGAGATGCGCCCTTGCAGTTCCGACTCTGCTGTTGTCGGCAGAGGGTTGTTGGTATCGACGTTCCCTGGTATCGACATCTTCTGAAGAGAAGATTGGTTAGGTCAGGTCTTATTTGTTCGGGGAGTGCATATAGTTGTTTAAAGATCATATGCACATACACATATTAGGTTATCACACCAACCAATCAAGCAATAGTATAATCATGGTATAACCAAGTAATTTGGTAATTATGTTTAATGAGAACATAGTAAGTAAGCATGTAGCATTATAATTATAGCACACACATATAGATCAATAACGCGCTTAATGAAGACATAGCAGCTGAGCTTTCGTTGGTCATTGGCCATATAGTTTTGCCGTATGTTTAATGATGATTGGGTTCTCATTATTCCCTGACCACAATTGTATTGTCTTCCAAAATGTATCATATCAACAGGGATACAGGGTCACCCTACCCTTGTCCATTAAGTATATTAGTGTATCAGAATTACGTAGTCAGCTGTGGTCTTCAAAAGTCTCCACAATCTCGGCTTATCATTAGTGTCTTTACCCAAATGCAATCCGCATAATCCAGAAACCAACTATACTGGTGACTGAGGTGGAGGAGGAAAGAAAGTAGTCTGCTAGCATGCGTGAATTCCTCCTCGAGCTGGTATACACGTCGAAGTAAATAACCGATTTGCCGCTCGACAGTAAAGAAACGGGCATCAAAAACCTGGGAAAGGCGTTATAGCAGCAGGTGAGAGCGCAAAAGAAGTCTTTGATAAATGTGGAGGATTAAAGTATACTGGCAATAGACAGGGTGGAGGACGTGGTGTCTTACATGAACTTTTCAGACATTATACTGTCTTGTGATGTAGACACTTAAATCGTGTTTTCAGTTATGTAATGTTTTGCATTTGAAGTTACCAAATGTGGTGTCAGCCCAAGCTCCAACATTCTGCGACTCATATCCTCAAACTGTAGTTGATGTTACAGGAGCAACCCATCCCGTGTGTGGCATCCATAATGTGAGGGATGGTAAGGGTCTAGAATTAGCATAGTGTATTATAGGAACCATCAAATCGGCTCGTCCAGCGATGTAGAGGTGAAAGTAGTAAACGGTGCGGCCTGTAAGGTCGTAGAAAAATGCTGCTGTAGCAGAAGAATCATCATGCGGGTGCTGACCTGGAGTACTCTTCCGGGGTGCGGGCAAGTCCGGAAAGGAAACGATAAGTATGCTAGTGCAATGGGCGTCGGTCTTCATAGGGGAAAAGGAGCAACATCAGCGGTTATGGGTGCAAAAACAAACGTTTCAACCAATAAGGAGATTGTCAGGTGCTGGTACTGGGTCAGATAATAGGGGTGCAATGTCTAGTAAACCAAAAGAAACAGGGTCATGACCAAGTAAGGGTGTAGAATCAGTAGGTGCAACATCAAGCTGACCCAAAAGGTGCAGAAGCTAGCTCAGGAGCAGGCCTTGGGTCGTCTGCCTCGAGCAGGTGTTAGGGCAGCAGTCATAACGGCGTCGTCGTCTGTGTCCGTAGTAGAAAGATGTAATCCGGCCGTCTATAAGGCTGTAAATGTCACAGACTCAAAGGGGTCTGAAATCGAGTGTATACTAGAATCAGAGGGTAGCTTGATAAAAGGGATCCCAAAATGTGCAATTAGTAACAATGTTCTCATCTAATTTTCCATCATCATGGGCGTCAACAGAAGGATCATCAACAAGCAGATTAATGTCGTCATCAAACAATTCGTCAAAAAGGCGGATCCTCGAGGAAAATAACCACGAGAGGTATGGCTTCGAGGACCGGAGCCATGATGTGCTCGCCATCGAAGTGTCCAAATGATGAGATGGTCGTGGACCGAGACAAGAATGGCAGAGGGATCTTCGTCAAGGAAGCCATCAACGAGGGTAATTCATCGCCAAAGTCTGGCAGCGCGGACGGTTGGAAGTCGTCCTAGTCCTTGGTCAGCATGTCAGGGTCACTCTCAGTGTCTGACGTAAAACATCTCTGGCGTAGGTACAGTCTCATCATCTGTGGCGGTGGCCGTAGGGTCGTTATTATCTGAGAATTCGTTCCCTGAGGAAGGTGACGTGTGTGCCGGTATATAGTAGTCAAAGCATGCATATTTACAGAAATCTTTAACACTTTGTGTATTGCAAATAAAGACAATTCATAATGTAATCATGTATCCACATATTCGTCCTAGTCTTCCCAGACTATCCCACCCAGTCTCTCAGACTAAACTCCCTAGTCTCTCAGACTAAACTCCCCAGCCTCTCAGACTAATTCCCTGATCTCTAAGACCAACTCCCTGGTCTCTAAGACCAACTTTCCCAGCCTCTAAGACTAAATCCCTGGCCTCTAAGACCAATCCTCCCAGTCTCTAAGACTAAATCCCTGGCCACTAAGACCAATCCTCCCAGTCTCTAAGACTAAATCCCTGGCCTCTAAGAGCAATCCTCCCAGTCTCTAAGACTAAATCCATGGCCTCTAAGACCAATCCTCCCAGTCTCTAAGACTAAATCCCTGGCCTCTAAGACCAATCCTCCCAGTCTCTAAGACTAATTATCCCCAGCCTCTAAGGCTGATCCTCCCTCAGCCTCTAAGACTGAACCTCCCTCAGTCTCTAAGACTGATCCTCCCTCAGTCTCTAAGACTGAACCTCCCTCAGTCTCTAAGACTGATCCTCCCTCAGTCTCTAAGACTGATCCTCCCTCAGTCTCTAAGACTGATCCTCCCTCAGCCTCTAAGACTGAATTATAAACATAAATTTTGAAATGTGTATTTGTGCCTTTTTGTTTGTAAAAATGTTTGATTCCCTGGATCTGGACGCTTTGTGTATGCAATGTAAAGGTGTTTGAAAATGTTTTCATGAGAGCCCTGATGATCATAGTCTAGACTCGAGAAAGAATCTTAGTTCGCTACGATCGAAGCTCTGATACCAAGCTGTCACACCCTGACTTTTGCGGAAACGTGATTATTGGTGTGACTTCTTAATACCATTGCATACGATCATAACAACACTATATGATAAAACCATAAGTTTGCCATCCATTAAATAAGTTCAAAACATAACAACATTGTTTTAAAACGTAGATTTCAAATTCCAGTTTTAATAATCGTACAAATTGCTTATGAGTTCATAAAAAACTCGTCAAAAGATATTGAAAAACACCAAGGTTTAAAAGACGTGTCTCGTCCAGGAATAAGACACACTAACTAAACTTAAAGACCATGGATGACATCTTTAGTCTTAACGCAGCATAAAAACTTCCAACGCCCGCCAGATCCACTTTACAAAATCCCTGAAATACATGTAGTTTGAAAAACATCAACTAAAGTTGAGCGAGTTCATGTGTAAGTGAGTATGTATAAACCTTTGTAATGTGTTTGTATGTATGAAAATCCCTGATATGTAGCAATTAAGGAAAAAGAGATCACCATTGGGTTGCAAAGCCAATGATATGTGTGAAGTGATGCAGGAAGACTCAAACCTAGCAAATTTGTGCGTCGGGCACATAGTCACCACCTGGTCCACTCAGCGGACTCAGGAGTGGGGCTCGCTACACCCAAATAGATCTATCACTCATGTCCCTCGGTCATACAACGAGGATTAATGGCCTCAAGTTTCACCTACCCACTCACATGATCTAAGTAGTAAACCCTCCTTAAGCTAACCATACCATGTATATAAAAGTCTGTAATAATTGTCGCATGTATTTCACCCCCGAAGTATAAAACTGAAAACAGTAAACAGAAAAAGGGGAAACATGAACTCACTGTATTGCGTCTTCAGTATCGTAACTCAAATCCCTTCAGCAAGCACGACTACCTACAATGTGCTAATGTCTATTAGACGAACGGGTCGTGCCTTGTCTTAGTATTGATTAGTGCCTTATGTTTTAAAGTGTCATCAATATTTTTGTAATAATATTTCTCAAGTGTTGTTATTCGTATTTCTTTCCCAAGGATGGGAGTATCTCATACTTGTGGATTCGTATCCTTGTATTGGTATACCTTGCCCTAAATAACATAACTAGTTCACAAATCAACAAACATTCACACAAGCGTTTTAGTAATAAATATATATTCTAAATATATATTTATCCGCTTTTGTTTACGAAAACCCACCTCCGACACTTTGCATTTTGTTACAAAAAAAAATTATGGCGGGGTTTGTATTTGAAAAGCATAGTCTAAAATACACTTGTAAACCCTTATATAGAAAATATTTTCTAAGTGCTAGGATTTTCAGAAAATTTCGCCATAGTCTCCTTTGTAAATGGAGGTGTCCACACTAAATAGCATATCATTTTCTTTAACATATAACACGTTAGATCACTTTCAAATAACCAACCCGACATTTAGGCAAGCAAAATACTACTTATATCGTTTCAGTTTTAATATACAAAACTGGGCTGTTTTCGGGTATTTTAATAAAATAGTTATCTTATTCCAAAAATTCCCAAATTTTTACAGAATGTCTTATACGATCCAAATATTATTGTGTAAAAATATCGGGGTCCCAATCATCACCAATATTTTACAGAAAATCATTTTCCAGACTACAATCAGATTCATCTTTTTCTAACTGCAGTCCACGGAATAATTTATTTAAAATTCATCGTACGTCTGATTTATGAAATTCCAGTGGGAGAATTACAAATACATCAGTGGTCATCTACAGTACAAATTCCATAACCTAATCCTACACAGATTTCAAGTTATGATGAAAAACATAACACCTATTTTCGGCAGTAAAAATGCAGCTTTAGTTGCTGTTAGAAAACGACCCTTTAAAAATAGCAAACGAAGTCCAAAAATTATGATTCTAGTGCCATTAGAACCCTATTTCATAATAACACGTTATAGACTCAAGAAAATTAGTTTTTCGTCAAGTTATGATCTGGTTACAGCCAACTGAAGTTGGCTGTAAACATCAATCAGCATCCTGTTTCCGCTCCTAACTTTCTAACGCGTGCTCGATTGATTCCGTTAACATGTTTAGCGAACAACAATGACATTTAACATCATTATTAACAGGTAAATCATCAAGTAACCAACAACGTAATCAAACAACTTTATTTCATCACTTAAACGACATTATTCCTTCATATTTAAAGCTTATGTTTAAGTTTTAACTTTATGTTCTTTAGTGTACTTGATGTTCTTCACATTTACCATTATGATTCATACTTTAACCACCTTCAAAGGATGTAAAATGAGTAGATCTAAGAGACTTACCAGTAGCTCAAAGCTAGGAGAGTTCAAGTGAAGAAATGTGGTGGCTAAAAGAAGATGAGAGTGGTCTTTCAACTTTCGAACACACCGAGCTTCGTTGTATGATCTCTAACACCTATTTATGCTCTTAGAATGCTTGAAAAAGCTTGAATGAAGATGATGGTGGATGTGGTTGGGGTCGGCCGAACACAAGGAGGAGGAGAGGAAAGATGGTTGGTGTTTTGTTTGTGAAGATGAAGATTGAAATGGTCTTGTGGTTAAATAGAGATTACTTCCAACATTACATTACCCTCTAGTCCATGTGTTCTCTAGATTCTTACCATAATCTTATTTTTAAATCAAAGAAATCAAGGGGGTGTCCCACTAATCCATAACCGGTGGGGGGGGGGGGGGGTTGGTCTAGTTGAGTTGCAATGGTAAGTAACTAAGTTGGTTAGGAGGTTAAGGGTTTAGTTAGTGGTTTGTGGTGGGTTATTAATTATATAGTGTGTTAGGGTGTTCGGGGACCCTAACTAGCTTAGAAAAATAAAAACAATGTGTTTGGCAATATTTTTGTGTTCCGGGTAAAGTCCGGTTGTTCGGTTGGGTATCGTTCTGTTAAAGTGCTTAATTGTTCCGTAAAGTGTCCTTTATAATACTTTTAGCGACACATTTAATTCCCAACACTTTGGAAAGTATCTAGGACTAGTTTGTCAAGTTTTTGCACTTTACTAGCATTACTAAATGCTGAATTTTGTGTATTAAGTGCAGAATTCTGCATTTAAAGTGTGTTTTTGGCACTTCCCGGTACTATAACTATCACCTAGTGACGCAGTTTTATGGTCCTCACTTCCCTACACTCCCTACTAGTGTAGTACCCTGTCTCTGGTTCATACTGGCCTCAAAACATTGTCTGTCCAAGTGCTGGCATTGTCAGTATGTTTTCTGGGTCATCCGCTCAGTGTGCTAACTGTGCTTGGTGCATCAAGTTTGTCACTAAAGTTTGTGTGAAATAAATGGAGTGACAGTATGAAATGTGATGCATATGTATGTATGTAACAGAAATCAGAAAGCAGTTTAATCAACAGTTGTAATCAAGCACAGTCATTAGGCATAAATCAATATTAATTAAACGTACGGATGCATGCAAATTTGACAGTTGTCACAATTATAAGGGGGGTTTTAAGTAACTTTAATATAAGGACAAGTATAGATTCATGGATAAGCATTTGTAAGTGTATAAACATGAGCCATAATCGTATAAATTGAGTATGTATGCATGCATTTGCATGTTCATAATACGTTTACAAGAATTACAAATAAGGTATCAAATGTATTATGAATTTCAATGTGTGAACATGTACGAGTATGTAAAGCATAAATTGTAAGAAATAACGAATTTTATTATGATCCAAGTCTCGGATTTTTCAATGATACATCGAAAAGACGATTACAAGGAATACAAAATTTCCAAAAGTAGAAATACAAAACAAGCTTTCTAGTTAAGGAAAGTACGAAAAAGCAGGGCGATACATTTATATAGCCTAAATATTAGGCTAAAAGGGGTTAAAAGTGACAAATAGAAACAATACAAGTCCACGGGCCAATTCTACCAAATTGTAAAAGCTTATGCCCCTGTCACAAGCCTTACGGACCGTAAAGCGGCCCCTTACGGTCCGTAAAGGGTCCTCAGCAGCAGAATTTTATGTGGCCTCCAACTAAACCATTATTCCAAAACTATGGGCATTCTAGCTGGTCTTGCCACGTCCAAGGACACTTGTAGTGATCCTATAACACCTGCTAACACTTGTGATGATCCTATACATGTCCCTCAAGTATAAATAGGGCATTGAACTTCCATTTTCAAGTGCACATATTATTCGAATCTTTCTTTCTCTATATCTGGAAGTTCCTGGCATTATAGGAGCTTCCCTCTGAGTTTAAATCATTTCCTTGGACCACTTGTAAGTGTTCCATCTTTGTTCTTTTAGTTTGTAGGCTTTAATTAGCCGGAAGTCAAGCAAAATTGACTTTTGCTTTGATTTTCAGTTATGACCATTATGGTCAAGACAATGTTCGATCCGAACGTGGCTACATGATCGTTATTAGGTAGGTGTTAATCCCTTAAAAGGGCACCTCCTAAAAATCACGTTAACTAGGTCAATTGACGGGTCAAAGTTTTATTGTTTAAAAAGTCAAACGGGTCAGTTTTTGAAAATGTTATAAACTGATTATATAGATGTTATAAAATATGTTTTGACACTTAAACATGTTTATAATTAATATTAGAACACGTATGAACATGTTCAGCCCGTCAATTCCAGTTTTAATGTCGGTTCGCAACCGAAAGTCGAGCAGTTTGACTTCTGCTTTGACTTTCGATTCAGACCCGATTTAGCTTAGTTAGCTACTGAATTAAGGTTGTATTATGATCGTATTATAATGTAGAATAACCCTCTGAGGTTATATTATTACATGATCATAATCAGATTCTGAGTTTATATGCAAGTTTCTATGTTAAATGCCATTTTAGTCCCTGTGGTTTGAGCCATTTTGCAAGTTTAGTCCAAATGTTTCATTTTTAACCTGTAGGTCCAAAAAGGTTTCACTGTTGCCATTTTAGTCCACTGGGTTAACTCCACCCATTTTTTCTGTTAATGAGAAGACCAATTCGGTCATTTTATATGGCTGAATTACCCTTTTAGTTAACAGAATTACATACAAAATTACTGAATTGGCCTTCTCGTTAACAGAAAAAATGGATGAAGTTAACCCAGTGGACTAAAATGGCAACTGTGAAACCTTTTTGGACCCATAGGTTAAAAATGAAACCTTTGGACTAAACTGGCAAAATAGCCCAAACTACAGGGACTAAAATGACATTTAACTCTTTCTATAATATGCCTAACTTTGACCAAAATTCCCTTTTTACATAAAACATGGTTTTAACCAATAATGAACTTGCAAACAAATTACCTACTGATATGTTAATGTAATTAACATATTTTGTTATTATAAATTTGATCATAACCTGAGTTTTGATATAAGTTCATAAATGATGTTATAAAATGACCAAAACGCCCTTTTGGCGCATAGTATGATTTTTAACCATAACTATCATTCAAAACTTATCATCTACCGATATTATAACATAATTAAAGTGTTTTCACAGTAGGTACTTGATTACAACTCAGATTTTTATGCAGGTTCTCAAACTACGTCACATAATGACTAAAATGCCCTTATGGTGCATATTTTGGTTTTTAACCATATTGTTTATAAAACCTTGGTTACCTACCGACTTGGTAACATATTTAAGTTATATTGGCATATAGAACTTGTTTATGACTCATCCGGTTACCCGATATCGCTTATAGGTGTACGGTTGAGGTTATGTAACGAAATTACGTAAGTTTACCGAAACGAGTTAATTCTTATCATTTTCGTTCCAAATTCCAGAATGTACATTGTTTACCCATATTACACAGGTGCTAGTACTTGTTGGGTTTAACAACATTCTATTCGGTATACGCTTAATCTAGCGAACCTATTCTTAAGTATCAGGTCATATCTAAAGGGACTAACCTTTGGCCCGTATACACTCTAACAGAAAATAAATCTGTTCATTCCAGACTATAGTGCCCCTCTTGATAATTGGACTTGGGTCAATAACACTTAGACATGTGGCTTTTTGCTAAATTAAAATCTAATTGATTGAAGCTAGCAAAGAGGTAAATACTTTTAAATTATTTTAGTTTTTAAACATGGGATGGCAATTATGCCACTTGGAGCGGGTATTACATAAATGGGCCGTCTATGTTGCACATAAATGTAAGAATCCTGTTTATTCCATTTTACTTGATAACTGAAATGATTGGGGGTTAATGGTACCGTGTCTGGACATCCCGACTCATATATTGATATGTCCATACGGAATATCGTGCATGGGTAGGCATACCGACTGTAAGACGCGTTTTATTCAATTTTGGTGAGTACGTTAATCGTACTTAAATGACTGGCTCTGATCTCTGGTTCCCAATTGTAAGGCAAGTATGTAAATCTGGTAACAAGAATAAATCCCAAGAAATATTTAAAAGATCACCTACGGGTTTTCTCTATGTATAAAACTCTTTTCAAAAAACCGTTTTCCAAAGAGTCAGTAAATTGTATTTACCAGCTTTAGCTGACGTATTTTCAAAAGACTGAACCGAAGGTACCGAACCTTATTATAGGTTGGGAATCCGGGTCGGCTAGAATGAAGGCTAAGGAATTTACAACTCCTGATGCTTAAGGCCTGTGATGTCTAAAGCTCTGTTTATTAGATCCCGCCTGTGGGCTTGTACTGAACGCTTGTAATACTTTTGTATACATTCAAGCTTTATTGAAATTAATAATTTTACTCCTATACTTCCACTGCATATTATTACATTGTGATAACTGTTATCCAACCATCATGATTATACCCTTCCAGGCCCACCGGGAATTAGGGTGTGACATTTATAAGGAAAGCATGAACATCAAGGGTGTCCCTGAGGTGATGGAAATAAGCAGCTTCATTAATGGGCTGAAGCATACTTAGCCGTGCGAGAAGTTGGGAGAGGAGTTCCCCGAGACCTTCGACGGCCTCATGGATAAAGTTAGAGCTTTTGTCAGGGGAAAAGACACTGGCAACAAAGCCAAGGAACTGGACACCGCTCCTTAAAGGGCCATTCCAGCTCCCAAGTCCCAAGAAAAAGGTAATCTCTATCCTAGAAGACCTTTATATGATAAAATGAAACATGACAGCGCGACGCCCACTTACTCTCCCTACAAGCCCCGAGGGAGAGGGCCTGCCTACTATTATGATAGCTTCACCCCCTTGACCAAGACACTAAGCGAAATATTGGCTACGGAAAGAGTTAAAAACTCCTTTCCCAAGTCCCCTCCTATCAAACCAGGGTCGAAAGCCTACCCAAATGAGTATTGTGAATTTCATAAGGGGTTCGACCATAAGACAGATGACTGTATGTATTTGAAAAGGGAAATTGAGTCGGCAGTTAAAACTGGAAAGCTATCTCACTTAATAAAAGAATAAAGGAAGGAGGGGATAGGAAAGGAAGGGACACCAAGGGGGAGAGCCTAAAAGGGGATACGTAGATATGATCAGAAGGAGAGAAGAGTACGATCCAACCTGAAGTGTCAAGGCCTGGGTATTGGGACCTTCGAGCTGCATGAAAGCTCCAATACTTATGCCACATCTCGATGAAACATGAGGTCCAGAGACTCCCCCTCAATATTTACGTCATAATAGCAGGGCATAGAGTTGCCCGGATTTACGTGGACAGGGGGGTGTGGAGTGGAAATAATATACGAACACCCAGGCCTTAATGAGAGGTTCCTAGAACAGACGATAAGAGTGGGAAAGCACTTGAGCGACAAATGCAAAAGTGCACTTAAGGAACTCCTACTTTTCAACTTAGACGTTTTCGCATTCCACCACGGGGACATATGTGGAATCCCCCAAAGCCTAACGAAACACACTCAACACTCACAGCAGGGTGAGGCCTGTTAAACAAAAGAAACGTAGTATGGGACCTAACAAAAGGAGGGCAGCTTGTGAAGAAACTAGAAAGCTCATCAGAGTCGGAATAGTTAGAGAAGTCAGGTACCTTTCATGGATTGCCAACCCAGTCATGGTCAACAAGAAAGATGGGGGATGGAGGATGTGCATAGATTATAAGGACTTAAACAAAGCTTGTCCTAAGGACTGTTATCACCTCCCTAAGATAGACGTCCAAGTGGATTCTCTGGCCGAATACCCCCTGAAGTGTTTTTTGGACGCATACAAGGGCTACCACTAAATTCAGATGTCTCTAGAGGATGAAGAAAAGATAGCGTTTGTAACAGACGAAGGGACCTTCTGTTACACTAAGATGCCATTCGGACTCAAGAATGCAGGGGCGACCTATCATAGATTTATGAATACCTTTTCAAAGATCAGCGGGGAAGTAACCTTGAAGTATATGTGGACGATATCGTCATAAAGAGCCTCACCGAGACAGCCATGTTAGAGGACATTGCGGAAATGATTAGGACCATGCAGGAGGTCAACGTGAAGTTAAACCAGGGAAATGCTACTTTGGGGTGGAAGAAGGAAAGTTCCTGGGAGTAATATTAACGGGGGGGGGGGGGGGTGTCAAGGCAAACCCTGAGAAAACACAGGCATTAGCTGAGATGCGGTCCCCTAGGTCCCTCAAAGACGTCTAACAGTTGAATGGCAGGTTAATAGCACTTAACCATTTTTTGTCAAAGGTCGCAGACAGAACTCTGCCTTTCATGAAAGTTTTAAAAGATTGTATCCAAACAAGCAAGTTCCACTGGACCACTGAGGCCGAAGCCGCCTTCCAGGAGATGAAGGAGCTCATGTGTAAGCTGCCAACCCAGGCCACTCCCGTACCTAGGGAGGATCTATTTCTATACCTGTCGGTGTCAAAGACAACCATCTGCACTGTAATGTTAGTAGAAAGAAAAGGAAAGAAAATCCCATATACTTCATCAGCCAAACACTTAAGGGGCCAGAAGAACGGTATTTACCCATGGAGAAACTGACGTTAGCACTGGTCTTTGCATCGAGAAGGCTCAGGAGGTATTTTCAAGCCCATAAGGTTGTCCTACTCACAAACCAACCCCTCTAGAAAGTATTGAGGATGCCGGAACTCTCTGGCTGCATCGCCAAGTGGGTAGTTGATTTGGGGGAGCATGCCATAGAATACAGAGTGAGAACTTCAGTGAAAGGGCAGGTCCTAGCGGATTTTCTAGCAGAAGTCCCTGAGGAAGAAGAAAGGGAACTCCTAAAATGGAAAGAGATGGAGGAACAGGAGAAAAAGAAGGAAGAGGAAGTGGTGTGGAAGTTGTACACTGACAGGGCTTCCAACGAAGAAGGAAAAGGGGCGGGAATCACCCTCGTGAGTCCTGAAGGAATTGAGCTGACTTATACCATCAGACTGGACTTCGATAACACTAACAACACAGCCGAATATGAGGCTCTCCTCGCAGGGCTAAGGCTGCTAGGAAAATGAAAGCCAGGCATGTGAAAGCCAATACGGATTCACAATTGGTAGTCAAGCAATACAACGGAGAGTATGATGCAAAGGATGACACTATGGCCCAATACGTGACCAAGGTAAAGGAGCTGGCCAAGACCTTCAATAGCTTCAGGCTGGAATACGTTCCCCGAGAAAGAAACAGAAAAGCCGGCGCCCTCAGCAAGCTTGCCTCAATAGCATTTGATCACCAAGCCAAGGAAGTAAAGGTAGAGGTCCTGACTTCCCCCTCCATCTCATACGAGGAAGTTGCATCCGTTGAAAAAACCGGAGAATCCTGAATGACTCACATCATGGAATTCCTAAAGGATGGGATTCTCTCGGAGGATGAGGCACTAGTACGAAAGATCAGAGTGAAGGCTCTCTAATATGAAATTATTGATGGAGAACTTTATCGAAGGTCATATCTGTAACCTTCCCTAAAGTGTGTAGACGAGGAGGAGGCAAGGTATGTTGTACAAGAGATACACGAAGGGATTTATAGAATGCACTCATGACCCAAGACGGTCATAGACAAGGCAATGAATGCTGGGTTTTACCAGAATCTCATGTATGAAACTGCCATGGAAGAAATCTGGAAATGTGACAACTGCCAAATTTATGCTCCCATGACTCATCGCCACAAGCACCCCATAGTCCCGGTCTCGACGTCGGCCATTCCAGAAGTGGTCCATCGACATCATTGGACCATTCCCGGAAGGCCCGGGTGGGGTGATGTTTGTTGTAGTGGCCATCGATTATTTCACCAAATGGGTTGAAGCCAAGCCTTTGGCAAAGATCCCAGGGGAACAAATGAAAATGTTCATCCTGGATAATATCATATGTCGATTCAGGATACCCTTAGAGCTAGTCAGTGACAATGGGGTTCAGTTTGCGGGAAAGCCCTTCAAACCTTTGTGTGAGCAAATGCAGATACGTCAGGTCTTCACATCTGTTACCCATGCTCAAATTAACGGGTTAGTAGAAAGGGCAAATCAAAATTTGATCAAAGGGATGATAGGAAGGTTGGGACGGAAACAAAAAGGGTGGTTAGAAGAGCCGCCGTTTGTCCTCTCGGCTTACAGAACGACCCCCAAAGCATCCAATGGGGAGACCCCCTTTAGTCTAACCTATAGGACGGAGGCGGTCATCCCTATTGAAATAGGCTCCCCCATAGCAAGGATGAGGCTACGGGATGAAGAAAGCGAGCAGGACCTCAGGACGAATCTCAATCTCTTGGAGGAGAGACGGGAAAATTCAGCTGTCAGAGAGTCCAGGTATAAAAAGCAAATGGAAAAATACTACAATGCAAGAATGAAAAAGCTTAACCTGATTCCTGGAGACTTGGTCCTAAGAGACAACGAAGCCAGCTTGCAAGAGAATACCGGGAAGTTAGGGCCTAAGTGGGAAGGACCCTACAGGGTTATATGGGCCAGCGGAAAGGGGGCATGCAAGCTGGAGACGCTTCATGGGAAGGAGATTCTGAGAACCAGGAACCTGATGCAACTCAGGAAATACTATGTATGAGGATCAACCCTCAAGGTAGAAGGTCAAGAGAGAAGGCCTACATGCCACTTTTGTAATACAACTTGTGACCAAGTTCTCTCTTTTTAATAACAATATGTACTGGGGTATCGCCCCAACACTTTGGTAATGAATGATTCATTTTGCAAATAGTTCAGGCACCTAAGGATTGTTAAAATATGGCCTAGTAACAGAGTAACGTACTAAGGCAGACATGCCCAATGACTACGTACCCAAAAGGGTAAATAACATAAACAATACACACACGTGTATGTAAGCATAACAAACATGCTAATTAAAAAGCCCGGTCGTGGGGCAGGACGAAGTCAACTAGTCCAAAAGAGGCAAACAATAGTTTATTGCTACAAACAGCAATCACAAATTAGTTTAAACTGTCTTTTTATAAACAATGAACGATTTGTAAACGAGCTACAAATAAAGTGTATTTAAACACACATTATAAGCAAACGGGAGACAACAACATCTCATTCTTTGTGATCTGCAGCAAAATGCAACCCAGGGAGTAAAGGCCCAAGGAACCAACAATGCTTGACTCCTCCTCAAACATGAAAACTGGGCCGAAGCTAAAAATAACCCATGCCCAAAAAAAAACAGAGAGGGTATGCAAACACCCCCAAACACACATAATAGCAAAAGTGGAAAACATAAGCATTAGATTAGTCAGCAAAATCTGGGAAGGCCCCTACACAAAGGCTCGTAACACGAGCATGAAGTATCCAAACACAGCGAGTTAAGTGTCAAGTTACAACTATATCGAAAAAATTGTTTTAAAAGAACTAAGGAGAACCATCTCCTAACGGGGAATCGGCGGAAGCGGGGTCGGCAGAATCAAACAAAGATTTGAGTTCATCCAGGGACATTAAAGGGTTATCAGTAATTTTGGCAACAATGGTCGGGGTTTTACCACTAAATTCTTCATCCAGCTTGGCCAATTGCTTCTTGGCCTTGAAATTGTAGTGGGAGGTTGTTAGGATCTGAGTTTACTTGATTGTGTTGTTTTAATAAGATGTAAATGGAAGAAGATAAAACAGAGGAATAATTTGCAGCAGAATGAAGTATAACTTTATAACACAATCAAGGAAAGAACAGTTTTCATCATACAAGCTTTTAAAATCAAAAGATTGAATACACAATGTTTCGACTATGCATGCATGAACACTATCTCCCCCTCAGCCTGAGCTCACAATGTTAGTTCATACAAGATGTGAGTGTGTGCAAAGAGCTGTTGGTGCATATGTCTGTCGACTTCGTCTTATATCTAGTCTTGTTATAGGATAGATATATCAGGGCATGAAATACGAGAAAATGGAAAATATGCTAGATGGAGCCATTTCGCACGAAATTGTACATAACCATTTCGTACGAAATGACAATACTATTTCGCGTGAGTTCATTTCGCAAGAAATGACTATTTCGTGTGAACTGGTTTCGTGCGAAATAGCTGGTCTATAAATAGTGCTTTG
Source organism: Helianthus tuberosus (assembly GCA_030545235.1). Lineage (NCBI taxonomy): Eukaryota > Viridiplantae > Streptophyta > Magnoliopsida > Asterales > Asteraceae > Helianthus > Helianthus tuberosus. Next base: position 104,238,306 of record CM060415.1, on the reverse strand, counting down.
ATTCATTTCATTTGTAACTTTCCGATTCCAAAGCCGAAGTGCTGCTGAAGTGTCTACTTGCTGTAAAACGTTGTTATATCAATCATAAAGACAATTAGAGTGTATATCAAGCTGTTTCTAAGTTGATACGTTAGTTTCCGCCTCTCGTATTGACAAGAACTCTTCTGAACGACTCGTTTTGGTCGTGCAAACGATCCTACAAGTGGTATCAGAGCTCAGGAGGAGGAGGAGGAGTTCTTACCGAATTCAGCTTGATTTCATCAAATTTCTGTTTTCTACACTTTCTTTTTCAAAATTAACTAGTTTTCATGGTTAAAATGGATTGATTTTCACACATTATAAGCGAAAAACTTTTTTAACAAAGCCTTGAAAGAATTAGACCTAAAATCGACCTAAAAATTGTTCAAACTGTTCATTTCGCTTGAATACATGATCGAAAGTATGACATCAGCATCATTTCGCACGGAATAAACCCTCTATTTCGCACGAAATCACATTTGTGATCCATTTCGCTTGAATTTGCATTTCATTTCGTACGAAATCATCTGTTGTGCTATTTCATACGAAATCAAAAATTCATTTCGTACGAAATCGACTATTTCGCACCAAAAGGTTCATTTCGCATAAGGTCATCCATTTCGCACCAGAGGTTCATTTCGTTTGAAAGGTTTATTTCGTGTGAAAATTCATTTCGTTTGAAAGTTTGAGTTTGTGAATTTTTAAAACCAAATCATGGAAGAGGAATTTTACAATGCGTTTGCTACTGCTCCGAGTACTCCTGTTACCGTTGCTCAGAACATGAACATGGAAAATGAAACAGGAACTTTGCAAAAACCCCAGAAGCTAATGGGCATTGAAGAGTACTATGGTTGGAAAGATCGGTTTGAAAATTGGGTTCAAGCAAATCATTTGAGGTCTTGGGAGTGCATTGAGAAAAAGTATGTTAAACCTCGTACAGATATGGGAGTTAATAAAACAATTTCTGAATTGTCGGATTAAGAACGAGACATGTACAAAGCAGAAAAGATGATGATTAGTCTACTCCAGCAAGCTGTGAAAGAAGATATCTTCATATTACTTCAACATGATAATACTTCACGTTCGATTTGGGAAGCACTTCAAATTAAGTTTGAGGGAAGTGAGAAGATGATCAGGAGTAAAAAATCATTGTTAAAGAAAGAATTTGATTTGTTTACAAGTTCGCCGGGTGAAACTTCAAAGAAACTAATCGGAAGATATTGTCATTTAGTAAGATCAATGTTGTCACACCCCGACCACGTTAAAACAACAAAACCGTGGCGGAAACATCGGGGAGTGTTGTAACAGAATCATCGTTTCAACAACCATGGTATTTAAAAGTTTTGTTTTATTGAATTATCAAATAATGTACATTGTCTTTAAACCAAAACAAACAAACTACACATTGTTTATAACTGTTTTTAAGTCACTAAGGCCTCGTCCAGATCCTAAGTGACATGCTCCCTAGCAATCATCACGCAACATCACCTGAAACATATGTAAAAACAAAGTCAGCAAAGAAATGCTTGCGAGCACATAGGTTTTATAAGAGTATCAGATTCATGGCTTGTTTGTATGTTGCAGTACCTCATTAGACTACAAGAGTCAAAAGTACAAACCTCGTTTTGAAAAGTGTATTGCAACATAATTTAACCAACTCAAAATCAAGATGGTTATAATATATAAAATCTCATAGCCATGATTCTTAACTCAAAAACATTTTGTTTTAGAAAACCAATTCGTAAAACATCTCGTTAAAAACTCGTTAATACAACTCGTATGGTTTATATCATTTCGAAAACCTCGTTGTGTGACTTCGTTTCAAATCGTTTCCCAAGTGAACTAAATAATGACACGCAATGTAATATGACAGAAGTACTTATATATAAGATGTACCAGCGGCGTATCTACCATGATTCTATCATGCTACACCCGTCCCATTATCTAATCACTACCCAAAACCAATCGTTCGTTCAAATCGTTTATTTCGTTTAGGTCGTTCCAAATCGTTTAATTCGTCCCAAAATCGTATTCGTTTTAATTGTGAAACTACTTTTGGTCATCTCGCTAATAACATTCAAACCTTCGTGACTCGACTACCTCGTTACTCGTATTAACAAACCACCAAAGGGTAAGTTAACAATCACAGATTCGGTCGTTACCTACATAACCCCCACACATAACCATGGGTGTAGTCTGATAACGGGATTTGTCAGATCCTATGGTACCATAACCTAATACTGGTCGGCTTGATCAATGCTAATGAATGTCATTCGTTATGTAATTTCAACCAACAAGTTCGTTCACATTATCAAAATCGTTATTAGTTTAATATAAACCATCTTAATCCTTTTTGAAACCATCGTTTAATTATCGAAAATCGTTTTGATACATATGAATCACCCCAAAACAATTGAAAACAGTAAAATAGGGGAACTTTGTACTCACATTGAATGAAAGGGTATCCTTGATCTAATGAACTTAGCGAAGCTCAGACAAACCAAGGAAATTCAAGCAGTACCTAGTAATCGGATCACTAGTAAATAAAATTGACACCTAAATCGGAGGGTCGGATAGAATGAGGTCTTGTAAACCAAATGAGTGTGGAACTCATGTGATATGGTTTAACAAAGCCTACATTCTAAATCGGAACCTAACCTAAGTGCTTTCGACCCGTTACGACCCATTAAGGTAGCTTATGCTACTTTAACGCGTCGTTCGCGTGAAACTTTGTTCGGATGGTTAACTATGTGTTATGTCAAGTCTTACATGCCCAATAATACCTAAACATGTTACTAAATCAGATTATATGTCAAAAACATGTTCACATATGTAAAATACGGATTTAAGCTTCAAAAGGGCGTTTTGGTCATTTCTTATGGGCATACAAGCTACTTAACAAATAACTAACCAATCCTATGTGATCATAAGGTATAACCTCAGTGGTTATTCCCTATGCAACTATGATCACTAATCAAGCTTAGTCGGATCCTAATGATCGACCAAACGGGTCGGGTTCGAAAGTCTAAGCGATTGTTTAGACCGCTTAACTTACGACCCTAAACAAGCACTAAACTAATAGTGACGAGTTAAACATGTCTAAACATGTTTAACCTACTTAGAAAACTGATTTGGTATCAAAACAATGGATTTTGATACCCGAAAATAGTTCCGTTGCAAAATGCATGCTAAAACGCATTTTGACTGAAACTTTGACTCGTCACTATGCCTAGTTAACGTGGTAATCAGTAGGTATAATCACTAAGGATTATAACCATTGTGATTACAATCACGTTGCAAAGTTCAATTGAACTTTGACTTGACCAATTGATGGTCAAAACCGACATTCAAACTGTTGGCCAAACTGTTTGACTTTCTGCTTAAACATAAAGAATAAGCATGAAAGAAGACTTACAATAGGTCCTAGCTATCTTTTCTACAAAGAATAAGGTTCCAATCAGTTGAGAGAGCTCCCAAACCAGATTGTAGAGAAGATAGGAAGGAAATGAGCAATGAACAAGTGAAATGGTTGGGCTATTTATACTTGTAGCAAGAACACAATATCATTACACATGTTTGTGTAGCTTCCAAGCATTAAATCATGGCCATACACTTGTTTGTTGCAGGTTCAAAGCCTTGGGGAGGTGTTAACTTGGCTACCACACAAGGAATTTACATAAACAGCCCCTGAAGTTCAAACAGAATGCTGAAATTGAAAATCTGGTCACTGGGCTATTCATACGGGCTGCGTAAGAATAGGGTGGGGGTTTACGCGCCCCGCCTGGGCTCCCCAGTTCAGCACAAGTTTGAAAATTGACAATTCAGGTCCCTGCACTTGGTTTGAGCTTATTTCAGGCCCTTTTGACCCCCGTTAAGCCATTTTCAAGGCTCTACAAGGTCAATAAAGTTTAGAGGACTCAAAATGTGTTCAGAAAACTCTCGGATGTCGGCTCGTTTGGTCGTACGGTCACGTTATTCGTTAAATTACGACGAAACTCAAACGGACTCGAAAATGAACCAAATTAAGAGACGAATGGTATTTTTGCATGCCGATCACTAAAATAAAATATTTTAGTGTCTACAAAAATTTTGAGTGTCCAGATGTGGTCAGTACGTAAGATATGCGCGAAAATGCAAACTTACGTCGTTTTTGACACTTTTAGTCCCTGAAAGATCAAATAAGCATATTTTCGCATACCGAACCACTCAAAGCTTATTTCTAAGCTAAGTTCCTCAAATCGATCCGTATAAGCACGGTGTTCTCCCCCCGTCTTGTTTCAAATCATCAAATTCTTGTTCCAAAGCTCGAATCTCGTGACGGGGACAGAACTCTCTTATCATGAGAGCTCGGACCTCATCCCAAGTTTGTGCTAATGCCACTTCGGCACCCCTGTCTCGCATCACTCCGTTCCACCATGTAAGAGCTCGCTTCTCAAACACGCTTGAAGCAAACTCAACCTTACGCGCATTCGGACACTGCACATGTCTGAATGTGCTCTCGATACTCTCAAACCACTGCAAGAGCGCAGTTGCTCCTTGCGACCCAGAAAACTTAAGTGGCTTCACAGAATTGAAATTCTTGAAATTACACTGTGCGTTATTGTTGTTATTATTATTATTGTTGTATAGCTCCTGGATTTGGGTCACAACGCCTGGAAGTACAGCAGCCATTTGCTGAGAGACAAGGGCTGCGACTTCTTCAGCAGTAAAAGTTCAAGCTTCGCGTCGAGGAGGCATTGTCTAAAATGGAAACATGAGAAACGAGTGAGGTCGACAATTGGAGAAACAAAGAAGGCATTGAAAACATCGACAAAACACAAGGAGTGCGATCATTTGTTCGTTACTTCGAACAAATAAACGACACGCAGTGACTAATCAAAGTAAATGGGTCATAATAATGTATCACTGAAGACATGCTCGCCTATAAGTGAACACTCACCCCAAGAGTTCCCAGGTAAGAGTGACTGGTCTGATACTGTGGATTTGTACGAACACTCTAGGCTTAGACAGAAAACTCAGGGTACAGGCATTCACTCTTCCAGTTTGCACGTGTTCACATTATTTAGACCCAAACTTTGACGAGATTTTGGAAACTCAGAGGGTTCAAAACCTTACAATCAATCATCCAAGGATAGATGATTAATTTTCGAAGCGGATTTGTTATTGTGTTCTCGTTGTGGTTATCACCTAAGGATAGGTGACGATATTGTTTTAAAATCTAAACGCAAGATAACTCGCGTTAGGGTCCAAGAAAGTTATAGTCTAGGTCAAAGCAATGCTAATAACCTAATTCCCTATAACCATTGGCTCTGATACCAACTCTTCTGTCACACCCCGACCACGTTAAAACAACAAAACCGTGGCGGAAACGTCGGGGAGTGTTGTAACAGAATTATCGTTTCAACAACCATGGTATTTAAAAGTTTCGTTTTATTGAATTATCAAATAATGTACATTGTCTTTAAACCAAAACAAACAAACTACACATTGTTTATAACTGTTTTTAAGTCACTAAGGCCTCGTGCAGATCCTAAGTGACATGCTCCCTAGCAATCATCATGCAACATCACCTGAAACATATGTAAAATCAAAGTCAGCAAAGAAATGCTGGCGAGCACATAGGTTTTATAAGAGTATCAGATTCATGGCTTGTTTGTATGTTACAGTACCTCATTAGACTACAAGAGTCAAAAGTACAAACCTCGTTTTGAAAAGTGTATTGCAACATAATTTAACAAGCTCAAAATCAAGATGGTTATAATATATACAATCTCGTAGCCATGATTCTTAACTCAAAAACATTTTGTTTTAGAAAACCAATTCGTAAAACATCTCGTTAAAAACTCGTTAATACAACTCGTATGGTTTATATCATTTCGAAAACCTCGTTGTGTGACATCGTTTCAAATCGTTTCCCAAGTGAACTAAATAATGACACGCAATGTAATATGATAGAAGCACTTATATATAAGATGTACCAGCGGCGTATCTATCATGATTCTATCATGCTACACCCGTCCCATTATCTAATCACCACCCAAAACCAATCGTTCTTTCAAATCGTTTATTTCTTTTAGGTCGTTCCAAATCGTTTAATTCGTCCCAAAATCGTATTCGTTTTAATTGTGAAGCTACTTTTGGTCGTCTCGCTAATAACATTCAAACCTTTGTGACTCGACTACCTCGTTCCTCGTATTAACAAACCACCAAAGGGTAAGTTAACAATCACAGATTCGGTCGTTACCTACATAACCCCCACACATAACCATGGGTGTAGTCTGATAACGGGATTTGTCAGATCCTATGGTACCATAACCTAATACTGGTCGACTTGATCAATGCTAATGAATGTCATTCGTTATGTAATTTCAACCAACAAGTTCGTTCACATTATCGAAATCGTTATTAGTTTAATATAAACCATCTTAATCGTTTTTGAAAATATCGTTTAATTATCGAAAATCGTTTTGATACATATGAATCACCCCAAAACAATTGAAAACAGTAAAATAGGGGAACTTTGTACTCACATTGAATAAAAGGGTATCCTTGATCTAATGAACTTAGCGAAGCTCAGACAAACCAAGGAAATTCAAGCAGTACCTAGTAATCGGATCACTAGTAAATAAAATTGACACCTAAATCGGAGGATCGGATAGAATGAGGTCTTGAAAACCAAATGAGTGTGGAACTCATGTGATATGGTTTAACAAAGCCTACATTCTAAATCGGAACCTAACCTAAGTGCTTTCGACCCGTTACGACCCATTAAGGTAGCTTATGCTACTTTAACGCGTCGTTCGCGTGAAACTATGTTCGGATGGTTAACTATGTGCTATGTCAAGTCTTACATGCCCAATAATACCTAAACATGTTACTAAATTAGATTATATGTCAAAAACATGTTCACATATGTAAAATACAGATTTAAGCTTCAAAAGGGCGTTTTGGTCATTTCTTATGGGCATACAAGCTACTTAACAAATAACTAACCAATCCTATGTGATCATAAGGTATAACCTCAGTGGTTATTCTCTATACAACTATGATCACTAATCAAGCTTAGTCGGATCCTAATGATCGACCAAACGGGTCGGGTTCGAAAGTCTAAGCGCTTGTTTAGACCGCTTAACTTTTGACCCTAAACAAGTACTAAACTAATAGTGACGAGTTAAACATGTCTAAACATGTTTAACCTACTTAGAAAACTGATTTGGTATCAAAACAATGGATTTTGATACCCGAAAATAGTTCCGTTGCAAAATGCGTGCTAAAACACATTTTGACCGAAACTTTGACTCGTCACTATGCCTAGTTAACGTGGTAATCAGTAGGTATAATCACTAAGGATTATAACCATCGTGATTACAATCACGTTGCAAAGTTCAATTGAACTTTGACTTGACCAATTGATGGTCAAAACCGAAAGTCAAATTGTTGGCCAAACTGTTTGACTTTCTGCTTAAATATAAAGAATAAGCATGAAAGAAGACTTAGAATAGGTCCTAGCTATCTTTTCTACAAAGAATAAGGTTCCAATCAGTTGAGAGAGCTCCCAAACCAGATTGTAGAGAAGATAAGAAGGAAATGAGCAATGAACAAGTGAAATGGTTGGGCTATTTATACTTGTAGCAAGAACACAAGATCATTACACATGTTTGTGTAGCTTCCAAGCATTAAATCATGGCCATACACTTGTTTGTTGCAGGTTCAAAGCCTTGGGGAGGTGTTAACTTGGCTACCACACAAGGAATTTACATAAACAGCCCCTGAAGTTCAAACAGAATGCTGAAATTGAAAATCTGGTCGCTGGGCTATTCATACGGGCCGCATAAGAATAGGGTGGGGGCTTACACGCCCCGCCTGGGCTCCCCAGTTCAGCACGAGTTTGAAAATTGACAATTCAGGTCCCTGCACTTGGTTTGAGCTCATTTCAGGCCCTTTTGACCCCCCGTTAAGCCATATTCAAGGCTCTACAAGGTCAATAAAGTTTAGAGGACTCAAAATGTGTTCGGAAAACTCTCGGATGTCGGCTCGTTTGGTCGTACTGTCACGTTATTCGTTAAATTACGACGAAACTTAAACGGACTCGAAAATGAACCAAATTAAGCGACGAATGGTATATTTGCATGCCGATCACTAAAATAAAAATATTTTAGTGTCTATAAAAATTTTGAGTGTCCAGATGTGGTCAGTACGTAAGATATGCGTGAAAATGCAAACGTACATCGTTTTTGACACTTTTAGTCCCTGAAAGATCAAATAAGCATATTTTCGCATACCGAACCACTCAAAGCTTATTTCTAAGCTATGTTTAGGTTATTTATGGTATGTTTAGCTTAGCTTATGATCAAGTTCCAGACTCTTCGATACCATACGAATCGGTATAGTTTCGTAGTTTGGCACAAATAGTCCCTGCGATCGAATCGACTTGATTTCAACACACCAAACCATCCAAAACTTATTTCTAAGTTATGTATAGGTTATTTTAGGTATGTTAAGCCTATTTCACTATTCCGGAGTGTTTGTCGCGTTAAACAGACTGCGTTTACGCACCAGTTTGCGTATAACTTTCCAGAAAGCGATTTAAAGCTTGAAATCGGAATCGAATCAAATCGTAAAATCATCAAACACAAATACACATATAGTAACACCAAAACACATCGTGTTAGTGATAATTAACATTGTTTTGCATTGTTCATCGATTACAGAGCACAGTTGTCACAAATGTCTCTTTTGGATATCAACAAAGATCGAGAAGAATGGGTTGACAAATTAGCTGATGCTTTACCTCAGAAAGAATGGGGTACATATTTGATGATCTTAAAGAACACTGGAGAATATGATAAGTTGACAATTTCTCAGTTTATTGAAAAGATTGAAGGACTGGATCTTGAACAGCAGAAGATTGCTAGAATGAACAATCCTAGTGGTCAATAAGACATTAAGATGTATTACAAAGGAAGTGTTCAGAATGTTGAAACAAGTCCAAAGATCCAAACCGCTTTCAGTGCAGAAAAGTCATCCGGATCAGTTATTCAAAGTCCAATCAGCAACAGTGGTTTTTCTTCATATCCAAGTGTTAGTCCAAATGTTTCAACCTTAAGTCATCAGTTCCAAAGCTCAAACAGCAATAATGGTCATGTGTTACATTGCAACATCGCGTTGCATCTTCAGAATGGTCAAAATTTCTCTAAAGAAGTTGCTAAAGGTCATATGGCATTTCTAGCTACAGTGTTAGAATCATATGAGGGTTTGGTTGCAGGCAGAATCAGAAATCCTATGCTAACAAAAGAGGATTACGATCAGATTGATGCTGAGGAAATGGAGCTTATGGATATTAAGTGGTGTTTAGCGAGTGTTTTAAGGAGAGCCGAAAAATTTAAGATGATTACAGGAAGAGATGATTTCCTTGATGCTAATGTTTCTACTTTAGGTTTCGATAAATCTAAAGTTACTTGTTTTCGATGCAGGGAAAAGGACATTTCAAGAGGGAATGTACCAATCGAGAAGCAGGAGGAGCACAGAATCCGTTCGGAAATAATGACTATTATCGGAAAGCCATATATCAACAAGTTGCTCAACAACCATCATCATCAGAAGCAATTGAAGATGGAAAGAAGAAAGCGATCGAAGAGTCAACAAAAAGAGCTTACTATGGTATCATAGATCAAGATGATGAAAAAGTAGTAGAAGGTTTTAGCTGGGACAAATACGTTCCACCTGATACAAAGCTTGGAGCATTCATTGCACAAATAGTCCAAGAACCAGATTTGATGAAAGAATGGATGAGTGTATTTGACAACAGTGAAAAAATTCAAGATGGAGAGTTTGTTTCTTCAGAAAAAACAACAGTCTTTGATCATTCGTCATCTGATAGCAGTGATGATGAAGAAGAAACACAAATAAATATTCGAAAAACTTCATTATCTCCTGAAAGTTTTCAGTTTTATTTTGCAGAAAGATTGGAGAAGCTGAAGGAGAGACGAGCTGCAAAAGAACAGAAAAAGATGAAATGTGAGAGTGTTGCTTAAAAAGAGAAGTCTGAACAAAGTGAAGAAGTTAAAGTTGCTGAGAAGATGGTTGAAACTGAGAAGGTGATTGAAGTTGAGAAGGTGGTTGAAGTTGAGAAGGTAGTCGAAGTTGAAAAGATTGTTGAAGTCACCAAACCGTGTTTAAAATGTTTGGAATCTTGTAAACAATGTGAAGAAAAGGATGAGAAGTATAGTGAGTTGGACAAGTTGAAAGAAAAATTATTGTTTGATGTTAAATATGTGAAAAAATCGTATGATGTGCTGAATAGAACTGTGAATAGTCTGCAGAAGACAAATTCAGAAAGAGAAGATGCTTTAACTATGATGAATGCTGTGATGATGACTAAGCAGAAGGCTATCAATCACTATATTAAAGAATGTGCAAAGATGAAGCAAGAGTTGGAGACTGCAAAAATAGAAAATGAAAGAATCAGACGATTGTTGCAAAGTTATTCTAGTTCTGACTATCTGATTGATAGAATTTATCCACTGTTGCAGGTTTTGAAGCATTTCAAGACAAGAAGACTGAAGAGAAGGATACTGGTAAGAAACAAAGTGCAAATTATAACAAGTGTCCGCCTCCAATCTGGGAAGGTTATTCTCCCAGAAAACCAAATGAGGAGCAAGTAAAAAAGGCAGTCAATATAAAGTTAAAGTCCAAAACAACTGATGAGTTACCAGAAAATATTGACGTCACATTCACATCGTCTGACACTGATCATGAGTCTGAGTTAATAAAAAAGGTGGTCGATCAGGTGTTGGATAAGGATGAGGAGTCAGAGTCAAAGTCTGAGTCTGAAAGTTCGAGTTCAGCGGTCAACAGTCCAAAATCGTCGGTTAAAAGGGTTTACAATAAAGAATTCCTGTTATCAAAATCTAATTTGAATGACGAACCAATCAAAGTGGCATATACTTTGAATGATTCAGATAAATTATATTCTGATGAGGAATTTCCAATAAGAGGTGTTAAAACTGAAATGATTAAAAAGGTTTTCAAACTAACAGAAATTAATATTTCTGAAATAAAAGATGTAAATCTTTCTGAAAAACCTAAAAAATACACTTCAAGAGTTCAACAAAGGTTAAACAAGAAAAAAGGTTATAGTTCTGGTTCTGATTTTCAAAAGAAACCAAACCATAACTGTAATTTCAAAAAGAAAGGGTTAGGTTTTATTCCACCGAAAAATCATAAAAATGAGAAAACTTATAAACCAAAAACTGTATTTGTTTCAGGAGCAAGTTCGGAGGAAGAAGAGAAGAGCTCATTCTGGAAACAATCGAACAAAGAGTTCTTTGCAGAGAAACAAAAGTTTGAGAAGAATGGAGTTCATCAGAGAAAGGAGACAAGAACCTGTTATCGATGTCAAGAAGTTGGTCACATAGCCTGGATATGTCCAAAGGCAACCAACACAAAACAGGAAGTTGTTTCTAAACTCAAAGAAAAAGTTGTTGATAAAACTGAACCACCAACTGAAAAATTCAAAGTGTTTAAAAACTCAACATATGAAGTTGGTGAATGTTCAAAAAGGTTTTACAAAAGAAGAGTGAATCTTGACAACCAAAAGTGGGTTGTTAAGAAATATGATGTGAAATCTGGCAATGAATCTGACTCGTCAAAGTCAGAGGAGCCACCAATTGAGCTAAAAATAGAAACGTCAGTACCACCAATGGATGATGTTAATTTTCCACCATTGCGGGCTGAAAATTTTAAACAAAAAGTTGGAAAAGTGGAAATTTCAAATCAATTTTAATCTGAAAAGAAAGAATTTGATGTCGAAAAAGCTTTTAATGGAAAAGTAAAACATATTTTTGGGAAAATGGTCGAGGGGAAGGTAAAAGGGGTAAAAGATTTTTATGAAGAGAAAAGGAATGTTCAAACCCCGAGTGAAATGGAAAAGGTCACACCCAAAGATAGTCAGTCTTGGGTGTCTGTATTTCATATGTGAAAAGTATGACTTGCCGGAGCTTCCAATGTTGGTAATCGTGGAGCAGGAATCGGCATCATTCTTGAAAATGCTTGTTTGGTAAATCTACAAGTGGTGGTATTATTCTTGAAATTTGTCATATTTCAATTTGCAAAGGGTATGGTTGGTAAGTGAACCTTCAAGTGGTTGGAGAAAGGTTTTCACCTACAAGTGTTTAATCAAGGTCATTAAGTTGAACTTGATTTACCTTTCATACAAAATGGCTGAAAGAACAATGTGATGAGTTTATCCCCGTTTTTACAAGTGAAATCAACAAAACTAATTTTCCGGAAAAACCATTTGATTAAAACAAACTTAAGTGTTTTGAAATCATAATGGGAAAATAGTTTGTTGTCAGGGGGAGTTCTGATTGTTTATGCCAAGTGGATGGCGATTTGAAGCAATTCACAACAGTTGTCACTTTATTTGTATAGTTTGTTTTCAATTTTTTTTAATATGGTTTTGAATTTTAGGGGGAGTAAGAAATTTTCAGAAAATCCAAAAACATTAGAAAATTTGAAAAAGTCAAAAACATGATAAAATCAAAAATGAGTTTTGTTGTGAAAAAGAGGAAATGATAGTACATCAGTGGACTATCACAGCATGTTAAAGAATTGGAAAGTTAAAATGTGATAAACGGTCTCACTGATGATGTGCCAGTAGGTTTTTACACGTTTAGTAGATTGTTGTCGAGATATAAACCTAAATTTCAAACTTACTTATTTCGTGGGGAACATCTCTCGGATATATGGGTAACCCCCGAAATCTTGTTTGAAGGACCCCTCTTTCTGAGATACTAGGTCTTTATGCTTAGTGATATCTGGGGTATTATCCCGGGAATTCTGATTTTGTGGAAGCAATGACCTAGTCCCCGTATAATATTTTTCGATTGCTTAAAACAAAAGCACCACCCTCAGCATAAAAATGATGAAACATTTCAAAATGCTAATCATGTGCTGTTGAAGAAAAGATTCTCTAAAGGGAACACACCTAAAGTCAAAGCCATCATCTCTCTGATTTTGCGGAAGCAATAGCCTGAGCTCTCATGGCCCTCGAATTTACCCCTTTACAGATATCATCTAGGTATACTCACCTGTAAGACTGAATATTGGGATCTGGATACGGGAGTATATTCTGAGGTGGGACACGCGAATAAGTTTAAGTTCTTAAAACACTAATCTCGTATCTCAAAGCAGTTGAACTTTGTGTGAAAATTTAAGTGGATCAGTATACTGACAATCTAAGTGAATCGTTTAGAACTTAAAATGTTTAAAGCTTAACGGTGTTGGTGATCTGTTTCATAAACTGATATGATCCTCTTACACAAACTCACAAAAATATTGTCTGTATATATTTCTTTACTGCAATTCTTTAATTTCAAAATCCAAAAAGATTTTCAGTGTGTTTTAGCATAAATTTTGAAAATTCAAAAAGATTTTCGACAACTGATGTTGGAGAGCTGATTTTCAAAATTCCGAGTGCTAAACATGATGAATAGGTTTGGGAAAGTGTGTTTGAAAAGATTTTCTTACAAAGTGGTCATTCGAATTTATAAATGTTAAATCATTTTAGTTGATATTTTCAAGTGATGGTTTGAAATTGATTCTACATGTGGTAAGCAGAGATTAAATTTGTCAAATTTTAAATTTGTGAAATTTATTTTTGGGTAGAGTTTTGTGCAGATCTCTGTGTCTAAGCCTGAGCTGTATGAGAGCCATGTCACGATCTTGGAACATGAGCTATTCCAGACTGCGATCCCAGCTTATCGAAAGGGGGAGTCTGAAGACATCAAGAGGGAGTCTGAGGATGCTAAAGAACTTAAGGAATCAAGAGATCTGATCAAGAGATGATAGAATCAGATTGTGATTCTGAAAGAGAGAGGAGAAGAGTTAGAGATTGAGGATGTTTTACACTGTCAGATACTTTGGAAAGCATGTGAAGACTGATAAAGACTGAAGATGTTGAAGACATGTACTGAAGACTCGTCGACATCCAAGGGGGAGTCTGTTGGTGCATATGTCTGTCGACTTCGTCTTATATCTAGTCTTGTTATAGGATAGATATATCAGGGCTCAAAATACGAGAAAAATGGAAAATATGCTAGATGGAGCCATTTCGCACGAAATGGTACATAACCATTTCGTACGAAATGACAATACTATTTCGTGTGAGTTCATTTTGCACGAAATGACTATTTCATGTGAACTGGTTTCGTGCGAAATAGCTGGTCTATAAATAGTGCTTTGATTCATTTCATTTGTAACTTTCCGATTCCAGAGCCGAAGTGTTGCTGAACTGTCTACTTGCTGTAAAATGTTGTTATATCAATCAGAAAGACAATTAGAGTGTATATCAAGCTGTTTCTAAGTTGATACATTAGTTTCCGCCTCTCGTATTGACAAGAACTCTTCTGAACGACTCGTTTTGGTCGTGCAAACGATCCTACAAGAGCTAATAGAACAGTATAGGCACTGTCTATTTATAGTACAATCCTAAACACTATGGCATCTTTGCTGACGTCACCTAGACAGTGACATCTAACAATCTTAACAACCTCTAAACACTGATGCATTACAGACACTATTAGATTAAGACACTGATTATCTAAACTCTGATGAGGCTATCCGCTGATGATGCTCAAACACTGATGAGGCTGAGCAGTGTTTTCCATTAAGGTTGATCAGGCCTTTGACTTCAACAATACTTTGACTTCAGCAGATGATTGGTCTTCAACAGTCTTTGCATCTAACAGAGCTTTGCATATCCGTCTTTATAAATCAATCAGACTTTAGAGATCATCAGTTGTTTGAGTGCCATTGCCATTGGAGGGAAATATTGTTCAAACACTGTTATTCTGGATCATCTATTGTAGAACCAGTTTTGGCTTTGTATCATTTGTTCTTCAAGGAAGGATTACATGAGCCAACAATCTCCCCCTAGAACAGATGATGCCAAAACTCTTCATTATTTTGATCTTTATTCTCTCATCAACCGTTCATGGATTTGCCATTTGAATTGGAGCTCAAAATCCAAGGAATCTGTATCATCTTCATCCCTTCATTAAAGGTTCATTAAATCTTGGAGGTCATTTGCATTCAGACCAAATGTATCCTCTCTTGATAGCTTTTCAACTCTACCATCAGACCTGAGCAGTGTCAATACATGGGTATCTTTGTCAGACTTCCACTTTAGTATTTTTGGGTCTGATGGGTTTCTTGGGAGAAGTTATATTTGTAATGAGTTTGGGGATTGTGGTCTGCTTGCCATCTTTTTGAGGTTACTGACACTTGAGCTTGAAGTTGTAGAGAAGCTTCATCCAATCCAAATTGTAATTGATTCTTGATAGCCTCTTTTCTGAATTTAGCATCCATCTTTTCATCTTCCTCATCAATCTGCTTCTATCTTTTTCTTTGATTCAAGACACTGATGGATGAAGCAGATGATGAGAACAACTTTTTAAGGGGAAGGGTCTGCTGAGGTCTATTAGTAGTTTCATCATCATAAGCTGGTTTCTGTGGAATTGTGGGGTCTGTCTTTCTAAGTTCTTCTAACTTTTTATAAGTCAGATCAACATTCTGCTTAGACCATCTTGCAATGGATCTAACTGTCCCATAGTTAGCTGCAACAAGCTCTGCTCTCTTTCTCTTGTACCTCAATGCATCATCCACATCAACTTTCTTGTATTTGTTCCAGTTGGGTGTAGATTTCTTCATTTGAGGATCTTTATTCATCATTTCTATTCTGTTTACTTTTCTTTGAGAGCTTCTAGAGACCAGCCATTGAACTGAGACCTGTTGGCTTTGTAGGGCTTGGTATCCATGATGATGTTTAATAAATCAACCCTCAATTCCTTTTGAAGTTTAGCATTTGGTGGCAGTTCTAACAAAGACTTACTCAGGTCTGAATCAAAGTCTTCCAATTTCCTGACTTCACTAAGCTCATGTTGATAAGTGCCCTGGTAATTCCTGTCACCTTTCCCTTTACTCACATGTTTGGCTATCAGCTCAGCTTATTTAGCTTTCATCTTCAAATATTCATCAATGTTCAGAGGTTTACTGAAGCCTTGTAGTGACAGGAAGGTTCTTTTGGATGGATCATCCTCTTTGTAAAATTGTGTCATTTTATTTTGAACTGCAAGCAGTTCCAGAGGGTATTGAACTGCCAATGGAATGTTTTGTGGGATATTAGTAGTGGGTGGTTATTTGATAGGGTTGGTTTTTGGTGATGAGGGTGGAATGAATGGAGTAGATGATATAGGAATTGGTGCTGGTATTTCTTTTTCTTCTTCATACACCATGAACTTTCTTTTTCTGGTATAAACAGAGTTTGGAGGAGGAGGAGTTTTTGAGGGAGAATTTGGTTTGGGTGAAAAGGTTGATTGTGATGGGAATTTTTGGGGTGTTGGTGGTTTTGTTGATGGTGGAGAAACAAAATGGGTGGAATCAATGGTTTGACTAACAACTGTTGAAACCACTGGTGTCTCAACAGTTGTTGTCTTAACATCTAATGATGCTTTTGGTGCATCAACATCTATTGCTATGGAAGATGGTGGTGGTGATGAGGAATCTGTTTTCTACTTTTTATGAGGTGGTTTTTGTGGTGAAGGTTTAGGTTTGGATGTATCAGTGTTTGGCTTTTTAGAACTAACAGTGGTTTTAGCGGTGGTTGGCTTTTGTGGTGATGGTTTAGGTTTAGGGAATGTGGCAATTGGAGGTTTGTTGTGTTTGAATGATTTTCTTCTATTTGAAGTGCCAATGTTTTGAATTTTGTTTTCTCTTTTCTTCTTTTTCTCCAATTCCTGCCTCAAAACATCTACTTTACTTTCTTTTGTATCCTTTCTCTTCTGCTTTTCAGTAATCTTTTCATCTGTTTGGATGTTCAGAGTTACATCAACTCCCTTTTTCTTTCCAACTTTAGATTTTCCAGAAGATTTAGCAGAAGAGTCTTTGGCAGGCTGGCATGCTCTGGCTTTTGTTTTGGCTGATTCCTTGGTGTTGGTTTGCCAAAGTTTTTCATGGAATCCTTCTCCCCCTTTTTGGCATCATCTTCATCATCTTTTTCAAAGATTGGTGCAGGGGTAGTGCCAGTTAACTTTGCAAGGGATTCTTTCATGCCCTTGATATCAACATGTGTGTCTTTGTATCTTGCTTCAACCATAACTCTAATTAGCTCCATGTGAGAGTTATATTGAAGTTCAGCCAATTCCCTTTGAGCTGCAAGAATGGATTGTACTGAATTCCAAAGCTCTTGGGATAATTGCTGATGAGAAGGTTGACTTTTGGAAGCATCCACCAACTGCTTCATTAGGTCTTTCATTTCACCAATAGTTGTTTCAATATTGTACATCCTCTCCGCCAAACCCTTGTATTTAATTCATCACCTAACTTAATAGGATCATCTGAATTCCCACCAAAAGTGGTTGTATCTGCTTTTGAAATAAGAGGAGTCTCCAAATTTGCATTAGCAGATGCCCTTTGTTCTTGGTTCTGGGGACTTCCCTCTGCATCAGCGGTTACCTTAGAAAGCACACTAGTGGTTAAATTAAACAAACCAGTGGTTACCTTGGTAGACACAACAGTGGTTGCCTTCAAGGGAGTCTGACTGATGAAACTACTGTCTAAATGTAGATTAGTGGATCTAACATTTGTAGTAGCTATTCCACTTGAACTACCAACAAGAATTTCAGGAAATTCAAGTGGTGTATCCTCCTCAAGTGTTTGTGGGTTAGCCAATTGAATGGGTTCAGACAAAGCCAATGTTGAAGTTATACTCTCAGTAATGTGTTGGTGAGAGGGGTTGTTTTGAGTCTGAATTTCAATGGCCTCAAACAGTGGTATGATGGTAGGTGGAATAGGAGATGAAGGGAGTGGTGTAGAAATAGACATTGCCCCGGGAGAAGGGCTTTTAAAAATACTCTCAAGTGAGCGTAATGTTTCATATTGTGGTGTCCTTGTGCTTACAACATGTTCCTTTTGTGAGGAATCATGAGGAGTTAAGGTTTCTGGTTGAGATCTTTCCATCTGTTGTGAGGAAGTGGCAACAGTGGTTTCTAGTGACATTGGTGTTGTCACAAGGCTAACCTCTGGGATCTCATCTTCCAGAGGACCCTTATTTGTGGGTTTGGTGGGCTTTTTGGTTTTTGTTTTGGTCTTTTTGGGTTTGGATGGTGGGGGTTACACAGCAGTGGTTGTGGTGCTGTGATCACCATGAGCTGTGGGCTCAACAACAGAGGTTTGAGGAAAAAATGTGGACTCATCTAAATTTTGCTCAGCCCCCTTTGCTTTTGTTTTGGAAACTTTTGACTCTTTTTCCATTAGGCGAGTAAAGGTTTCAGAAGAAAGACTGTTTATTTTAAAAGGTGTTCCTTGCTCAAAAGCTTTCTGAGGAACTTTCTTTTGCAAATAATAGCTCAAAAACCTTGGGAATAAAAGAAAAGCAGCATTCTTCCCATCTTTAATGTTTTTCACATTATTTACCAAGTCTGTAAACAGTGCTTGGGAATAGTTAAATCTCCAAGTACTGAATTTTTAATGGTATCTCATTAAAAGCAGTGGTTTTGTTTGACATACAAGTGAGCAGGGTATGGAACAAAAATTTCATGGGTGGTAGAAAATTTGGTTTAAACATTGTTGCTTTAGTTAATTGTCCATCATAACCCGGTTCAATCAAGTCCAATTGATACTCATTTTTTGGAAAAGAAGTTTTACCTGCAAGATCATTCATCTGAAATGTTTCTGAAATGTTTGCGGGGGTTATAGCAACCAAGACACCTCCTACTTTTGAAGTGATTCCCCATGGTTTTTTGTCTTGTTCTTTAACTTGGGCATTTGCCCAGAAATCACGTAGGGTGTCTTGATATATGGGTGCATCAGCGGTGAGTAAAGTTTTGTATTTGGAAGATGACAAAGTGTCAATTATTGAGTGGAACTCTGTATTTTTGTCTGTTTTCTCAAACGTACAGAGGTAGTGGTGGGGGTGTTTGATGATTAGAGCCATGATTGGAAGTAGAAATTCTGAATGGTTGAAGGAGGAATGAAGAAGAAGAAGAAGATGGAAACCGTTTTGGAGAATTTTGAATTCGGTACGGCGAGTGAAGCTTTGTTTGGGATTTAATCAGGATTTTATAAGAGGGAAAAAGTGAATGCTGACTGGCAGCAGTTTCAAAGATCAGACGGTTAACATCTGTTGACGTGGCAACCTCTGATGAAAAAGTGGATGACAGTTGTTAGGAAACCATTGTTGGGTAACAACAGTGGTTGGGAATAGTGTATGAGATATCAGTGGCTGATTTTTGTCTATCAGTGGATAGACATCAGAGGTTGAAACCAACAGTGTTTAGTCAACAGTAGTCAACAAGGAAAATGAGAAACAGAGGTTGTCTTTCAGCAATGGGTGAGTTTTCAACCATCAGAGGTTTAAAACAAGTAGTGGATATGGACAGACTTTTAAGGATTTATGAGAAATCCTCATTTTAACTATTTTTAAGGAATGGATTTTTGATTTTCTGAAAACATTTTTAATGCTTTTTATTCAAGGACGAGAAGTTTTTACCTTCTAATCCAAGTTAAGCATGCCAATTCTTGAGATCAAACTTTCAAAGGTAGATGTGTCTAATGCTTTTGTTAGCACATCTGCTAGTTGATCTTTTGTTGGAACATGATGCAGAGAAATCAAACCTTTTTCATAGCAATCCCTCACAAAGTGATGTCTGATGTCAATGTCAATGTCTTTGGTGGTTGAATGGGATACTGGATTTTGATGATATTTTCTGCTTCTTGACTGTCCAACATGAGAGGAGTCTTTAGAGCAGTTATACCAAAATCCAAGACCTGATTTTGAAGCCACAACAGTTGGGCTGTACAACTTGCAGCAGCAATGTATTCTACCTCAACAGTGGATGTGGAAATAGCTGCTTGGTTTTTGCTTTGCTAAGACACTAAGCAGTTGCCTAGGAATTGACACTCTCCTGATGTAGACTTCCTGATGGAGTTGCATCCAGCAAAATCAATGTCTGAATAACCTGAAAGCTTGGTATTCCCATTAAAAGAATACCAGATACCAAGTGTGGGAGCACCTTTTATGTATCTGAATATCCTTTTCACATTAATGAGATTAGACTTCCTAGGTGCTGACTGGGATCTGGCACAAACACATGTTGCAAACATGATGCCTGGCCTAGATGCAGTTAGGTACAATATAAGACCCAATCATGCTTTTATATAAGGTCTGATCAACCAAGTCATCTTTTTCATCAGACATGACTAGCTTTGTGGTTTCCATGGGTGTACTACATGGTTTGCAATCATTCATCTCAAATTTGTTTAAAAGATCTTTTACATATTTGCATTGATGAATGAAAGTACCATTTTGAAACTGCTTAACTTGGAGACCAAGAAAGCATCGGAGTTCACCCATTGCACTCATTTCAAACTCTGTTGTCATAAGTTATCTAAACTCTTCACACATGGCATTACATGTGCTTCCAAAAATGATGTCATCAACATAAATTTGGACAATCATTAAATCTTTTCCTCTCCATTTTAAAAACAGTGTTTTATCAATTTTACATCTTGTGAATCCTATGGAGATTAGAAAAGTGGAAAGAGTTTCATACACTCTTGGTGCTTGTTTCAAGCCATACAAAGCTTTATTGAGCTTGTAGACATGATCAGGCTAAAAAGGATCTTCAAAACCAGGAGGTTGGCAAACATATACCTCTTCCTGAATTTTGCAATATAGGAAAGCACACTTGATATCCATTTGATACACCTTGATGTTGTGGTTGAAATCAAAGGCTAAGAACAGTCTGATGGCTTCAAGCCTTACTACAGGAGCAAAAGTCTCATCATAATCTATACCTTCTTCTTGTCTATAACCTTGAACCACAAGCCTGGCTTTGTTTTTGACAACAATGTCCCTTTCATCTGTTTTGTTCTTGAAGACCAACTTTATGCCAACTGGACTTACATCCTTTGGTAGCGGTACAAGTTCTCATTCTTGTTGTCTTTTGAACTGTTGGAGCTCTTCTTGCATGGCTTCTACCCAACTATTGTCTTTCAGTGTTTCTTGGTACTTGACTGGTTGATGGAGTGATAGAAAGCCTACAAAAAGACAAATGTTTTGGGATTGACTTCTTGTGAGAACCCCTTCATTGATGTTGCCAATAACTTGATCAGGTGGATGAGATTTAAGGAAGATTAGATCCCCCTTATATCGAATAATGGCATTGAGGGGTGAGGGCTGCAGATCTGAATCATCTGAGATAACATCTGTTGGTGATTTTGAAGAACCAACATCTGTTTGAAATGGATGTGGAGGAATGAGTGTGGCACAATGTTGATTTTTATCCACTGTTGATGGATTTTTATCAACAGAGGTTGGGGATGATGTGGTGGCAGAGTTTTGATCAACAACTGTTGATGCAGCAGTGGATGAGCTTTGACAACTGTTTTGAACAATTGTTGCTCTTGTGGTGGCAGTGACTTTGTATTGTGGGATCACAATATCACATCCATAGTCTTTTGAGAGAGATTGTGGGGTACCTGCAGGGTTAGTCTTGACAGACACATCTTCAAACGTAAATTTATCAAGGTCAAAAAGTTCAGCAGGGTTAGCTGGGATTTTCAGTGATGAAAGTTCATTGAACTTTACATTCAAAGTCTCTTCCACACACCTAGTCCTTGTGTTAACCACTTTATTGGCCTTAGCAGTGGTTGAGTATCCCAGATGGTAACTACAATCTACTTTGGCTGCAAATTTTGAGATTAAATCTTTTTGGTTTAAGATAAAGCATGGGCAGCCAAAGATTTTGAAATAGGAGATCCGTGGTTTGATTTTGAACAGAGTTTCATATGCAGTCTTTTGATGCCTGGGGTTGATTAAAACTCTGTTCTGCACATATCAAGCAGTGTTTACAGCCTATGCCCAAAAAGTTAAGGGTAAACCTGAGTCTGCAAGCATTGTTCTGGCAATTTCAATCAAAGTTTTGTTTTTCCTTTCAACCACCCCATTTTGTTCTGGTGCTCTTGGGATGCTGTACTTCCTTACAATCCTTTTTTGCCACACAGAACTCATCCAACTCCTTGTTTCTAAACTCTGTTCCATTGTCCCTTCTAAAGATTTTTAATGGCAAGTCAAATTGCTTTTCAACCTGTTTAACAAAGTATTCTAAGACACCTGCAGTCTCATCTTTAGAGTGTAAAAAGTAAGTCCATGTAAACCTAGAAAAATCATCAACAATGACCAAAAAATATCTTTTCTTTTTCAAACTCATGATTTTTACTAGGCCAAACAAATCCATGTGCAACATTTGTAAACACTTGGTTGTTTTGGACTCTTCAATGGACTTGTAAGAGCTTTTATGTTGTATACCTTTTAGACAGGAAACACAATGCTCAGAACAAGTAAAAAGTTTTTGTGGGAGACCTATTACAAGGCCTTGTTTTGCGAGTGTAGTGATAGTCTTAAGATTTGTGTGCCCAAGTCTCCTGTGCCATAACTCTGCTCTTTGTTAGAGGCAGCTAAGAACAAACAAGCATCAGCCATTGGGTTATCTTTTGACATATCAAATACATACACATTGCCACTCCTTTGAGCAACAAGCTGTGTTTTACCCCCGACTATGATTTCTTCAATCTTTTTCACCATTTCTGGCCCAACAATCTTACAGTTATCCTTAGTGAAGAATGACCCATAGCCTTTATCACTCATTTGTGAAATACTAAGGAGGTTGAACTTACAATTGTCGATAAGATTGACATTCTCAAACTTGAGCTTCCTAACCTGAACTGTCCCTGACCCCAACACCTTTCCTTTTGAATTGTTACCAAAGGATATATCACCCCCTGCATGGTTTTTGAAATACTTGAGTAGGGCTCTACATCCTGTCATGTGCCTGGAGCCTCCATTATCTACATACCATAAACTATCTAAGCATGCAGAAGCTCCCTGCACATCAAGTAAAAAAATTAGTTCAAGTGGGTCTCCAAAGCCAATAAGGCTTTGGATGGGGTCACAAATAGGTCAGCCTCAAGTCCAGGAGCACGAACTGTGGTTTGATCAGGGGTTTGAATAGATTTTTGAGCATTTTTCTGTAGCCACTGTTGTGGACCATCTCCTGTCAGATGTTGAAAACCAAAAGGATGCATATTCACTTTGGGTTTAGAGGGCCTTTTGTTGGCTTCATAAGCATGTGGGACCTTTTGGTATGATGGTTGACCATGTCCTCTTGGGAACTGGTTTGCTGGTGGTGCACCTATCACTTGTACCTCTCTGGGAGCAGAGGTTTTGTTCAACTATTTTGTAATAGCTGTTTGGACAGGCACAAAAGTCTGTTTGTTCTTGGTGGAAGGTTTTTGTGGACTCTCCAGTGTTTTTGATGTGTACTCTTTCTTTTAACCTCAAAAGTTTTGAGGTACACACACTCATGAGTAAGATGGTTGGTTTTTCCACAAATTGTGTACTTAGGTGCAGGTTCAATGACACTTGTTTTGTTGATATCATATGCTTTTAAAAGAAAACAGTCTTTTGTAGCATGGTTTCTTTTCTCACAAAAATCACAAAACATGTTTTTAATATTTTCTCTTCTCTTCCTCTTTTCAAATTCCTTTTCAACAGAGTTTTTAACCTCTGTTGGGATGTCTTTCAGAGGAATGACCTTAGCCTTGGGTGCTTTGACACCCTCAATTGTGGAAAAATCCATTGGCTTAAAGTTTTCTAGTATGTCACATTCATCAGACCATGTGGGTTTGAATTGATATTTTTCTATCTCTTCTAAGGTTGATGGCCCCTCTGGTTTATCTAAAATGATTTTGTTTCCATTTTTATCAGTGACTTTTATCTATTGACCAACCATGTTTGTTGGAATAACCTCAACTAAGTCATATTCAATTTCAGCAGTGTTTTTAGTTTGGTCATGTTTTCTAAAGCCAATGCCAAACTTTACATTGCTCTTGATCTGCTTTTCTAACATCAGCTCATAACCTTTACAAGACTCCACCCATTTTTCACAAGTGATTTGGAGTTGGTCTTTGGTTATGCTGTGTTCATGTTTCAGACTGCTGATTTCATTTTCCTTTTCAAACAATTTGTTTTTCAACTCTTTAAAAGTTTTCTCAAATTGTACTTCATCTTTTAAGATCTTGTCTCTAAGGTTTTCATTCATCTCTTTTATGTTAGCAAAAGCAATAATGCATTTATCTGAACACAAATCTTTTAAGATCTGAGGTGATACCTTAGTAGCAGCCATCATCACATTCATCCTCACACACTCTAGCATCCCATGGATTAGTAAGAGGTTCCAATAGAGGTTCAACTTTCATCTCTTCTAACATCTGTCCACCAACAACAGCAGTAACCACTGCTTCCGCAATTTCATCCACTTCTTCAGATCTGGACTCCACTTCCTCAGATTCTTGCCCTTCTAGTATTGACTCTAATGCCATGAAATGAAATTCATCAGGAGAAACATCAAGATTAGCAATTAGAGCAAAGTTTTCATCAGTTAAATCCTCAGGCATACTGCTCCAATCAATAAACCCCTGTGTAAAGAAACTCTGTTGACTGGCCTCTGCTGGAGCAGATGTTTGTGCAGTTTGTTGTGGTGTAGGTTGCACTTGAACCTGGGATACTGGGGCTTGAACATACTGAATTTGTGGAACAGTGGTTTGGACATACTGCACAGGAATAGTTTTTACAGGATGTGCAAAATGGGCAGTGTTTTGCATATGAGGAGCAGGGGTATATTGGGAATAGTGCACAGTGCTTTGAGTGTTTTGATGTCTTCGACTAGGGTGAGTGATAACTGATCCACTGTTTTGACTCCTACATTCCCTAGCAAAATAACCAAGCCTATTACACTTATAACACTTGATTTTTGACTTATCCAACCCCACCTTCGAATTGCCATGCAATCCTAGAAATTTTCTACCAGTCCTTTTGTAAAACTTGCTGGTTCTTACACTCAACAAGGCCAATTGATGCAAAATGTCCATTTCTTCCAGATCAGTGGGATAAAAATGTTGAAGGTCATTTAGTTCAAAGGATAAGTTATGTAACACCCCGACCCCGTAAAACAACAAACCGCGGCGGAAACGTCGGGGAGTCTCGTCACAGGATAAATTGTTTCACAACACATGGTAATTGAAGTTAGGTTTTATTGAATTAATAATTGTTTAACATTGTCTTGAAATAAAATAAACGAGTTTAAACATATTGTCTTTCATATTTTATGTCACTAAGGCCCTCGTCTAATCCTATGTTTTGCATCATGATCATCAAACAACAGCACCTGAAACATATGTGAAAAGAAAGTCAGCATAAAATGTCGGCGAGTACATAGGTTTTGTGAGTGTGTCAAATTCATGGCTTGTATACATATTACAATACCTCGTATGACTACTAGAGTCGATAATTGAAAACCTTGTATCGAAAAGTGTTTGGTATTGCAATATAATGAACCAACCTAAACAAGTTGGTTAAAGCTTATGAAACCTCGTTGCCATGAATCTTACCAAAACATTTGCTTTTGTAAACCAAATTGTAAATCGTCGTGTAAGAAAACTTGTATGGTTTATATCAATTAGTAAACATCATTGCATGACATCATTTGAAAACATTCGTCCAAGTGAACTAAATAACGCCACAGAATGTAAACCCGATGAAACAGCGGCAGAGAAGGTTCACCGGCAAAAGCAGCATAAGAAAGCTCAAAGTGAACGATCCTCAAGAAAGTCAAAGAGTACAACTGAGAGAAGTGGATACCATAATGCTTTAGAAGGGCCATTTTGAAGGGCGAAAGAGGGTGCCGAACACCATAGAATGAAAAAGACAAAGTATAGACGACGATCCTCTCCGGCGAGTAGACGACCGGATCATTTGGACTGGGAAGGCTTGAAGCAAACTCTGATGGAATTTTATAAGCAGCAACAAAAGACTCCAGATCCTCCCTGGTAACAATGGAATGGATCAACGATCGTCCCTTTCTACTCATGACCGGAATATGGAGAAGATGATCGGAGAAAAAGTGATAAGAGGAGAAGAAGGGGATATAATGACGAAATTGAAAACCATTTAGAGGTTTTAAAGGGTTTCTCTGATCTGTAGCCCAGGACTAGAGATGACTTGTCGATGAGGCCCACTCGGTTTGGGGATACCTCGTCTTGGGCCCTTTTTCAGTTGGGCTTCTTAACAGGCCCAAAGGTGATTATTATCTCTTATAAGAAAGAGTTAGAGAAAGAGCGGGAAAAGGATTGTCACTTCTCTTGCAGAAGGCACTAAATGTCTGCATACGTAAAGTGGACTTCGCCGGAAAAGGTACGATGAAGGAGCAGCCTTCATTTAATGATCAAGGCATCAATCCGATGGGGATCAGACACGTGTCTAAGTCTCCCCAAGGCCTTACAATACCATTAGATGGCGTTGGAGCTCCCACCGAAGAGATAAGCCCTCTCTATTACATAAGGCAGACCTAATATCATCTTAGGTAAGCATTCAATACCGATATCATTGATTACACTCACACTACACATTTAATCCGGACATTCTTCGGGTTACATTTAAGGCACTTCGCCTAAAATTCACACTAAAGGATATTCCGGCGACTGCAAACTCGTCGGAATAAGCTCCTTCTCCGGCAAGCTTTCTTATTCTCACGCCGAAGCTTGGTCACGGATTCCCCCCCCCCCCCGGGTCCTCCGTGGTGAGGCTAATGGTGTTTTGTTTTGCAGGAGGACAAGATTGATCCGTTACAACATTGACGAGCCTCGTTAACTTCATACCGGAACTCAAGGACTCGACAGACAGATACAGTTAGACAATACACAGACCATTACAAAGACATTCATGAAACTGATATAGAGTAAACGTATGTTAGAATATCGCAAAAGTTGGAGGTGTAGTTATAGAGTAAATAGTTTTTTCCTCCTCTGGGTCCTTGAGTTTTCCATTTTCTTGTCATTTTGATCATATTACCTAACTCCGTTAAAAACCTAAGTTTTAACCAGGGGTATTCTTGGTATTTTTGTAATAATTATAATACTAATAATAATATTTATAATATAAAACACAAAAAAAACTAACTTTATTTTTTGTTTCTATAAAAATCTGATTAACACACCCACCCCCTTCTCTCTCGTTCTTCATCCCTCTACTTTCTTTCTCTCCACAGCCATCGATGCCAGTGCCACCGCCACCGATCCACAGTCATCACCCACCCCCCCGACACTCACCTCCACCAACCACCGTCACTATCCTCCGCCACCAAAATGTCCACCACAACGTCAGTTAACCTAGGGGCACCTCCACCACCCTCACCGACCTCCGCCCTATCACAACCACCAGTGCCACCCACCTCTTTCACCCACTTCCACAGCCGTCACCCACCTCCTTTACTCACCTCCACCAACCATCGTTACGCACCTCCACCCACCTTCACCTCATAGTGATCCTATTAATCCCATAATCATTCCCCAGATTCAACCCTGGAAACCCTAACCGCCTTCAATCCCATATCATCAGTCAAATTCATCACTTCAATTTATTAAATCAAAGATGTGTGTAGATCTGGAATGTGAAGGTGCAGACCGGAGGGTGTGTGTGTGTGTTTTTGTTGGCTGAAGGTGCAGGTGGGTTATCACCCCAAAATGGGTGATGGAGCTCGGTGGTGATTACTGGTATGGGGTGTGGTGGCAGTGGATATGGTTGGTGTGGCGTGTGGCGGTGGTGGTGGTGCTCGCTAATGGTGGCTGGGGGTGGTGGCTAATGATGGCTGGGAGTGGCAGCTAATGGTGGTGGAGGAGAAAAAGTATGTAGAGAGAGAAAAGTGAGGGAAAGAGATAGTGGGGTTGTGAAACGGTGGGGATGGCGGTGGTAGCGGCGGTGCACGGTGGTGATTACGGTGGTTCGTGAGGGAGAGTGACAGGAGAGAGAGATGGAGGTTGTTTGAGCATTTGTTTTTTTCTAAATAATTGTTGTCATAATTATATTATAATTATTATATATAAATATATATTTAAATGATTGAAAGAAATATATATATATATATATATATATATATATAAATGGTTTTGGATGAAAATGACAATTTAGAAACTTTTTTTTTTTTGTTAATGCCAAAAGTACCCCTGGTTATAAGCATGTTTTTAGATTGAGATAGGCAATGTGATCAAAATGACAAAAAAATAGAAAACTCAGGAACACGGAGGAGAAAAAAACTAATTGAACTAAAATGACAATTTAGAACAAACCTCGTGGAGTAAAATGGTAATTTACTCTGAAGTTATATTTCTTGATGTTTGTATAGTTTGTGATTGTTAAATATGTATTTGTTGAAAAAAGAGATTTGAGAGCAAATATATATAAAGTAAAATAAATATAATTCAAGCCGCCAATGACCTCCAGCTCAAGTGGTAGGAGGACTTGAGTTCTTCTGTGAAGACTCAAGTTCGATTCCCATTTGGTGCAAAAAATGAGTGAGGTACTGGTGGGCAATGATAGAAGACCCAGGGAAATCTGGGTTCGATCGTTGAGCCAAACGAGTTTTACCGGTAATTTCACCGTCGTGCCTACGGGCGGGTGAGTTACCGAGTTTCCCCCCGGAAGTGGTGGTGGACGACTTGGATTACTCTTGGAGTACTCCGTTTGTACAGTAGGTGCCTCAAGAGTACTCAGGATTGATTTGTTGGCCGTTCATATATATATATAAAGTTCAAGCCAGCTCACAAGCCAAGCTCTAGCTTATCCTGTTTACAAACCAAGTTGGCCGGCTCGGCCGTTTGCAATCGAGAAGATTTCTTGGATGAAAAGGAATAATAAAATTTTAACTCATTGCTTATCAAACTTAACCAAAAAGGACATAAAGGGCATGAAACTCATGGTTCAATTAGTTGTTTGCTCTATAAACTTGACGAGTTAATTACACCGTTAGTCCATGTGGTTTATGGAAAATAACAAGGTCAGGTACTAATATTTTAAAATCACGTTCTAAGGTACTAACTTTTCATTTTTTAACAATCTGGGGTATTAACACTAACTTTTGTTAGTTTTTCAGTTAAGTTAGAGTAAAATTACTAAAATACTCTTTTATAATTATATGTCCAATTATGTAATTAATTTTATTTTAATTCAAGGACTATTTGTGTAATTACTATACACTTGACTATAACCCAACCCAGCCGTACCCACCCTATTCCTCTCACACAACCCGAACAACCACCAGCATCACAACACACCCCTGATGACATATCTAGATCCGAACCCCTAAGCTCTTGCAACTTCATCACTACTGTTCCCCATAACTGATATAGCCGATGATGATGACGGTCACCGGCGTTCGACCACCGTTGGCCACCACCCCTCTACGCTTATCGCCACCCACCTCACCCCAAACCGACACCACCACTACTAGACATCCAGACCTGCAACTCAAATCCGCAACTACAAGTGGCGGCGACACATCATAATTGAGTTATTTTTTATTCTGTTGTGTTGATTGATTGATGAATTTATGTGTGGTTATTTGGGAGAAATGTTCAATGTGTGAAATGTTTTGTAAAGATTTTGGTGTGAAATGTTTTGTAGAGATTTTGGTGTATACGTCGATGTTAGATTTATTTAAAGAATCGGATTTTGTGTAGAAATTTGGGCGAGAATTAAACAAAAAAGAACCATTTTATTTGCTGAAATCTGAAATTACAATATGAGATGAAACTTTGCAAACCAATTGTTCGATCAAAATTCTAAGAAAGGTTTTTTATTTGTGGAGATTACTTTCTCAATTTTGTTTTTTGGTTAATTAACCTTTTTCCATTTATCCTCTGTTTCTTTCTTGAAGATGTTGAATGGACATGATGGTTTAATTTGATGAAATTATGCAACAAAAGGATTGAAAAAGCCGTTTAGGTGGATTCAAGAATCAGTTATGATAAGCTGACCCTCCTACTTAACGATTGTAGAGTGGATTAAGACAAAGTTTACACAGTGGGAAAACATTGTAGAATAATTACACTAATGGTCCCTGGATTAAGATAAAGTTAATTACATAAATAGCCCTTGTAGTTGAATAAAGGGTATTATAGTAATTTCATTCAAAGTTGACATAAAAGTTAACAAAAGTTAGTGTTAATACCCCAGATTGTTAAAAAATGAAAAGTTAATACCTTAGAACGTGATTTAAAAATATTAGTACCTGACTTTGTTATTTTCCATAAACCACAGGGACTAACGGTGTAATTAACTCAAACTTGACTTTGACCATCGATGTTAGACATACTAAAAAGTAGAAGAAAAAAAATTATTTGGTTTAGCTTTAAGTATTGTACCTTCTGTATTAATATTTGTAATCACTTTAAGGATTGTAGCTTCTGTATTTGTAATCACTTTAAGTGTTAAATTTTATGTGAAATTACTTTTTGGTCCTTCTCATATGCTTCATAATATGGTAAGTATAGATATATAAAGTTTTTATATATTACATACACATTAAAAATGGGTTTTGCCTAATTAGTTTAAGAAGGATTATGAAAATGACATGTACACTCCTTATAGGTAGAATGGAAGGGTATTTTGATCCTAAAACACAAACTCTCACTCTTTGGTTTTCTCAAAATATAATACAAAAAATCTTGTACAAAAAAATTTAGCAAAAAAAAACCAATATAAAAAATGTAGCACAAAAAAAAAAAAAAAAAAAAAAACCAGTACAAAAAATCCAACACAAAAAATGTAGCACAAAAATTTAGTATAAAAAATCTAGCACGAATATGTTATACAACATAGAAATCTAAGACAATTTTTTGGGTTTTTTTAGATCTCATATTTTATATAGTAATATGGTGCTCAAATTAAAAATAAAAAATGCTCGATTTTAAGGTAAAATTTTTAGAAAGGAATAATGTCGTATAAAAAAGTTATGACAATTAAAAATAAGGGGAATATGCATGTGTATTGCATGTAGAAAGAGAAAGTCAACAAAATACGCTATTATAAAAAGGGTTATTGGATTTTATCACCCCCAGTTATCGGTCATTGGCAACTGCCACCCCCCAACTAACGCTTTGACTCCCGACACCCCCAACCTAACATTTAGTGTGTTCAGGCACCTCGTTGTTAACCAAACACTAACTCAGTTAGTTTTTTAATCCTACGTGGCCAATTTTTTATGATGTGGCTTGTTTTTGATGAGGTGTCATGCTGAGGTGGCAAATTATTTTTTAAAGAAATCAATATTTTAATTGTCAGATCTAATTCTTTCCCTCTCCTGCTGCCCCTCTCTCCCTCTCTCTACATCTCTCTCTCTCTCTCTCCACCTCCTCAAATCTGAAGACTGAACAAGGTTCACCTCCGTCATGATCTTCGACAACTTCACCACCACTCACCGCCGGCACTCTCCCTCCTTTGGCCAATACTCAGAGCATCGGCAGGACTACCACCACTCACCTCCGCGACACGCAACCGCAACTTCCTCTACGCACTCAAATTCTCCGGCAGAAACTCATGCTTCACCGGCACACCGTCCACAACCGCACCACCAACCTGCCAAACATGATTCACCTCCGTCATCGTCTCCGGCAACTTCGCCGCCGCGTAGATCTTCATAGATCCAACGCTATACTCCGTTCTGGCCTCCGAAACTTCAAACACAATTTTACCTTCAATGATCATTGAGTGTTGGTAGATCGGTGCAGTTTGTGTAGAGGTTGTTGCTGAAATTTTGTGACGAGCAGTTTGCCGGCGAGATTTTGGGTTTTGGTGAGGGTGGGTGTGTAGGAGGAGGTGATGGTGGTGGTGGGAGGTGAGGGTGGAGGTGGTGTTAAAGAGAGAGAGATGGGATGTGGGCGGTTATAATTTTCTTTTAACTTTTTTAATCAGAATTTGAGGGAATTTGGTTTTAGGATTTCATAGAGAAAGGGGGGTTGTTTGTGGTGGTGCGATCATAGAGAGAGGGGCGGTGGGTGGCGGTTTGTGGTGGCAGAGAAAGGGAAAGAAGGAGACAGAGAGAAGGGGAATATATTCTGTACATATACATACACATATTGTTGTTACATATATGATATTACTTATAATTAAAATGTGCCACGTAATCGTCATGTAATCACGTCCACCTGGGAAAGGTGGTAACACGTAGGATCAAAAACTAATAGAGTTAGTAATCTGTTAACAGAGTGGAGCCAGCACAAACTTAAAGTCAAGTTGGAGGTGCCGGACGTCAAAGTGTTAGTTGGGGGTGGCAGCGGCCAAAGGTCGATAGTTAGGGGTGATAAAATCCAATAACACTTATAAAAATACCCTTACACCCATCTTTTTTCCTACATTTTCATTTTAACCATTGGAGAAAAATGCTCGGATAGTCCCTGTGGTTTGCTCAATTTTCACCTATAGTCCATACACTTTAAAATTATAGCTAGAATCCTCAACTTTAACACATTTGTTCTCGGATAGTCCCTAAGTGGGTGTGAAATGACCAAAATACCTTACTATTTAAGTTAAAATATTAAAAGAAATAACAATTTTTGGGACCCACTTCTAAACAAAACAAGAACCCCGAGAACGAATGTGTAAAAGTTGGGGACTATATCTGTAATTTTAAAATTATCGGGACTAGAGGTGAAAATTGAGCAAACCACAGGGACTATCCGGACATTTTTTTTAACCATTGATTTGAAAAATGAAGCGTCCTACTATTTACACGCAACTTTTTTTATTTGCACCAAGTGATGTGACATTAATAAATTCAAATTTTTGTTTTTCTTTTATAACTTCCGATATATAATGTTTTATAAAAAAACGAATATGGTGTTGCGATGTGCTTATTTTTATCTACGTTTTGATATAAATTTTGCAAAATACGGAGCCGTATCATAAATATAGTGTTTTATAAGTCGTTATAAAATTTATATTCTGTTTTTTATAAAAGTTATATTAGAACGTAGATAAAAATAAGCACATCACGTATTCATTTTTAATAAACATTATATATCGGAAATTATAAAAAAACACAATTAAATTTATTAATGTCGCATCAATTGATGTAAATAATAAAAAGTTGGGTATAAATAGAATCACCTAAAATGAAAGGTCATGATTCCTTTTTTTATCCTAATTACGCAAAATCAACCTTTTATATGCATTATTTACTTATATTCAACAAGGTTTTAAGAAGCAAATGCTTCAATTGATCATTCGGTAATCGTAATCCTTATTTTTTTTAAACGGCTAACAGAATCAATCCCGAGTACTCTCGGGGTACTCACTTGACCAAACGGGGTACTTCGAGAGTAACCCAAGTCCAACACCAATTCCGGGGAAAACACGATAACCCACCCGTCCGTAGGCACGACGGGGAAATTACCGGTAAAAACTGTTTGGCTCAAGGATCGAACACAAGTTTCCCTGGGTCTTCTTTCATTGCCCACCATGCCTCACTCAGCACCAAATGAGAGTTGAACATGTATCTCTCAATAGAAATGCAAGCCTTCTACCACTTGATCTAGAAATCATTAGCGTAATCCTTATTTTATTGTTTTGGATTTGTTGAAAGATAAGAAGTCAAGCATTCACAATATATGTTGCTCGTGACATTTTATTGAATTAATATTTAATACCGACAATGTTGATGACAGATTTATGCCTTTAGGGGCATGATTTGTACCTTTGTAATATTATTGTTAAAGAAAGTAAACATGTCGTCTTAATGGAAGGTAGGCTAAGGGAAAAGGCAAACGTTATTATTGCCACATACAAATAACTGAGTTAAGATGTTTTTAATAATTTTTTTTCAATAATTATATTTAGACTTAAATGGTTCTTATGAATACCGTATACTTCCTTTTTTGTACGATATGATTTTGTTGATATAAACGGAATATGAGTTGATCGAAGTAGTTATGTTTTTTGGGGTGGCTCGGAAGAAAAGGCAAACATGAATTGGGTGGCTTGGGATCACACTATTTCCCCGGTTGAATATGCTGGCCTCGGGTTCGGTTTATTTAGAGACTCGAATCTAGAGATGTTGACGAGATGGTGGTGGAGGTTTAGTACGGAAAAAAAAAAAAACCGGGTTATGGTGAAGGGTAATATAATTCGAGAGCTTGGTCGGCTATCCCGGGTATGATTTCCATATCCGGGCCGTGGGAACAGATTATAAGTATTCAGGAACCTTTGCTTAGGGTCGGGGTAAACTTGAAGAAGGCTATCTACTGTTATCGCAGATGGATCCTCTACATATTTCTGGCTCGATAGTTGGTTAGGTGATAACCCCTTAATCTTGGTTATGCTTAACCTTTTCGATTGGAAAAATATAAATTGTGGTCGGTGAAGGATTGTATCACCGATGGTGGTGCTGGGCTTATTTTTAATTGGGTTTGCGCCAGGGCCATCACTGGAGATGTTGAGCAGACGGAATTGCAGAATCTGTTAGTAATGTTGGGAGCAGTTACATTGGTCTAGGGTCAGGATAAGTTTGTTTGGAGCTATGAAGAGACGGGTTATTTTCATGTTAGTAGCATAAAGAAAATCATTAGCATCTTTAATAGAAATCGTCCGGCTCGGCCGTTTGTATGGAATAACTGGGTTTCGAAGAAAGTGAGGATTGTGGAATGAAAAGCGGATAAAGATCGGTTACCGACTAGAACTGCTCTGGTGAGACAGAATATAAATGTTCTAGACTTGTTATGTGTTTTTTGTAGGGACCACGAGGAAACTTGCGAGCATCTATTCATTTCGTGTCCTTTCGCACAGATTATATGGCTAAACATCGCGACGTGGTGTCGGATTCCGCCTATTATAACATTTGAGTTCAAAGATCTCTTGGAGCTACATGGTTTCAGTCCAAGTTCAAGGAAGAAGAAAAAGTCTGTTAATGCTATTGTCCTGGTCGTCGTCTGGTGTATCTGGAAAGCACGTAATGAAGCCCTGTTCTCGTAAAAGCAACCGTTGGTTACAAAAGTTCTGGTCGAGGTTAAGTCGCTTGCATTTCTTTGGGTGAAAAACCGGTCGAAAGAAACATCGATTACTTGGGAAACTTGGGACAAATTCGACATTTTCATTTAGCTTGTTTCTGTTTTGGTGTAACGTACATTTTTGCGTCTTGTAATTTTGGTGCCTAGCTCCTTGCTAGGGATATTAATAAAATTTTATGTCGGCCGTTCAAAAAAAGTTTAGACGGAATCTATAACGAATGTTTTGTTTTAAGAATTCATAATCAGTCAATTGGGTTAAATATAGTTTGGTTTTTCGATTAAAGCAGAAAATTGTACGGTTAACTTAAGGGTGAGCAAATTAACCACCATAACCGATAACCAACATAACCAACCACTATTAATTGATAACCGACATAACCGATGGTTATGATTATGAAACTTTGTAAACCGACTAATCGGTTATGGTCACAATTATGAAGTTTTTGTTAACTGATATAACCGAAAATGAACCGAAGTTGTAATGTTAAGAATATATAACTGTTGGTGCATACGTCTGTCGACTTCGTCTTGTATCGAGTCTTGTATATGTATAGATAGATCAGGGCACGTTATACAAGGAAACTGTCAAAAATAGGTTAGAAGGTAATTTCGCACGAAATAACAGTGTAATTTCGCACTAAATTAACTAGTGATTTCACACGAAATCAACTGGTAATTTCGTACGAAATAGGTATTTCGTGTGAAAGTAATTTCGTATGAACCTGTTCATGCGAAATAAGCCAGCCTATAAATAGGTGCCTTGTGATTTCGTTTGAAGGAGTTCTAACTTTCCGGTTTCAGTACCGAACTGCTGTCGAAGTGTCTACTCGCTGTAAATCTTTGTCAAATCAATCAATAGACAGTTTAAAGTGTATGTCTAGCTGAATTGGACTTGATACGTTTGTTTCCGCCTCTCGTATTGAGCAAAAACTCTTCTGAACGACTCGTTCGGGTTAGAAAACGATCCTTCAAGTGGTATCAGAGCTCAGGAGGAAGAGTTCATACCAATTCAGTTGCAAATTCTGATTTCTACACCTTCTTTTCAAAATTAAACTTGATTTCACGGTCAAAATGTCTTGAGTTTCACATATTATACGCGCAATTGTGTTTTAACAAATCCTTGAAAGTTTCAGACTTAAAATCGGACAAAAACTTGATCAATTTTGTGCAAAATCAGCCCGAGATGATGACATCAGCAGTATTTCGCACGGAATAGCTTCTTGATTTCGCACGAAATTAGTATTTCGTTTGAAATTTTGGTTGATTTCACACGAAATTAGTATTTCGCGTGAGTATTTCGTACGAAATTAGTTTTTTTTCTTGAAACCGGCTTTCGTTTGGTTATTTCGTACGAAATTACTTATTTCGTGTGAAAATCTTTATTTCGTTTGAACTATTTCGTTTGAAAGTGTTTTGCATGTAATTTCGCACCAAAGTGTATTTCGCTTGATTTGATTTCGTTCGAAAGTGACTGTTTTATGAAAAATTTCTCTGAAACATGGAAGAAGAGTTTTATAATGCATTTGCTACTGCCCCGACTACTCCTATTGCCATTGCTCAGAACATGAACATGGAAAATGAAACTGGAACTTTGCAAAAACCCCCGAAGCTAATGGGAATTGAGGAGTATTATGGTTGGAAAGATCGGTTTGAAAATTGGGTTCAAGCTAATCATTTGAAGTCTTGGGAGTGTGTTGAGAAAAAGTATGTACTACCACGTACAGACTTGGGAGTTGAAAATAAATTTTTTGAATTTACGGATAAAGAACGAGACATGTACAAAGCAGAAAAGATGATGATTAGTTTACTTCAGCAAGCTATTAAAGAAGACATATTCGTATTGCTTCAACATGATAAGACTTCACGTTCAATTTGGGAAGCACTTCGAATTAAGTTTGAGGGAAGTGAGAATATGATCAAGAGTAAAAAATCATTGTTAAAGAAAGAATTTGATTTATTTACGAGTTTGCCGGGAGAAGATACAAAGAAATTGATTGAAAGATACTGTCATTTAGTACGATCAATGTCATTGTTAGGTATTAACAAAGATCGTGAGGAATGGGTTGACAAATTAGCTAATGCTTTACCTCAGAAAGAATGGGGTACATTTTTGATGATATTAAAGAATACTGGAGAATATGATGGTTTGACAATTTCTCAGTTCATCGAAAAGATTGAAGGACAAGATCTTGAGCAACAAAAGATTGCTAGAATGAGCAATCCAAGTGCACAACAAGATGTTAAGATGTACTTCAAAGGGAGTGTTCAGAATGTCGAAGCAAGTCCAAAAATCCAAACTGCATTCAGTGCAGAAAATTCTTCTGGATCAATCAATCAAAGTCCAAACAACAGCAGTGGTTTTTCATCATATCCAAGTGTTAATCCAAAGGAATCAACCTCAAGTCATCAATTCCAAAGTTTAAACAGCAGTAATGGTCATGTATTACACTGCAACATCGCGTTGCATCTTCAGAATGGTCAAAATTTTTCTGAAGAAGTAGCTAAAAGTCATATGTCATTGCTAGCTACAGTGTTAGAATCATATGAAGGATTGGTTGCAGGAAGGATCAGAAATCCTATGTTGACAAAAGAGGATTACGATCAGATCGATGCTGAGGAAATAGAGCTTATGGACATTAAATGGTGTTTAGCAAGTGTTCTGAGGAGAGCAGAAAAATTTAAGATGATTACAGGAAGAGATGATTTCTTGGATGCAAATGTTTCTACTTTGGGTTTTGATAAATCTAAAGTTACTTGTTTTCGATGCAGGGAGAAAGGACATTTCAAGAGGGAATGTACCAATCGAGAAGCTAGTGGAGCAAAGAATCCGTTTGGTGGTAATGATTATTATCGAAAAGCCATATATCAACAAGTTGCTCATCAATCTTATCAACAAAAAGAACCACAAACTGCACATGCTAAAATGATCGAAGAAGCAAATAAGAAAGCTTAGTTTGGCATAATTGATCA
Organism: Helianthus tuberosus; assembly: GCA_030545235.1. Classification (NCBI taxonomy): domain Eukaryota; kingdom Viridiplantae; phylum Streptophyta; class Magnoliopsida; order Asterales; family Asteraceae; genus Helianthus; species Helianthus tuberosus. The sequence goes on along the minus strand of CM060415.1, from coordinate 104,200,365 downwards.
AGATGATGAAAAAGTGGCAGAAGGCTTTAGCTGGGACAAATATATTCCACCTGATTCAAAAACAGTTGCATTAATTGCACAGATAGTTCAAGAACTAGATTTGATGAAAGAATGGATGAAAGTGTTTGCTGATGATGAGAAGAATCAAGATGATGAATCTAGTTCTTTAGATGATAGTTCAGAACAGACTCAAGTGTTTGATCAATCATCAACTGATGATAGTGATGATGAGGAAGAAAAACATATTAATATAGCAAAAACTCATTTATCTTCTGAAAGTTTTCAATTTTATTTTGCAGATCGTGTGGAAAAGCTAAAGGAGAAACGTGCAGCAAAGAATCAGAAACAGGTAAAAAGAGAGACTGTTGCTCAGGAAGAGAAGTCTGAACAAAGTGAAGAAATTAAAGTTGTTGAGAAGATGGTTGAAGCTGAGCACGTGGTTGAAACTAAAAAGGTGGTTGAAGTTGAGAATATAGTCGAAGTTGAAAAGATTATCGAAGTTGAAAAGATTGCTGAAGTCATCAAACCTTGTTTAAAGTGTTTGGAATCTTGCAAAAATTGCAAAGAGAAAGAGGAGAAGTTGAATGAGCAAGATAAGATGAAAGAAAAATTATTGTTCAATCTCAATTATGTGAAAGAATCGTATGATGTTTTGAATAGAATGGTAACTGGTCTACAAAAGACAAATTCTGAAAGAGAAGATGCGTTAACAATGATGAATGCTGTGATGATGACAAAACAGAAGGCCATTAATCATTACATTGAAGAATGTGCTAAGTTGAAGTAGGAGTTGGAAACAGAAAAGATAGAAAATGAAAGAATCAGACGATTACTGCAAAGTTATTCTAGTTCTGATTATTTGATTGATAGAATTTATCCAATTGTTGCAGGTATGGAAGCCTTTCAAGACAAGAAGACTGAAGAAAAGGATACTGGTAAGAAACAAAGTGCAAATTATAACAAGTGTCCGCCTCCGATCTGGGAAGGTTATTCTCCCAGAAAACCAAATGAGGAGCAAGTAAAAAAGGCAGTCAATATAAAGTTAAAGTCCGAAACAACTGATGAATTACCAGAAAACATTGATGTTACGTTCACATCGTCTGACACTGATCATGAGTCTGAGTTAATAAAGAAAGTGGTCGATCAGGTGTTGGATAAAGATGAGGAGTCAGAGTCAAAGTCCGAATCCAAGAGTTTGAGTTCATCAGTTGACAGTCAAAAGTCGTCGATTAAAAGGGTGTACAATAAAGAATTCATGTTATCAAAATCTAATTTGAATGATGAACCAGTCAAAGTGGTATATACTTTGAATGATTCAGACAAATTATATTCTGATGAAGAATTTCCAATAAGAGGTGTTAAAACTGAAATGACAAAAAAGGTTTTCAAATTAACAGAAATTAATATTTCTGAAATAAAAAATATAAATCTTTCTGAAAAACCAAAATCTTACACTTCAAGAGTTCAACAACGTTTAAACAAGAAAAAGGGTTATAGTTCTGGTTCTGGTTTTCAAAAGAAACCAAATCATAATGGTAATTACAAAAAGAAAGGTCTTGGTTTTATTCCACCTAAAAATCATAAAAATGAGAAAACTTATAAACCAAAAACTGTATTTGTTTCAGGAGCAAGTTCTGTGGAAGAAGAAAAGAGCTCATTCTGGAAACAATCAAATAAAGAGTTCTTTGCAGAAAAACAAAAATTTGAGAAGAATGGAGATTATCAAAGAAAAGAGACAAGAACCTGTTACCGATGTCAAGAAGTTGGTCACATTGCCTGGAACTGTCCAATGGCTACCAACACAAAACAGGAAGTTGTTTCTAAACTCAAAGAAAAAATTGTTGATAAAACCGAACCACCAACTAAAAAATTCAAAGTTTTCAAAAATTCAACATATGAGGTTGGTGAATGTTCGAAAAGATTTTACAAGAGAAGAGTGAATCTTGACAATTAGAAGTGGGTTGTTAAGAAATCTGGTGTGAAAGCAAGCGATGAATCTGATTCCACAAAGTCAGAGGAGCCACAAGTTGTTCAAAAATTAGAAACATCAGTTCCGCCAATGGATGATGTCAATTTTCCACCATTGCGAGCTGAAAATTTTAAACAAAAAGTTGGAAAGGTTGAGATTTCGAATCAATTCTATTCTGAGAAGAAAGAATTTGATGTCGACAATCTTTTAATGGAAATGTGAAAAAGATTTTTGGAAAGATGGTTGAGGGAAAGGTTAAAGGGGTTAAAGAGTTTTATGAAACAAAGAAGGCAACTTATAACACAAGTGAAGTTGAGGAGGAAACATCCAAGTTTGGTCAGGCTTGGATGTCTGTTTTTCATAAGTGAAAAATTCTGACTTGCCGGAGCTTCCAGGTTGGTAAGTGTGAAGCAGGTATCGGCATCTTTCTTGAATTTTGTTTGTTTGTGAATCTTCAAGTGGTTGTAGAAAGGTTTCGACTTACAAGTAGTAAATCAGGGACATTAAGTTGTACTTGATTTTCTACAATTGATATTTGTTGATTAATTTTAAAATTGTTATATTTTTCAAAAGGTTGAAGATGAAAGAACAAGGTGATGAATTGATCCCCTAACCTACAAGTGGTTTATGAAAATCAACCAAACTAATTTTCCGGAAAAACCATTTGATTAAAACAAACTTAAGTGTTTTGAAATCATAATGGGAAAATAGTTTGTTGTCAGGGGGAGTTCTGATTGTTTATGCCAAGTGGATGGCGATTTGAAGCAATTCACAACAGTTGTTAGTTTACTTGTATAGTTTGTTTTCAATTTTTTTTAAAATGCTTTTGCATTTTAGGGGGAGTAAGAAATTTCAGAAAATTCAAAAACATTTGAAAATTTGAAAAAGCCAAAAACATGATAAAATTCAAAAATGAGTTTTGTTGAAAAAAGAGGAAATGATAGTATATCAGTGGATTATCACAGCATGCTAAAGAATTGAAAAGTCAAGTGTGATAAACGGTCTCACTGATGATATGCCAGTAGGTTTTTACACATTTAGTAGATTGTGTTGAGATATAAACCTAAATTTCAAACTTACTTATATCGTGGGGAACATCTCTCGGATATATGGGTAACCCCCGAAATCTTGTTTGAAAGGTCCCTCTTTCTGAGATACTAGGTCTTTATACTCAGTGATATCTGGGGTATTATCCCGGGACTTCTGATTTTGCGGAAGCAATGGCCTAGTCCCCGTATAATACTTTACGCTTGCTTGAAATATAGCACTACCCTCAGTACAAACAATGATGAAACATTGCAAAATGCTAATCATGTGCTGTTGAAGAAAAGATTCTCTAAAGGGAACACACCTAAAGTCGAAGCCATCATCTCTCTGATTTTGCGGAAGCAATAGCCTGAGCTCTCATGGCCCTCGCATTTTAACCCTTTACAGATATCATCTAGGTATACTCACTTGTAAGACTGAATATTGGGATCTGGATACGGGAGTATATTATGAGGTGGGACACGTGAATAAGTTTAAGTCTCTTAAAACATTAATCTCGTATCTCGAAACTGTTGAAATTTGTGTGAAAATTTAAGTGGATCAGTATACTGACAATCTAAGTGAATCGTTTAGAACTTAAAATGTTTAAAGCTTAACGGTGTTGGTGATTTGTCTCAATAACTGATATGATCCTCTTACACAAGCTCACAAAAATATTGTTTGTAAATATTTCTTTACTGCATTTTTACACACTGAAAATCTTAGAAAAACCCAAAAAGATTGTGTTTTAGCATAAATTTTGAAAATTCAAAAAGATTTTCGACAACTGATGTTGAAGAGCTGATTTTCAAAATTCCAAGTGCTAAACAGGATGAATATTTTTGGGATAGTGTGTTTGAAAAGATTTTCTTGCAAGTGATACATCTGAGTTTAAAAATGTTAAATCATTTTGTACGATACTTGCAAATGATGTTGTATTTGTGTCTACAAGTGGTAAGCAGAGAATAAATTTGTAAATTTTTTAAATTTGTGAAATTTATTTCTGGGTTAAGAATGTGCAGGTTAGCCAGGTTTCGATCATTAGCAGGATGTGAGCCAGGTCACGATTTTGAACCTGTGGAAGCCAGACTGCGATCCCAAGCACAATTTAAGGGGGAGTCTGAAGTTGTATAGAGCAAGGTTCTGATCATGAATCTGAGGATGCTGATGAACTTAAGGAATCAAGAGATTTGATCAAGAGAAGATATAGCCAGGTCGAGATCCTGAAAAAGAAGATAAGAGAAAGATTGAGGATGCTTTACATTGTTAGATACTTTGGAAGAGTTTGAGAAGACTGATAAAGATTGAAGATTGAAGTCTCGACACTGAAGACTTCGTCAACATTCGAGGGGGAGTCTGTTGGTGCATACGTCTGTCGACTTCGTCTTGTATCGAGTCTTGTATATGTATAGATAGATCAGGGCACATTATACAAGGAAACTGTCAAAAATAGGTTAGAAGGTAATTTCGCACGAAATAACAGAGTGTAATTTCGCACGAAATTAACTAGTGATTTCACACGAAATCAACTGGTAATTTCGCACGAAATAGGTATTTCGTGTGAAAGTAATTTCGTGTGAACCTGTTCATGCGAAATAAGCCAGCCTATAAATAGGTGCCTTGTGATTTCGTTTGAAGGAGTTCTAACTTTCTGGTTTCAGTACCGAACTGCTGCCGAAGTGTCTACTCGTTGTAAATCTTTGTCAAATCAATCAATAGACAGTTTAAAGTGTATATCTAGCTGAATTGGACTTGATACGTTTGTTTCCGCCTCTCGTATTGAGCAAAAACTCTTCTGAACGACTCGTTCGGGTTAGAAAACGATCCTTCAATAACGGACTTATGTTTTACATAAACCATGTAAAGGTCTTTACTAAATTAAAAGTAGGTTACTTACAAAATGATCTTGATGTAGATGCCCTTTAGTTTATTGAAGAAAGGAGGTTTTGTGATTATAATTTTTCAGAGAATTACCTTATTAAAAAGAATACCACATTAGTAGCTTAACCAAAAAGTGTAGTCTTTGTATTCTTATAAAAAAGACCCAAACTAAGTCCAAAGCGTGCACGCCTGAATACACACCCCATTTATCTCAAATCTTGTTTCGTTAATTAACCAAAACCGAACCGTAACTGACTTCATAACCAATTAACCGTAACCAAAGTTGGATTATAATTATGGTTAAGAAAATTCCATAACCAAAACTATTAGTTATGATTATGGTTAATAATAAAAACCGAACTAAACTGACTATGCTCACCCCTAGTTTAACCTGTAATTCACTTCCAGTTACGACATGAATAAAAATTTAGGCGAATATCTTTTTTTGTTAATGAAACATCAAAGCTTCATTGCCTCATACACCTTCATAACTCATAAGCTTAAGCGACAAAAACGTTTAGCATTCTAGAAGATCCTAACACAACATTCTAGAAACTAGACTATTTGCAACAGAGAATATAAAGAAAATAATTTTTTTTATATCATCAAATGGTTTAGCTTGACCAAGATGGTTCACCTAATTGAGTATAAGACATTCAACTTCGGCAAATAAGTGTGTGGATTAACCATCCAAATACTTCGTATTGTTCTGTTGAGCAGGGGCAGAGATAGTGTAGAAGCAGGGGTAGCACGGGCTATCCCTCAACTCCGTCTATGTAATGTACTTTTTTGTTTTATACAAATAATACCCCTAATCCCAAAAAAATGGGATACCCCTAAATTTTTGGGCTAGATCCCCCACTACGGTTGAGTATCTAGATATATGTTACAATTATTTGTTAAATTTTATTCATCGCAACATCATTCAATATTGAATCTAAACTCTACACTATAACTATATTTATTCTTCACATGTTTCCTCTGATGGTAATAGAGTGATGGTATCTATACATCCCCCAAAATTTTTGTACATCTCTCAATACGAAACGTATAGCCAAATATGCTTCCTATAGGGTTTAAACGCATTAAATGCGACACCAATAGGAACCGTATAGGGCAATACGATTCCTATTGGTATGATGTACCACGATACGCTTTGACATGAAGGCAGTTCAGAACTGAAAAGGTCTAAAAAGTGACCCCAATAGGAAGTGTATGGGGAAATACGATTCCCATAGGTCTGAAAAGGTCTGGGAGTCATATAGGAAGCGCATAGGGTAATATGGTTCCCCTGTCAGTAAAGTATAGGAAGCGTATAGGGTAAAAAGTTGACTGCCCGGTGGCCCATTGTAACCCCCGCGAAAATTTCGAGCCTTTAAAAAACTTTTCTAGTTCTTTCATAAGTATTTTGATAACCGATATTTGAACATATTGATTTTAACGTAACGTAGATTCCAGATGAAGATATAAGTTACACATACCCTAAATACTCTTCATAAAGCCTAAGTAATAAGTTAGAGGGGTTAAAATGTCAAAAAGCTGATAATACAAGTCAAGGTACTGAAAATGTCAAAACACAAAATTCTGCCGCCAGGGGTTTCCAATCAGAATGTAAGGCTTTATAAACCATATTATACGAGATCCTTCACTCGTTTGGTTAATAAACTACATTTTATCCATTCTTCTATTTAAGCCACGATACACACTAACTATATAACAATCTAATACATTAGGAAACACTTGATCTTTGCATACACGATTGAACAAGACATCTATGCAAACCTGTGAGTACATAGTTCCCCTTTTTTATGTTTTTAAATGTTTGGGGGTGATTCATATGTGCCTATTATTATTTTCAAGATTTCAAAACATTATATATATATAGTACACTTTCAAGTAGTATGAAACTTGATGGTGCGTTGAACTCGACAATGGTACATCCATTAACTTTGATCAGGCCGACCGGTAGTAGATTATAGCGCCATAGAATTGGCAGTCCCATTTTCCCACTTCCTAGGTATATTTGGAAGTTCCTCTGGGAATGACCGAATTCGAGAAATCCAAAATGATAGACCCTTTTTAGGGATTATCCGACAGTCTACACAGGCTTGAATGTACTCGCCATGAATTTGACCACAAAACCTATTTAAGGTTCAAGGCTACAAAGATTTACTTATAAAATCAACTCGTGTAGTTGGTTAACCCTATTTTCAACACAAAACTTGTAGTCATGAATTTGACCACAAAACCTATGTTACTTACCAGCATTCATTGTTAACTTTATTTACACATATATTTCAGGTGTTAATACGTGCGATGATTATTTAAGTATGCTACACGTAGGAACAGACTCGGGCCTTAGTCTTCTTTAATTTAAAAACAATTAATTGAAATCTTTGTATTGAAAAACAATGTAATATAATGAAACTTTAGTACCATGTGTTATGAGACATTTGTAACGTAACTCCCCGACGTTTCCGCCGCTGGTTGTTTTTACGCGGTCGAGGTGTTACAGATTGGTATCACAACACTGGTTATAGAGAATTAGGTTATTAGAATTCTTTTGAACTACACTATAACCTTCCTAGGGACCCAAACATGAGTTATCATTAGGATCTCTATCCTAATCCCCATCCTTGCCAAAACTATTCTATAACTTCCAAATCATCTAGTCTTAGGTGATTTATCTTAAATCTCTAGACTTTAAGCCTCAAAATGTTTTCAAAAAAAAAATCTCATATCGGGTTCTGATAATGTGAGCACATGCAATCTGGAAGGGTGAATGCCTGTACTCTGAGTTTTCTGTCTAAGGCTAGAGTGTTCGTACAAATCCATATATTCGGATCACTCACTCTTACCTGGGAACTCTTGGGGTGAGTGTCCACTTATAGGCTAAAGCATGTCTTCCCAAAACATTAAGAAAACCTATCTACCTTGTTTAGTCAGCCGTTATCAGAACATTACAACCCTTGTGTCATTGCTTCACCATATTACCTTCTATAATATGTTTTTAACGAAAACCTCTGAAACGAATTACATGAAGCCTCGCAACTCTTTGTATTCCTATTGTGTTCTCAAGTATACTCCTTTGTTTACTTCTCTCTTGTATTTACAAAATTTTTATTGTTTGGACGAAAATTTTAAAAGTTTACTATTTACATATATTCTTTATTCAAATAATTCAATTACATAATTTTTAAAGATAAAAGATTTAGAAATTGAACAAATCATTAACTTGGTTTGTATTTTCTCATCCAAAATTAAAGAAAAAACTCATCTATCAAGCACTCCTTTTTTCAAAACAAATTTGCAACCATTTTTCCTAAATCCGAAAACAATAGTTTTTTTTCTTACTCACAAAAATTAAATTGTTCACTTCATTACCTTATTCTTTTGATACCCCATGAATCTCACTCAATTTCTCTTGAATCCGTCCTTATTCCTTAATATCTTCCTCGATGCAACAGTACTCGAAGTTCTGAATTTGGCTACTATAATCATCCAACAACTAGCTGTGATATCCCCAACTTTTGTGACTCAACTCAATCATGCAAATGCAGGCAATGATAAAAAAAAATGTACCACACCTTGTAATTTCAAACAATTCATTTCTACTAACCCTATCAAATACTTTGGGTCATTTGGCTAACGCTTTTCGTTTTTCTTCTACACTACCAAGTCCAACTTTTGCAAATCTTGTTCAGCTTGTCGCACATCCTCCACATACGTTAACTATCTGTCCCTTCTATCCATATGAAACCTGCTTCAACTGTGGTGATCCTAAACACTTGAAACATGTGACATTTGTGCTTTTCAATCATTATACAATTCCGAACAATTTCAAATTCAATGAAATCTTATGTTTCATTTCCGGGATTGTATAATTACATGTGACATTTCCACGTTTTAGTCCTTGTAGAACTTCAAACTCTCAAACCTTTTCTGAAGTGAAATCATAAACTATTACGCAAAGCATAATCAGTTTAACAGGATGTACACTCCAGAACAATGACATAAGCTAAACATACCTAAATACCCTTTACGTAATTTAGAAATAAGTTTTGAGGGGTTCGTGTCACACCCCGATTCCCGGTGGGCCCGGATGGGTACAGTCGTGACGGTTAGATAACAGTTATCACAATATAATGATATGCAACGGAAGTATTGGAGTGAAATAAAAAAAACTTGAATATATAAATGTATTACAAGTGTTCGATACAAGCCCACAGGCAGGATCTAAATAAACAGAGCTTTAGACATCACAGGCCTTAAGCATCAGGAATTGCAAATTCCTTAGCCTTCATTCTAGCCGACCCGTATTCCCAGCCTATAATAACGTTCGGTACCTGCGGTTTAACCTTTTGAAAATACATCAGCCAAATCTGGTAAATACAATTAACTGACTCTTTGGAAAACAGTTTTTCGAAGAGAGTTTTATACATAGAGAAAACCCGTAGGTGATCTTTTAGAATATTTCTTGGGATTTATTCTTATTACCAGATTTACATACTTGATTAACCCATTGGGTCGTCCGGAGACGGTACCATTAACCCCCAATCATTTCAATTATCAATTAAAACGGAATAAACCAGACTTTTACATTTTTGCGCAGTCATATGTGACTTACTTATGTAATACCCGCTCCAAGTGGCATAATTGCCATCCTAAGCTTAAAGACTAAAATAAGTTAAGAGTATTTACCTTTCTGCTAGCTTCCAATCAATAAGATTATAATTTGGCAAAAAGCTGCAAGTCTAAATACTATTGACCCAAGTCTGATTATCTAGGGGGTATTATAGTCTGGAATGAACAGATTTAATATCTGTTAGAATGTACACGGGCCAAAGGTAGTCCTTTTAGATATGACCCGATACTTAAGAATAGGTTCGCTAGATTAAGCGTATACCAAATAGAATGTGGTTTAAACCCAACAAGTACTAGGACTTGTATAATATGGGTAAACAAAGTACATTCTGGATTTTGAAGTGAAAATGATAAGGTTAAACCCGTTTCGGTAAACTTATTTAAACTAGTTACGTAAGTCTAACCGTACGTGCATAAGTGATATCGGGTAACCGAATGAGTCATGAACAAGTTCCATATTCCAATAAACTTTAAACAAGTTTTAATATCAGTAGGGAATCAACTTGTATGCCCGTTAAGGTTTTAAAATCAAACTATGCCTTATAAGGGTGTTTTGGTCATTTAGCGACGTATAAAAGGAACTTGCTTATAATTTGATGTTACGACCACAAACATCTGTGAAAACACTTCATTTATGATATAATATCAGTAGGATATCAAACATATGTGCACCATAGGGGCATTTTGGTCATTTCACACATAGTTTTAAAAGTTAATTTGGGATCTTGAGTTTATAACATGTACCTACTATAAAAACATTTTAGATAAGTTATAATATCAGTAGGTAACAAGTCTTGGTTGGTAAATATGGTTAAAAACCATACTACGCGCCGAAAAGGCGTTAAAGTCGTTAAATGACGATATTCGCGATGTTTTATGAAAACTGATGTTATGACCAGGTTTATATGATCAAGATATGCTATTTAGTATAACACGCCTGTAGGTAAAAGGTTTTATATGAAGATTATGCTTTAACACCATTTTATGTGCCATAAGGGCATTATCGTCATTTAAGAACGTAATACAAGAACTTGTATGTAAACTCAGTTTATATTCTGATTGATATCTCAAAATATCCTAATTATGATATTACATCAGTAGGTAATGAGTTTGGTATAAGAAATTACGTTTAAAATTGTTCTATGCGCCGAAAGGGCATTTCGGTCACTTTAAGCGTAATTTACGATATTATATGAAAACTTGGTTTATGATCAGATTTGTAATATCAAAATATGTTAAACATGTTAACATATTAGTATCTAAGTCATTTGAAAGTTCATTTGTGATTTAAACCTTATTTTTACTAAAAAGGGCAAAATAGTCAAAGTATGGCGTATTAACGGAAACTTGCATAAAACTCAGATTACTATTACGATCGTGTAATATAACCTCAGAGGATTATGCTACATCATATTACAATCATAACGTAACCATAAATCAGTAGCATACTAGTCTAATTTGATTCATAATCGAATGTCAAAGCAGAAGTCAAACTTCGCGACTTTCGGTTGCGAACCGACCTTAAAACTGGAATTGATGAGCCGAACATGTTTACACATGTTCTAATAATTATTACCAAGTTGTTTATGTGTTAAAACATATTTTAGAACACCTTTAAACTCAGATCGTAATTATTTCAGAATCTGACCCATTGACTTTTTAAAACATTAATATGTTGACTCGTCAATTGACCAAGCAAACGTGATTCTTAGGAGGTGCCCTTTTGAGGGATTAACACCTACCTAATTCCGATCACGTAGCCATGTTCGTTGCGAGAAAAGCTGGACCATTAAGGTCCAAACCGAAAGTCAAAGCATTTATTGAAAATGCTCGACTTTCGGCTTTAAAAGCCTATAAAATGAATAAGCCATGAAAGGAACACTTACAAGTGGTCCTAGGGACTGAATAAAACTCAAAGGAAATTCCCAATTGCTTAGGATCCTCCACAAGAGAAGTATAGGAAAGAAAGAAGGAAAGGTGCAAGTTTTTCAAAGAAACCAAGCACATATTTATAGTGTTGGAAGGATTTGTGGATGATTTACAGGTGTTAGAGGCTTCCTAGGATCACTACAAGTGTCCTAATACGTGTACAATACAACCTACAAGCCCATAGATTCGATTTGGAAGTTTTAAGTTGCTTGGTGTGGCTTCCAAGCATAAAATCGACCTACATGTCAACCTTAAGGACCGTAAGGTCAACTATTTGTGGTCCGTATGGGTTGGTATTCAGCAATACAACTTTTACTTGTTGACACGTTTGGCCCCTAAACTTCCAAACTTTCATGTATCGTCAATTATAGTATAAAAATCCATCCTTGGCCAATATTAGGCTCACCCAAGAGTATGACTAAGCATCATAAAACTTTCGGTTCGTTAAAAGGTCATTCAGAGGTATAAATTAACATGTTGACGCTTTTAACCCCTTTAACTTGCAAACTTGCGTGTATTATCACTTAATGGCATAAAAGCCCTAAATGGGCAATATTAGGCATTCCCGAGAGTATGATCGAACATCATGAAGCTCTTGGTTCGTTAAAAGGTCACTCAGAGGTAAGAATTTACCTGTTGATGTTTTTAACCCTTCGTCGCGCAAACTTTCAAACAATTACGCAAACGGTTCCTCTCGTCTAACAAGTAGCTCATTTGAGAATAGTGACACCGTGTAAGGTCACTCAGAGGCATAGTTTTAGCATGTTGACACCTTTAGTCCCTTCATATACATAGTTTTCACTTTTAACAAAAATAGCCCCTCTTAGCCAACTTTAGGCACAATTAGGATTAGGGACATGTGTCAATACATTATTTGAAACGATTTTATGAGGTGTTACATCCTCACCCCCTTAAAAGAAATCTCGACCTCGAGATTTGTTCAGAGTAATACGGTTAGTTCCGTATCATAGTAGGTTTCAACCTCTCAAGAGTATCATGGGCCACAATGGGAATCCCATTTCACATTTACAAGGGAAACTTGGAACTTTTAAATTCCATGGTCCATAATGGACAAGGATTTTCAAAAAACCTTAAGCTCAGTTTAAACGTCATGTCGAAACATGACAAGTGCTTATCAGCTAAACACTTTGATGGAATTTTCCAGAGATAAGAGTATATTTAGTATCTTAATCCGATACTACAAACAACAGTACTCCAAAAGAAGATTTGAAGTTATCCTTCTATAGCTTAACTTGTCGGAATTATAATTTTCCTTAATTGACAAGAAGCATCGACTCAGTAAGTCTGTCGACTATAATTCACATCACGTCGTTGCCGTGATTTATCTTAGGTAACTGGGAGATTAGACCCGTTGTTACCGTTTCCCAATTCTATGTGGGATTTTCCAGTTCATTATGGAGACCACAAATGGTCTACGATGTTCGACTCACTTGCGAACATTCTAAACATTAAGCTTCCTAGGTGGCTATGGACTTCTTATGTCCATCCACACAAAGGTCTTTAGTTTTCGACTATTACTCGTCAGATTTTACTTGTGTCATGTGGAAGACACATCCTCCATTCACTCACTTGGATACCTTAAGCATAAAAGCTTCTTCGGGCAATCCATAATGTTTGTTCTTCCCCAAATGGTGAGTATATCACCAGATGGGGATTTAATTTTGATATGTTTCTTACTACAGACAAAGTGGATTTGGTTTTTGCACTAACCAATCCATGTCTAAGAACATATCGAATCCCGCAGGATTTATAGATAAAATATTATCAAAGAAAAATTGCTTTGTGAAGGATATATTATATGTGAAACCATCTAAATTGGCCACTTGATTTTATAAATAATATTTAAGCCTTGAAAGGACAGAATTAAAATTTTATAAAATTTACAATCGATGAAGCTCTAACTAGCTCTAGGGTTTAAAACAAGTTTCTAGTAATTAAATCATTTACGGGAAACATATCCGTAATGATACGTCTTGAACTGCTTCTGCTGTAGCAGATTGGAAGGCTCAAGCAGTGCCTTTCTTGCCATCAGTGGCCTTGTTCTTCACGTCAGTCGCCCTTTTTGGGCAGCGAGTCTTTATATGCCCTTTCTCGCCACATCCATAGCAGGTGGCATCTTTCAAATTTTTGCATTCATGAGACTTGTGGTCCATCTCCTTATAGATGCCACAACCCTTGATCTGCTCACGGAGACATTTTTCGAAGTGTTGCTTCCTGCAGGTTTTACATTTGGGTTTTGCCTCATTCGGCTTGGATTGGTTATAACTCGGACCAGTCTTACCCTTTTTGTAATCCTTACTTGGGGTATCATCACACTTTTGCTTGTGATCCTCTTTGGCCTTAATCGCCTTTGCTCTTATTTCATCTTTAGTGAGAGAAAGAGCCAGATCCACAACAGATCTAAAAGTAGTAGGTGTGGAGGATTTAACCATCCCTTTGATTTCTCGAGCGAGTCTTCCAATAAACCGCGCAATGCGCTTAAGCTCGAGGGTAATTAAATACAGCACGAGTCTTGATAAGGAGTTGTATTTAGATACATAGGCTCGACACTCGAGGCCTTTAATGGTCAGCTTTAGAAAGTCAGATTCGACTTTCTCCACCTCGTGAGGTGGGCAGTAAGTCTCGCGGATCAATTCCATGAACTTAGACCAAGTTAGGTTGTACATTGCAACCTTGCCAGTGGATTGGATCAGTGCCTCCAAGTCAGGACATCCTCCTTGAAGGATTGGGACACGTATTTAACAGTGTCCTTGGTGGCACAACCGCTTATATCAACAATGGTTTCCATTTCATCCAACCACTTTAGAGCATCAATAGCTCCATTCTCACCAGTACAGTCATGGGGTTTACAAGAAACAAAGTACTTATATGTACACCCCTTCTTAGAGTCATGTGACTCAGTTTTCTTAATACTCTGATCACTCTTAGTTGAGGAGAAAGGAGTCTTTTCAGTCTTATAAGTATTAGAATGGGGTTTAGAAACAGATTCATCTTTCTGTACTGATGGCTCTGGCCCTTTAAGTGTGGCCATAAATCCAGCCAGGGCTTTGCCGACTTCGTCGGCAATCAGGGATCGAAGACGATTCTCTTCATCATCACGGTTTTTGTAAGGACCTGCCAAAATGCCCCAAAACGACCCGTAAGTAAAAACCCGGACCCCTGAAACCCTAATGTGCATGAAAAACCAAGAAAATATGAAATCTGGTTTTCACGCGGGCCGCGTAAAACGTAAGCTTCGGCTTACGCGGGCCGCGTCAACTTAAAGTTGACCGGATAAGCGTTCCGGGCCATGTGTCACACACGTGGCGACCCTACTCGTGACACACCAGCCCTACACGTAGGATAGGGGCTCTCGCAGGCCGCGTAAAAGCCATGTTAAGGCTTACGCGGGCCGCGTAAAACTTAAAATGTTGCTATAAGTAGCCTGTGCATGGGACTTGCTTCTGTATTCGAAATTTTAGTTTCAAAAGTCCATATTCTGCTGAAAAACGAGTATTAAGGGGTCACGACACTGCTACGATACAGGGTATTAACTCGATCACTGCTACGATACAATGTCCGATCGATTGAAACCGATCCGATGGATGTTTAAGTGCTGCCCAAATCAGGGCTATACTTTGTCATTCGTCGTGAGGGTTTTGATTTCGTGAGCTTATCGTAAATGTTGTATTAAGTTACTGACCTAGTTTCGTGTGCATTGTTGTTTAAATTAGGTTATCAGGCTTATCAGTAGGCTAAACTCTGCCCAACTAAACTTGCAATGTGAGTCATTCTCTTTTATCAACAATGTTTTACAATACTCAAATTATTTTCAAAAGTTATAATTACAGGGATTAAGTCATGGTTATCTTGAATCACTGGCTAGTGGGGTATTGTGCACATTACTAATCTCTCACGGTTAGGTTTACCAACCTAACAATGATAATCATCACTACTCGGGTGAAAGGACCCAATAGTGGTATGACCATCGTCACCAGGGTGTGACACGGCGCCAGATAACAATAAGATAGTAGCCATTGTAATCGCTCTTATGCTGTAATCTATAACTAATGTGTCATTTTATTTAACCTGAATGACTCGTCAGTATTTCCCCGCTGATAAAATATTTTTAAACATGTTTCAGGTTACTTACTGTGAATCAAGGAAAAGTGCTACGGAGCACTAACAAGCTTGAATTGGTGGCTCAGTAAAATAAATAAACATCTTTTGTAAAACAAGGGATTTCCTTGTGAAATTCCCTTTACTGTAAATTATGGGGTTTGTCCCAAATTATGAAATAAAATAATTGGGCATTTTCAAGTTTTAAAAGATCCTGTTAAACTTCCTCTGTCAACTCAAATAATAAATACCACGGGTTTCTGTCCCGCGGCTCCTGGACCAGGTAACACCGGGACGGGGGCCGTGACAGAAAAAGGTGGTATCAGAGCCACTGATTTAAGCAAATTAAGTATTTAGAAATACTTAATTTTTTTTCTGATTGCCATTCTGTGATTCTATGAAAATTTAATTTACAAAATTTTAACCTAGAATTTGTGTGTTTCTTCATGTATGCTAACAGCATGAATGAACTATCAGAAGCACTTCAAAACTTTACTATCCATACCACAGATATGGATACCACAGGAAACCCATCTGGCTATCTGGCGGATACGGAGAAACCACTGACCTTCCAGGCCCAGTCGCAAGAGAAACCAAAGCCGAAAAAGAGAAGAAGACTCGTAGGCTGGAGGCGTATGCGTAGGAAGAAACCAGCGGCATAGAAGATTATAAAGACTGAGAATCCAAAGGATAAAGGAAAAGGAAGGGAAATCGGGGAAAGTTCAGGGCAAGCCCAGGAAATGCCACTATGGGAGGAGCTGGATCGCAAACTGGCAAATAGTGACCTCATCGGACCTGCCAATGAAAATCTCTTCAATTACCCAATTGAATCCCAACTTCCAGTTAATCTAGAGCCTGCTATCCCAGATCCTATTGTAAACCCCCGACCCCTACAAGGAGAGCTGGAAGAATGGTGGACCACTGACTGGCAGTTTCAGAATCTCTTGAATAACCCTAACACCTTTTTCCCCCCAGTTTGACCCTGAGCCTGCACCAAACCCACCTATGAGCACAGAAAACTTGGCTGAACTTCGTCACTACGGTGAGGAACTGGTGGACGCAGGGAATCGAATCCGAGAAGTGGGGGAACTGATCTCATGGAAATACGACGAGAGGGAGCGTCGTTTCTGAGATGCCAGCTGACTATGGTTATGTGGTTGTAGGAATGTGTGTTTAATAATACAATAATAATAAAATAATAATAAATAACTTAAAATAAAACTTTTGTAATATATCTGGTGTGTACGGATGCATACTAAAATATATAAAATATGAAAGTCGCAAAGTCGACAATTTTGGCTATACGTGTTGACGTGATTATGTGCGATTGTTTTATTGTGTTTGATTGTTAATTATTTTGTGCGAATAACTTATATATATTAATTACCAGATGGAACACGCTGGTAATGAACCAGATAACGAGGTTAACCAATCCGAGCAAAACAATGAAGATCACTTTCTTAACAGACAAGATATAGAAAATATTGTTGCTCAAGGAATAGCCAATGCTATTCCAGTAATCCTTGCTGTTGCCCGAAATCCAGTTGAACCTCCACCCAGCAAACGTACTCGTGATGACAATTTCAGTAATAGTGTAAATGGAGGCAGTAACAATAATGATAATGATGTAATGCAAGCCCCATTTCTTAAGAAAATGAAAGCTGCAACGCCTGGTTGCACTTACAAAGAATTTCTTGCCTGTAAACCAATCGAATTTGCAGGCAATGAAGGGGAAACTGCAGCACTGCGTTGGTTAGAGAAAACCGAAGCGGTAATTAAAATAAGTGAATGTGCCGAGGAAGACAAAGTCATGTACACGTCGCATCTTTTTAAAGAAGGGGCACTAGAATGGTGGAACACGGTATTACAAGCCAAGGGAAGCGAAGTGGCTTATGCCATGAATTGGGAAGAATTTAAGAGACTAGTAGAAAGAAAATTCTGTCCCGAATATGAAAAGGAATAAATGACAAATAAGTTCCTAAACCACCGAATGGTGGATGTTGATTGTTGAGGGTATACTTCGACATTCTTCGAGTATGCTAGAATTGTACCTACCCTGGCTTCACCAGAACCGGTACGTATGTTGGTGCACTGAATGCCTGTTAACTATGTCTTATCAAGTCTTGTGTCTAGAAAGAATGAATGAGCACACAATAGATTAGAAATTAGGGTTTTACATGTTTATCTACGGTGTTTCTCTTGAAGGGGTTTCAAGGCAAGTTCAAGTGAAACCTATTGATTAGCTTTCTCTTGAACTGATATTGTGCATATTCAAGAGAAACCTATTGATCAGCTTTCTCTTGAACTAGTTGTGTGTCATTTTCAAGAGAAACCTAGAGCCTATATATAGGAGAGTGTGTCATTTGAAGAGAAACATGTATGGTGTTTGTGTGTGAGTCGAGGTGCTACCGAAATTTTGTTAGAAATTGATTGTAAAGACTCAGAATTGATTAATAGAAGATAAATTGAAAGGAACAAAGCTGTTGTGACTTTGTATACGTTGATTCCGCCTTCGTATTCGAAGATGAACTGCCTTAACTGACTTTTAGGGTCACGCAAACGGTCCAACAACTTATTTCTCGCTATATTTGGGGTTTGATTAGCGAGATTCGCGATATTGCCAAAGCTGCGAGACCTCGCACAATTGACGATGCAGTAGAGTTAGCCAACACCTTAACTGATGGGCTGGTACACACAAGAGAAGAAAATCGGAAAAAGGAAGTGGCCTAAAAGATTACCCAAGGATTCCGTGTGGGTAATAGTAATAATTTCAAGAAAAAGGGAACCGAGCAATCTTCCACTGCTCCATTTTGCAGTACCTGTAAAAGAAAGCATTTTGGAAGATGAAAAGGGTATTGCAATTTCTGTAAAATTCCAGGGCATCAAGAAGAGGATTGCAGGAGGAAGAAATCAACAATCTGCTTCAATTGTGGAGAAGCTGGACATTTTAGACCAGACTGCCCCAAATTGGTCAAACCAGCTGACAACAAAGCCAAACCTGCAGAAGGAACTACCAAAAAGAATGCAAGAGCATTCCAGTTGACTACCCAAGAAGCAGAACTCATCCCAGATGTGATAGCTGGTACGTTTCTAGTTCATGACGTTTATGCAAAAGTATTATTCGACTCTGGTGCAAACCAAAGTTTTTTAAATATTTCATTCTGCCAAGCTCTTCAACTACCCTTAACCAACCTTAGACAAATTTTTACTGTCGAAACGGTAGATGGGAATTCTGTTAACATAAATAAGGTCTTGCGAGAAGAAAATATAGAACTCTTAGGCCATAAATTTTCTGCAAACCTGTTACCTATGAATTTAGCTGGATTCGATGTTGTGTTAGGAATGGATCGGTTAGTAGCCAACCATGCTCGAATCCTTTGTGATAAGTGTTAGGACCGGTTTGACTCCGAAACGATTGCGAAACGAACGTGAAACGTGCGGAATCCGTACACGAACGTGACCTAAACACACATGACGTAATATAAACGTGATTCTTTGATAAAATCTGATAACGTACAGCACCTGAATCACAAACAATAAACTTTCTCTCTCTAGCTTTCTCTCTCTAGCCTCTAGCTCTCCAAGATATGAAAATGGCAAAAAGTTCTATACTAGAAGCCCTAGAGATCTATTTATAGGTCAAGGCATTTAATGAGGTTTCCCATTAATTACAGTTATGCCACCTTGCCTTTTTTACTAACTAAACTAAAATAACAATGTAACTCTCGTTTTCTTCAGTTTTCCATTACAAACTAGATTGACGGAGGCGATAGACAGATAAATGCACTAACAGACTCCCCCTTGGATATTGCTGTAGTCAATCTGTAGTCAAGCTCGTAGCGTCTTTTCTTTCTCTTTCTCTCTTTGAATCTTCTCGAACAGAATCCCGATGGATCTGTCTTCAGTTTCAGCTTTTCCTCTTTTCTTCATCAGGCTCCCCCTTTCGTCAAGCTTCCGTGCTTTGGGATCGACACCTTGCTTTCCGTATACAAGCTCCCCCTTGCTTTGAGCTCGTCTTCAGACTCCCCCTTAGACTCAGCTTCCGGGATCGTAGTCTGGACTATCATCTGCAATTTCTCAAGCATTTATAAGTAACAGCATTTTGAATTTTCAATCAATCTCTAATCCACTCCCCCTATCAACAAACTGTATAGATTTAGCAGTATTAAAGAATCCAACTCCCTCACAGTTAATTATCCAAGTTCAAGTTAATGACCTTGGAGATATCACAAACTGTTTTTGAATTTTTGATTTTAAATCAAGTTTCAATTTAATGAACTTGTTTTATTTTCAGAAACACAATCAGCATACTTAGATTTTAAAACTCAGCACTCAGACATCAGTTGTCGAAAATAAAGCAGATATCAAAATCTTTTTGTATTTTCTGAAAATATAAAGCAATAAAGAAATATGTACAAACATATTTACAAACAATATTTTTGTTTGAGTATGCGTCAGAGGATCATATCAGTTTCCGACAAGTCACAAGTACCGTTGAGCTTTTTAACACTTTAAGAATTAAACAATTCACTTAGATTGTCGATATACTGATCCACTTAAATTTTCATACAAATTTCAACTGATTCAGGATACGAATTAGGTATTTTAGGAACTTAAACTCATTCATGTGTCCCACCTCTTGAATATACTCCCGTATCCAGATCCCAATATTCAGTCTTACAGGTGAGTATACCTAGATGATATCTGTCAGGGGTTAAATGCGAGGGCCGTGAGAGCTCAGGTCGATCTTTCGATACGCAGAGAGATGACGGCTTCGACTTTTTGGTGTGTCCCCTTTAGAGGATCTTTTTTACAACAGCCATGATTAGCATTTTTCAATGTTTCATCATTTTTTAGCTGAGGGTGGTGCTATATTTCAAGCAATGCAGAAAGTATTCTCCGGGGACTAGGTCAGAAATTCCTTTCAGCAGAAGTCCCGGGATAATACCCCAGATATCACTAAGCATAAAGACCTAGTATCTCAGAATAAGGGACCTTTCAAACGAGATTTCAGGGGTTACCTATATATCCAAGTAGTGTTCCCCACAAAATAAGTAAGTTTGAATTTATGTTTATATCCCGAAAAAGTTTACTAAATGTGTGAAAACCTATCGACACATCCACGGTGAGATCGTTTAACACATTTAAACTTTCCATTTCTTTAGCGTACTGTAACCGTCTACTGATGTACTATCATTTCCTCTTTTTACGCAAAAACTCAATTTTTGAATTTTATCATGTTTTTGACTTTTTCAAATTTTCAAATGTTTTTGTATTTTCTAACAACATTACTCCCCCTAAAATGCAAAATCATATAAAGAAAATTTGACAACCAACACTGATAGCTTTGTCTCGCCATCCATTTTCTGCTTCTCATGCTCTGTTTTGCAGAAAATATAACATACCCCCATGATTTACAACCCATTGATCTTAACAGTTTGAAAACCGTTTTTCAATCTGATGAAAGTAATCATGTTTGTTCAGCCGTGAGGGTTTCGGCATATTCAATCAACATACATTCAAACCAAATCAAAAACAACATATTTTTGGTTTTTCAAATTTTAACAAACTAAAATCATATTTTTGGTTTTTAATTTTTAGGGTTTTTGAAAATATTGTTTATTTATTTACAGAAAACATATAAACTTCCTGTTTTAACCAACACAGGATCCAGCAACAGCCTCCTCTCCTTGTTGTGCCAGGCTGCTCCAATCTCCATTCTCACAATCTTCAGAATTGTTGAGCACCTGCACAATCAGCTAACTGAATTACTTGAACAATTTAGCCCAGGTCTGTTGAACCTTAGGCATTTCAACACAATAATTCTCATTCAATGCTGGAAATTCTTTGTCATTTTTCACAAAAACTTTCTCAATTTTAACTTCAACTTTCTCATCTTTTACCAAATCAACATGTTTCTTAACACTCCATGTTTGACCTTTTGGTGTTCCTCGTTTGTAAAAATGTGAATCTTTTTGAACATTTTGATTTTGAACAACAACTCTTGGTTTCCAAAACTCTTGGGGTTTTGTCATATCAACTGTTGTTTTCCAACTCTGTGTTGTTCTGAATCTGGGTGTGTGAGAATTCCAGTTCTGTCTAGAATCAAACCTGTTCGGGTCTGATTTCCAGTTTTGTTTCTCAGCATCAAACTTCTTTTTGTCAACATCCACAGGTTTTAGATTAGGACACTTGCGTGCAAGATGTCCTTTTTGATCACATTTGAAACATGTTCTCATGGACACATCTTTGACTTGTGGTTGTTGTTTTTGCTTTTTAGCAAAAAATTCATCATTAGACTGTTTCATTTTGAGTTCTTTTTCTTTTTCTAAACTGCCTCCTTGAACAAAAATCATTTTTGTCTGAAAATTCGGCATCTCATTTTTATTTCTATTCTGTTTCTTCTTAAAACCCAACCCAGCCTTCATGTTCTTCTTTTTGAAACCAGATTTGTTATACGAACCTGTATGACTCTTACCAACAAACTTTGAAATCTCAGACTTCTCAATCTCAACCATTTTGAAAACTTTGTCAACCTTTTCTGAAATCACATTCTGAATCGGGAATACAACATCTAAGAACAATTTGTCCGATCCAATCATGGTATAAACCAATCCTTTTGAATCATCATTCAAATTTTCCTCGGATTTTGTGTTTTTCAGATAAACATCATGAAGATTTCCTTCATTTTCATCCTGTGATTCAGATTTACCTGTATCAACCGACTCTTCTTCCAACACACTTTCAACGACTTTACCTACCACCTCTGAATCATGAGAATCATCAGATTTGGAATAGGTTATGTCAATGTTGTCTGGCAATTGATCTACCATGTTGAAAGCTTTTTCGACCTTTTCCTCATCATAAAATGCAAATTTTCCCGGTGGTGGAACTTGATGAAACTCTGAGCCAATGCCTTTCTTATTCTGCTCAGACTCACCATCACCCGGTTTTATATTGAAAATTCTTTCAAGCACATATGACGACACGTGGTAACTCTTTAACTTGTTGTTATCCTGTTCTAAATCAGCAATCTGTCGCTTCAATTTAGCAACATCCTCAATATAGGAATTAACAACATCTTGTTTTATAGAATACATTCGTTTAAGCTCTTTGGTTGTTTCAGACATATAATTCATTCTTGATTGAGCATATTTCATTTCGTCTTTTACTTTATCATATGACTCTTTTGTAATGTGATATGATAATTTCATTGAGTCATATTCCTTTTTCATTTCTTGACAAGCAATTTCTTTTTGTTCACATTCATTTGTCATTTTCAAAACATTTTCTTTCAAAACTTCATTTTCTTTCTCTAATTTGTTACATTTTTCTGAAAGTTTTTCATCATTTTCTTTAAAAACCTTTTCTTTTTCTAGCATTTCTTTGCATTTTTCTTTGAAAATATTTTCAATTTTTGTAAACTCAAAATCTCTTGTTTTAAATTGCTCATCTTTTTCAGTACAAGCTCTGCATAGTTCCATGCATTTCTTGCACTGATCAATCAGTTTCAAGTTTTCAGAATCAGAATTTACCTCAGTGATTGGCACTTCGGTGTTTTCAGCAACCTCTGTCTGCTTCAGATCAGCATCTTCTTGCTTCTTTTCAACACTTACTTCATCACCAGCATCACCAACTTCCAAATTCTCATTCTTTTCTTCTTTCTTCACCTCTTTCTTCATCTCTTCTTCAATCTGCTGTTCTTCAGTAACAGCTTTCTTATCCTCTTCATTCACAACAACTTCTTCACTTTTGATTTCCTTTACAACTTCAACTTCAACAGTTTCTGTGTTAACCTCTTCAGCAACTTTCTTCAGATTTTCCACCATTTCTTCAACATTCTTCTTCATCCTCTCTTCATCCCTTTTTCTCAGACATGATAACATGGCATATCTGATATCCTTTTCATATTGCTTAGCATATGAGTCATCTTTCAATACTCTTCTATAGTATTCAGCTCTTAACGGGACAGCAAGAAGAACATCATCGAATATTATGACTTTCCTGGGAACAACCGGTTCTCCTTCTCTGTTATAGTAACATTCTCTCTTTTTATCCCATCGTTTGCTACCAACAGCCATCTCATACTCCTCCTGCATATCATCCATTCTGTTTAAAACCACATTTCTTTCTCTGTAAGTCTTCTCACTTAAGATCTCTTCCCTTGTTTTCTCTTTGATCTCAACTTTTTCTTCATGGACTTCAGCAATGTCTTTGTCTTTGTTTTCCTCTTGAATCTCAGCAACAAGAGCATAATGTTTACTTAATTCTTCCTGTTTGGCTTTAGCTTTGAACCGTTCATCAACAATGTCATCTATTGGAAGAACCTCACTCCAATCATATCCTTCATCCTCGTAAATTACAGCATAAGCTCTTGATTTTTCTCTCGGCTTATCTTCAATCAACTTTGGTTCTTCTCTGCTTCGATGGTAAATTGCCTTTCGATAATAATCATCGTTGAAAGGACGTTCACTTCCTTCACCAACTTCAGAATTTCTGCATTCTCTTTTGAAATGACCCTTTTGCTTGCATTTGAAGCAGGTCACTTTGGATTTATCAAATCCAAGCTTTGTTGACGCACCTCCAAGAGATTGTTTCCCGGTAATCTCCATGTATCTCTAAGCTCTTCGAATACAACTAGCTAAACACCAACGGATGTCAATGAGCTCCATCTCTTCAGGATCAATCTGGTCGTAGTCTTCTTTGGTCAATTCAGAATTTCCAATTTTGCCAGCTACTAGACCTTCATATGACTCCAGAACAGATGCAAGAAAACTCATTTGCTGCTTCGCTGCATTTATGCTCATTGCAGGAGAATTCTTCAGTTTAAGAGCAATGTTGCACAGAATTTCCTCAGAATCATCAGAATTTGTCTTTGAAGATGAATGATATCCAGAATGATGACTTGTTGAAGTTGCTTGTGGTTCTTTCATCTTTTCACCACTGAATGCTGTTTTTGGTGAACCAACGCCTTTGTCAGAAAGCACACTGCTTTTGTAGTACAAGCCAACGTTCTGTTGATGTGAAGAATCAGTCATCTTGTTTTGCTTTTGTAGCTCCAGATCATGACTTTCAATCTTTTCAAACAAAGCATCAAGAGTAATATTATCATACACAACATCATTTTTCAAAATAAAAACAAACGTTTGCCACTGATCAGCTCGTGGTAACGCTTCAATCACTTTATCTATCAATTCCTCTCTTGTTTTGTTTATCTCTAATCTTTCCAATTCAATTTTAAGATGACAAAATCTCTCAATCATTTGCCTCACCGACTCTCCTTTTATGTTATCAAACAGATCAAATTCTTTCTTTAATAAAGCGATTTTGTTCTTTTTAATATGTTTACCCCCTTCAGCTTTAATACGTAAAGCTTCCCAGACAGACTTAGATGACCCGTCATGAGTTAGTAAAGCAAAAATATCGTTTCTGATTGCGGACTGGATCAATGCTATCATTCTCTGTTCAGCTCCAAATTCAGCTTTATCTTCTCTAGTAAACTTCTTGAAAACAAGATCTTCGCCTTTATCATCTTTCGGTTTTTCATACCCATACTCCAGGCAAAACCAACTTTCATGAGCATACGCCTTTGCCCAGTTGATGAAGCGTTCCTTCCACCATGTATAATCATCAATACTATCAAGAGTTGGTGGCTTTGAGTGAGTTCCGTAGAAGTTATCATGCTTGATATTTTCATTTAGCGCCTTCGTGATAGTTTTCGGTGTAACATTTGTAACCTCAGATGATTCGGTTGCGAATGCGTTGTAAAACGTGTTGAAGAATTCCTCAGCCATTATGTAAACCTGAATCAAACAAATAAACACAATCAGTTCAAACAGTATTAAACAACTTGAAATAGACTGACACTCGGTATCCGTGAAATGTTCTCGACACAAAATTTCACTTTTCAAGCGAAATAGCGAACTCAAACGAAATCCCAAGTTGAATTGAAATCAGACTTCAAGCGAAATCTCTTGACCAACAACTTTCAAGCGAAATCAAGTGTTAACCAGTTTGAAGCGAAATCAATTGTTAAGGCTTGAAGCGAAATCAATGACTGATGTCCTGAAGCGAAATCAACTATTCTGACTTGAAGCGAAATCAATTAGTCAATCAGTTGAAGCGAAATCATCACTATTCTGTTCAAGCGAAATAGTGCTGTATGTTACGAACTCAGACACAAAAATTCAGATTTCTCCTAAACGACAAGGAATTTGAGTCTGAAACTTTGTAGGATTGTTTATCAACTATTTTCGCACATCATACTAAAAAATCATCCAATTCGGACCGTTAAATCCCGTTCAATTTGTCGAAAATCCATCAAAAACGTGAAAGAAATGAGTAGATGAAGAAGAAAAGTTGCGATTCAGATCTGAAAACGTTGAAATCTGGTACGAATCTTGTTGTTTGATCAAAGCAATCGAATTCCTGCTCTGATACCACTTGTTAGGACCGGTTTGACTCCGAAACGATTGCGAAACGAACGTGAAACGTGCGGAATCCGTACACGAACGTGACCTAAACACACATGACGTAATATAAACGTGATTCTTTGATAAAATCTGATAACGTACAGCACCTGAATCACAAACAATAAACTTTCTCTCTCTAGCTTTCTCTCTCTAGCCTCTAGCTCTCCAAGATATGAAAATGGCAAAAAGTTCTATACTAGAAGCCCTAGAGATCTATTTATAGGTCAAGGCATTTAATGAGGTTTCCCATTAATTACAGTTATGCCACCTTGCCTTTTTTACTAACTAAACTAAAATAACAATGTAACTCTCGTTTTCTTCAGTTTTCCATTACAAACTAGATTGACGAAGGCGATAGACAGATAAATGCACTAACAATAAGAATTCCATAGAAATTCATACACCCACAGGAGAAGTAGTAATGATTACAGGAGATAAGCCGCATAAGCCAATGAAATTCATTTCAGTAATGAAAGTGGCCAGTTATTCAAGAAAACAAGGGATAGTATATATGATTTCGGCAATCATCAACACTAAAGGTAAGGAACTTAAGGATATTCCGGTAGTGTCAGAATACCCGGATGTATTTCCGAAAGAACTACCAGGATTGCCACCAGATAGGGAGGTAGAATTTAGAATTCATCTAATTCCTGGAACTACACCGATAGCTAAGGCACCTTATCGGTTAGCATCCACCGAAATGCTAGAATTGAAAAAGCAGTTAGATGAATTATTAAGCAAAGGATTCATACAACCTAGTGCATCCCCGTGGGGAGCACCAGTGTTGTTTGTAAAGAAGAAAGATGGTTCGATGCGAATGTGTATCGATTATAGGGAATTAAATAAGGTTACAATTAAGAATCGATACCGATTACCGAGGATTGATGATCTTTTCAATCAACTTCAGGGAGCTAGATATTTTTCTAAGATAGATTTACGCTCCGAATACCATCAGTTGAAAGTACAAGAAGAAGACATACCTAAAACTGCTTTCAGGACTAGGTATGGTCATTACGAGTTTACAGTCATGCCCTTTGGATTAACAAATGCTCCTGCAGCATTCATGGACATGATGAATAGAATCTGTAAACCGTACTTGGATAAATTTGTAATTGTCTTTATCGACGATATACTCATTTATTCCAAAAGTCAGGACGAGCATTGTGAGCACCTACGTGCGCTCTTAACCTTGTTAAGAAAGGAAAAGCTTTAAGTAAAATTCTCAAAATGTGAATTTTGGCTACAGGAGGTGCAATTTTTAGGACACATGGTGAATCACAAAGGTATTCACGTAGATCCCTCCAAAATAGAAGCGATTACCAAATGGAAGGTCCCACAATCAGCTATGGAAGTTAGAAGTTTTCTAGGATTAGCCGGATACTATAGACGATTTATTAAAGACTTTTCTAAGATAGATGTGCCATTAACTAAGCTAACCTGTAAAGTAGTGAAGTTTGAATGGGGATTTAGACAAGAAGAGGCTTTTAAGATTTTAAAGCAAAGATTAACAAACGCCCGAATTCTAGCCTTACCAGAAGGGACAGAAGATTTTGAAGTTTACTGTGATGCTTCTAAGCTAGGATTAGGATGTGTGCTAATGCAACACAAGAAGGTAATTGCATATGCATCAAGGAAATTGAAGAAGCACGAGGAAAATTATACGACTCACGACTTAGAATTAGGAGCGATAATTTTTGCCCTTAAGATTTGGAGGCACTATCTGTATGGAAGTAAGTTTACCGTTTATACAGATCATAAAAGCTTAAGGTATATATTTAGGCAAAAAGAATTGAACATGAGGCAACGAACATGGATGGAAATTCTAAGTGACTACGACTGTGATATTCAATATCACGAAGGAAAAGCAAATGTAGTTGCAGATGCCTTAAGTCGTAAGTATTATGAAAAGCAAAAGCGAGTTCGTGCTCTTAGATTAAATCTACAATTAGATTTAATGGAACAATTGAAGCATATTCAAGAAATAGCAATCAAGGATGATGCTGAAGGAATGAAAGGACGAATAAATGAATTAGAGCAAGGAAGTGATGGAATTTGGAGACTCCATAAGAAAAGGATTTGGGTACCTAAGCAAGGAAATTTAAGAGATAAGATTTTAGAAGAAGCCCATAAATCTAGATATACCATGCATCCTGGTAATAATAAGATGTACCAAGATTTAAGAAATAATTTCTGGTGGATAGGAATGAAAAAGGACATAGCTAGATGTGTTTCTAAGTGTCTAACTTGTTCACAAGTTAAGGCAGAACACTAGAAACCTTCAGGGTTACTTCAACAATCAGAAATGCCTGTTTGGAAATGGGAACTAATAACCATGGACTTTGTTACTAAGTTACCCAAAACCAGAAAGGGTAATGACGCGATTTGGGTGATTGTGGATCGATTACCCAAATCAGCTCATTTTCTACCCATGAAGGAAACCTTTAGCATGGAAAGATTAGCCAAGTTATACGTAGGCGAGGTAGTATCTTTACATGGAGTCCCACTCTCCATTGTATCAGATAGGGATAGTCGTTTCACTTCACATTTCTGGACAAGTTTCCAAGAAGCCACGGGGACGCGGTTAAATTTAAGTACAGCTTACCATCCCCAAACAGATGGACAAAGTGAAAGAACGATCTAAACCCTGGAGGAAATGCTTAGGGCATGAGTGATAGATTTTGGTGGAAACTGGGATGACCACCTACCCTTAATCGAATTCTCCTATAATAATAGTTATCATGCAAGCATTGAAGCTGCCCCATTCGAAGCATTGTATGGAAGAAAGTGTAGAACTCCAGTTTGCAGGGCAGAAATAGGAGAAAGCCAGTTATCAGGTCCTGAAATAGTGCAAGAAACCACCGACAAGATAACTCAAATCAAGGAAAGACTAAAGACGGCTCGAGATCGCCAGAGGAGTTATGCAGATAATCGACGCAAGCCACTAGAATTTCAAGTTGGAGACAAGGTACTCTTGAAAGTTTCTCCTTGGAAAGGAGTAGTTTGGTTCGGTAAGAAAGGAAAACTAAGTCCAAGATACGTAGGACCATTCCCAGTAATCCAGCGAATAGGACCAGTTGCTTATCGCCTACAACTACCAGAAGAACTAGCCGGAGTACACGATGTATTTCATGTATCCAACCTCAAGAAATGTTTATCTGATGAATCCCTGGTAGTCCCTCTTCAAGACATACAGGTGAATGAAAAATTGAAATTCGTGGAGAAACCGCTTCAAATAGAAGACAGAAAGATTAAGTTTCTCAAACACAAAAGATTGGTACTTGTCAAAGTCAAGTGGGATTCGAAAAGGGGATCCGAATATACCTAGGAGCTGGAATCGGAGATGAAGCGAAAGTATCTCACTTATTTCAATAAATCTCAAGGACGAGATTTTAAATAAGGTGGGGAAGATGTAAGGACCTGCCAAAATGGCCCAAAACGACCCGTAAGTAAAAACCCGGACCCCTGAAACCCTAATGTGCATGAAAAACCAAGAAAATATGAAATCTGGTTTTCACGCGGGCCGCGTAAAACGTAAGCTTCGGCTTACGCGGGCCGCATCAACTTAAAGTTGACCAGATAAGCATTCCGGGCCACGTGTCGCACACGTGGCAACCCTACTCGTGACACACCAGCCCTACACGTAGGATAGGGTCTCTCGCGGGCCGCGTAAAAGCCATGTTAAGGCTTACGCGGGCCGCGTAAAACTTAAAATGTTGCTATAAGTAGCCTGTGCATGGGACTTGCTTCTTTATTCGAAATTTTAGTTTCAAAAGTCCATATTCTGCTTAAAAACGAGTATTAAGGGGTCACGACGCTGCTACGATACAGGGTATTAACTCGATCACTACTACGATACATTGTCCGATCGATTGAAACCGATCCGATGGATATTTAAGTGCTGCCCAAATCAGGGCTATACTTTGTCATTCGTCGTGAGGGTTTTGATTTCGTGAGCTTATCGTAAATGTTGTATTAAGTTACTAACCTAGTTTCATGTGCATTGTTGTTTAAATTAGGTTATCAGGCTTATCAGTAGGCTAAACTCTGCCCAACTAAACTTGCAATGTGAGTCATTCTCTTTTATCAACAATGTTTTACAATACTCAAATTATTTTCAAAAGTTATAATTACAGGGATTAAGTCATGGTTATCTTGAATCACTGGCTAGTGGGGTATTGTGCACATTACTAATCTCTCGGGGTTAGGTTTACCAACCTAACAGTGATAATCATCACTACTCGGGTGAAAGGACCCAATAGTGGTATGACGATCGTCACCAGGGTGTGACACGGTGCCAGATAACAATAAGATAGTAGCCATTGTAATCGCTCTTATGCTGTAATCTATAACTAATGTGTCATTTTATTTAACCTGAATGACTCGCCAGTATTTCCCCGCTGATAAAATATTTTTAAACATTTTTTAGGTGACTTAATGTGAATCAAGGAAAAGTGCTACGAAGCTCTAACAAGCTTGAAGTGGTGGCTCAGTAAAATAAATAAACATGTTTTGTAAAACAAGGGATTTCCTTGTGAAATTCCCTTTACTGTAAATTATGGGGTTTGTCCCAAATTATGAAATAAAATAATTGGGCATTTTCAAGTTTTAAAAGATTCTGTTAAACTTCCGCTGTCAACTCAAATAATAAATACCACGGGTTTCTGTCCCGCGGCTCCTGGACCAGGTAACACCGGGACGGGGGCCGTGACAGTTTTGGTGCTCTAAGTTGTCACCACTATTTTTCTTACTTGCTTTGCCAATATTTAGGCTTGCCATAAGTTTAACTGAAATAATATATGTAGGATCGAGAATCGATCTGAACGAGTCTTCAGAAGAGCTCTAAATTAATTCAAAGGCGGAATTCGATGAATCAGAGTTTGTATCAGCTTGATATTCACTAATAACTGTCTTTTGTATTGAATCTAACACGTTTACAAACGAGGAGACACTTCGGCAGAGCTTCGCTACCGGAATCGAACCTTACAAAATGAAAATCACAAGTCACATATATATACCCTCACCAGTTCGTTTGAACAAGCATCTCCAGTTCGTACGAACTGGTCCAGTTCGTTTGAACTGGCTTGTTCACCTCTGTATCCTATTAATCTCGAACTGTGTGACTTGTTTCATCTATTCTATTACACGACTCGATACAAGACGAAGTCGACAGACGTATGCACCAACAGACTCCCCCTCGGATGTTGACGAGTCTTCGGTATGCCTTTAGATCATCTTCAGTCTTGATCAGTCTTCAAGCTCTCTCCAAAGTATCTGACAATGTAAGCATCCTAAATCTTTATCTTCTTTTCTTCTCTTTCTTATCAGCAGTAACAGCATCTGGCTTTAACCAATCAGAAACCTTGCTTTTCCATCTTCAGACTCCCCTTTTCAATCAACTAGGGATCGTAGTCTGGCTAACCTGCACATACTCTACCCAAAAAGTATGTTTCTCAATTTTTCAAGATATAACAAAATTTGGAAACTACAACTTGGTAGATATATTATCAAAAATGATTTAACATTTATAATATCTGATGATCACTTATAAGAATATCATTCATTTTGACATTTTCATTTCAAAATCTTTTCTTATATCAAACAACTCTCCCAATCCACTGTCCATCATGTTTAGCACTTGGAATTTTGAAATTCAGCTTTTCAACATCAGTTGTCGAAAATCTTTTTGTAATTTTTTTAAAAATTTATGCTAAAACACACTGAAAATCTTTTTGGATTTTTTTATTTAAATGAAATGCAGTAAAGAAATTTTTACAGACAATATTTTTGTGAATTTGTGTAAGAGGATCATATCAGTTTATGAGACAAATCATTAACACCGTTAAGCTTTAAACATTTCAAGTTTTAAACGATTCACTTAGATTGTCAGTATACTGATCCACTTAAATTTTCACACAAAGTTCAACTGTTTCGAGATACAAAATTAATGTCTTAGAGACTTAAACTTATTCGCGTGTCCCACCTTAGAATATACTCCCGTATCCAGATTCCAATATTCAGTCTTACAGGTGAGTATACCACAGATGATATCTGTAAGGGGTTAGATGCGAAACCGTGAGAGCTCAGGTCAGAACTTCCGTTCAGCAGAGAGATGACGGCTCGACTTTTGGTGTGTCCCCTTTAGAGGATCTTTTTTACAACAGCATTGATTAGCAATTTTATTGTCTCATCATTTATGCTGAGGGCGGCGCTGTATTTCAAGCAAGTGGAAAGTATTCTCCGGGGACTTGGCCATTGATTCCGCATTATCAGAAGTCCCGGGATAATACCCCAGATATCACTGAGTATAAAGACCTAGTATCTCAGAAAGAGGGACCTTTCAAACAAGATTTCGGGGGTTACCCATATATCCGAGAGATGTTTCCCCACGATATAAGCAAGTTTGAATTTTAGGTTTATATCTCGTCACAATCTACTAAATGTGCAAAAATCTACTGGCACATCATCAGTGAGACCATTTATCACAAATTGACTTTCCATTTCTTTAGCATGCTATGATCGTCCACTGATGTACTATCATTTCCTCTTCTTTGACACAAAAACTCATTTTTGATTTTATCATGTTTTTGACTTTTTCAAATTTTCAAATGTTTTTGGATTTTCTGAAATTTTTACTCCCCCTAAAATGCAAACACATTTTAGAAAAAATTGAAAACAAACTGTACAAGTAAAATGACAACCGATATCAAATCACTTCAAATCGCCATCCATTTGGCATAAACAATCAGAACTTCCCCTTTCAACAAACTATTTTCCCATTGTGATCTCAAAACACTTAAGTTTGTTTTAATCAAATGGTTTTTCCGGAAAATAAGTTTTGTTAAAACCAATTGTAAGTTAGGGGTTCATCACCTTGTTCTTCAAAATACCAATTGTAGAAAATCAAGTACAACTTAATGTCCCTGATTTACTACTTGCAAGAAAGCACAATTAAACCTCTTGATCCAAATGTAAGATCAAAAACACATGTACCAAGTGTAGAAATAAAACATCTACACAAAATCATGTTACCAACAAAAATGCTGATTCCTGCTTCTCACTTACCAACCTGGAAGCTCCGGCAAGTCATACTTATCCTGTAAAACTTAAACACATTTCTTTAAAACTCTTTCATACAAACAATTTTATCAAGAAAGATGCCGATTCCTGATCCGCGATTACAAACTTGGGATTTCCGGCAAGTCCAGATTTTCAAGGAAAGAGAATTTCCACCCAAGTCTTACCAACCTTGGGTGTTTTTAACTCTTGTTCAGTAGGGTTATAAGTTGCTTTCTTTGTAGCATAAAAATCTTTAACCCCTTTTACTTTCCCATCAATCATCTTTCCAAAAGTTTTCTTCACATTTCCATTAAAAGTTTTCTCAACATCAAATTCATTCTTTTCAGAATAAAATTGATTCAAGATTTCAACCTTACCAACCTTTTGTTTAAAATTTTCATCTTTCAGTGGTGGAATTTTAACATCATCCACTGAAGACACTGATTTTTCTTCTTTTACCTCAACCTGTGGCTCCTCTGATTTTGTGGAATCAGGTTCATCGCTGATTTTCTCATCAACCTTCTTAACAACCCACATTTGGTTGTCTTTGACTTTCTTTTTGTAAAAATTTTTCTTTGAACACTCACCAACTTCATAAGTCGAATTCTCAAAAATTTTGAATTTTTCAGTTGGTGGTTCAATATTGACAACTTTTTCTTTAAGTTTTTCAGATACTCCCTGTTTTGTCTTAGTATTCGTCGGACAATTCCAAGCAATATGACCAGCTTCATTGCATTTGAAACAGGTTCGAGTATCCTTTCTGTGAAAAACTCCAGTTCCAGTTCTTTCCTTCTCAGCAAGAAACTCCTGGTTTGATTGTCTCCAGAACGGTTTCTTCTGTTCTTCCTCAGCACTTCCTCCTGAAACAAATTCAGTTTTTGTTTTAGAATTTTTCTCATTTTTATAATTTTCTAGTGGAATAAAACCTAATCCTTTCTTTTTGAAATTACCATTATGATTTGGTTTCTTTTGAAAATCAGAACCAGAATTGTAACCCTTTTTCTTGTTTAGTCGTTGTTGAACTCTTGAAGTGTATTTTTTAGGTTTTTCATTAAGATTTACATCTTTTATTTCAGAAATATTAATTTCTGTCATTTTGAAAACCTTTTTGATCATTTCAAATCTAACACTTCTTATTGGAAATTCCATGTCAGAATCATTCAAAGTGTATGCTACTTCAAATGTTTCATCATCCAAACTTGATTTTGATAACAAAAACTCTTTACTGTAAACCCGTTTAACCAACGATTTTGTACTGTTGACTGACGAACTTGAACCTCCAGACTCAGATTTTGACTCAGACTCCTCATCAGTATCCAACACCTGATCGACTACCTTTTTAATTAACTCAGACTCATGATCAGTGTCAGACGATGTGAAAGTAACGTCAATGTTTTCTGGTAAATTATCAGTTGTATCGGTTTTTAGCTTTATATTGACTGCTTTTTCAACTTGCTCCTCATTTGGTTTTCTGGGAGAATAACTGTTGGACCGTGTGCGACCCTAAATAGTCAGTAAAAGCAGTTCATCTTCATTTACTAAGGCGGAATAAAAGTAAACAAAGTCACACAGCTTGATTCCTTTTCAATTCTTCTCTATTAATGATTTCCGAGACTTTACAATGATTTCATATGAAATTTTGGCAGCACCTCGTCTCACATACAATGACCATGTCCGCTTCAAATGATCACCTCACAACCCTATTTATAGGTGTGGCTGGTTCGCTTGAAGATGTACATGATTGCTTCAAGCGAACACACATAAGACAGTTTCAAGCGAATTAACATCAGTTGGTTTCAAGCGAACTAACATCAGTTGGTTTCGCTTGAACATGACATGATGTCATTTCAAGCGAACTACCCTATATTAACATATCAAACCCTAAATCTAACCCATCTAGACCTAAGACTTGATTAAGACGTAGTCATCAGACATTCAGTGCACCAACAGACTCCCCCTTGGATGTTGACGAAGTCTTCGGCTTCGAGTCTTCAGTCTTTGTCTTTTTCAACTTTGTCTCTTCATTGCAAAAACTCTCTCCAATCTTTATCTACAAACTTTAATCTTCAAACTCCCCTTTGATTGTTGATCCAGAATCTTGACTCCCCCTTTCGCAGACTCCCCCTCTTGATAAGCTAGGGCTTTAAATTCTGGTTCAAAATTTAACATTTTTATGCCATGGGGATTCCTGTTACCTGCATATACTCTACCCAAAAAATAAGATATATGACAATAACAGTATCAATCCATATTTACCATTCAACCTTCAATTGTTAGAAATCCACTTAAGTATTCAGGTCCAAATCAATGACCCAGATTACTCAATTAATCTACCAAGTCCAACCTAATGACCTTGGTTGATCAGAGATAAATCACATTGACATTCAGTTCAATATATATTTCTGAAAATTTACAAGTTTCAAATTAATGAACTTGCTTTTGACTTTCCACTTCTCAAACTTATCATGTTTTAGTTCACAACTCATCATCCAGTCCAGAAACTTCCTGCATCTGCTTTCAACTTTCGAATCCGAAGATCAACTTTCCACTTTGGTTTGTCGGAAAATAAAGCAGAAATGTAAAATCTTTTTGAATTTTGAATAAAGTTCTAAACTAAAAATGAAATACAGAACTAACATTCAGTAAATGAAAGTAAACTATTTACAAACATATTTTTGTTGAGCGTGTTGGGGAATCATATCAGCTATTCAACAAGTCACAAGTATCGTTAAGCTTCAATTACATACACAGAATTAAACAATTCGCTTAGATTGTCGATATACTGATCCACTTAAATTCTCACACAATTTTCAATCTGTCCAGGATACGGATTTAGTGTTTTAAATAAACTTATACGTGTGTCCCACCTCTTGAATATACTCCCGTATCCAGATCCAATATTCAGTCTTACAGGTGAGAATACCACAAATGATATCTGTAAAGGGTTAATAAATTATGAAGAATCATGAGAGCTCAGGTCAGAACTACCGTTCAGCAGAGAGATCATGACTCAACTTTTGGGTGTGTCCCCTTTAGAGGATCTTTTTTACAACAGCATTGCTAAGCAATTTTATTGTCTTATCATATATGCTGAGGGTGATGCTATGTTTCAAGCATTGCGGAAAGTATTATTCGAGGACTAGGTCAGAACTTCCATTCAGCAGAAGTCCCGGAATAATACCCCAGATATCACTGAGTACAAAGACCTAGTATATCAGAAAAAGGAATCTTTCAAACGAGATTTCAGGGGTTACCTATATATCCAAGTAGTGTTCCCCACGAAATAAGTAAGTGAAGATTTAGGTTTATATCCCGAACAAACCTACTAAATGTGTAAAAACCTATCGGCACATCATCAGCGAGACTGTTTAACGCATTTAAACATTCCATTTCTTTAGCATACCGTAACTGTCAAGCTGATGTACTATCATTTTCCCTTTTACACAAGCTTTTTTCTGATTTTCTATTGTTTTTGGATTTTGAAAATATCTCATGTTTTTGTATTTTTGTCATTTTTAATTACCACATTTTTAACAGGTTCAATTTTGTGTTTTGTGTTCTCATTTTTCAAAATTTTCTCAACAACCATTGGAGCTTTGCCTTTAGCATCAACCTTCTTTTGTCGATTCTCAACAACTTCAGTCTTAGGCTTGAAGTTGGTACAATTTCTTGCAATGTGACCAATTTTGTTGCATCTAAAACAAGTACGAGTATCAACTACCCAACTTGTGCCTTCAGACTGAGGTTGTGAGGCCCTCTCCTCAAAGAACTCTTCATTTGATTTTGAAAAAATCTTTTTCTCTTCATCAGACAGTGAACTTGAACTGTTCACAAACACTTTCTTCTCAGCAAACTTCTTGTTCTGAAAATTCTTTCTTTGAAAATTCTTACCACCCTGATAACCACCCGACCAATTGTTTCGATTGTTGTTATAAAAACGTGGTGGAGCTATAGGTTTCTTGTAGTAAGTGTTATCTTTCTCAAAATTCCTTTGCCTTTTAGTTTGTTTTAAACTTTTGACTTCAGACAAATCAATTTTAACCATTTTGAACACATTTGTCAATTTTGAAACATTTACATTCTCCAAAGGAAACTCAGAATCCGAATACAACTTATCAGATCCAGCCATCTTGTACATCACAAGACCCGGTTCATCACCTAAGTTGTTTTTGGACTTTTGTTTCGGAATGTATTTGTTCAAGAAACATTCATCATCTTCAGCTGAATCAGACATCAAAACACTTTCAGCTGTGCTTTTAACAATCTCAGTTTGAACACTATCATCAGATGATGATAAAGAAAATGTCACATCAATTGAATCAGGAAGTTTGACTTCATTTTCATCTTCAAGATTAACCAACCCAGATTGCTTTTTCGAATAATTGTCAAGAACTGGTGGTGGAACTTGATGAAAACCCACCCCTGTTCCATCACAATATACATCTTCGCCTGCTTTATCTTTCCCGATGGGTTTGGGAATAATGTGTTGCAAAACAAAGCTTGCAGAGTTGTAACTGTTCAATTTCAAATTTATTCGCTCATTCTCAATCTTAGCTTCTTCAAATTGAAGCTTCAATTTAGCAATCTCATCCAATTGTTTATTGATTAATTCTTCTTTAATCCTCAAAACACATTGCAATTGGCAATTTTCTTTGTATGTTTTACCGTTTCTATCATCATTATCTTTAACCGTGTTTTTAAGCTTCTCAAATTTTTCAGTAATCTGACGATTTTCAAGAACTAGCCTCTCATTTTCTTTCCTAACCTTTTCTTGATCAATTTTATCAGTTTCAATTTTGTTAGTTAATTCTTTTAATCGTTCAGTTGAAGCTTTCACCAATTTGTCACGATCAAGGATTTGATCCTCAACACTTCTGACTTTAGCAGTCAGATCATCAATCTTTTTACCTTTGAGATAAGTGTTTGTACTACAATCCTTGCATTCTTTGATGCAATTTTTGCAGTCAACATCACCACTGACTTTCTTACCTGACTCAGTCGTTGACGCGTTTGAACTGACCTGGCTTTTAGACTCAGAGACGGATTTAGAATCTACCTCAAGCGCCTTAGCTGCTAGCACCTTGTCAGCCATCTTTCCCATGTTTTCAGCATTCAACTCCTGTGTCGTATCAATGATCCCAGTGTCAATCTTCTTTGACTTCTCTTTCTCTTCTTTCTCCTTCTTCTCTTTCTCTTCTTCTTCTCCGCTTCCCCACCATTTCTTCTGCCAATAATCATCTTCAACTTTATACTCTTTGATTATGGTTTCCACATCTAGAGTGTTATGATCAATAGCAATGTTTCCATAGGGGTCAAGATAACATTCTCTGTCTGGATCCCATCTTTTTGCTCTTTTTGCTTCAGAATAGATACCAGATATTCTGATCAATTTGTTCGTGGCTAACAACTTTCTGTGATTATACTTCTGTTCTTCAGTTCTGTTATCTTTCCAAGGAATAGGTTCAGTTTTTGCCATGAAAGCATATCTGACCGCATCCTCTTCAGGTAACAACTCACTCCAGTCGAAACCTTCATCGTCGTGAATCACCGCAAGAGCTCAAGATTTTTCTTTGTTATCTTCAATCTGCTTCATTCTTGGCGGCTCCGATTTGTTCTGATGATATATTACCTTCTTGTAGTAGTCTTCTCTAAACGGGTTTTCAGACTCATCAGCATACGCGTTTCTGCATTCATGCTTAAAGTGACCTTTCTGCTTGCACTTGAAGCACGTCACCTTAGACTTGTCAAAGCCCAACTTGGTAGATGGTCCACCAATTGACTTCCTCCCGGTTATCTCCATGAAACGCTGTGCTCGACGAACAGCACTGGCCATGCACCACCTTATGTCAATTAGTTCCATTTCTTCAGGATCTATCTGATCATAGTCCTCTTTTGTTAGGTTAGTGTTGCCAATCTTCCCTGCTACAAGGCTTTCATACGATTCCAGTACCGATGCTAGGAAAACCATCTGTTGCTTTGCTGACTCCTCGCTGAAGTTTTGAGCGTTCTTTAAGTCTACAGCGATGTTGCATTGAAATAAGTTCTTTGCATCAGACTGGTTTGAATTTGATGAAGACCCACTGTGATATCCACTGCTTTGACTTTCTTTGCTCGTTGTGGAAACATTCTCAGCATAAAACGCAGTCTTGGGAGATGTGTTCTTTGGCATCATGCTCTTTGGATAATACAAATCCAAGTTCTGCTGGTATGATGAGTGATTGACTTTGTGTGTCTTCTTTAATTCCAACTCGTGACTCTCTAGTCTCTCAATCAGCAAGTCTACTGTCAACACTTCTGGCGGCTTGATAGTATTCTTTAGCATCAATGCATAATATTGCCAATCCATCTCATCTGGTAGCGAGTCAAACAGCTTGTCGACTAGCTCTTCTTGAGAATAAGAAATTCCATTTCTCGCCAGTTCCAGCTTCAGGTGTCCAAACCTCTCAATCATTTTACAAACTGGTTCATTTTTTAAACACCCAAACAAATCAAACTCTTTTCTAAGTAGTTTCTTTTTGTTTTTCACAATTTATGTGCTTCCTAAACATTTGGTTTTCAACTTATCCCAGAGATCTTTAGCACTAGAGTATTCGATCAAAGATATTATATCTTCTCGAACAGATTGAAACAGCAATGCAACACATTTCTGCTCAGCAACAAATGATTCTATCTCCTCAGGTGAAGTTAAGCTTTCACCACGTTTGCCTCCATCATGGTATCCATTTTTTAGACTCTTCCAGCTAGGAAAAGCAAAAGCCATCAACCAATCCTCAAATTTCTTTGCCCACCGACTGTATTCTTCTATAGCTATCAACTTCGGGGGTTTGTTATAGGTTCCGAAAGCACTTTCAACCTCCAATGCATCCGATAACTTTTTCTTTGTGTTTGGCGTGTTCTCATTGGTGTTGCTAGGAGAAGTATCGTCTCCAGAATTTCCAGCAAATGCAAAGACATCATAAAACGGATTGAAATCATCCATCTTGTACGTACCTGAAAAATCAGCAAACACTTAGAAATATTCTTGATTTTAAAAGAAATTCAAACGGAAACACTTGAAGCGAAATCAGCTTTAAAGCAATATAGCTTTTCAAGCGAAATTGCACTACAAGTTCAAGCGAACTACTTCAAGCGAAAACACAATAATTCAGTTCAAGCGAACTCAAACCAATGCGTATACTTTCAAGCGAACACACTTATTACTTTCAAGCGAACACACTTATTACTTTCAAGCGAACACAGTTATATGTACTTTTCAAGCGAACTTAGTTAACACTTTCAAGCGAACACAGACTTTCAAGCGAACACAACAATTATCTCAGTTCGCTTGAAAATACACAAGTATTTCAAGCGAGTTGTTCAAGCGGACTGATGTTTTAAGCCATTTTTTATCAGTTTTAATCCGAGTTTTAATCTGATTCTTTCTAGGATTTGTTAATACTATGTTTTACACAATATATCCGAAAATCAGGCCATTTCAACCATGAATTATGTCCGAATCAGAAAAG
Source organism: Helianthus tuberosus (assembly GCA_030545235.1). NCBI lineage: Eukaryota > Viridiplantae > Streptophyta > Magnoliopsida > Asterales > Asteraceae > Helianthus > Helianthus tuberosus. Next base: position 104,159,764 of record CM060415.1, on the reverse strand, counting down.
AAATGAGTAGAAGTAAGAGAATCTGATGATTTCAAGCTGCAATGGTATGAACTCCTTGTCCTGAGCTTTGATACCACTTGTTGGACCGTGTGCGACCCTAAATAGTCAGTAAAAGCAGTTCATCTCCATTTACTAAGGCGGAATCAAAGTAAACAAAGTCACACAGCTTGATTCCTTTTCCATTCTTCTCTATTAATGATTTCCGAGACTTTACAATGATTTCATATGAAATTTTGGCAGCACCTCGTCTCACATACAATGACCATGTCCGCTTCAAATGATCACCTCACAACCCTATTTATAGGTGTGGCTGGTTCGCTTAAAGATGTACATGATTGCTTCAAGCGAACACACATAAGACAGTTTCAAGCGAACAAACATCAGTTGGTTTCAAGCGAACTAACATCAGTTGGTTTCGCTTGAACATGACATGATGTCATTTCAAGCGAACTACCCTATATTAACATATCAAACCCTAAATCTAACCCATCTAGACCTAAGACTTGATTAAGACGTAGTTATCAGACATTCAGTGCACCAACAATAACCTTCCCAGATTGGGGGCGGACACTTGTTATAGCTAACACTCGGTTTCTTACCAGTATCCTTCTTCTTTGGCTTCTCGTCTTGAAAAGCTTCAAAACCTGCAACAGTTGGATAAATTCGATCAATAAGATAATCAGAACTAGAATAACTTTGTAATAAGCGTCTGATTCTCTCATTCTCAATTTTCTCCTTTTCCAACTCTTGTTTCAGATTGGCACACTCCTCAATATAATGATTTATAGCTTTTTGTTTTCTCATCATCACAGCATTCATCATAGTTAATGCTTTTTCTCTTTCAGAATTCGTCTTTTGAAGACCAGTTACTGTTCTGTTCAAAACATCATAGGATTCTTTCACGTAATTTAGATTGAACAGTAATTGCTCTTTCATCTTCTCAAACTCAATCAGCTTCTCATCTTTTGCTGCACATTCTTTGCAAGATTCAAGACACTTTGGACAAGGCTTGATGACTTCCACAATTTTTTCTATTTCAACTGTTTTCACCACTTCAACCACCTTTTCTGTATCAACAATTTCCTCAGCAGCAACTTTAACTTCTTCATTTTGAACATTCTCATCTTTTTCAGCAACACATTCAGACTTCATTTTCTTTTGTTCTTTTGCAACTTGTTTCTCTTTCAGTTTCTCCAATCGATCTGCAAAATAAAAATGAAAGCTTTCAGGAGAAAGATGAGATTTTGTAACATTAATATGTCTTTCTTCCTCATCATCACTGCTGTTATCAGTTGGTGATTGGTCAAACTCAATTGACTTGTCAGAACTATCATCTGAAAAACCAGAATCAAATGGTGTTTGATAAAAAAACAACTGCTTTTTCTGAGCTTTCATCAGAACTTAGTGAGCTTTCATCTGATGAAACATACTTTTCATCTTCATTTCTCACACTAACACCAATAGATTTCATCCATTCGGTAAACATATCTGGTTCTTGAACTATCTTCGCAATGAAAGCTTTAAAATTCCCATTCTCATCCGCAAACATATCCCAGCTGAATCCTTCAGGTAACCTTTCATCATCTTGATTGATTAAACAAGCTTTACTATCGGATGAAATATATTTGTTCCAGTTAAAATCTTCTTGATTCACTAAACAAGCTCTCTTTGAATCCTCTGTCACTTTTCTACCATGAGCCACTTGTGGTTCTTGTTGTTGTTGTTGACCAACTTGTTGATATATGGCTTTCCGGTAGTAATCATCTTTTCCGAACTGATTCTTTGCTTCACTTGCTTCTCTATTTTTGCATTCCCTCTTAAAATGACCTTTCTCCCTGCACCGAAAACAAATAACTTTAGATTTATCAAAACCTAAAGTAGAAACATGTGCATCAAGAAAATCATTTCTTCCAGTGATCAATTTAAACTTTTCTGCTCTTCTTAGGACACTAGCTAGATACCATTTGATGTCCATGAGCTCCATCTCTTCAGCATCTATCTGATCGTAATCCTCCTTTGTCAGCATAGGATTCCCAATTCTCCCTGCAACCAAACCTTCATAGGATAGTAGCACGGAGCCAAGTAATGCCATGTGATCTTTCGCAACTTCTTCAGAGAAACTTTGACCCTCAGGAAGATTCAAAGCAATGTTGCATTGTATCACATAACCATTTCCACTTGTAGAACTTTGATGCTGAAAGCTTGATGTTGTATCTTTTGGATTAACACTAGGATATGAAGAGAATCCACTGCTTTTGTTTGAACTTTGATCAACTTTTTCAGATAAATCTCCAGCACTAAACGCAGTTTGTATTTTTGGACTTCTTTCAACCTCTTGAACACTACCTTTGTAGTACATTTTCACATCTTGTTGACCACTCGGATTATTCATCCTCGCAATCTTTTGCTGTTCAAGATCTTGACTTTCAATTTTCTCGATAAACTGAGAGATATTCAACTCATCATAAACTCTGGTGTTCTTTAAGATCATCAAATAAGTACCCCATCCCTTTTGCGGTAAAGCGTCAGCTAACTTGTCGACCCATTCTTCACGATCTTTGGTTATACTTAGCATCGACATAGATCTCACTAAGTGACAATATCTTTCAATTAGCTTCTTGGTATCTTCCCCAGGCAAACTAGTGAATAGATCAAATTCTTTCTTAAGCAATGCCTTTTTACTTTTAATCATATTTTCACTACCCTCAAACTTGATTCTAAGAGCTTCCCAAATTGATTTTGATGTTTTGTCATGTTGAAGCAACACAAAGATGTCTTCTTTGATAGCTTGCTGAAGTAAACTGATCATCATTTTCTCAGCTTTGTACATATCTCGTTCTTGGTCACTGAATTCAGAAATTGTTTTCACAACTTGCAACTCTGTACGTGGTAGAACATACTTCTTCAGAATGCATTCCCATGATCTCAGATGGTTAGCTTGAACCCAGTTTTCAAATCTGTCTTTCCATCCTTAATACTCTTCAATGCTCATTAGCTTCGGGGGTTTTTGTAATGTTCCGGTTTCGTTTTCCAAATTCATGTTCTGAGCAATGGAAGCTGGAGTAGTCGGGGATGTTGCAAATGCGTTGTAAAATTCTTCACTCATGATTCGGTTCTCAAAAATTCACAAACAGCCTCTTTCAAACGAACTGGTATGATTTCAAACTGACTTTGGTGCAAACTGGTGAAACGAACTGAGTTATAAACGAACTGAAAGTTCACTTCGTGTGAACTCAAACGATCTGAAGAACTGGTCTCTTCGTATGACCTGGTCAACTATTTCAAACGAACTGATGTACACACGAACTGCGATTCAGACGAACTGAAAAGGTTCAAACGACCTAAGATTCACTTGAAATAACCTTTCAAGCGAACTGATCCTCTAAACGAAATGAACTCTTGAACACTTTCAAACGAACTGACTACTTCGTATGAACTGAGATCGTGTGAACTGCTGATTTTCAAACGGACTGAACTTTTCAAACGATTTGACCTCTTCAAACAAACTAGAACCCCTCAAACGAACTGAGATCTTCACACGAACTGAGGTTCAGACGAACTGGACTCTTATGTGAACTGATAATACCACGCGAACTGACCCTTTTTCATACGAACTGGTCACTCCGTGTGACCTGGTTAACAAATTCAAACGAACTAGCTTGCTTTTCCAAACGATCTGGCTTAATACAAACGAACTGACGAACAAACTACATACGAACCGGGGTATCCTTCAACAAATTGATTAAGTTTTCGATTGAATTAGGGTCTGATATGTTCAAGGATTGTTCTACAAAGAATTCCGATCACAATGATGTATAAAACGTTCAAAATAGTCCACTGAATTGCCGTATGTCTGAGTTCAAAGTTCTGGTTCGTGTGAAATGGTGTAGATACAAACGATCTGGTCGGTTTTTGACCAAATTTTACAAATTTTACTCTGTTTTAAGATCTGAAACTTTTTCTGATTGTTTAAAACATAGTTTCGCACAATATACTTGAAAATCAATTCATATTATCCAGAAAATTTTGGTTAATTTTGAAAATATGTGACAGAAAGGGTAGAAGCAGAAATTTTATGAAATCAAAGCTGAAAATCCAAGAGCTCCTCCTCCTGAGCTCTGATACCACTTGTAGGATCGAGAATCGATCTGAACGAGTCTTCAGAAGAGCTCTAAACTAATTCAAAGGCGGAATTCGATGAATCAGAGTTTGTATCAGCTTGATATTCACTAATAACTGTCTTTTGTATTGAATCTAACACGTTTACAAATGAGGAGACATTTCGGCAGAGCTTCGCTACCGGAATCGAACCTTACAAAATGAAAATTACAAGTCACATATATATATATACCCTCACCAGTTCGTTTGAACAAGCATCTCCAGTTCGTACGAACTGGTCCAGTTCGTTTGAACTGGCCACTTCGTTTGAACTGGCTTGTTCACCTCTGTATCCTATTAATCTCGAACTGTGTGACTTGTTTCATCTATTCTATTTCACGACTCGATACAAGACGAAGTCGACAGACGTATGCACCAACAATATAGCCATCGGTAATATTTCGAGAACTAAATAGCAAATCAATTTATTTGCATTAGATCTTACAGATCTATATATATATCAGTTTCACTAGCCCCACTTACCACACTTGGTAATGGGCTTAGCTATATAGCTCATTGGCTTGTCACAAAGGACATTTAAGTATAGCACATTGGCTTGTCACAAAGGATATTAAGATGTGGCACATATGCCTATCACAAAGGATATTAAAGATATAGCACAAAGGCCTGTCACGGAGGACATTAAAAGATATGGCATAAAGGCCTTATCACAAAGGACATTAAAACTCATGGCACAATGGCCGCGTCACGAAGGACATTATTAGATATGGCACAAAGGCCTCGTCATGAAGGACATTATTAGGTATGGCACAAAGGCCTCGTCACGAAGGACATTAAATGATATGGCACGAAGGCCTTGTCACCAAGGACTTATAATTATGGCACAAGGCTTTGTCACGAAGACAATTTAACATATATAAGCCGCGATCTTATTGATTAGAGAGGCTTGAACATAGTTCATTACCTTTAGACAGGGAGTCGTAGACCACAACTGTCGTTGTCAAAATTGACGATATACTATGGCCCTTAGGCAAATCAATTTACATCACAAAAGGATGTTAAAAATAATAATCATCGCACTGATGATAGTAGTCATGATCGTAGGCTTGGGCATAGCCCACCACCTTAGACAGGGAACCATAAAGGTCATAACTATCATTGTCTTAATGACAATACATTATAATGTAGCCCGTAGGTAGGGCTGTAAACGAATCGAACGTTCAGCAAACAGTTCGTGAACCGTTCGGCGGGAAGTTCGTTTATGTTCGTTCGATTAGCTTAACGAACGAACACGAACAAAAAAATTTGTTCGTTTAGCTTAGCGAACGAACACGAACATAGGTCTCGTTCGTTCTACTGCGTTCGTGAACGTTCGGTAATATGTTTGGTTACGTTCGTCCGTGTTCGTTTGATTATATTAAAAAATAATAAATAATAAACATTTTATCTAAACATATTGAAAACTTGAAACACTATTTTTTTCTAAGTTAGCTAAAATACGGACATGCTAAGACATTTTGAGGGATAATTGTGTCTAAGTTAGTTAAAGTTGATTCATCGTTTGGTGGTGTATTAGACTTCTTGTGTTTTGATTTATCATTTGATGGTTGTATTTAACTACTTATATCCAATGTTTAAGGATAACAAATTTTTATTTTTTTATTTTCAAGTTAAATGTTCGTTTGCGTTCTTTTTTTATTTGCTTGAGTTCGTTTATGTTCGATTGCGTTCGTTTGTGTTCGAGACTAGTGTTCACGAACTATTCGTGAACAACTGAATATCCTTAACGAATGAACATGAACATAAACTTATGTTCGGTATATGTTCGTGAACAGTTCGCGAACATGTTAATTTCCTTAACGAACGAACACGAACATGGCCTTATTCGTGTTCGTTCGGTTCGTTTACAGCCCTACCCATAGGCCAATCATCACCAAGGATGTTAAATATGATCATCGTATTGATGATATTAGTCATGATCGCACTGATCATATAGACTATGAGGCTTGGGTTTAACCCACCACCTTAGACAGGGAACCATAATAGTCACAACTGTCATTGTCTCAAATGGACAATATAATATAGCCTGTAGGCAAAACATCACTAAGGATGTTAAATATGATCATCATATTGATGATATTAGTCATGATCGCACTAATCATATAGACTATGAAGCTTGAGCATAGCTCACCACCTTGGACAGGGAACCATAAAGGTCACAACTGTCATTATCTCAAATGGACAATATAATATAGCTCGTATGCAAAACATCACTAAGGATGTTAAATATAATCATCATATTGATGATATTAATCATGATCGCACTGATCATATAGACTGTGAGGGTTGAGCATAGCTCACCACCTTGGACAGGGAACCATAAAGGTCACAACTGTCCTTATTTTGACTGACAATGCAGTATTATGATTCTTCTCCTTCCACATAGTTGGGAATAGTTGGAGATTTGGAACAAGTATCGTCACAAAGTTGACAAAGATTTTCTCCATTCCACACAGTTAGGAATTAGTTGGAGTTTTAATGATACGTTTCAGTCAACGTATTGAATATAAATCCCTCTCCTCAGTTCGAGATGCGTCTCAGTTGACGTTTAAAATATAAGTCCCTCTCCACAGTAGGAGATTTGGGAATATGTTGCAGTTGACGGTTTACATATAAGTGCCTCTCCACAGTGGGAGATTTGGGAATACGTCGCAGTTGACGTTTAAATATAAGTCCCTCTCCACAGTGGGAGATTTGGGAATACATTGTAGTTGACCTTTAAATATTAGTCCATCTCCACAGTGGGAGATTTGGGAATACGTCACAGTTGATGTTTAAATATAAGTCCCTCTCCACAGTGGGATATTTTGGAATACGTCGCAGTTGACGTTTAAATATAAGTCCCTTTCTACAGTGGGAGATTTAGGAATACGTCGCAGTTGACGTTTAAATATAAGTCCCTCTCCATAGTGGGAGATTTGGGATACACCTCAATTCAGTCAGTGTTTAATACAAGCCCTTCTCCACAGTGGGAGATTTGGGATACGCCTCGATACAGTCAGCGTTTAAATATATACCCTTCTCCACAGTGGGAGATTTGGGACACACCTCAATTCAGTCAGTGCTTAAATATATGCCCTTCTCCTCAGTGGGAGATTTGGGATAAGTGTCGTCCCATAGTTGGATGTCAATCACTAAAAGATTATTGAGATTGTATTGGTGTGAGGGAATCGGTTTTCGACTACTATCACCTCTTTTCAACCACTACTATTGGTGGGAAATACACATTTAAGACAGAGTCTTTAATCATGGTCTTATTCACTAGTCTTAACTACATAAGAACTAGAAGACCAAGTAATATTTAAAAGAAATTTATTTGCTTGATTGCTAGCGATCCTTCGATTAATTGTCTTCACCCAATAGAGTTGGCACTTTTAGTCCCCCTCCTTCCACATAGTTGGGATAAGTTGTAGATTCCAAGACACGTCTTAATTGACGTTTTAAATACATGCCCTTCTCCACAGTGGGGTATTTGGGATACGGCTCAATACAGTCACCGTTTAAATACAAGCCCTTCTCCACAGTGGGAGATTTGGGATATGCCTTAATACAGTCAGCGTTTAAATACATGCCCTTCTCCACAGTGGGAGACTTGGGATACGACTCAATACAGTCACCCTTTAAATATATGCCCTTCTCCACAGTTGGAGATTTGGGATACGCCTCAATACATTCAGCGTTTAAATACATGCCATTCTCCACAGTGGGAGACTTGGGAAACAGCTCAATACAGTCACCATTTAAATATATGCCCTTCTCCACAGTGGGAGATTTGGGATACGCCTCAATTCAGTTAGCGTTTAAATGCATGCCCTTCTCCACAGTGGGAGACTTGGGATACGGCTCAATACAATCACCGTTTAAATATATGCCCTTCTCCACAGTGGGAGATTTGGGATACGCCTCAATTCAGTCAATGTTTAAATGCATGCCCTTCTCCACAGTGGGAGACTTCGGATACGGCTCAATACAGTCACCGTTTAAATATATGCCCTTCTCCACAGTGGGAGATTTGGGATACGCCTCAATACAGTCAACGTTTAAATACATGCCCTTCTCCACAGTGGGAGACTTGGGATACGGCTCAATACAGTCACCATTTAGTTATATGCCCTTCTCCATAGTGGGAGATTTGGGATACGCCTCAATTCAGTCAACATTTAAATACATGCCCGTCTCCACTGTGGGAGACTTGGGATACGGCTCAATATAGTCACCGTTTAATTATATGCCCTTCTCCACAGTGGGAGATTTGGGATATGCCTCAATACAATCAGCATGTAAATACATGCCCTTCTACACAATGGGAGACTTGGGATACGGATCAATACAGTCACCATTTAGTTATATGCCCTTCTCCATAGTGGGAGATTTGGGATACGCCTCAATTCAGTCAACGTTTAATTACATGCCCGTCTCCACAGTGGGAGACTTGGGATACGGCTCAATTCAGTCAGCGTTTAAATACATGCCCTTCTCCACAGTGGGAGACTTGGGATACGACTCAATACAATCACCATTTAGTTATATTCCCTTCTCCATAGTGGGAGATTTGGGATACGCCTCAATTCAGTCAACGTTTAAATACATGCCCGTCTCCACAGTGGGAGACTTGGGATACGGCTCAATACAGTCAGTGTTTAAATACACGCCCTTCTCCACATAGGAGACTTGGGATACGGCTCAATACAGTCACCGTTTAATTATATGTCCTTCTCCATAGTGAGAGATTTGGGATACGCCTAAATTCAGTCAGTGTTTAATACAAGCGCTTCTCCTTAGTGGGAGATTTGGGATATGTCGTCTCATATTTGGACGAAAATTTGAACTTTTTCAACCACTCATTGGTGGGAACATGTGCTTTTGGCCTTCGTCTATCACGTAATTAAGAGATCTGTTTGATAAGGTAGGAGCAATAAATGCGACCTTCATATCATTAGAAGGAAAATAATAAAATGGGCTCCATAAAATCAATGATTTTTCTTATGACAGTAATATCGCCAAAATATATTAGATGCTTAATATTAGCCGATATCAGTACAATATGACCGTTGGGAGATCTTAGTGGTTTCATGCATTAATCCTTCATACTGGCCAGGCATGAAAGCAATCTATGGGACACAAAAAATTACTGCCAATCATCATATGGCGCTTCTACCAAGTAAGTTTAGCATTCGTGTTTGATAAAAATCAATGAAATAAAAATCATTGTCGTACTCCAGATGGAGAATTTGCTGGCAAGGGTTGCTGAACTTATATAATATAATATACCCAAATGGGTTTGAATAATCAAGTTCCAAGACTCGATATTATATGCTTTAAGAATGAATCAGAAAAAGTGATTCCTTTTTCTGCTTATTCTCTAGAATGAGAGAATTTTTGAATCAAGGAATAGAATTTGGTGCCAAAGTGCACTGATATCCTTGCCATCATACGGCTTTCCATATTTGTTGTTGTTTCAATCAACTGGTGAGATATCATCTGAATGTCTATCAAATATGATAGACTTCAGATAAATGATATTAGGATATCACAAGAATATTAAAAGATATATCATCAGGTGAAGAGATTTATCATCCTCGTATCGGAGTCATCGTCTCCAAAAATATATTTAGTTCACCATATGGAACTTCAAGCTACTCAGAGGTAGAGATCATCGAGTCCGCGACCCATCATAGATTCTTCATCTTGTCCGCGACATCTTGGCGGCATAAAATCAATAACTACTATATATAATAAGAGTAGTCTTATATTCAGGTCTAGACTCGGAGTTTTTAAGGAATTTGCATTTGTGATATTTGAGATTAGACACAAAAGGCTAGTGTCTAATTCACTCAAATTGTAGCATTGATACTAACCTATCACACCCCGATTCCTGGTGGGCCCGGATGGGTACAGTCATGACGGTTGGATAACAGTTATCACAATATAATAATATGCAGCGGAAGTATTGGGAGTGAAATAAAAAAAAGCTTGAATATATAAATGTATTGCAAGTGTTTGATACAAGCCCATAGGCAGGATCTAAATAAACAGAGCTTTAGACATCATAGGCCTTAAGCGTCAGTAGTTGCAAATTCCTTAGCCTTCATTCTAGCCGACCCATATTCCCAGCCTATAATAAGGTTCGGTACCTACGGTTTAATCTTTTGAAAATATGTCAGCCAAAGCTGGTAAAAACAATTAACCGACTCTTTGGAAAACAGTTTTTCGAAAAGAGTTTTATACATAGAGAAAACCCGTAGGTGATCTTTTAGAATATTTCTTGGGATTTATTCTTGTTACCAGATTTACATACTTGATTAACCCATTGGGTCGTCTGGACACGGTACCATTAACCCCCAATCATTTCAATTATCAAGTAAAATGGAATAAACCAGATTCTTACATTTTTGCGCAATCATAGGCGACTTACTTATGTAATACCCGCTCCAAGTGGCATAATTGCCATCCCAAGCTTAAAGACTAAACTAAGTTAAGAGTATTTACCTTTCTGCTAGCTTCCAATCAATAAGATTATAATTTAGCAAAAAGCCACAAGTCTAAGTACTATTGACCCAAGTCCGATTATCTAGGGGTACTATAGTCTGAAATGAACAGATTTAATATCTGTTAGAATGTACATGGGCCAAAGGTAGTCCTTTTAGATATGACCCGATACTTAAGAATAGGTTCGCTAGATTAAGCATATACCAAATAGAATGTGGTTTAAACCCAACAAGTACTAGGACTTGTATAATATGGGTAAACAAAGTACATTCTGGATTTTGAAGTGAAAATGATAAGGTTAAACCCGTTTCGGTAAACTTATGTAAACTAGTTACGTAAGTCTAACCGTAAGCGCATAAGCGATATCGGGTAAATGGATGAGTTATGAACTAGTTCCATATGCCAATATACTTTAAACAAGTTTTAATATCAGTAGGATATAAACTTGTATGCCCGTTAAGGTTTTAAAATCAAACTATGCCTCATAAGGGCGTTTTGGTCATTTAGCGACGTATAGAAGAAACGCACGTATAATCTGATGTTATGACCATAAACATTCTGTGAAAACACTTTATTTATGATATAATATCAGTAAGATATCAAACATATGTGTGTTTTATAATTTAAGACCAAATTATGCACCGTAGGGGCATTTTGGTCATTTCACACATAGTTTTAAAAACTAATTTGTGATTCTGAGTTTATAACAGGTACCTACTGTAAAAACATTTTAAATGAGTTATAAAATCAGTAGGTAACAAGTCTTGGTTGGTAAATATGGTTAAACACCATACTACGCGCTGAAAAGGCGTTAAAGTCGTTAAATGACGATATTTGCGATGTTTTATGAAAACTGATGTTATGACCAAGTTTATTTGGTCAAGATATGCTATTTAGTATAACACATCAGTAGGTAAAAGGTTTTATGTGAAGATTATGCTTTAAAACCATTTTATGTGCCATCAGGACATTATCGTCATTTAAGAACGTAATACAAGAACTTGTATGTAAACTCAGTTTATAATTTGATTTGATATCCCAAAATATCCTAATTATGATATTACATCAGTAGGTAATGAGTTTGGTATAAGAAATTATGTTTAAAACTGTTCTATGCGCCGAAAGGGCATTTCGGTCACTTTAAGCGTAATTTACGATATTATACGAAAACTTGGTTTTTGATCAGATTTGTAACATCAATATTAAACATGTTAACATATCAGTACCTAAGTCATTTGAAAGTTCATTTGTGATTAAAACCTTATTTTTACTAAAAAGGGCAAAATAGTCAAAGTATGGCGTATTAACGGAAACTTGCATAAAACTCAGATTACTATTAGGATCATGTAATATAGCCTCAGAGGGTTATGCTACACCATATTACGATCATAACGGAACCTTAAATCAGTAGCATACTAGTCTAATTTGGTTCATAATCGAAAGTCAAAGCAGAAGTCAAACTTCGCGACTTTTGGTTGCGAACCGACCTTAAAACTGGAATTGACGAGCCGAACATGTTTACACATGTTCTAATATTTATTACCAAGTTGTTTATGTGTTAAAACGTATTTTAGAACACCTTTAAACTCAGATCGTAATTATTTCAAAATCTGACCCGTTGACTTTTTAAAACATTAATATGTTGACTCGTCAATTGACCAAGCAAACATGATTCTTAGGAGGTGCCCTTTTGAGGGATTAACACCTACCTAATTATGATCACGTAGCCATGTTCGTTGCGAACAATGGCTGGACCATTAAGGTCTAAACCGAAAGTCAAAGTATTTATCGAAAATGCTCGACTTTCGGCTTTAAAAGCCTATAAAATGAATAAGCCATGAAAGGAACACTTACAAGTGGTCCTAGAGACTGAATAAAACTCAAAGGAAGTTCCCAATTGCTTAGGATCCTCCACAAGAGAAGTATAGGAAAGAAAGAAGGAAAGGTGCAAGTTTTTCAAAGAAACCAAGCACATATTTATAGTGTTGGAAGGATTTGTGGATGATTTACAGGTGTTAGAGGCTTCCTAGGATAACTACAAGTGTCCAAATACGTGTACAATACAACCTACAAGCCCATAGATTCGATTTAGAGGTTTTAAGTTGCTTGGAGTGGCTTCCAAGCATAAAATCAATCTGTAGGTCAACCTTACAGACCGTAAGGTCAACCATTTGTGGTCCGTATGGGTTGGTATTCAACAATACAACTTTTACTTATTGACACGTTGGCCCATAAACTTCCAAACTTTCATGTATCGTCATTTATAGTATAAAAAGTCATCTTTGGCCAATATTAGGCACACCCAAGAGTATGACTAAGCATCATAAAACTCTCAGTTCGTTAAAAGGTCATTCCGATGCATAAATTAACATGTTGACACTTTTAACCCCTTTAACTTGCAAACTTGCGCGTATTATCACTTAATGGTATAAAAGCCCTAAATGCCAATATTAAGCATTCCCGAGAGTATGATCGAACATCGTGAAGCTCTCAGTTCGTTAAAAGGTCACTCAGAGGTAAGAATTTACATGTTGACGCTTTTAACCCTTCGTCGCGCAAACTTTCAAACAATTACGCAAACGGTTCCATTAATTTCCATTAATTGCAGTAATTAAATATATATATTTTATCACTTGTCCAATTTGCGTATAATTTCCATTAATTGTAGTAATTATATATATATATTTCTCTAAATATATATATTTGTCCATGTGTCCATAGTCCAAAAATTCAATGAGGAATATATATATACATAAATATATATTTTGGTATTTTTGCCCAAGCACCCATGTATGGGTAATTATGTGTATATTATTTATAAATACTTGCTTGTGTATTTTTAAGTGTATTCGGTGTTTATACTCCTTGGGAGTATTTAGTGTATTTTAAATTCCTACATGTACACTAATATATATTTACACATAATATACACATAGCACATAATTTTGGTGACCACTAAATATATATATTTTCCCTAAAAATATCCTTATTTATAGTTGTTTTAATTTTTGAAGAAAAATCTATTTCTTAACTTGTACTTTTGTATAAAAATTCGGGGAAAACCATGTTTAACTTTCTTGAACATTTTTGTAGAAAAAGTCTTGCAAAACTTTATATTTTTTTAAGTGTCAAAATTTTATAAAAATTTTGACATAGTTTCCCCCTAAAAATGGAGGTTTTCCCATGTTTTCAAACATGTGTTTATTTTCTTTTAATCATCAAAACTCAATCATCAACAATTTTTCAAGTAATAATCACTAAATTCATCCATACTTTTTCATGAAATAAACTTGAAGTTCCACAAAAATTTGTAGTAATTTAGATCTATACTTTAAACATGTAGATCTACTTAAATCTAAGCTCATTTGTTAATTTTTGTAAACTTTGTTGCAACTTTATTTTGTAAACTTGTTCATCCACTTGATTAATAGGTTTAAGAACATGAATATTTCATTTTAAAACTACTTACAAGTTCATTTTTAAGATCTTCAAATTTACTAACATGTTTCATCATGGATCTTTCAAGATCCATGCTTACACTTGTTAGATCTAAGCTTCTAACAAGCTTACATATGATGGATCTTAACAAAATCACAAAATAAACAACAACTTCATCACATACTTTAAACAACACTAGAAACACTTTATTTTCTTTAGATTATGTTGTTTCTTCAAATGTTCATCTTTTAAAGTTACATTTTCTTGATGGTTTAACTTGTACACATGTAACATACTACTAACAAGAAGTAAAATGAAGATGAGAAGGCTTACTACTAGCTCTTGTGGCTAGGGAAGTGGCAAGAGAACAAAGAAGATGAAGATGATGAGAAGAAGGTGGTTAAAAGCTTCTAAGAGAGGTCCTTCAACTTCTTGTGCTTAAAACCTTCTTAACTATGCTTGAGACACCTTTGGATAAGCTTGGAATGCTTGGATGATGATTGAAAATGGAGGTGTTATGGAGGTGGTATGCGGCCGTGAGCAAGGGAAGAAGAAAGGAGAAGAGAAGTTTGAATTTTTGGTGAAATGGTAAAGTGAAAGATGATTGTTGGTGATAAGGTTTTTATAAACTTCAAATAACCATTCCTTCCATCAAATAATCCTATTATCCACCAATACCTTCTCCAATATTGTGAGACAACATGAGGGCATGTGGGCCCTCATGTTGATTGTCCAAGGCTTAAAGGGGGGGGGGGGTAATTGCTTAAGTTTGGAAGTTAGGGGTTAGGTGTAAGTTTGATGTTTAATTATGTGTTATATGTGTTTAAGTGTTTCTAAGTGTTTTAATATGTTATATCACCATAACTAGTTTTAAAACACTAAAACAATGCTTCTAGTTCATTTTTATGTGTTTGGTAGTGTCTGGATAATTGTTCGGTTATCGGTTAGTTAAGATGCTAACTTGTGTAATTTTTACGGTATGATGTACCTTTTATTCCATGGTTTCATCCTTGACACTTTTCAAGTTATTCTGGATGTTTAACATTAATTCTGAATGTTATTTTAGCTATTAAATGTTGAATTTTTGCTGAAAATGCTGAATTTATTATTTATAGTCCGTTTTGGACAGTTTTTAGTGCTTGATTATGTTTCCGGGAAGTGTTAATATAAACCCTTGTTCTCCCACTTGGGATTCAATATATTTTTTTATGTCGGACCTACATCTAAGTTCTAAATCTATCATTTAACTGAGTATTGAGGCTGTGCTGACACAGCTTGTTTAATCGGTGAGTTTACTAACTGTTTCGACGCAACGCTTAAATTGTTTCACAATGCGATAAATGAAATGTGTAACATGCATGATTTAAATGTATGACATGCCAGCATATAATGTTGACGTCAAAACACATAATTGCAGACAATAAAATATTATTAAAATAGTACGAAAGTTACCGGATTTGTGTCGTTTGTCACAATACAAACGATATTTGTGGTCCGTTATACGTGCTGTTCGGCGGGATTTGTCTGGTACTACACTTGTCGGTGTAGAGACATTAGCTGTATGATGATGTGTCACGTGTTCTGATGATATGGGAGGGTACAAAGTCATGGTGAAATAATATGATTTATAATTCGTGTATATTCATGAACTCAACAGTAATAGCTGACGTCTTTTAAGCATGTGTGACAAGTAATAACGCATGACCGTAAGCTATAGTCCATGCTTGTATCAGTGTGAAGGAATAGTATATATTCAGACTCTTAATAGTGGATAGAACTGTATATCCTAGATTGTGTAATCTGGTGGAAGTTTTGTAATATCATACTAGGCTTAGTATGGTCAGATGTTATATTTTGATTTTTAGATCGTGTAATGTACGCTGTTAACATTAAAATAAGCACTTTTTGTATCAGCTATGTTATAAAGCATCCTTATCAGGTGAGGTGTTATAGTTGGTATCAGAGCCAAAGGTTTTAGCGAATTAGGTATTCGATAGGGATATCTAGGCTTCAACCTTTGAGATTAGGCATGCTTACAACAAGTTACATACTTTCATAAGTAGTTTACATATAGGGATGCATAATTAGGAGGCACTATTGATAGTGATAACTACAACCTTAGTTAGTTACCTTTCTGCACCCACCACCCTCAATAACAATTACCCATAAATCCTGTCCTGTTAAAAAGCAACACATTCCTGTTTCAATGTGATATATTTGGAAAATTGGTTGTATTATGTGTACTATGTGAGATAATTATTGTAACTGCATGTTAATGAATAAAAACACCAACCGCAACCAATAACCAAGTACCCCATGTGGCTATGCCTAACACATCATAGCTCGTTATGAATATGTGCGACCGCGTGTTTCCGCAAACGGCATACAACCTTGTATTCAGTGCGGTCTAGGCTTGTCAACCCAAATAGTATTCACCGGCATTGTATAACTTGCTTGTGGGGATTTAAGCATGTTAGTTGTCTACTTAGATAAATAGTATCAAAATAGTTTTCATGTGCACGGGTATGTTAATCAAATGGACCCTCTATGGAAACAGTAAAACATGTATTAAAAAGAGAGGGTTAGTGAAACTCACAGTTGCACAACAATTTATCCTACAGTAATCGGCGAATCCACACCTAATACCAGTATTATACGATTAATGTCTGTAGACAAGGTTGGACTATGTTTAAATGTCTAAGAACAGACTAGGGTCATTAGAACATGGAATTGGACATGGTCGGCGTTTTGAAATTAGCTTTGGACGCCGGACACCGTTTACCGTGCCGAACAAAGTTGTTTGTTCGAGGTATTCAGGAAATGATATGTTTATACAAAGTGTACCATTTTATAGTATATAAATAATGATTAGCATTATATTAAGGGAGTTCGGGCGTTTGGAAGGTCTAGGTCGCCCAAATAAGCGTTTCCGTATTTAGAGTCGGGTAATTACCAGATAAGTGTGTAATATACCTGTTTTAACCCAATTTAGTCTAGAAGGGTTGGGATTTATTCCCAACCTTAAAATTATTGCCAAATAATACCTGAGTGGTATAAAAACTTTGGCGGGTTCGTTACGCGTTTAAATTTGTCGGTTATTATTTAGAAATAATAATTACAACGCGAATTTTAAAAAAATAAACCCGTAATGTATAAAATTCCAATAATTTTTGTAGAAATTATTTCTAATGTAAATGTTCTAGAAAAATATTTTTATAATTTTTAAACAGTATTTATTAATTTTTAATAAATACATTTTATAACGTATATAAACCGTTTAATTTGCGAACCGACCATCCGAACTCTAAAAATTCCAAAATTTTACTGAACACTCTTAATATGTACATAAACCCCCAGTAAAAATTTGAAGTTCATCCGAATTTTTTAAACCCGGTTTTAAAATAATGAAAACCTCGTAAAATGTGCTATTTTAAAACCGTAGCTCAGGTTATCCGTTGAGCCCAAATTTTTGTGCGAAACTTACCCATAATATATGATCATTCTGAAAAATTTGGAATTTATTGAAATAATTAACTATTTTTCCGATTTAATTGTTTTTAAACGAAATAAATTTGCCAAACATTCCTCGTTTGTCCGAAAATTCCCAAATTTTTCCAAGATCATTTTCTACTGTCCTATACCATGTCCTAAAATCTCATGATCAAACAATATCCCACGTCAAAATCTGTAGGCAAAACAATTTCTATATTTTTAGTTTTTCGACTAAATATTATACATTTTCGCGTATCCCTCATCAGGCCTAGATTCCGAGATCCGTTTTCACCGAGTTTCTGGTTATAGTACCTACATAACATGTACAACACAACCATACAATTGAAATCATCAATCAAGCCCGTTTACTGTTCTTTTCCATTCTTTTGCGTTAGTCGATTTAAGTGTCGAATAAATGCCGTTTTTGATCCAAAACTCATCATTTTTCAACAAAACTGATTGAAAAACTTCATGGGACAATAACATGACTTAAAAACAAATTATATGGCCATGGGTTTGGCCTTGTTTGGATCAAAATAGACATGGTTTTACTAGTTTAAAGTAAAAAGAAAAGAATGAGAAAAAGATGCATACTAGTGAATCCTTATGATTTTTGGCTGCCGTTTAGTGTTCTTTTCCATTCTTTTTCGTTAGGCGATTTAAGTGTCGAATAAATGCCGTTTTTGATCCAAAACTCATCATTTTTCAATAAAACTGGTTGAAAAACTTCATGGGACAATAACCTGACTTAAAAACAAATTACATGGCCATGGGTTTGGCCTTGTTTGGATCAAAATAAACATGGTTTTGCTAGTTTAAAGTTAAAAAGAAAAGAATGAGAAAAAAATGCATACTAGTGAATCCTTATGATTTTTGGCTGAACTCTTTGAAGCAAATGATCAGCAGTGAAGTTATCAAAATACGTATTGTAGAATTTGTGGTCAAAAAGTGGCCTTGTAAGGTGTGTGGTGGTGTTGTTGTTGTTGTCACCACAAAAGAAAAACAAGGAAAAAAGGCCTCGTGGCCATTATTTGGCCAAGCATACAACCAACCACCGCTATATAAAATATGAGTTTTTCTTTTTGTGTTTAGGTTAGTTATCGGGTACTAAACGCTCCCGTGGTTCGGTAAAAAAAGGCGAAAAACGAAGCGCTTTCTAAGGTGTTTTTGCGTTTAAAAATAAAACGAACCCAACTGACACAAAAGCTCGAACACTTGGGCGTTAGTACTCAAAACATCTTATATTTATGTTATATTAGTCTTTTGGGGCTTAACTGATGATAAAAACGCATCTTTGGATTATACAGTACACATTAAAATTTAAGGCGTTCCGTTAAACGATAGCTGCTTGGTTTAACGCGTTTTCTTCCCAATAAAGCATTCCTGATCCTATGTTATAGTCTACGGGTCATGTATAAGCATTTCTGTACTCTTAGGTTCGCTTATGGCACCTACAGAAGTTTTATGAATTCAATGGCCCAAACGCAGTTGTTTTTTTCATATGTTACGCATAACGTGCCCTCGGAGTCATCCGCGGCATAATCAGTATCGGTTTGTTAATCGTGTAAGCTGGATAATTCAAATTAGGATTTACCTGGTTTTGTGGCGAATGTCACAAAATACTATAACAATAAGCTGCTCGAATTAAAGAGAATTAAATGCTCATTAATATGGTGTAATTTTAAAAAAAAAATATTAATGTATGAAAAAGTTATAGTCGTTTGAAAATCAAGGAGGAAACTAGTTAAAATGAGAAAAGACCATCATACCCTTCCCTCTTTAAATTAAGAAAAAACAAATGTGTGATCATGATGATTCTCTCCTACACTTCGTACAAAATTCCTCTCTTATACATGATCTCTTATCTAAATATTAAACACAAATACACCGATCAAATATTTTAGTGTGATTCACTTCACGTCATGTATCCCGAGTTGTTTTAGGTGCAGCCTCCCTCCCCCTCTCTCTGATTTTGTGATATATATTATTTTAGTGTTTTTACATCATTGTTCCAACCTAAATTGATGGTTCTTTGTTTAAAGTTGAATTGAAGATAACCTCTTTCTTTTTTCATTTGATAAGCAGAACCACTTTATTTTCAAGTCTTCAAGTCGAATATCATTAGCCCACTATAAATGCATAAAGGTGGAAGTCTTGACCTAAGTGGTTAATTTGAGTTTTCTATTTCTCACCAATGGGCTGAACGGGTAATCTCATAAAAAATAGTTAAAATCTGGGGTGTGTTTCTTTGTTCTCTGATGCCTAACTCATGAAATGTTATTTTATAGGAATTTCTGACCACGAACTGGGATGGCAAGAGTTGTATAACGAACATTAAAATTCGGCTTACTAATATCACTGTCCATAATAGCTTTCTTATTTTCTTCGAGCCTAAAACTAAAAATAATCAATGGCCATCTTCTTCGAATCTGATTATCATCTTCGTCTCCAACGTATGAATTTGTCTATTAATCCATTTTTTTCTTTATTTTGTTAAGTTTTATCGGTAATCGTTTGTTTGTTGTATCTCGCAGCCGTTCATCTAGCCGTCGCTAGCTTCTACGTATTTTTGTGGATTTCTACCAAGGAACTTGAATCTGATGTTGTTACAGCCTCTTTAATTGTTGCTAAAATGTCACATTTTGAGCGATATGTCTCATTGTTAAGTTATATAAGGACATATATATGCTTAAATATGACACCTGAAGTGTCATACTCCCTGAATATCATTATAAAGTTATAAAAGGTCTCATTGAGTATCATAAAATTTAATATTATACACACCGCTTTCAGATCTCATAAAGTACGTGTTCTTAAATCAGTATACATTTTCTGTATATTAGTTACTATGAAACACGTGTTTACTATAGTTGTTATTTATATGTCTTACTTTTAAATGCTGACATTTTTTAGCGTTTTTAACGATAATACCATTTTGTTGTCTATTACTTGGTGAACTAATAACGGCTGTCGAATAAACAAAGCTAAAGTGTTTTACTTAACATCTCTTCATACTTTCGTTATGTGATAGATTATTTCACAAGAAAATATACTTTGCATTCTACAAAATGTTGCAGATACGTAAAAGTACGTCCGTATTTGTTAAGAATCTTCTTACACATAATATTAATGGTCAAACAAGGTTTGTGAATCCATTTTTGATGTTATTGAATACTTTTGTTTTCAGTGTATTTTTATGTATGTTACTAATAAATTTTTTGTTCATATATTTTGTTTACGATAGGTACGGTGTTGTTGGATAACATGATATAATTGAAGCCGAACATATTTCGTTAGGGGATGATTGTTTTTTCAATTGATCTAAAACGAATTTAAGGTTATTGGTTATGAAACTCCAGCAAGTAGAAGTATTAGAGTAATAGGCTTTCAATTTATTGTCAAACCAGAAAAACGTGTTTCTTTCATTTATTTATCTTTTCGGTTTTGTTACATATATAGTTCGATGCTTCGTTTTATTTTAATATTCAACATCAGATTTCCATAATAAGTTCACGTGTATAGTTTCTTTATGATCAATAATGTAATTCATTTTCTAAAAGTAAGAAACATATCATTTTTCAACACCGCGAAATTCGCGGGTATTAGCACTAGTAGCTAATATAGAGTTAGTATTTTGAATAGCTAATACATTTATTAATGTGTTAATAACTATAACAACATACATTAAAACTTATAAAAGTAGCAGCATATTAATAGCAATCATACGTTAATCACTTACTATTTTTAGTGAAAGGAGTGAAATTAAATTAATATAATTGGAAACAAAAATATATTGTTACGATAGATATACATTGTTAGAGCATGTGTAGTGGTTTAGTGAATAATGCTTCCATCCTTGGGTGTTTTCCGCCATGTGGCAGTCCAGTCAGCAAGGGAGTATTATTGGGCGTTTTACAAAAGGGACGTAGTAGAATAATGCCCAATAATACCCCAACCAATCATTACACAATTATTAATTTTTTTTAATTTAAAAACTAATAATACTTTATTAAATAAAACAAAAATTACAATACTAAAAAAATACATTGCAAACAAAACTTTAGGGACTGATATAACATTTTTAAAACTTGAAATATTAAAGGTTTTGAAGTTTAAAACCTTTTTTTAAATAGAATCAAAGTGCAGGGACTGAATCTGCAAAATCATCTTCTTCTTCCTCACAACAACTTGCAACATCATCTTCTTCAATCTTCTTCTTCCGTTAAATACACACACAAATATTATTTCTTTTGTTTTTTTAATTAAAATTAATTATACACACACATGGCAAGGTCTTATTGGGCAAACAAAAATCTTCTTCTTCCTTTCAGTGTGTTTCAAAACACGCCAGGGTGTTTTTTTTTTTTTTTTTTTTTTTTTTTTTGCGAAATCACGCCGGATCACGTCGGGGGGAGGGGGGAGGGCGTTTTTGGGCGTGTTTGGGGGGAGAAAACGCCGGGATCTAGCCCACTACGGATGATCTTATGATGGTTACAAATTTCAAGATATAAGTATCAAATGAAACAAATTTATAAATGTTACGTACAGTGGCGGACCCAAAATTTTATTTCAATGGAGTCCATTTTTTTCAGTGTTCAAAATTTTCATAACAAAACGTTAAAATTTTCGGGTCGGGTCAGAACGAGGTTTTGAACTAGATTAAAAAAAAACAGCCTTTACAAGAATTGAACCCATGACCTCTTGTTGGTAACGGGAGAGGTTTACCACTACACCAGTTTTCCTTTTTTTTTTCTATGGTATCCACCTAACTGTATTTATGAAGTCCTTATAAAATTTAATATAACGGATCTACTAATTTTTTTAAAAATATTGGGAGTCCGGGGACCTCGACCCACTCTACGTGAGTCCCTCCGTTCAACATTTTAATCAATCTAACCAATTATAACTAATCAAATTAGTTTATTAAAAATATCACTATATACTCTCAATGTAATTAATAACTTATTTAACTCATCAAATTTTCACCTGTCAAATTATATTTAGTCTACCATTTTTAGCCGTTGGTTTATGGGGTGTACTCTAACATTAAGGGTGTTAACGGTGACATAATATATTAACTGAGATTACAAACAACTCCCTCTTTATGTTAAGAGGCATTAAATGAGTTGTATGTTAACATGTTAACCGGATGTTAAGAGAATGAATTAATTATTCTTTTATTTTTTTAAAACCAAAAACCATTAAAAAATAAGGTTAGATAAAGTTAATGAAATTAAACCATTTCCTTTGAGTGAGGTAAAATAAAATGGGGGAAGAAAGGTTGATGTAACACTTAGGGGGCTAATAGAAAAAGACCACAAATAAAACGCTGACTATACTTCAGCTAGCTTAAGCTAAAGGGTGTGGGGGTCATGGTTGAGACATGATCCGACACGTAGGAAAATGAATAGTTTTAGATGATGGATTAGGGGTGGGTGATATGACACTAACGTGGAGGGTCATGGTGATCATAAGGGTTATGACCACACCCTATAGCCTTTGCCGATGATTTGATGTATCTAAACAAAAACTAAAAAGCAATATTCATTTTATAAATTTTTTCAGTCAACATCTTCATTTCATTTAAATAAATTTCCTTATTAGAATCTATCAAAAATACATCTTTTGATGTGTATTAAACAATCTAACCCTTTAATATATATTATCATTTTATTGGTTCCAAACTCCAATATTTTTTAACCTTTTTATTATTTTAATAATATAATTTTATTATGATTACGTGAGTGTGGTGCTACTTACACAATCTTGTATCTCTATATAAACCCCCACCCTTCCATCCCCTTTCTTCTTGGGTTTCCATCTTCTTCACACCCTCGAGCCCCACCCTCACCCTTTTCTTCAATGGCGGTTTCTTCTTCACCTTCATCCAAAAAACAAGAAACCCTTCATTTTGACCCAAGTGCCCCTCCTCCCTTCAAGGTGGCGGACATTCGGGCCGCCATTCCGGCTCATTGTTGGGTCAAGAACCCATGGCGGTCACTCGGATATGTTCTTAGGGACGTTTTGGTCATTTCATCGCTCGTCGCCATTGCGGTTTTGTTAAAAAATTGTTCGTGGGTCTGGCCGGTTTATTGGGTGGCTCAAGGGACAATGTTTTGGGCTATATTTGTTCTTGGTCATGATTGGTACTATGAATTCATTGCTTGTACTCTGTGCTTGTGTACATTTCTAGATCTGAAATCTTGGTTTTCATTTTTTTTCTTTTTGGTTTGTTTAGTGGGCATGGAAGCTTTTCAGACATCCCTAATCTCAATAGCATTGTGGGCCACTTCTTGCATTCGGCCATCCTCGTACCCTACCATGGGTGGTAAGTTTAGTGAAATTACCGATTTACCCTTTTGATGTATAATTATTTATTTTATTCTTTTTTGGTTGGGAATATAGGAGAATCAGTCATAGAACCCATCATCAAAACCATGGTCATGTCGAAAATGATGAATCATGGGTGCCGGTAAATATCTACATTATTTTATTAATATTAATATTTATGTAATATTAATTAATATTATATTTCCAGTTGACGGAAAAAACTTACACGAAGTTAGATGCTCCGACAAAGCTGCTCAGATTCAAAGTCCCCCTTCCCTTATTCGCATACCCTTTATACTTGGTAAAATATTCATTCGTCACGATGCATTGTCGGCTTGTACCGTACAACTTGTTGATGCGTTTAATCTAACAGTGTTTTGTATAAACAGTGGAAAAGGAGCCCCGGGAAATCAGGGTCACATTTCAACCCATATAGTGACATGTTTGCCCCAAATGAAAGGGGTTATATAGTGACATCAACTTTGTGTTGGACTCTAATGGTGGCAAATCTAGTCTATTTATCAACCGTCATTGGCCCAACCTTATTGTTCAAGCTCTATATAGTTCCTTATTTGGTAAATATTTTGTTTTTTTTATTTCTAGGGTATTTTCGTCATTTTTATTACCTTAACGTATTTTTATCTATAGATATTTGTCATGTGGTTGGATTTTGTTACTTATTTACATCACCATGGGCATGAGCAAAAGCTTCCTTGGTACCGTGGCAAGGTAAAGGTCAACTTAGCCTCGTATACATGTTTTGGTACATTATAGTGTTACTGCGGGTTGGATTACGGGTTAAGTAATCATGTACGGGTTTAATCGAATCAGGATAAAAATGTGTTTTCATTTATACATATATACTTGTATCAAATTTGATTAAAAATGTTTGTTTCAATAATTGTAACTTTTTTTAAATAATAATTACATCAAAAGCCTTTCAACTTGTTTGATAAAACCTAACCTAAATGTTATTGTTAGTTATATGTTGAAAGTGACCAATTACGGTTTATGTTTTTCATGATTTTGAACAGGAATGGAGTTATTTGAGGGGAGGGTTGACCACCGTTGACCGGGATTACGGGATCTTCAACAACATCCATCATGACATCGGCACTCATGTCGTCCATCATCTTTTCCCGCAAATCCCACACTATCACTTGATAGAAGCGGTATATATCTTTCTTGTTTTTTTCCCTGTTTTTTTTTTTTTAAGGAAAATTTCATTAAAACAGGCACAGCCCAAAACACGGGCGGCCAAACCGACTACACAAAATTATATATCTTTCTTGTTGAAATTTAATGTTTTGTAACTCTTGATCATCTTCTTATCTTATCAATTATATTACTTGTTATGTAGACAAATGCAGCAAAGCCGGTGCTTGGGAACTATTACCGAGAGCCCAAAAAGTCCGGGCCGATACCAATTCACTTGATAGATAACTTGGTTAGAAGCATCAAACAAGACCATTACGTTAGCGACTCTGGTGACATCGTTTACTACCAAACCGATTATCGAATGATTGGAAAGAAGATCGAGTGACTAGACCCGAATTCCAAGATTTAATTACGAGAGAAAAGGCTTAAGAAGGAAAATAAAACACTTACGTTAGTGCATTGTTGGATATTGAATCATGAAAGTTTTGTAATTTGATTTTAATTGGTGAAGGGATCATATTACTAAACTTTGTTTTGTTTCAGGTTGAGTATTATCTTTGTGCTATAAAGTATAAAAACAATAATTGATATTCTTTGTGCTATAAATTACTTTATCAACAGATTACACAATGACAAATTTCTTTCAAGTCATGAAAGTTTTAAGGTTTTTGAAAGGTCTTTGTATGTACATGTCAATTTATATTTAAAAGGTGGTTGCGGCGCAACTTGTTGCCTGTTTACCTGCCAGTTGATTGTAATTTGTTATTTTGGCTTTTTAATGAATTTGAATTATAAGCTTAAAAAAAATCTACATTCTGTTATGTTTCATGAACAATCACCACCATATGAATGGACACGAATCGAGCCATCACAACATTTTTAGTTTGACAGAGATACTGAAACAGTTTTTCGCTACACATGCGAAGAACGAAACATTTAATGCATAGTCATTAAAAACGATATATTTACGTAAACAAGAGTGTATAAAAAATGTTATTGAAATGATGTGACCGTTCTTCCATGAGTGTACTTGACCTCAAATTCTTAGGCTGGAGGGTATGGTTGGAGCCCCCTAAGGGCTTTATCAGACCATGTAAACGACACGTAGGATCCACGTCAGCCAGGGGGCTTTATCACACCCCTCTTTTACTTGCAGGGTGTGGAATGGAGCCCCCTATTAAACAAAATTAAAAAAAAAAGATTTCATTGGATTAAATCAAGTGGGCCCCACCTGAACATCTCATTCTTGGTGTTAACATGATCGAGCCCCCTCCTATAGCGCCCGTTGTTAACATGGTGGGTGTGGATGTATAGCGCCTAGAGGCGCTATAGGTGATGATGTGGCCTGGGTGGCACCCCCACACCCTCCGGCCTTATGGGTCACAATTGTTTGTATGAAAAGATTCGCATATATTTTGGGCCAATTTGTAGTGGACACCATGGAAAGAGAATTAAATTGTTATTACCTTTTGGACCACTTAGCAACCAAACCTACAAGTGGTCCCTCCCTCTGCAATTTCGTTAACTGATATTCGGTAGCCTGAATGATATGATTCGGTTTAATTTGATTTTTAGTGATGCCCAATTGTGAACTGTTTTTATCCTTGTAACATTTGGATCGAATCAAATAGTTGTTATTGGTTCAGTTTGGTATGCTTTGATTCGATTCTGTTTGGCTGTAAATGGAAGTCATGTCATACTGCCACAAAATAATTTTCTTTATAGTAAAAATAAATGGTTTTTCTTTTCCTTTTATTACTATATACGTATATCTATATTTTTTTATATGCGACATGACTATGGTTTTGTAATTGTTTTAAGGCGTGCTATTGGATTTTCGAAAGATAACTTTTATGATTTGGGTAGGAATCTCTATGGCCTCTTCCCGTGTCTATTCGGTCTTGAGATGAGTACCAAGGGGGAGGAAAGAAAAGACCATTTATGGTCCCGAGCCAGAGTGTGCTTGTGGGGAGGATGTACCACAACAAAGTGTGTTGTTCTACATAAAACTAGGGTAGAAAATGGGCCTAAATCCGGTGTGAGAAAGAGCTTCATGTAGGTTGAGGGGCCCCTTGAGAAAAAAAGCATTTTGGTAAAGGACGGATAACCTAATTAGTAATTACTAGATTTATTAGCTTATACATATAGGGTCAGAAGTTAGAAAAACGGGGGAAAGTGTGAGAACGGTTATGGATCATCCGATAAAAACAATCTATGAACTAGATTGGCGCGATGACGTTTTCGTAAATAACATAAATTTTAATACGTGGACGCGCTTCATTAATGGCAAAAAAGGTAAAACATCCTTTCTCACATAAAATGCCGTTGAAATATAAAACGCCAAGTAAATACAAAACGCCAATTTTATCACCGCGTAGTTTTTTCTGTGTTTTTATTTAAGCTCTCAGGCTACAAAAACGCCATAAAATGTAAAACGCCAAGCCTTACATCCGGATAAATGTTAATTGCATTTATTGTTATAAAATAATGTCCCGCCTAAACTACGCCTCAAAGAAATCCTATAAATAGAAACGTCTCACCACCTTCCGTTTATCACACCAAAAAACACACAAAAACACAATGGTTCCTAAAATACAACTCACTGTAAAACGCCAAAAGTTGAGAGAAATCAACGATAGCAAACATCTTTTCTTTGATACTCAGTAATGTTCTGCATGAAGTTTCGCTGAATGGTTTGTTAGGTGAGGGGAGTAAGATTTTGCAGCATGAGATGGACAAATTTCAAGAAAGAGGGACTTATGACACCCATATGTCATTTTGTGTTCTTTGTTCTTGAAGAAAGTTTGGATGAGGAGAAGAGACCGATCCCGGTGAAAAATGCTACTTTGGCCTTGATGATTATAATGAAGATGACGGGCAGATAGCATCCACCCACACGGAGTCGATCTATGTCTCCAACATCCACAAAGACACTTCAACACACGAACAAAGAAAATAAACCACGCCAAACCCAAAACGCCATTTATTTGTGACAGTTCTTGTAGTTTCAAAAGAAGAAAGAGATTGATGACACTGAATGTTTAGATCATAAATTGGTTCTATTTGTTTTTTTTTTTTTTTCTGTTGTTTGTTATGTAATTTTCAGCTAAGATTAACAATACATTAATTCTGTAATGAAAAATATAATAAAACGCCAAACGGGCAAATGCTTGTGAAACGCCATCATGCCATAAAATGCCCCAAAAACTACCAAACTATAATAAAATTACTTAGAACAAGTACTATTATAATGTGCAAAGAGAATAAAACAAAATGTGTCATCTTTATCTAAACGCCATTGGAAAACAAAACGTCATAATTACAGTCGTCAAGATGGGACATGTTACACCATAAAACAGATGAATCTGAAAACAAAACACGGTAACTGCAAACAGTAGAATGAAACCACGTAAACATAATCACTAACATTTATTATATTGAAAGCCAAATACTTCGAGAATTGAATTTATTTATCTTTTTCAAAACGCCATAATTACCTGTCATTGCACAGGGAAAAAAATCCATTATAAAAGTAGACCATGAGAACACAACTCAAACACGCCAAAAACATTGTCTAAAACGCCACATATTGTTCAAAACGCCAAAAACTTAAAAAAATGGCTAAGGTTATTACATGGAGGTTTGAAAGGTCGGAGAGACGATTCATCCTAATGTTCTCTGATAAGAGAATGGTGAAGTTAAGGACAATCAAAGCCATACTTGGTATGTCTGAAGGGGTTCAGAGGGATATTCTGGCCCTTGGGGTTCCAAGGGCCAACGAATGTGAAAGAACTCAAACAATAATAAGAAGATTGAAGAGAAAATTTCATGCAGATGATGATGATGATATTGACGATAGTCCTCTACCAACATTTAGCAGTTGGTTGGTGCATGAAGAAGCAGGAACGGTTGAAATGATTTATCAACATGGGGTGAAATATTCAATGCCGATGGAGTAAATGTTGAAGACTGAGAGGCTACATCTGCTTGAACAACTTTGTGATTTAGCACCTTCGAACGGTGCAAAGTCCAGGGTTGCAATGATATTCAAGTATAGGCTGTGGCAAAGAAGAGACGAAATGATGGCGTTATACGCTAATCTAAAACTTGATGATGATGAATCTGAAGAAAGTGAGGAACAAAGCGATGGGTACAACTCTGATGTAATCCCATCCACAGAAGACTATTAGTTTTTTTAATTTCGTATTATTGTAATCTTATAAAATATTAATCAATGGTAATCAGTTATTAACAAACGCCACGAACGCCAAAAAATTGACCTGGAAAACGCCATAACGCCAAAAAATTAACTATGTGACACAAAACGAATTAATTCAACGAGACAGATCAAAAAACAGTAAAACGCCAAGTAATTAATGAAGCTAGTTAACGCCAAAATTATCTTAGACGCCAAAACTGAAGCAGCATGTGACGCACGAACTCGGGAAAAAAAGAATATTGAAAAGACAAAAAAAACCCCTCAGACCCTGATTACAACTGGGCCACGTGTTCCATTAGGATGCGTTCTCACCGTTCTCACACTTTAGGGTGTTTTCTCCTGATCCCGTACCTATATATATATATATAGGGGAAGGTTCATTGGGGAACACTAAAAAAGTGGGGAACAGCGGGGAACCGACTCAAACGAACTCCGATTTGACTCATTCCAACGGCGTTGGAACCGGCTCGTCGAACCCTAACTAAGATCTCTTAACCCTAAATCCTAACTCCTAAACTCTAAACCCTAAAGCTAAAAAATAAGGCTAAAACCTAAGCTAAACCGTAAAATCTAAACTATAAACCCTAAAAGCTAAACCCTAAAGGCTAAACCTAAAGCTAAACCCTAAAGCTAAACCCTAAATCTAAACCCTAAAGCTAAACCCTAAACCCTAAAGCTAAACCTTAAAGCTAAACCCTAAGGCTAAACCCTAAAAGCCAAACCCTAATATATTTAGGGATTAGGGGTTATGATTTAGGGTTTAGGGTTAAGAGATCCTAGTTAGGGTTCGACGAGACGGTTCCAACGCCGCTGGAATGAGTCCAATCGGAGTTCGTTTGACCCGGTTCCCCACTGTTCCCCACTTTTTTAGTGTTTCCCAATGAACCTCACACTATATATATATATAGGTAAAGTGTAGGATACAAATCCCCTTATCGTACATTATGTACGCGATACCCACAGCCATACATGTGTCCTGATTCAATTTAATTAGATAAGGGTATATTAGACATTCTGTTCAAACATCTGAGGGCTAATCATGGAATTCCGTCAACAAGGAAGCAGATTACAAGTTCGTTTCATAACCGTCCATCTAATAATTGTTCGTATCAATTCGATTTGTAGGTTTTTTGATTGATTCTTGTACCGAACACAGATTGGCGATTTCCGAAAATGCTGGATTCGTTATTTAGGATTTTTTTTTTTTTTGGTTTTTCATCATAGGGTTACGGTTGAGGTTGGGTTTTATTTGATTTGAAGGTATTTTCATTTTATTAGATTGTAAAGAGGTTGAAGATAAGTTGTTTCTGGTTTTATTTGATGAGTTTATCATATCACATGTGTTGTTTTAAATATCGCATGTTGTGTTTTTAACATATACCAGGTATTTAAGATTGGATCATATGAATAATTTTGCATGTTTAAGTTGGACATTTCCCACACAATGAAGTTTAATATTTAACTAGGTATTTAAGATTGGATCATATGAATAATTTCGCATGTTTAAGTTTGACATTTCACACACAATGAAGTTTAATATTTAATTTCGCATTTTTAAGTTGGACATTTCGCAGACTAGAAAGTATTTAACATATGTAGCTCTATATTTTGCACGCTTTAAAAGTAATTATATGTATTTTCACACAGTGTATTTTATAATTCAGTTCAATAATTCAAATCAAATAATTCAGTTCAATAATTGATTTCAATAATTCATATCAATACTTTTTCAGTGCTTGTTCTTTTAATATATAGTTTATCTTTTTATCAGAATTTCAAACATCCTATTAAAAATGGCAGACCTACCAACATCTTTTTCTTCTGAATCAAGTAACAAGCAGGCTTTGAGAAAAAAGGATTCAGGAACAAATTCAAGAGGATCTCGTCTTCTTCTATTATCGACTATTATTTCAACTTTCTTTGGCCCCTTTGGTATTCCAAATACCTCATAAACTGTGTCCGATGTAATTTTTATTTGGTGTCTACCTATGTTTAGTGTATCGAACATCTCGTCAAAGTTTCTTGCTAACCAATACGCCAAACGTGTTGAAATATGGTTGATATTCATATCTAGAATAGCTCCAAATCCCATATTCTTCACCTCATCATTTGTTTTTTTTGTAAATTTTTTCACAGTATCCATATAGGAGTTAGGTTGTCATCTTAATAGTATCCTTCGTTGCTGTATTCGAAGAAATCTCTATGTTCTGTTCTAGGTGGTTCCACCTTTTTTGAAGGTTTTTTTGGTTGTATCTTAGATTTCCTGTCATCTTTCTTCTTTTTCGGTAGGTGCTTAACAAAGTCATCCTCCTCATAACTTTCTTCAACAATCCTTCTTTTTCTATTTTTGTTAACTTTTTTCAATGTTGATATTGGGTCTTCAAAATCATCATCAGAATCTATTTCTACAAAATCGCATGCTATCAGTCAGAAACCTTTACAAAATCGCATTTATCAGTTAACAATGTACCCTAACTCATTCAGTTGATAAAATCGCATGACTGAGTTATCAATTCGAATGTCTTAGTTAAGCATTACCAAAACTAGCCAATCTTGTAAATCGCATGCTTTAGACAACTAAAATTTATAAAATCGCATGTATAATTTAATCATAATTCCCTAAAACTAACTACTCATATAAAATCGCATGAGGTTTTATCAATTCGCATGTTCAATCTAACCTAAGAAAAAAACATTCAACAAACAAAAGTTAACATATAAAATCGCATTTGTTATACAAAACCCTCACAAAACCCTATATAATATCGCACATATATCAGCTTATCATTAACAAAACTGCATAATCATACAAAACCTAATAAATAACCATACCAGTCATAAACCCTAACAAAATCGTAGTTATGAACAATATGTAATCTTATAAAACTATAGGTTTCAGACGAAAACCTTAATAAACAAACAATATCGCATATGTCATTCAAAGTCCCTGTAAATATCATTATAAAATCGCAAATGTCAATCGATACCTGGATTCATCTTCTTCGCCTGTGGTCTGTCGTTGTTGGTTTTGCTTCGTTTCTCAAAACTCATGAATCTTAGTTGAATCGCAACGGTGAGTAGCAGAGAACTTGGGGGGAAGGAGAATGCAATGTTGATTTTGGGTTTACGGTATGATTATGAGTTATTGTTTGCTGATTATCAAGGGTTTTGATTTCGCATTGGACGATTTTAACCCTTGGCGGTTTCATTTATTTATTTTAATTTGATTAATTTAATAGTTAAACATGCGGTTTAAATGAGATGATCTGACGGTTGTTGTTATAGCGTACATAATGTACGATTAGTGGATTTGTATGATAACCGGCCTATATATATATATATATAGTGGAGAGTTCAAATGAGAAGAATTTTTTTGTAAAAAGAAAAAAGAAGAAATTTCAACCAATAAGAATTCTTTATTTTACTTTATTTAATATAAGTATTTAATGTTACTATAAGGGTACATTGGTAAACCTACATAGGTTATTAATTTGTAGTCTTACTCTTTAATAGCTAACTAAATTAAATTTTTTGTAACTTATCTTCAAAATATATATTTTTTTTTTCAAAAAAATAAAATAAAATAATTTAAGTTGTGTAGGATAAATTACGAGTTGTGTAAGATAAATTTCAACTTGTAGGATGAATTTCGAAATATGTAAGATAACTTTTGATGTGTGTAGGCAAAAAAAGTTAGTGTGGAGGATACTAGTCTTATGACTAATTAATTAGTCAAAAATGATAATAAATGAGATAAGTGAAAAAACTATTTAATGTTTTACAAAATTACACTTTGTTCTTTTTCTTCTCAATTAAATTTTTTCTCAAATGAATCTTCCCCAATAAATATATATATATATATATATATTTATTTATTGGGGAACACTAAAAAAATAGGAAACCGAGGAACACTCTTAAAAAATTAACTTAACATGTTAAAAATCAATTTTTTAAAAAAAATTTTCGGCGCTTTCTCTTATAAATACTTGGTGGTGTAGTGGGTTTATTTTGTTGTGTTCACATTGGTTCTCGCGGTTCTCGCAATAAAGGTGGTTCACGCAATAAAGGTTGTTCTCGCAATAAAGGTGGTTCTCGCATGAATCTTATATATATATATAGGGTCAGGAGTTAGGGAAAACGGTGAAAAGTGTGAGAACAGTGAGAACGCTTACGCATCGTCAGATCAAAACAATCTATGGACTAGATTGGTGCGGTGACGTTTTCGTAAATAACATCAATTTTATTACGTGGACGCGCTTCATTAAGGGTAAAAATGACTTTAGACTTCTCCACACAAAACGCCAAACTCATGAATAAAACGCCATTAAATTCCCTCCTTAAACTACAAAGCACACATCATCCTAATCTAAACGCCATTAAACGCCAAACTTTGTTTTTAAACGATAAAGCTGAACAAACAGTAACTGAAACGACGAAATTTCATTACGAGCATTTATTATAATAAAACCCCGCCTAAAATACGCGCCAAAACATCATATCTAAACAACGTCTCAGACCTTCCATTGAACACACCAAACCCAAAACGTCATATTTTATTAAATACCATTTATTCTTTAAACGTCAAAATATTCAAACCCCAAAGATTCCAAACGACGTTTCTTTGAGATTCAGTTTTGTTCTCGGTAAAGTTCCACTCAATGTGAGGGACAAAATCCTTAAGTGAGGATATTGTCCATCTCATTGAGTAAAATCTTGTTGATAATTAGTAATTATATATATATATATATATATATATATATATATATAGGGAGGAGCTCATGCGAGAACCACTCTTATTGTGAGAACCGCGAGAACCAATGTGAACACAACCTAAAATAGCTAAAAAAACCTAACCCCCCCCCCCCTCCAAAAAAAACCTAAACCCCCCCCCCCCCCCTAAAAAAAACCTAACCCCTCCCCCCAAGCTAAATGCTAAAAACTAAACCCCCCCAAAAAACCTAAAAAAAAACCTACCCCCCACCCCCCCCCCAAAAAAAAAAAACCTAAACCCCCCTCCCCCACCCCCCAAAAACCTAAACCCCCCCCCCCCACCCCCCAAGCTAAAATGCTAAAAACTAAACCCCCAAAAAACCTAAAAAAATCTAAAAAAAAAAAAATATAAAATTTTTTTTTTTTAATATTTTTTATGTTAAAATCGCTACTTTTAGAAGCCAAAAAAAAAAAATTTAAAAAATTTTTTTTTTTTTTTTGGCTTCGAAAAGTAGCGATTTTTTTATAAAAAATATTAAAAAAAAAAATCTTGTGTGATTTTTAGCTATTTTTAGGCATTTTTTGTTGTGTTCACATTGGTTCTCGCGGTTCTCGTAATAAGAGGTGGTTCTCGCATGATCTTCTCCCTATATATATATATAGGGGAAAGATGTATAGAAAACCCACTTTAATTTAGAAAACCCGGGAAACTCAAAGCTCCCGATGTTTTTTTATTTTAAAAAAACTATACATGTTATATACATGTTTTTAAGGGTTGTGGGCAAAAAAAATCAAAAAATGCCGAGTAGATATTTTTTTAAAAAATAAACAAGTTTTGGTGTAACATGTGTTACATTCATCTGACATATTTGTAACATGTGTTACACCAAAACTTGTTTATTTTTTTTTAAAATATCTACTCGGCGCTTTTTTGATTTTTTTTGCCCAAAACCCTTTAAAAACATGTATATAACATGTGTAATTTTTTTTAAAAAAAAAAAATTCGGGAGGTTAGAGTTTCCTAAGTTTTCTAAATAAAAGTGGGTTTTCTATAGATACTTACATTATATATATATATATATATATAAGGTCAAGATTTAGAGAGAACGGTGAAAAGTGTGAGAACGGTGAGAACGATTTTGGTGGTGACATGTGGAATTGATGTTAAATTACACTAAGGGGTAATATTGTCAAAAAAAACCCACTCACATGAACTGAGCGTTCAAATAAAACACCATAAAAACACCCAATTCAGAAAAAAAAAACATGAAAATACCTAGTTAAAACGCCATAAAACACTCAAAAAAGCTATTATTATGTACGCACAAAAAAAGCTATTTTTTTGAGCTATAATTTACAACAGCTAAAAAAAACTATTTTTTTGAGCCATATAGCTCCCAGTTAAAACGCCATAACAAAAAAAAAAAAAAAAAAAAAAAAAAAAAAAACTATTTTTTTGATCTATAATTTACAACAGCTCAAAAAAACCATTTTTTTAGCCACATAGCTCAAAAAACGCTATAAGCCCCAGTTAAAACGCTACGCCAAAAAAAGCTATTTTTGAGCTATAATTTACAACAGCTCAAAAAAAGCTCCCAGTTAAAACCCATAACAGAAAAAAGCTAATTTTAGCTATAATTTACAACAGCTCAAAAAAAAAACCATTTTTTTGAGCCATAAAGCTCAAAAAACGCCATAAGCTCCTAGCTAAAACAACGCCACGCCAAAAAAAACTATTTTTTTGAGCTATAATTTACAACAACTCAAAAAAACCATTTTTTTAGCCATATAGCTCAAAAAAATCATTTTTTTTTTGTGTCTAACCGCCTAAATTAATATGTTTTGAGCTCAGAAAAATCATAATTTGTACTGTAAAAACGCCATAAAACACTCAGTTCAGAAAAACGCCATGAAAAAACTCAGTTGAAAACGCCATAAAACACTCAGTTCAGAAAAAACGCTATGAAAATACCTAGTTAAAACGTCATAAAAACACCTAGTTCAGAAAAACGCCATGAAAATACATAGTCTAAAACGCCATAAAACACACAGTTCAGAAAAACACCATAAAACCCAGTTAATTTTTTTTCGAAAAGTATATCAATAGTATACTCGTTGGAAAGATAAAAAAAGCTGAGTTTCATGGTGTAATTTTTTCCGAAAAATAATCATGTATAAAAAAGTTATTGTCGTTTAAATATGATGGGGGAAAATGGCATGTGATTAGCATGTGCACATTTGTTTGGATCTTCCTATTTTAACCTTCCTGGTAGTTCCAAGGCCCCTATTATTTTCAAAAATGCCACCGCATCAATCTCAGCCACAAACCACTAAGATCTTGTGGCTGAGAATCGTTCTCACCGTTCTCACACTTTGAGGCGTTCTCTCCTGATCCTGTTCCTATATATATATATATATATATATATATATATATATATATACATATATACATATATACATATATAAACGGGATCAGGAGAAAACGCCCTAAAGTGTGAGAACGGTGAGAACGCATCCTGACCCAACACGTGGCGCGGGATATGATCAGGGTGCGAGAGGTTTTTTTGTCTTTTCAATATTCTTTTATTTCCCAATTTTGTGTAACATGCTACTTCATTTTTTGCGTCTAAGATAATTTTTCCGTTAACTAGATTTATTAATTACTTGGCGTTTTACTGTTTTTTAGACATGTCTCGTTGAATTAATTCTTTTTGTGTCACATGGTTAATTTTTTTGGCGTTATGGCGTTTCCTAGGTCATTTTTTTGGCGTTCATGGCGTTTGTTAATAATTGATTACCATCGATTAATATTTTCATAAGATTACAATAAGACCAAATGAAAACAAACTAATAGTCTTCTGTGGATGGGATTACATCAGAGATGTACCCATCGCTTTGTTCATCACTTCCTTCAGATTCATCATCATCAAATTTTAGATTGGAGTATAACGCCATCACCTCGTCTCTTCTTTTCCGCAGCCAATACTTGAATATCATTGCAACCCTGGATCTTGCACCGTTCGAAGGTGCTAAATCATAGAGTTGTTCAAGTAGATATAGCCTCTCTGTCTTCAACATTTCCTCCATCGACAATGAATATTTCACCCTGTGTTGATAAGTCACTTCAACCGTTCCTGCTTCTTCATGCACCACCCAACTGCTAACTGTTGGTAGAGGAGTATCGTCAATATCATCATCATCATCATCATCATCATCATCATCATCATCATCATCATCTTCTTCTTCTGCCGGAAATTTTCTCTCCAATCTTCTTATTACCTTTCGAGTTCTTTCACAATTGTTGGCCATTGGAACCCCAAGGGCCAGAATATCCATCTGAACCCCTTCAGCCATACCAAGTATGGCTTTGATTGTCCTGACCTTCACCCTTCTCCTATCAGAGAACTTTAGGATGAATCGTCTCTCAAACCTTTCAAACCTCCATGCAATAACCTTAGCCATTTTTTTTAAAGTTTTTGGCGTTTTGGACACTATGTGGCATTTTAGACAATGTTTTTTGGTATGTTAAGTTGTGTTCTCATGTTCTACTTTTATAATGACTTTTTTTTTCCTGCGTAGTGACATGTAACTATGGCGTTTTGAAAAAGATAAATAAATTCAATTCCCTATGTATTTGGATTTTAATAAAATAAATGTTAGTAATTATGTTTCCGTCGCTTCATTTTACTGTTTGCAGTTACTGTGTTTTGTTTCAGATTTATCTGTTTATGCCTGTAACACGTCCCATCTTCACGGCCGTAATTATGGCATTTTGTTTTCCAATGGCGTTTAGATAAGTAGGCACTTTGTTTTATTCTCGTGCACATTGTTTTAACCTTTTTTATATTTATTATAATAGTACTTGTCCAAAGTAATTTTATTATAGTTTGGTAGTTTGGGCGTTTTATGGCATGATGGCGTTTCACAAGCATTTGCCCGTTTGGCGTTTTATTATAATTTTTATTTAGAGAATTAATGTATTGTTGTTCTTAGCTGAAAATTACATAACAAACAACAGAAAAAGAAAATTAAAAACAAACAAATAGAAGCAATTTATGATCCAAATCTTCACTGTCATCGGTCTCTTTCTTTTTTTGAAACTACAAGAACTGTCACAAATAAATGGCGTTTTGGGTTTGGCGTGGTTTTTTTTCTTGTTCGTGTGTTGAAGTGGGTTTGTGGATGTTGGAGACATAGATCAACTCCGTGTGGGTGGTTGCTATTTGCCCGTCATCTTCATTATCATCATCAAGGCCAAAGTAGCATTTACACTGGGATCGGTCTCTTCTCCTCATCCAAACCTTCTTTAATAACAAAGAAGTCAAAATGACATATGGGTGTCATCAGTCCCCTTTTCTTGAAATTTGTCCATCTTATGCAGCAAAATCTTACTCCCCCCACCTAACAAACCATTCAGCGAAACTTCATGCAGAACATTACTGAGTATCAAAGAAAAGATGTTTGCCATCGTTGATTTCTCTCAACTTTTTGGCGTTTTACAGTGAGTGGTATTTAGGAACCATTGTGTTTTGTGTGTTTTTTTGGCGTGATCAACGGAAGGTGGTGAGATGTTTTTATTTATAGGATTTTTTTGGCGCGTAGTTTAGGCGGGATATTATTATAACAATAAATGCAATTAACAATTATGGATGTAAGGCTTGGCGTTTATATATTATGGCGTTATACGTTTTATGACGTTTTTGTAGGCTAAGACCTTAACTAAAACACAGAAAAAATTACGCAGTAATAAAATTGGCGTTTTGTATTTACTTGGCGTTTTATATTTTCAGTAGCGTTTTATGTAAGAAAGATGTTTTACCTTTTTTACCCTTAATGAAGCGCGTCCACGTAATAAAATTTATGTTATTTACGAAAACTCCACCGCGCCAATCTAGTCCATATATTGTTTTGATCTGATGATCCGTAAGCGTTCTCACTGTCTCACACTTTTCACCGTTTTCCCTAAATCCTGACCCTATATATATAGGGGGCCGCTAAAATGAAAACCACCCCCAGTTGCTAGAAAACCACGAGAACCACTCTCCACCAATCAGATAATAACACCCAAAAGAGTAATATAGTCATTTAATCAAAACCATTGATGTGTGTTAAAATACACATACTTTTCCCGTGTAAATTGTATAATTTTTGTATAAGTTTATTTGTTTTTATTTCGTTTTAGTGTTATATTATATTATTTTGTGTTGGGCCAGGTCCTGGTGCAAATGGAGCAAAAACAAGTAATATGGAAATGACTAGCCAGTTGGGCAGAGTGGGGCACCAGTGACCGAAGTAAAAATTGCCGCTATTTTCCTTGATTGGACCGAGCCTACTTATCTCTATATTATTAAAGTAAAAGAGCAATTCATATATCTATCTTTTATATTAAAGAAAAATAGCTTTGACCAATTGACCATGATGTGGCATAGGTCTTTAGCCAGATAATTATGTTTTAGGCGACATTTTCCTTTCTCTCCCTTCTCCTTCACTTTCACGAGCGCCTAATTTGTTCACCCGTTTCTCAATCAATCGCTATTTTCCCTCATTCTCTCTTTTTTCCAAAATCACTTCAAAGAAACCCTAAAACCATTTGTCTGCGGTTCAAGCAACAAGGTCAGTTTTCTTCTGTCTTTTGGTTTACATGATTCTCCTATCTTAATGCTTTCATTATATTTAATTTTGTAAAAGAGAAACAAGAGAGAGATGGAGCAGATGAGAGATGCAGACGAGAGATGGTCATCTTCTCCGACGACTGGTGTCAGCGATAGGGCTTTCTTAGTAGCCAACGACGGCGGTGGTTCCAAGGTGGTTGTTATTGTCATCGGTGGTCAGCAAAGGGTGAGATCTGTCTTGCCATGAATCACTGGCGGCAACGAACATTGATTATTGACATAGTCCAGTCGATATCAATTTCATGCTCTGTGACTCTGAGTTTCCAATTGAAGGTACAATTTTAGTTGGTATACTTTTTATTTTGATTTCTGAACTTCTTGATTATCGTTTCTCTATTGTTTATAACTGATACGCTTAATTTTTTGTGGAGATTTTGGGGGGTTTGACGTGGGTGGCCTTTGACAACAGTCGCACCCCCGCGTCGTCGAAAAGAAAAGAGAGAAAGAAGGACATCGCGGCTTTGTGTTTTTTTTTTGTGGGAGAGTGTGGCGAAGGAGGAGACCATAGTCTTGGTATTAAATTTTACCATATGCTTTTGATATTATAGACATTTTATTGCTCTTTATTGGATGTATTTGGATTTTCTTTTGGTATTTTAAAGTAGTATAGATTATGTATGATTATGAAGGCTTCAAACTTTGCATTGACATTTGAAAAGTCCTTATTTTGTTGGTTTACCATCCTTCCCTAATTTACTAATGCTATATTGTTACAGCAAGCTGCTATTGCAATTGTCATGGATGTAGATGCCACTTTGGGGAAGAAAAAAGTTACATATCATATGGGTTTTTCATGGTCTACATTGACATTTTGTCAAATATCTTTACTGATAATTAACTTAATATTATAAATTAACTATATCAAGAATATGCAGGTGCTGGAACTGTGTGTATATGGAACAAAATAGCTATTTCCCAAAGTGAATTATTTTGCTTGACAGGTGATAAGTGGGAAATCCCAACGACAGATGCATTGGTAGCCATAGGTGTCTCAAACATTAATACAACTTTCCCTTAAGAAAACCATAAATCTCTAACAGAGAAACTCTCATCATCCAGGTATGTTTCATCCAATCTTTGATGATATAATCCTAAAATCATTTGATTCTTTCGCTATAAACAAAGGATTTGATGATGATTATAAATGTTTTAATCCCTTTCGTATAATTTGTTTAACTTGAAACTAACCTGGTGCTTACCTAATTCCATTGGAGTTAATATATTAATTTTCTTATGCTAAATTTTGTTACCATTCGTTTAGTTTTAAGATTAGGGTTCATAGGGTTGTTGTTAATACATCAACATTGGCTAACTTCAACTTTTAATATCACACACTACTGCTTCAAAAATCTAGGCTTATTATACATTGAACTTACAAGGGGTTACCAGTTAAGATTGAACCTAATGCTATTCTTTTAAGTGCTGCAAGTCTAACACAGATGTATATATCATCATCATACTTGATCATATTTTCACTCTTTTCATAAGTTTGGTAAGATTATTACATGCCAAGTCTGTATCGTTCTTGAACTAAAAAGACTATTTAAGATTTTAATTAAATGGGATGTGGATTTCCAGGTTAAAGTTTAAAGAATATGAATTTAAGTTATTAGCATGAACATTGTTTAGGTTTCAAATTTTTTAGCTTTCTTAACTTTTGTTTCGTTGTTTAAACGATAGTTGTTTGACTCAATCTTCCAAAGTTACTGTGGTTGGGGAAATAGGGTTTAAAATTGGTAGATTATGGTGTTAAATATCATGGTGAGTACTGTAACAACTCTCATCAAAAAGTATTAATTATTACTTTAATTGACCAATAGGAAACCCTAATTAAAGAAACCCTGGTGATTCTGCACAAACCCTAAGAATTTCAGAAAAATCAGAATCAGGATTAGGGCCCCTAAAACTCAGGGGGGGTTAAACCCTATTGACGATTATCCACTTAAAACGTAGGCAGAAAGGAATTTTCAGAAATCGTCGACTCAGCTGAGCTAGTCCCACACGTGGCAACCCTATACATGAAAGTTGTTGTTACGCGGGCCGCGTAAGGATAAGCTTAGATCTCACGCGGGCCGCCTGAGGGTCAAAATTCACCTATAAATACAGGAGATTGGGACTTGAATTCTGGCTTCAGAACGACGCTCAAATTCACTTTGTGCGCTGAGATAAGTTCTGTATACTCCAATTAACACATACGATTCACTAATCAACGCCGCAATCAGGGTATTAGCTCAATCGCTGCTACGATTCATTATCCGATCGATCAATATATCCAATGGATGTTTAAGTGCTGCCCACATTAGGGTTATACTTTGTTGTTCGTCGTTAATTCGATGGATGTTTAAGTATCGTACTTTGTCATTTGTCGTTAATTCGATGGATGTTTAAGTATCGCACTTTGTCGTTCGTTGTGAGAATTTGATCTCGTGAGTTATCGTAAATGCTGTATTGATTACTAACCCAAAATTGTGTGCCTGTTATTAAATTAGGTTAAAAAGGCTAATCAGTAGGCTAAACTCTGCCCGTATAAATCTGCAAGGTGAGTCATTCTCTTTTTATCAAATTATTTTACAATACCTCAAATTATTTTCAAGGTTATAATTATAGGGACTAAGTCGTGGATATCTTGAATTACTGGTTAGTGGGGTATTGTGCACATTACTAATTTTCTTCCAGTTAGGTTCATTGACCTACTCGGGATAATCACTGTTAGGTTCATTGACCTATAGGGATAATCGTCACTATTTAGGTTCATTGATCTAATAGTGGTATGACCATCGTCACCATTGTGACTTGTCACCATTGTGACATAGAGCCAGATAAAGATAAGATAGAAGCCATTGTAATCGCTCTTATGCTGTAATTAATAACTATGCATCATTATGCAAAATAGAATGATTCACTCAGTATTTCCCGCTGACAAAACCTTTTTCAAACATGTTTCAGGTGACCTGTTATGATCTAGGAAAAGTGCCATATAGCACTACAAGCTCAAGGAAGTGGCTCAGTATAAAAATAAAGAAACATGTTTTGTAAAATAAAAGATTTCTTCGTGAAATCAAACTATTGTAAATTACCGGGTTTTAGCCCGAATTGTGAAATAAAATTAATCGGGAAATATTTACATTTTAAAAGATCCTGATGAAAACTTCCGCTGTCAAACTCAATTAATTAAATACCACGGGATTTCTGTCCCGCGGCTCCTGAAACGGGTCAAACCGGGTCGGGGGCCGTGACAGAAAAAAGGTGGTATCAGAGCCACTTATCGAGCCACTAATTTAAGCCAATTAAGTATTTAGAAATACTTAATAATTTTTATTAATTGCTATTTTATGATTATGTGTTTTATTATCTGACTAATTTTGTACAGTATGAGCAGATTTTTATATGCTAACCACTATAGCAGTAAGTATAAATCTTTAAATAATTTGACTCAAAGTTTTAGCACCTTTATTATCTACAGTCTATAAACCTTATTCAGTAAATAAATTTACAAATAAAACCTAGTATGTTTTCATATTCGGTTGTTTCATAGTTACTCAATATGAAATAATATTTAAAAGTTTTTCTATAAAATTTGATATAGTTTTTAAACTTAGTAATTGTGTGTATCTTGCATAAACAGCATGCGTGATCTGTCAGAAGCCCTTCAGAATTTAAATCTCTATCCAGTAAGAATCGAAGTTTCCAGAGATTTCAA
Source organism: Helianthus tuberosus (assembly GCA_030545235.1). NCBI lineage: Eukaryota > Viridiplantae > Streptophyta > Magnoliopsida > Asterales > Asteraceae > Helianthus > Helianthus tuberosus. The sequence continues at coordinate 104,116,377 of CM060415.1, read as the reverse complement.
TAGGTATATTCTAGACATAAAAGAACCTATAGAATTCAACGCTTTACCTCTTGAGAAACCTAAGCCTAATAAAATGGAAATTGGGGAAAGTTCTAGACAAATTGAGGGGTTACCATCTCAAGAAGAACTAGATTTTATAATGGCCACCGATGATACTATTGAGCCTGTTAATGAAAATGATTTTATTCATTCTCTTGAAACACAACTACCAATGAATTTAGAACCAGCTATTTCAAACCTTTCAATCCACTCGCAAATAGACGAATGGGTGACTAATGAAATACTGTTACAAAACCATCCCTATAGGCTTTTTCCTAAGTTCAATCCAGAACCTTTATCAAATTCACCAATGAGTAACGAGAATATGACTAAACTCCATCATTTTGACAAAATGGATGCTGGGAATAGGATCCAAGAGATTTTGGGGCAGATCTCCTGGAAATACGATGAGAAGGAATGCCGTTACTAGAACATCACCTGACAAAGGATAGGGGATTATGAAACTGTGATCGTGTAATAGTAATAGTAAAATCAGTTTGTGTAAAATAAATAATAAAACGGTTGTATATAGAAGCATGATATAATCTATACAACAAACAAAATATTAGAAAATTTACAATTTTGGTTGTATATTCGTTTACGGGATTATGTGCAATTAATTGTGACCTTGGATTATTTCTTTTATACTAATTATGAACCAGTTAATGAGGTTAATCAATCTGAGCAACAATCGGGGGACCAATATATGACTAGGCAAGATATAGAAAATATCGTTGCTCAAGGGATAGCCAACGCTATTCCAGGAATAGTTGCTCAAGGGATAGCCAATGCTATTCCATCAATCGTTGCTGCTATTAAAAATCCAATTGAACCTCAACAAATTATTCCAAGCAAACGTATTTCTGAAGATAATTTCAGTAATAGCGTAAACGGAGGCAATAATCATGATAATCATGATAATGAACCACGGCAAGCTCCGCTCCCTAAGAAAAGGAAAACTGCAACGCCTGGTTGCACTTACAAAGAATTTATTGCTTGTAAACCCACTGAGTTTGCAGGCAATGAAGGAGCGACTGCATCACTGCGTTGGTTAGAGAAAACCGAGGCAGTAATTGCCATAAGTAAATGTGCTCAGGATGATCAGGTCATGTATGCGTCAAATCTTTTCAAAGAAGGGGCGCTAGAATGGTGGAACACAGTGTTACAGGCTAAAGGAAGAAATAGGGCTTATGCCATGAAATGGGAAGAATTTAAGAGTCTTGTAGAAAGAAAATTTTGTCCTGAATATGAAAAAGATCAAATGGCAAATAAGTTTTTAACCCATCGGATGATGGATGTAGATTGTCGAGGGTATACTACGACATTCTTCGAATATGCTCGAGTGGTACCAACGCTGGCTTCGCCAGAGCCGGTACTTATTTCTCGTTATATTTGGGGATTAATTTCCGAAATCCGTAATATCGTCAAGGCTGCGAAACCTCACACGATTGATGATGCAGTAGAATTAGCCAATACTCTGACTGACGAACTAGTACGGACAAGAGAAGAAAATAGAAGGAAGGAAGTAGCCCAAAAGATTACCCAAGAATTCCGTTCGGGTAACCATAACAATTTCAAGAAAGGAGGGAATGGGCAATCTTCTATTAGTCCATTTTGCAATTTTTGCAAAAAGAAGCATTTTGGAAGATGCAAAGGATATTGCAATTTTTGCAAAATTCCGGGGCATCAAGAAGAAGACTGCAGGAGGAAGAAATTTTCAGTCTGCTACAACTGTGGAGAAGCTGGACATCTTAGGCCAGATTGTCCAAAACTGAACAAATCCTCTGACAATAAAGCCAAACCTGCAGAAGGAGAAAAAAGGAATGTAAGAGCCTTCCAACTGACTGCTAAGGAAGCAGAGATGATTCCAGATGTGATAGCCGGTACGTTCTTAGTTCACAATGTTTACACAAAAGTATTATTTGACTCTGGTACAAACCAAAGTTTTAGAAATACTTCATTCTGCCAAGCTCTTAATTTACTTTTAACTAGTATTAGGCAGATTTCTATATTAGAAACAGCAGATGGGAATTCAGTTAAAATAAATAAGGTTATGCAGAACATAGAAATAAGTCATAAGTTTTCTGCAATCCTATTATCTATGAAATTAGTTGAATTCGATGTTGTGGTAGGAATGGATTGGTTAGTAAACAATCATGCTCGAATTATCTGTGATCAGAATTTTATAGAAACTCAATCACCCACCGGAGAAGTAATTATGATTACAGGAGATAAACCACGTAAAACCCTAACGTTCATATCAGTAATAAAAGTTGCTAATTATGAACGAAAGCAAGGAATAGTATATATGATTTCAGTAATCATTAATACTAAAGATAAAGAAATTAAGGAAATTTCTGTAAATTCAGAATACCCAGATGTATTTCCAGAAGATTTACCTGGATTACCACCAGATAGGGAGATAGAATTTAGGATTCATCTAATTCCAGGAATTTTACCGATAAGCCAGGGAACCTTATCGGTTAACACAATATTGGTTGTTAAGAAAAAGCAATTAGATGAATTTTTAAGTAAAGGTTTCATACAACCTAGTTTATCCTCGCGGGGGGCACTAATATTGTTTGTTAAGAAAAAGGATGGTTCGATGAGAAAGTGTATTGATTATAGGGAATTGAATAAGTTTATAATTAAGAATCAATACCTATTACCTAGAATTGATGATCAATCAAATTCCAGGGAAATAGATATTTTCCTAAGATCGACTTATGTTCTGGATATCATCAATTGAAAGTACAAGAGGAAGACATACCTAAAACTGTTTTCAGAACTAGGTATGGTCATTACGAGTTTACAGTCATGCCCTTCGGATTAACGAATGCACCTGCAGCATTCATGGACATGATGAATATGATCTGTAAACCGTATTTGGATAAATTGTAATTATCTTCATAGATGATATACTTATTTATTCAAAAAGTCAGGACGAACATTGTCAGCAATTGCATATACTCTTAACTCTGTTAAGAAAAGAAAAGCTTTACGCCAAATTTTCGAAGTATGAGTTTTGGCTGTCAGAAGTATAATTCTAAGTCATATAATGAATCATGAAGGTATTTACATAGATTCTGCTAAGATAGCAGCAATTATCAAATGAAAGGTTCCACAATCCGCAAAGGAAATTAGAAGTTTTGTAGGATTAGCTGGATATTATAAAGGATTTTTTCCAAGATAGTTATTCCATTAACTAAGCTAATCTGTAAGACAGTTAAGTTTGAATAGGGATATAAACAAGAAGAAGTCTTTAGGATCTTAAAGCAAATTGCCTTACCAGAAGGAACAGAAAATTTTAAAGTATACGGTGATACTTTAAAGCTAGGATTTGGATAAGTATTATTGCAACGCAAAAAGGTAATTGCGTATGCATCAAGGTAAAAGAACGAAGAAACTAGACCACTCATAACTTAGAAATAGGAACCATAATTTTTGCCTTAAGATTTGGAGACATTATCTGTATGGAAGTAAGGGTACTATCTATACGGATTATAAGAATTTAAGATATATATTTTTGGGCAAAAAAAAGAATTAAACATGAGACAAAGGAGATGGATGAAAATCTTAAGTGATTACAACTGTGATATTCAGTATCACAAAGGAAAGGATGAAGACGACAAGAGATCGTCAGAAAAGTTATACAGATAATAGATAAAAGCTGTTGGAGTTCGAGTTGGAGACAAAATGTAATTGAAAGTATCTCCTTGGAAAGGAGTAAGAAAGGAAAGCTAAGTCCAAGATACGTAGGACCATTTCAGTAATCCAACATATAGGACTAGTTGCTTATCATTTACAAAATACCAGGAAAGTTAGCTAGAATACAAGATGTATTTCATGTATCCAAGAAATGTTTATCAAACAAATCACTGGTAGTACCTCTGCAAGATATAGAGATAAACGTAAAACTGATATTTGTGGAGAAACCACTTCAAATTGAGGATCGAAAGATCAAGTTTCTCAAATATAAACGACTAGTTTTAGTCAAAATTAGATGGGATTCAAAGAAAGGAGCTGAATACACTTGGGAGCTGGAATCAGAAAAGAAGCGAAAGTATCCTCAATTATTCCGGTAAATCTCGAGGACGAGATTTTTATTAAGGTGGGGAGAATGTAACAACTCTCATCAAAAAGTATTAATTATTACTTTAATTGACCAATAGGAAACCCTAATTAAAGAAACCCAGGTGATTCTGCACAAACCCTAAGATTTTCAGAAAAATCAGAATCAGGATTAGGGCCCCTAAAACTCAGGGGGGGTTAAACCCTATTGACGATTATCCACTTAAAACGTAGGTAGAAAGGAATTTTCAGAAATCGTCGACTTAGCTGAGCTAGTCCCACACGTGGCAACCCTATACATGAAAGTTGTTGTTACGCGGGCCGCGTAAGGATAAGCTTAGATCTCACGCGGGCCGCCTGAGGTCAAAATTCACCTATAAATACAGGAGATTGGGACTTGAATTCTGGCTTCAGAACGACGCTCAAATTCACTTTGTGCGCTGAGATAAGTTCTGTATACTCCAATTAACACATACGATTCACTAATCAACGCCGCAATCAGGGTATTAGCTCAATCGCTGCTACGATTCATTATCCGATCGATCAGTATATCCAATGGATGTTTAAGTGCTGCCCACATTAGGGTTATACTTTGTCGTTCGTCGTTAATTCGATGGATGTTTAAGTATCGTACTTTGTCATTTGTCGTTAATTCGATGGATGTTTAAGTATCGCACTTTGTCGTTCGTTGTGAGAATTTGATCTCGTGAGTTATCATAAATGCTGTATTGATTACTAACCCAAAATTGTGTGCCTGTTATTAAATTAGGTTAAAAAGGCTAATCAGTAGGCTAAACTCTGCCCGTATAAATCTGCAAGGTGAGTCATTCTCTTTTTATCAAATTATTTTACAATACCTCAAATTATTTTCAAGGTTATAATTACAGGGACTAAGTCGTGGATATCTTGAATTACTGGTTAGTGGGGTATTGTGCACATTACTAATTTTCTTCCAGTTAGGTTCATTGACCTACTCGGGATAATCACTGTTAGGTTCATTGACCTACAGGGATAATCGTCACTATTTAGGTTCATTGATCTAATAGTGGTATGACCATCGTCACCATTGTGACTTGTCACCATTGTGACATAGAGCCAGATAAAGATAAGATAGAAGCCATTGTAATCGCTCTTATGCTGTAATTAATAACTATGCATCATTATGCAAAATAGAATGATTCACTCAGTATTTCCCGCTGACAAAACCTTTTTCAAACATGTTTCAGGTGACCTGTTATGATCTAGGAAAAGTGCCATATAGCACTACAAGCTCAAGGAAGTGGCTCAGTATAAAAATAAAGAAACATGTTTTGTAAAATAAAAGATTTCTTCGTGAAATCAAACTATTGTAAATTACCGGGTTTTAGCCCGAATTGTGAAATAAAATTAATCGGGAAATATTTACATTTTAAAAGATCCTGATGAAAACTTCCGCTGTCAAACTTAATTAATTAAATACCACGGGATTTCTGTCCCGCGGCTCCTGAAACGGGTCAAACCGGGTCGGGGGCCGTGACAAGTACCTTTGGTTAAACAGATTCTAACTTCGGTAACATTCTTTTGAAGCCAGATAGGCGACAGGTCTTATACCGGTCCTTTTAAATATAAAGGATGTTTTTTTTTTTGTGATTTGCTTCAGTGTCTTAGTTTGTAGGTAGCATACCAGGAAAATGAAATTACCTGAACCACGTAACCCACAGTTTAGTCTTTATACCCTAATAAGCATATGGAGTGTCACTCCAAGTAGTTATAGTTAGTTGAATTGAAACTACTTTTATTTTGACCTGTTGCTTCTATTTGCTGTTTTGGACATGTTTACATAAAAAATTGTGTTTTGTTGCACTGAGCTTATTAGGCTGTTGTAGCACATTTTTAGGAGCTTCTACAAGCCATGTTGCAGTGTTCTAGCTATGAAGTTAAATATACAATGTGTCGGAGTGGGTTCGAACCCCTGGTCCGTTTGCTGCATGTACAGTATTGTAGTGTATATGTATTTTGAGTCGTTTTGTGCCTTCACACTCACCGCGAAACTTCACAACCGACTTTGTTTAGGCCTTGGTCCACATATATGTAAGACAATTTATCACCACTTCAGCCCGAGTCTATTTTGGTTAACACCCATTTTGACCCAACCAAATGGATTATTTTTAAAAGTGCTCCATTTCAGACTTATTCTGCTCTGAGTAAGTTTTGAGAAGGCCCTACATTGACCTATCACCCGACCTGACCAACCTGTTTCACCAAACTTAATTTTCTCCGTTTTATATTCTATGAATCATCTTCCAACTTTAATATGCACCAAATGATGTTTTGTTAATCTGTAAATGTAATCTTCAGGGATGGGAAAAGTAGTCGTGTTGGGAGTCGATCACCCGGATGCAATGTTGACTCATAATTCTTTTGAGCAACTTAGTAGCTGGAAACTAATCGTGGGATCTTTTTTTAGAGGTCTCAAACCAAAAAACATTTGGATCTTTGAAAACACTCCATGAATAAGGTAAGAAGAATACTCTCTTTTTGCTTCTCTATCTTTGACTTTTGAGGTCAACTCTTTAGAAATTCTCACCATTCAAACTGATATGGTTTTTAGTATAATTTAACACCTATATATTGTCTTGAAGTTCTTCAAAAGTTAATAGTATTCATATCAAAAGTTAATAACTCATGACCAGTTCAGAAAATTAGTCCTAATGAATTTGTCTTAGATGAAGTAGACTTTGAAGACATCAATAAGGCTTTTGACTAGATGACTTAAGGGAAGAGTTTAAGGTGTGCAATTTTCATGAATTGTTATTGTTTGCATCTGTAGTAAAGAAAGATGCCAACCTCATTAAGTTCGTGTATGCATGTATTGGATTGTTGACTATAATAATTGGCCCATATTCCTTAATTGTTGATTATAATCTTTTATGCTATCTCAACCACTCAAATTTCATTTTTTTTTCTATTGATCCCCCTATGTGTCACACTGCTGAAATATGGAACTACATTGGGCATGAGGAACAAAATATTGGAATTCAAATGGAGTAATTAAAAATCAAATTTAGCATACCTTCAATGTAAATAAAAATACTATATCTCTTACAAAAGGGTGTTGTCGGAAAAAATATTTATTTAAATGGGTGATTTTCCAAAAGGGTGTTGTGGAAAAAAATATTTATTAAAATGAGTGATTTGAAATTTTTTACCAAAATAGGTATTTTTATTACCAAAATAGATATTCTTATTTATTAAAATATGTGTTTTGAAAATATTTTTTGTTTTAATAGTATTTCTTTGGCCAGTCAAAAAAGGAAGTTAACTTTGCTTCAAGAAGTGGGCCAAGGATGCAAAGATTATAACGGCCCTCCTAAAATATTTAGAACGTCCCTATACGCCCTAAAATACACCCCGTATACGAAAAGTGGGCCACAAATATTTTATTTTAATAAAAATTAAATAAAAACAAAATTTAATGGTTTCTGGCGGGGCGCGACAGACTCCCCTAAGTCTGTCGCGGGGCGCGAGCGAGGGGATGAGTGGCGCAGCCCGGTGCCGCCACGTGTCACGTGCGTGTCGAGGCTATACCAGTGATTGGCCAAGGCTAGGGCCTACCCAGCCTAGCTCGCGGGCCGCGAGAAACGACCCTTAGTTGGTCGCCGGGCGCGAGAAACTCGCCGAACAGCCCTATAAATAGAGGGCATCGGCATTCAGTCTAAATCGTTTAGAAAATTATAATTCTCTCTCAAAATTCTCTATAGTAGAAGTAATACTCGAGCATAATACCCCCCTAATTAGCGAAACTCTGCCTCGTTGTAAGTATTATAACCCCGGTTACGTATTAGATACGCTGCCCGATTGATCTAGTGCTCCGTAACGCATGTCGAGGCTATGCCTGACTTAGTCGTTGGAGTTCTGTCTCGCGGAGAGTATAACAAATGTAAAAATTGGGTTATTATACTAACGCATGTGCAATGTTTAATTTATTAGATTAAAACCAGGAAGTCACAAGGAAAAACCTAAAGTAGCAATGTGAGTTTATCCTCTTTTTATAAATTCTTTTATAAACTGTTTTACAAAACCTCAATTATTTAATATGATAATTAACAGTGATTGAGTATTTGTAATTCTACATTTATCGTCGGTATGTTGGGGTTTTGTATACAAAATTTGTTACTACACTGTGAGTAGTAACATGACCACCAGTCATGGATTGACAGTGCCGTGGGTGGTAATTAAAGTAGAAATATAAACAAATTTAATTGCGAGATCGCCCTCAATGCTGTAAAATGATAAAACATGTTTTGATTAAACTGTGATTCACTCACCAGTATTTCCCACTGACAAATGTTTTTAAAACGAGTTTCAGGTAACAAAACGTGAAAGCCAAATAGAAGCCAGCTGGAGAGCACTGAAGGCTTGGAAAAGTAGCTATAAAAGTTACCTAAATAAAGAAGATGTTTTATTTCAATAAATTAGGGTTTATCCCTACAAACTGATTATGAATGGAAACTTGGATTTTACCCATATGTTTATTATTTATAAAATAAGGTGTTTTACTCTGATAAAATATTTCCTAACTACGGTCCTTATGTAAATTCCGCTGCCAAATTTAGTAAACACCGATACCACCGAATGTGCGAAGCTCGCGGCTGCCCGCCTACCGGGGCAAGGGGTCAGGGTTGCGACAGGAGGTGGTATCAGAGCTACAGCCACTGATTTCAGCCACAGAAGTGTTCTGCTGACATTGAAATTGTCAATTCTGTTAGGAAATAATCTATGTGACTATGTGCATATGTGTATATTATTATTTGTGTTATTTGACAATCTGTTAGTTTACAGTATGAGTGATCAAGGACCGTCGGACGCTTACCATCAATTGTCTAGTTCTCCTAGAGATGAAGGAACATCCTCCCAGCCTACTCCTTCGGGGTACTCAGCTGACACCGAAGAGGGGATATTCATCTTCAAAGCGCAATCCGAAGAGCCATTCCGTACCAAAAAGAGAGGATGGTTCAGTCGGGGAGCCCATGAGCGTAGGAAAAGAATGAGAAAATTAAAGCAACAGAGGGCTTTAGCTGCAGCAAATAGGGAGATGAACGCCCAGACCCAAGACATAATCAATAGGAGATTGGCCAACTTTCACATCTTAGCTACCACCACCGCAGACCCAAACCTAGATCAAATCATTGCACCATAACCACTACCACTGTTTCCCACTCAACCCATGGAAATAGAAACCAACCAAGAAGCACCAGTCCCCATACCAGCCTTTAACCCATATGAGATACCCAGAGTTCCAGCACCCAATCCCTTAGCCTATGATCCGTGGAATGACGACCATAGGGAGTACCGAGAACTCTACCCACAAGAGGAACCTATACCAAACCATGTAGCACCATACCCAAACCTTGACCCTCTAGATCCATACTAGGATGCTGACCAGTATGTTAGGGAAATCCTTGAAAACCCATACCCATATGGAGACCCTTTACCACCATACCCTGAACCAATACCCGCACCACCACCACGCATGAGTACCGAAAACATGCAGGAGCTCCGCACTTTTGGTGAGGAGTTAGTTGATGAAGGAGAGATGATCAGGCAAATAGGGGAGAAGCTCGTTTGGAAGTATGTAGAGCGAAACATGCAATACTGGATGAACTGCTAAGAAATAATAGTAATAATATATATATATATAAACGTGAGTAGTTTGAATATATATATATATATATATATATATATATATCAACTAAAATAGATAACTAATATAGATGCATAACTAAGTAGTATATTTTAAATTCCAGTTATAGTTGTGTTAGATGCATAATATATATAAAATAGAGTAAATGTCGCAATGATCGACGGTTTTGACCAATGTGTTTGTTTGTGCAATTATTGGCATTAGATCTTATTCTCCGATATTAGTACCTGATAATTGTTTGTAAATCCAGATGGACAACGAAGCAAATCAGGAAAACCAGAATAATGATAATCAAATAAATAATAGTGCCATTCGACACATAGTAACCCAAGGAATTGGAGATGTTATGCCATATATCATCCAAAATGTTTAGGAAGCATAAAATAATAAAAGTAATAGTGGAAGTAAGCGATCACATACTGAACCCAGTTACAGCGTAAACAATGGACCATTACTTCAATTACCTATTCCAAAAAGAAGGAGAACCATGTCTTATGGTTGTTCTTACAAAGAATTCTGGTCTTGCATACCGATAGAATTCTCTGGCAATGAAGGAGCCATTGCAGCTCTACACTGGATAGAAAAGACAGAGACGGTCTTAAAAATAAGCAAGTGCGCAGAGGAAGACAAAATCATGTTTGCTTCCAATCTTTTTAAGAATGCAGCCTTAGAATGGTGGAACACTATTCTTCAATCTAGGGGTAGTGACAGAGTCTATAATAAGCAATGGACTGAGTTTAAGAACATGGTCGAAAGGAAATTCTGTCCTCCCAATGAAAAAGAACAAATTGTTAATAAGTTCTTAAACCTTAGAATGACTGGAGTAGACTGTAAGGGTTACACTACCATATTCTTCGAGTATGCTAGAATAGTGCCAACTCTAGCCTCACCAGAACCAGTCTTAATCTGCCGTTACCTCTGGGGATTAATCAGTGAGATTAAACATGTAGTCAATGTAGCTAGACCACAAACCATAGAATAAGCTATAGAACTAGCAAATACCTTGACTGATGAATTGGTACGTACACAAGAATAGAACCAGAGGAAGAACCTAGTCCAGAAACTTACCCAGGAATTTCGTTATGGTAATTCCAACCGTGGCAAAAATGTAGGTTCTACTTTTGCACCCTACTGCAAGTCTTGCAAGAAGAAACATTCGGGAAAATGTTCTACCTACTGCAACTTCTGCAAGATACCTGGACACAAGGAAGAAGACTGCAGGAAGAAACCCAGTAACGGAGTATGCTTCAATTGTGGAGAAAAGGGGCATATTAAGCCGAACTGTCCGAAACTAGCTCCAGCCATGAACAACAAGACTACTAAGAATGCCAAAGCATTTCTTCTGACAGCTGAAGAAGCCAAGATGATTCTGAATGTGATTGCCGGTACGTTTTTAGTTAATGATGTTTTTGCTAGAGTATTATTTGACTCTGGTGCAAACCAAAGTTTTATTAATACTTCATTTTGCAAAATTCTTAATCAATCGTTAACTAAACTTCAACAAGAATGTTTAGTAGAGACAACAAATGGAGAATCCGTTAGAATCACTAAAATCTTGCAGGGAGCAAGAATAGAAATTCTAAACCATAAGTTTATTGCTAACCTTTACCCAATGAATCTAGCGGGATTTGATATTGTCTTAGGAATGGATTGGTTAGTAGCCAATAAAGCCAGTATTTTATGTGATCAAAAGTCAATACAAGTAAATTCACCAAAAGGTGAAAAGATCACAATTAAAGGAGATAAGCCAACTAGATCTATGAAATTCATCTCTGTGATGAAAACCGCAAGTTGTGCAAGAAAAGGGTCACTAGTATATATGATTTCCATAATCATTAACACTAAATGAAAAGAATTGAAAGATATTCTAGTAGTATCTCAATTCTCAGATGTTTTTCCTGAAGAGCTACCCGGACTACCGCTAGATAGGGAAGTTGAATTCAGAATTCACATACTACCAGGAATAACACCGATTGCCAAGGCACCCTACAGTTTGGCGCCAGCAGAAATGCAGGAACTGAAGAAACAATTGGACGAACTTCTGGAGAAAGGATTCATACAACCAAGCTCATCACCTTGGGGAGCACCAATCTTGTTTGTTGATGTCCTAAAAAGTGGTCTAAATAAATTAACTAAATTAAACCCGAAACTAGACTCTCTAAGTTTTAAATTTATAACTAAGACTCTCTAAACCAAGACCACACAACCGGCAAGTGTACCGGTCAATGTAGTATAGCCTAAGTAAGTCCGAGTATCGAACCCACGAGACTCTACTGACAACGTTAACTAGACTCTGACTAGACTTAGACTGACATGGACTCTAACTGTACTTATGTTGAGGGGGGTTTACTAAAAATCCTAAATTTGCAATTAAAATTCAACTAAATTAACTAGACACGAATTTGGACGAAGTATTAACTCAGTGATGATGAAGGCTACCTAGGCTAGACTCATGTTCAACTAGGAATAGATTTCTATTCGAAACTAACGTGGTATGGAACCGGGATCTTTTAATACTAAACCCTAAGAAATCCCTACTAAGACCTCCCGACCTTTCTTAGGAAGAAACTTGTGAGACTCTACAAGGCTGTTACGACTACCGGTTGTTAGATTTCCTTACAGTCTTCTAACTTCTTGAAAAGTGTCATAATATGACAATCTACCTTACAGCGCGAAAGTCTAAGGCAACTATGGATTTTAACTTGGTTTAATAGACACGAGTATGATTAGGGAACTAAGACCGATTTCTTACAAAACCTAATCCTAGCTATATACCAAACCGAGACCTATTAATAACCTCGAGCCTTACAGCGACAAGATTAGTAGAATATCAAGTTTTAATAATCTCTTGGTTACCGTTTCTAAGGTTATCGGCCGATTTACCCAAAAATTACCCAAACCCGTGAGATTAGATAATTAATACGAACCTATTCTATGAAAGACATTCATCAAGATTCATGTAAAACGAGCAACTAATTGAAAATCAACACAAGATACGCATATACACCAAATTAAAGATTCCAAAGTTCTTTACTTTTCAAGCAAATCCAAAACCAACATTATTAACGAATAAAAATCCAATCTTTATTAAACAATCATCATAACCTAGGTAGTTTAAAAAAGTCTAGCCAAGAACCATAATCAAGAATGCAATACAAGTCTTAAAATAATAAATCATAGTCATGAATTCAATAAATAAAAAGTATATTGAACCAATAAACTAATTATTTGCAAACCCGTAATCGAATCTTGAATCGCGACCTTGAAACTTGAACCGTATAAACCCTCTTCTCTACTGATCGCCTTTTTTTTTCTTTCCTTCTTGATCGAACTCCACCTGCTATATATTGCGTCCAACTTGTTATACTTTTCTCTCCGTGCGTCTGCAGTATGTATCTAAATCTAATAAAAGAATCCATAAAAGTCCACGTGTCAATATATCTCTTTCATCAACTTATGAAATGCCACTTGGCATTTTCGAATGCTCTGGCTCTTCATCCATACACGACAACTTTTTTACCCGAATAGCAGTTTCACTCCAAAGTCCAAACCCTAATCAGTGTACCCTTCAAACCCTAATCTCATTATCCTCCCACCATGACGCCCATTTCCCCCCTCTATCACTCTTAAACCCTATCTAGCACAAACCCTTTGAATTGTATTCTCTGGATTGAAACGACACCAACATGTTCCAATTTGATGTTTTCACGATTCAAGGATCTGAGATGTATCAGTTGGCTGTTTCATCCTAATCCAGTGGTTTTATTTTCTCAGGTATGTCTTTGACTCTGTTTTTGAAAAAGTTAAAAGTTCACATATTTGGATCTAGGTTCAAAATCATAATGTTCAACTAATTTTGAAGTATTAAATATTTAAAAAAGAAAAAGGTCATCAGTTCATGAGAATTCCACACTCCGTTTTATTTAAATTTAGGATTTTTTTGGGCTTCCCTAATGTTAAAAGCAGACATTTGATGAATTTATTATGCTGGTAGAAATGTAATTGCTTAAGAGTTTGGTATATTTTATGTTTTTCAATCATGTGTCAATAATATGATTTATACCGAAGATGTTCCTCTAGGTAGTAATCTCTCTATACAGATTCATACAGCTAATTTTGGATCAGCGACATGAGTTCATTGTTCGGTTAATAAGATCTATCATTTAAGATCTCATCGATTGGATAATTTGGTGTCGGCAAAAGTAGTCTTCTTGTAAGCTATATTTCCAACACCGTTGACAATCTAGCTCCTACTATCGGTAATATTAGTTCCTTTATGCTAAATCGATGTTTGTTTTGAGTTTTGTGAACATTTTCTTTGTCCACTTAATCGATGATAGTATAGATGTGTGTTCAGAATTTTGTTTGACAAGTGCCTATCGTATATTAGTGTTTGAGTATTTGGCTGTAGTCGAATAATCATCAATTCCCTTTCATCGTAGTTAAATCTGTAAGGTATGCTTATCGTTTGAAGTATCTATGAACATATTATGCAACTTGTAAAATTGCTGAGGTGAATCGTCTTCATTGTGTTTTCGACTTTTCGTGTTTGTTTATTATTGCGATGCTTCTGATTGCATTTGATTGCGTGTTTTCTGGTTAGCCTTGAATAGCTTTTGTGATGTTATGAACCAAGTCGGGGGCTTATCCCAAGCTTTGACTTTTGATTAAGCATTTCGGTCAAACTTGAGGGGTACCATTAGTTATGTTCTATGTTGACATTTTCTACTAATGGGTCATTTCCAACCACTAATGAATATGGGTTATGTAACAGATTAACAGTTAAATTGGACTCTGCAACATATGTTAAAATAGAAAAAAAAATGTTGGCTATAAGTTTGTGATTTGGCCGTTGAATAGTACTAGGTTCAAGATCAAAGCAACATTCTAAGAAATGGAGGAAGTACTAATGTTCAGTTTAGATTATTGTCAGTTTGACCACTACACATTAGTCAACATTGTGAGTTAAATAGTCTTTGGATGTTTTTTAAATCACACATAAGAATTGATCGAACATTTTCCATTTTCTATGTTTAATATCTCTCTAATTGTCACCTCTTTATGTTATTCGTATGATATCTAGGGAAATCTTGATGGGTAAAAATTGAAAGCTTTTTGACACCTACGGATTTGACCGCCACCCTAAAAGTCATACTTCATCTCTACAAGGGTTACTCCGGGTCGGTGCTGGACGGCGCCGGTGCTGAACCGCTGAAGTTTTTGGGAGTTGAGGTTCTGACCCCATTCGCATATCAACACCTAATTTCGAGCAGGTCAGATTCTATAACATTTTTTATTAACTTTATATTATTTGTTGACTCTGTTTATGAGTATTAAGTTGTGATATATTGATAGTTTCTTTATAGTTGTTGGATCATATCGTGATTGGAGATCATGATTTACTTTGTTGCAAATGCTTTATGTTTTAAAGTATTGAAAACGTCAAAAGTCGATACCGAATCGGTTCTGAAAACATTCCGGTTCGGTAAATTGGGTATACCATTTGCTCATCCCTAACGCTATCATACTGAGTTTAGTTTTTTTTTTTCACTTTTATTTTGGGATTTTAACATTTTACATTATGATTAAAAAAAAAACATTATCTAAACATGCATCTACTGGTGACTTATGAAGGTGAAGAGCCTCACTAATTATGGACTAATTATTCCATACTTATGAGATAATAAAAACTATCAGTTACAAAATTTATAACTCTTTAAGAGAATGAAGAGTCCCAATCAACACCCATGTCTGTAATCCATTAATCTATATATATAGAGCTATTTACTCCTCTATGCACACAAGTAAGACTTCTAATCTCCATCCTCTATGTAAGCATTATGGTCAGTTATGTTATTATAGGTTAACTTGTATACTATTTATCTGGTCCTTGATCTATAGCATTACGTATTATTTACTTTTATTCGTTTAACATGATTTGAGGATTCTTACTCTTCCCTCAATTAAATACAGTTAAATGGCTGCAACAAACATATCCTTGCTAAGTGAACTTTATGTTCATAATGATGATTATACTATAAATGTCCGTATCATCAGACTGTGGAGGCAACCAGTCCACAAATACCCGACTGCAACACTATTTTATGGGATGGTCTTCATTGATGAGCAGGTAATAAATTAAAAGTTTAAATTTCCACTGAATTTTTTTATTATTGTTGTCAATTTATAATATATATATATATATATATATATATATATATATATATATATATATATATATATATATATATATATATTTTCAGGGAAACAAAATGCAAGCAAGTGTAGTTGAAAAATGGTATAAACGGTTTGCAAAGTTTCCTCTCACTGTTTGTTTTGCATGACTGTTAATAAAAGTCAAGGACAAACATTGTGTAAGGTTGGATTGTTTCTAAAACAACCAGTGTTTACACATGGCCAGTTATACGTGGCATTATCAAGAGTAAAGACATGGACTAAAGCTATTGATACTTGATGAGGATGGTCAAATTACAAACAAAACTACAAATGTCGTGTATAAAGAAGTTTTTAGAGATTTGTATACTGTAACGTGTACCTTCATATTATATTGTCCGTGAGTGCTAAATATCTGGTTTTTTGGATAATCAAATAATATATCGTTTTCTTTATAATGGAAATATTATTATATCATGATTTGGTTTTATTCGTCAAACCGGGTAACACACGGGGCTATAAACTAGTTATCTATATATATCCTTCCTAATAATTTTTTTTTGTCACAATTTGCATCCCCCCGTGTATGCTTTCTGTTCGTCCACTAATGGGCCTGCCAAGCCCAAAATTCCTTATTATATCCATGTCTAAAGCTGCCTTCTTGTAGAATATTCCAAATTGTCTGCCAAATACCTATTTTAAATGCAAGTCCAATTTCCTTTTCTTGACTGGACCTTTTGTCTCTAATGATACATGGCAACAGTAACATTAACTTATCTCCATAATAATAATAGCCTTCAATAATAATATAGAAATAGCGGGCTCAGCCCACTTACGTAAAAATGCGACAATTTTACTTCGGTCACTGGCATCCTACTCTGCCCAACTGGCTGGTTATTTTATTATTACTCTTTTTTGCTCCATTTGCACCGGTACCTGGCCCAACACCAAATAATATAATATAACACTAAAACTAAATAAAAACAAATAAAATCTATACAATAATTATACAATTTACACGTGACAAATATGTGTATTTTACCCCACATCAAATATCCCCACACTTAATCTTTTTTCGTCCCCAAAAAAAGAATTATGCAAAACGGAATCATAGACGGAATAATTATTCGGGAACAAAAGCTTAGTTACTTATTAAAATCGAAACTTGTGTTAGCCGCGATTGCAAGTATTTGTGTCCGCTTAAACCCAACCCCGGTTCCAAGCCCTTATCATGCAATTTAGGTTCAAGTGCGGTCCACCTACCTAGGGTCTCACACTAAAAATCACAGATCCACCTAATCCCCCCTCAAGCTTATAGGACAAAAGGAACAACCACTGGGTTATTTCCTAACCGTTTTATACAAAGATCAAGAGAATTTAAAATCAAATCTTTTCTCATTTTTTTTCTTTCTTTTGAGCTTAGACGTTGATTTGCCTAACCCAGAGGCATTCCTAATCAGAGTCACCATCCCCGAGAGAGATTACAATAGGCGTCGGTAATTTTTTTGCAATTTTTATTTCACACATCCTAGAGGCATTCCGGGTCAGAGTCACTATCCCTAAGCAAGATTACATAGGCCTGCTCTACTTTTCTTAGTTTCTAGCTTATTTATTCTATTTTTTTCTATGATATGATAAGAAATTCTAACGATCTTAGCTTATAACGGCATCCCTTATGCTATTATTGGCGGTTTTAATTTCCCCACTTTCCCTAGATGAGAACCCACTAGTAGACCGACAATTAAGGTAATATTAAATCAAAGGGACCTAAAACCAAACCGGGCCTATTCACATATCCCAAACTAGACACAAGCTCGACTTAATTAATCTCATATTATCATTATTTGAACCCGAACAAAAACCCATCTTTTCTATCATTTTCCGTATTTATTTTGCAAACTTCTTTATTCAAAAGACATTTTCTGATTTTTTCAAATTTTTTTTGATTTTTCAAATTTTTAATTTTTTTTTGTATTTTTCAAATTTTATGACTCAAGACTTTACTAACTAGACACTAAACGATAGTTTCCCATCCCCACACTTAAACTCTACATTGCCCTCAATGTAGGATGTAAACTGACTCAAAAGACTAAAATAAATAAGAAATAAAAGACAAAGGGCAAATTAGAAAGGACTTAGCTGGTATTATGACGCGTAAGCTCCAAATCTCTCATCCAATCCAACTCCGATCATATAGCATTTCAGTCGCGTTCGGCTTTGACTCTGACTGGTACACTCGGAAAAATGTTTGATATTCGAACAGTAGCTCCAAAATCACCCGAATGGAGATTGAGTACGGGTGGTACGATTCAAACCTGCATAAACAAAAACAAGAAAAACCAAAGCAGTACCGACTCTAAACAAAAAATGACTCAATAAACTAAATTAGACTCAATATACAAAAACTACGAATCTATACAAACTCTACAAAACCTCGCACACTTAAATTTAATCAGGAGGCTTTTCCTTGACTTGAACCCTATCTAACCCGTTTAATTCCACTCATTCCTCATAAACATTTAAAAATTTTGTGGTGCAATTATAAAATGATTTTAAATTATTACGGGTTAGAACACAAAATTTTGAACTTACCTGGAATGGACCGGATGAGTGGCATGTAACGATAAGAGCGGTCGTGGTTGCACTTTAATTGCTCCATTTTCTGTTTCGCCCATCTTCCGACCCGGAACCATCTCCGGTTTCCAAGTTCTTTCTTTCTTGCCCTCTCCCATGGCCTTGAAACTTCAGTTACCTCTACCACGGGCCAGCTATGATGTTCTTCATCTTCCACCATTCCCTCTACTTCCTTGGGAAGATCCTCACATTTAATTTCTACGTGCGGTGTGCGTTCACTTATTTTCTCGGGTTTACCTTCTAGTAGGGCTTCTAAATTTGCTAAATCACCTAATGGATCAAATTCCCCTACTTGTTCAGATTTTGATAAACCTTCTAACTCCCCTAAAAACTCATCTTCCCAACTTAACACTTTTTTCTCTACCTCAACTTCTACCTCATCATCAAACAGACTACCTAAGGAATCTCCTAAATCTAATTCCTCATCAACATCTACCCCCTTAACCAATGATTCCTGGTAGACTTGCCACTCGTCTACTTCTTCCACACTCTCTCTCAATATCCCGCAATTAGTCATTTGCATCATAATCTCCTCTTCTTCACAACCAAAATCAATGATGCCCTTATTCTCAGTTTCTATTACTTCTTCTAATCTCCTAGATATTTCTTCTACTGAACGTTGAATATCCGAGAGCATAGATTGATGATTTTGAAGCACGACTTCATTATTTTGATTCAGGACTTTCTGTTCTTGAATCAGGACTTCATATTCTTGAATCCTTTTCTGAGTAGTCTCACCCGTAGCTAACAGTTGAACAAACAACCCCGTTATCCTATCCAGCTGGTCCTGCTCATAGACTTCAAAATGTTGCTGTTGAGGCTGCTGATACGGTTCCTTATACTGGTACGAGTAATACCCCTGTGAAAAATATGGTTGCGGCTGCACATAGGGGTTAACATAACAACGTGTGGAGTACCTCGGGAAATATGGACAAAGTATAGAGATGTGAGGTATACCACAATTTTGACACATAACTGACACTAAGACTCAAGATAAAGAAAAGACACAGACAATTAGACACCTACGACTCCAAAGAGAAAGACATGAAGACTCACTAGACACACCACAGAAAGCAGATAAAAACAATTAAACTCCTACGACTCAATATACAAAATATACAAGTAGCACAGATATGTCAGATAAGATCAATCAAAGAAATTAACGCAATTCCAAGAGTCCCCGGCAACGGCGCCAAAAACTTGATGTGCTAAAAAGTGGTCTAAATAAATTAACTAAATTAAACCCTAAACTAGACTCTCTAAGTTTTAAATTTATAACTAAGACTCTCTAAACCTAGACCACACAACCGGCAAGTGTACCGGTCAATGTAGTATAGCCTAAGTAAGTCCGAGTATCGAACCCACGAGACTCTACTGACTATGTTAACTAGACTCTGACTAGACTTAGACTGACACGGACTCTAACTGTACTTATGTTGAGGAGGGTTTACTAAAAATCCTAAATTTGCAATTAAAATTCAACTAAATTAACTAGACGCGAATTTGGACGAAGTCTTAACTCAGTGATGATGAAGGCTACCTAGGCTAGACTCATGTTCAACTAGGAATGGATTTCTATTCGAAACTAATGTGGTATGAACCGGGATCTTTTAATACTAAACCCTAAGAAATCCTTACTAAGACCTCCCGACCCTTCTCAGGAAGAAACTTGTGAGACTCTACAAGGCTGTTACGACTACCGGTTGTTAGATTTCCTTACAGTCTTCTAACTTCTTGAAAAGTGCCCTAATATGTAACACCCCGTGTTTTGAAAGTCAAAGTCAAAGTCAAAGGAAGACAAGACTGCTAATTGCGATCTGTCTCTCCTTGCTCAATTCCTGTTTTGACTTCTTTGATTTGTAGTTAGTCTATTTTGTTTTCGCTTTAGTTGTATTATGTGGAGTATCTATTAATAATCGCATATTAATCACTATTTATCACATGTTTAATCGCTTATCGCTATCACAATCGCAACTCGAATTACGCATTTTGGTTACTGATATAGGTGTGTGTGTGCCTTATGTGTTACTTGTGCATGTTTATTTATGTTATGTTGTGGTAATCAATCGAATCGCAATCGAAACTCAATCGCAATCGAATTCAATCGCAATCGAAATGGTATGATAATTGGTGGAAAAGAGATAGTGCGAGATATAGTAGTTGGGATTAAAAGTAATTTGACTAGGAAACTCTATCGCATCGCAACGCTCGCAATCGAAATCGAAACATCAAAACTTGTCGCGCCAAGCACTCGAGCCAGGTGCCAGCCGACCGAACTGCCACCCGCCCGGGCAGCCACCCGACCGAGGTGCCACCCGACCGAGGTGCCACTCGACCGGGCTGCCATCCGGGCGAGTTGCCACCCGAGCGACCAACCTCTTCACCCCTTTCCATTTTGGGTAACCCTATAAATACCCCTTGTCACTTTCATTCTTTCTACTTTTGGCAACTGACGTCCGACCCGCGCTCCTGCTCGCTTTTTCCTTCGATTTCTCGCATTTCCGGTAAGATCTCGTCCTAAATCTTGTACTTCCTTAATCTACACGCACTCCTACACCTTTCTATCTTTTGAATCTTAACTTTTAACCATGAAATCATCAAGATTCAAGGTGTTCTAGGATGACGTCATCATGTGTTCTTGAAGAACTTCATGTTTTGACCTCAATCCACCAAGAACAACTTGGATCTAACCGATTTCCACATAAACAAACAAAGATCTTCATATATCTAAACATATTCACAAGAAAAAGGATTGAAAGATGGTTTTTCAGCTTTCTTTCAACTCTTTTACACTCAATGCACTCAAACCCGGTGGAATCGGGGCTAATACTAATCGTCTACTCATTCTTAGTGATGCATCAGTGCTAGATCCAAGTTCCAAGTGAAAGATAGTGATTTCGGGTTTGGACACGAACAACCGTCTTGAACCGTGCACTGACGGACTAGGGTGATTCCTGTTCGGTCAGGTCATTGGGACGAGATGGGGTCCTAATTGTTTAAACCAGTCATCACAACGTCTCGCTCAAGTCACAACACTTCAAGCAAGATCAAGTAACAGCACGATCAAGTCGTTGGGACGAGTTGTCATCCGACCGGACTGCTGTCCGACCGAGTTGCCATCCGCTCGACCCACCGTCCGATCGGGTTGCATCTTGATTCATTTAAAACTTAAACAATTTTCAACATGTTCAGTAACAGGGTTGCCACCCGGTCAAATGGACATCCGACCGAGTGACCGCCCTGCTGTGAACTTGTTCTCACTGAAGTGCCCCACCAAACGGGTTGCTGTCCGATCGAACGACCGTCCGATCGACCGACCTGAAAGGTAGAGATACTTCAATATTTTCAAAATGCTATAATGAAAACTTCAAAAGGCAAGCCATCATACACAAACACATCCTTCTCAAAGGAAGAAACAATCCACTCGAACAATCATCCGACCAGATGACCGTCCGAACGGAAAACCACCCGAACAGGTCAACATCCGCACGAATGGCCGACCGGCCGGATCACCATCCGACCGGATCACCATTCTGTACTTGGTGACTTTTCTCGTTTTACGCGTCGCTTATCTTTTATGCTCTCGTTAACTGTTCAGGCTAACCTCGCTCTACGCACTCCCTTCAATCCATCAATGCTGTGAGTATACTTGATCCCTTTTTGCTTTACGCACTTTTGGGTGTTACATACGTTACTTATACAAAATCACATCGAACACACTACGCAATACTTTAAACGCTAACCGTTATCGCATGTTATACGTGACTTAATGAATGCTTGTTTGTAATGTTTACACATGGAATGCTGTCTACCTGCCTTAGCAACGGTAGTACTATTAGTTTGGACTCAGCACCCGTTCACTCGGGGGTTGTTAAGGACAATTACCTACATGGCTCACAGTGGTGAGAATGTATCGCGAACTGCCTTGGGCAATCAACCCGCAGTCATTGGTATCGATAGGTTCATGTCGATAACTAACATGCCTCATTTCACTCTGTGTACGTACTGGTTATGCGTAATGCTTTCGAACTCTATATGCTATTATCAAACTTGTATGCTCACCTTTATACTATGTGTATTGACTGTTACTTTAACGTATGAGACAGGTGCTTAAGTTGTTTATATGCTTAGCTTGCTGTGAACTTGAGGCAAGGAAAGGTCTAGGATGCTCTCTGTGCTGTGATGAAATCGAGACTAGGAAAAGAGGTCCTAGAAACCAACAAATAAACTATCTATGTATAAATCTGAGTTGTCGGAACAGAACTACTTGACTAGATTTTTGTCGGTAATAATTATATTATCTTATATGACACGGTATGGGACGTGTTGAATTAAATATTTGGTAAATATAGTTGTTATGGAAACTTCTGGACAATCTGTTTCGCTCAGTGCCATGCCCCGATGTTTCCGCCATCGGTTGGGGTGTGACAGATTGGTATCAGAGCCATAACTATAGGGAATTAGGCAAGACTCGACCTAGTCTGGGTCGAAGTCTTAGAGACCTAGTCTATAGTTAGGAACCGACAGACCGACTCGTACATGTCCAGTAGGGACTATGAATGAGCTTACTACTATTTCTCGCTATTCTCGCCTATGCTACACTATCACTGCACTCGAACTTTAAATTATGAATAAGCGATTAAGTTGAGATTAGGTTTGAAAACCGCAAACTCTCGACTGAATTGCTTGATCAACCCACATTTTCATCTATAAACACGGGAATTTGCGTTGAATCAGGAGTGAAATCCATACTTTGACGCATAATTCTCTTTTATTTCATAAAAAACAGGAACGAAGTTGTTAAGCCAGGGGTGAAACCCTAACCTTGATGACTTGTTCCGACTTCTACTTGGTTTTACAAAACTCTCACAAAAGTCTCGACGGACTCCAACAACCTGAAGTCACGGTATGGCTGACGGGATGTGTGCCAAACACCCAAGAATCGAGGCAAAGGCACAGTCCTGAAGGTCAAAATGTGTACAACAAGTCCTTGTGAAAAGTCGAATCACTTTGGATAGTCAATGTCTAATAGCCGCAGACGATCTATTTCTCGATTTTTATGTGTTTCGATTCTGTGCCCGCAACTGCTGACTCTGATGATTCGTTGATTTTATGTGTTTATAAATGTGTTTACCTGTTTATGTGTGTTAAAATTTTGGAGATTTATTTGATTTTGCTTTCACTTCGATCGATACGCACGACTCGCACTGCACTTCTATCTCAAAACGCTGACAAATCGCTAAATTATGGACGACCTTATGCTATGTTATACGCTTATACTATACTCGATGTGTTAATCACGATCGCTATCCTCGAACGCTCGCCAACTTTGAATGATAGGTTTCTGTATTCTGATTACCTCTGTAATTACATGCGTATGTGCTTTTGTGCCCTATGCGCTGATGTGTTTATGTGCTTATGTGCCCCTATGTGAGTCTGTGATTATGTGCTTATGTGATACATGTTTCGTTGTGTTCCTGAGCTTTAGAAGTAGTAGACGTGTGAGTTGAGATTCGATTATGACGTGTCTGAGACCTATGACGATGTCTGTTGCAGACATTGTCAACTGGATCATCATCTGGATCCCGTCACCCATGACTCTCTCGTCAAGAACAGAGGGACAAACGCCTTGCTGCCATCCTCGTGAAACAAGTGGCCAAGGTTGTGCCTCAGATCGTGAGTGAGATTTACGAGAATGTTAGCAAATCATCTGAGGAGTCGAGAACTGAAGCTCCTAAGGTTGCTACCAAGACTGCTTTCAGCTTCAAGCAATTCAAGGCTTACGGACCGAAGGAATTCACTGGAGAAGATGGCCCGACGGCTATGTTTCAATGGTTCGATTCCATCGAAGTCACTCTGCACCAGAGTGGATGTCCGGAAAATCTCCGCACTCTAAACGCTACCAGCGTCTTCCAGTCCCGCACATTAGACTGGTGGACGGCCGAGAGGAACAAACGCGAGAACGATGCAGCTTATGAGCTGACATGGGATGAGTTGAAGGCCATCATGATGGATGAGTTCTGTCCTCCACATTATCGCCAAAAGCTGGAGGACGAATTCTGGAATATTAAGCAGAAAGAAGGTGACAACGCTGCCCTGACTGCTCGCTTTAAGAAGCTTAGCATCATCTGTCCTGATCAAGTGAAAACGTCCGACATGGCAATCAAGAAGTACATCCGAGCTCTACCCGACTGTGTTGCGGATTTTGTGCATGCCGCAAAGACAACATCGATCGAAGAAACCTACTTGCTTGCCGCCGAAATCAACGACAAGCGGGTAAAATTTGGTTTTTGGGATAAAGCTTCGAAGAACCTGCACCAAGTCACCGCCGCACCAACTGCCGACACCGCCACCGCTCAACCGTCAAAGCCCTCACGCCGCAAGAAGAAGAACAACAACAGCAGCTCCAGCAACAAGAACTGTGCTGTCACTACCACTGCTGCTCCACTTCAAGCCGTACCGGCTCAGCAGCAGCCCCATCACCGACTAGCACCAGTTGCTTATGCACCGCCTGCAAAGCGTGCATACACATGCCCCCACCCGACTTGCCCGACCTGTTCTTATCATCACCCGGTGGGTCTCACCTGTCGTTTCTGCGCTCACTGCAACATGTACGGCCACCCCACTGCTAACTGCCGTACTGGTCTCCGTCAAATGCCAGCTCAAGCCACTGCTCATCAAGCTCTGCTCCCAGCCCCGCAAGGCCAACAAGCAGCTCTGGCACCCGCGATCAACGCCAGAGTCTGCTTCGCATGTGGTGATCCCAACCACTTTGCGAACATGTGCCCGAACAGGGTTGTGAAACAAGAGCCCTAGCAGTAGCAACAGCAGCAGCAACAAGCCGCACGTGCCAGAACTTTCAACATCAACGTGCGTCAAGCCCAGGCTGACAACAACGTGGTCAATGGAACGTTCCTTGTGAATGGTATTTATGCTTCGTGTTTGTTTGATACTAGAGCCGATAATTGCTTTGTGTCGTTCGAGTTTGAGAAACTTCTTAGTCGTAAACGCTCCCATCTCCCCTCGACGTTCGATGTTGAAGTCGCTACCGGAAGAACTGTCGCCGTTAATTCTGTTCTTCGTGATTGTACTCTTGAGCTCAACAATCACATCTTCCCAATCGACCTTATTCTGATGCAACTCGGAAGTTTTGACATCATAGTAGGCATGGACTTTCTTCGCGAAAACCATGCTGAAGTTGTGTGTTTCGATAAGATGATTCGATTCTCGCTCGCGAATGGTGATTTATTGTGTGTTTATGGCAAAACTGCATCGAAGGGTCTCAAGCTCATGTCATGTGCCCAAGCTAGCAAGTATCTCCGCAAGGAATACAGAGCTTTCTTGGCTAACATCGTAGTAGCGGAAAAGGAAAAGAAGGGTAGTCCGGGAGTAAACGAAGTCCCCGTTGTGTGTGAATTTCCTAATGTGTTCCCTGACGATCTTCCAGGCTTACCGCCAAGTCGTGATATCGACTTTCGTATCAACCTCATTCCTGGAGCCAACCCAATTGCCAAAGCTCCTTACCGACTCGCACCGTTTGAGATGCGTGAACTCTCGAACCAACTCCAGGAATTACTTGAGAAAGGCTTTATTTGCCCGAGCACCTTTCCTTGGGGCGCGCCAGTCCTTTTCGTCAAAAATAAGGATGGGTCATTCCGGATGTGCATCGATTATTGGGAACTGAATAAGTTGACTATCAAGAACCGCTATCCCCTGCCTCGCATTGACGATTTGTTTGATCAACTACAAGGTGCTACGTGTTTCTCGAAGATCCATCTACGCTCAGGTTATCACCAACTACGCATACAAGAGGATGATATACCCAAAACCGCATTTCGCACTCGATACGGCCACTATGAATTCGTTGTTATGCCTTTTGGTTTAACCAACGCACCCGCGGTTTTCATGGATCTGATGAATCGCGTGTGTAAACCATATCTCGACCGTTTCGTCTTCGTGTTCATCGACGATGTCTTGATCTATTCCAAGTCGAAAGCCGAACACGCGCAGCATCTATGTTTGGTTTTCAAGCTACTCCAGGGGAATCGACTCTATGCCAAGTTCTCCAAGTGTGAATTTTGGCTGGAGGAGGTTCAGTTTCTGGGTCACATCGTAAATAGTCAAGGTATTCACGTCGATCCGGCGAAGATTGAAGCAGTTAAGAGTTGGATTACACCTAAGAACCCGTCTGAAGTCCGTTCTTTTCTCGGACTAGCGGGCTATTATCGATGATTTATCGAAGGATTCTCAAAGATCGCTGTGCCGCCTACCGCTCTCACACACAAAGACAAGCCTTTTGTTTGGGGAACTGAACAAGAGTCCGCTTTCCAAACCCTCAAGCACATGCTTTGCAATGCTCCTGTTCTCACTCTACCCGATGAAAACGACGATTTCATTGTCTATTGTGATGCTTCCAACCTTGGTCTTGGTTGTGTTCTTATGCAGCGGGACAAGGTTATAGCTTACGCATCTCGTCAGCTCAAAATCCACGAGAAGAACTATACGACCCATGATCTCGAACTAGGCGCAGTTGTTTTTGAGTTAAAGATTTGGCAACACTACCTGTATGGTACAAAGTGTACGATCTTCACCGATCATAGGAGCCTACAACATATCTTTGATCAGAAAGAACTTAATATGCGTCAACGCCGATGGGTAGAACTACTCAACGATTACGACTGTGAGATTCGTTATCACCTAGGCAAAGCAAATGTCGTTGCCGACGCTATCAGCAGACGGAGTTATTTGCCCAGCATTCGTAACATCCAAGCCCAGTATGATCTCAAAACTCTCATCCGCGAAGCCCAGCATGCCTGTTTTTAATGAACGCACTCTGAAGAAGGAACGAATCTACCACGATGGGACTCATCTTGTGAATAAACCGAATGGGATATTCCACTATCTGGACCGAATTTGGATCCCTAAACGGACCGATTTGCGAAAGATTTTGATGGAAGAAGCCCACAAATCTCGGTATTCTATTCATCCTAGTGCCGATAAAATGTACCAGGACCTTCACTACAAGTACTGGTGGCCGGGCATGAAAAGGGATATTGCTCTCTACGTTGGGAAGTGCCTGACTTGTGCAAAGGTCAAGGCTGAACACCAAAGACCCTCTGGCTTACTCGAACAACCTCCAATCCCTATATGGAAGTGGGAAAGTATAACTATGGACTTCATAACAAAACTTCCGCACACGTCATCAGGTCACGACAGCATCTGGGTTGTTGTTGACCGTTTAACCAAATCTGCTCACTTTTTTCCAATACGAGAAGACTACAAGGTAGAACGATTAGCCCGAATCTACACCAACGAGATCATTTGTCGACATGGGACGCCTCGCGACATCATCTCTGACCGTGACGCTATGTTCACCTCGCGACTGTGGTAAACGTTTCAAACGTCTCTCGGTACATCGCTTAATCTAAGTACCGTATTCCACCCTCAAACCGACGGTCAGACTGAAAGAACGATCCGTACTCTTGAAGACATGCTCTGTTTGAGTGTCATAGATTTTGGTGGTAATTGGGATGCATACCTGCCGTTAGTCAAATTCTCGTACAACAACAGTTATCATTCCAGCATTCAAATGGCACCATTCGAGGCTTTATACGGAAGAAGATATCGATCGCCTATTGTGTGGCACGAGATTGGTCACTCGCAACTAACCGGTCCCGAGCTATTGGAAGAAACGACTGACAAAGTCCTCCAAATTCGAGACAACTTGCTGAAAGCTCGAAGTTGACAGAAAAGTTACGCTGATAGACGACGCAAGCCCCTTGAATTTGACGTTGGCGACTACGTACTCCTAAAGGTATCACCTTGGAGGGGTGTGGTCAGATTCGACAAGAAAGGGAAACTAGCGCCTCGATATGTTGGACCTTTTAAGATTCTGGAAAGGATCGGAAAAGTCGCCTACAGACTCGAACTACCGGAGGTACTCAGTAATGTCCACCCGACTTTCCATGTGTCAAACCTCCGAACGTGCCTGCTGAGCATGATTTAATTGTACCTCTCGATGACCTTCAAGTAAACGAAACACTACACTTCATGGAGAAGCCTGTCGAAATCATGGATCGCCAAACCAAGTAGCTCAGACGCTCGCGCATTCCTATTGTGAAAGTTCGATGGGAAGGCAAACGAGGCGCAGAGTTCACTTGGGAGCTTGAAAGCGACATGAAGGAGAAGTACCCGTAGTTGTTTGTTACGGCTTCGGACTAATTTCGGGACAAAATTCCCTCAACTAGGGGAGGCTGTAACACCCCGTGTTTCGAAAGTCAGTGTCAAAGTCATGATTGAAGTCAAAGGAAGACAAAACTGCTAATTGCGATCTGTCTCTCCTTGCTCAATTCCTGTTTTGACTTCTTTGATTTGTAGTTAGTCTATTTTGTTTTCTCTTTAGTTGTATTATGTGGAGTATCTATTAATAATCGCATATTAATCGCTATTTATCGCATGTTTAATCGCTTATCGCTATCGCAATCGCACTCGCAACTCGAATTACGCATTTTGGTTACTGATATAAGTGTGTGTGTGCCTTATGTGTTACTTGTGCATGTTTATTTATGTTATGTTGTGGTAATCAATCGAATCGCAATCAAAACTCAATCGCAATCGAATTCAATCACAATCAAAATGGTATGATAATTGGTGGAAAAGAGATAGTGCTAGATATAGTAGTTGGGATTAAAAGTAATTTGACTAGGAAACTCTATCGCATCGCAACGCTCGCAATCGAAATCGAAACATCAAAACTTGTCGCCCCAAGCACTCGAGCCAGGTACCAGCCGACCGAACTGCCACCTGGCCGGGCAGCCACCCGACCGAGGTGCCACCCGACCGAGGTGCCACTCGACCGGGCTGCCATCTGGGCGAGTTGCCACCCGAGCGACCAACCTCTTCACCCCTTTTCATTTTGGGTAACCCTATAAATACCCCTTGTCACTTTCATTCTTTCTACTTTTGGCAACTGATGTCCGACCCGCGCTCCTGCTCGCTTTTTTCTTCGATTTCTCGCAATTCCGGTAAGATCTCGTCCTAAATCTTGTACTTCCTTAATCTACACGCACTCCTACACCTTTCTATCTTTTGAATCTTAACTTTTAACCGTGAAATCATCAAGATTCAAGGTGTTCTAGGATGACTTCATCATGTGTTCTTGAAGAACTTCATGTTTTGACCTCAATCCACCAAGAACAACTTGGATCTAACCGATTTCCACATAAACAAACAAAGATCTTCATAGATCTAAACATATTCACAAGAAAAAGGATTGAAAGATGGTTTTTCAGCTTTCTTTCAACTCTTTTACACTCAATGTACTCAAACCCGGTGGAATCGGGGCTAATACTGATCGTCTACTCGTTCTTAGTGATGCATCAGTGCTAGATCCAAGTTCCAACTGAAAGATAGTTATTTCGGGTTTGGACACGAACAACCGTCTCGAACCGTGCACTGACGGACTAGGGTGATTCCTGTTCGGTCAGGTCATTGGGATGAGATGGGGTCCCCATTGTTTAAACCAGTCATCACAACGTCTCGCTCAAGTCACAACACTTCAAGCAAGATCAAGTAACAACACGATCAAGTCGTTGGGACGAGTTGTCATCCGACCGGACTGCTGTCCGACCGAGTTGCCATCCGCTTGACCCACCGTCTGATCGGGTTGCATCTTGATTCATTTAAAACTTAAACAATTTTCAACATGTTCAGTAACAGGGTTGCCACCCGGTCGAATGGACATCCGACCAAGTGACCGCCCTGCTGTGAACTTGTTCTCACTAAAGTGCCCAACCAAACGGGTTGCTGTCCGATCGAACGACCGTCCGATCGACCGACCTGAAAGGTAGAGATACTTCAATATTTTCAAAATGCTACAACGAAAACTTCAAAAGGCAAGCCATCATACACAAACACATCCTTCTCAAAGGAAGAATCAATCCACTCGAACAATCATCCGACCGGATGACCGTCCGAACGGACAACCACCCGAACAGGTCAACATCCGCACGAATGGCCGACCGGCCGGATCACCATCCGACCGGATCACTATTCTGCACTTGGTGACTTTTCTCGTTTTGCGCGTCACTTATCTTTTATGCTATCGTTAACTGTTTAGGCTAACCTCGCTCTACGCGCTTCCTTCAATCCATCAATGCTGTGAGGATACTCGATCCCTTTTTGCTTTACGCACTTTTGGGTGTTACATACGTTACTTATACAAAATCACATCGAACACACTACACAATACTTTAAACGCTAACCGTTACGCATGTTATACGTGACTTAATGAATGCTTGTTTGTTATGTTTACACATGGAATGCTGTCTACCTGCCTTAGCGACGGTAGTACTATTAGTTTGGACTCAGCACCCGTTCACTCGGGGGTTGTTAAGGACAATTACCTACATGGCTCATAGTGGTGAGAATGTATCGCGAACTGCCTTGGGCAGTCAACCCACAGTCATTGGTATCGATAGGTTCATGTCGATAACTAACATGCCTCATTTCACTCTGTGTACGTGCTGGTTATGCGTAACGCTTTCGAACTCTATATGCTATTATCAAACTTGTATGCTCACCTTTACACTATGTGTATTGACTGTTACTTTAACGTATGAGACAGGTGCTTAAGTTGTTTATATTCTTAGCTTGCTATGAACTTGAGGCAAGGAAAGGTCTAGGATGCTCTCTGTGCTGTGATGAAATCGAGGCTAGGAAAAGAGGTCCTAAAAACCAACAAATAAACTATCTATGTATAAATCTGAGTTGTCGGAACAGAACTACTTGACTAGATTTTTGTCTGTAATAATTATATTATCTTATATGACACGGTATGAGACGTGTTGATTTAAATATTTGGTAAATATAGTTGTTATGGAAACTTCTGGACAATCTGTTTCGCTCAGTGCCATGCCCCGATGTTTCCGCCATCGGTTGGGGTGTGACATAATATGACAATCTACCTTACAGCGCGAAAGTCTAAGGCAACTATAGATTTTAACTTGGTTTAATAGACACAAGTATGATTAGGGAACTAAGACCGATTTCTTACAAAACCTAATCCTAGCTATATACCAAACCGAGACCTATTAATAACCTCGAGCCTTACAGTGACAATATTAGTAGAATATCAAGTTTTAATAATCTCTTAGTTATCGTTTCTAAGGTTATCAGCCGATTTACCCAAAAATTACCCAAACCCGTGAGATTAGCTAATTAACACGAACCAATTCTATGAAAGACATTCATCAAGATTCATGTTCTTTAATTGAAAATCAACACAAGATACGCATATACACCAAATTAAATATTCCAAAGTTCTTTACTTTTCAAGAAAATCCAAAACCAACATTATTAACGAATAAAAATCCAATCTTTATTAAACAATCATCATAACCTAGGTAGTTTAAAAAAGTCTAGCCAAGAACCATAATCAAGAATGCAATACAAGTCTTAAAATAATAAATCATAGTCATGAATTCAATAAACAAAAAGTATCTCGAACCAATAAACTAATTATTTGCAAACCCGTAATCGAATCTTGAATCGCGGCCTTGAAACTTGAACCATATAAACCCTCTTCTCTACTGATCGCCTTTTTTTTTTCTTTCGTTCTTGATCGAACTCCACCTGCTATGTATTGCGTCCAACTTGTTATCTTTTTCTCTCCATGCGTCTGCCGTATGTATTATCTATATATATCCTTCCTAATAATTTTTTTTGCCACAATTTGCATCCCCCCGTATGCTTTATGTTCGTCCACTAATGGGCCTGCCAAGCCCAAAATTCCTTATTATATCCATGTCTAAAGTTGCCTTCTTGTAGAATATTCCAAATCGTCTGCCAAATACCTATTTTAATTGTAGTCCAATTCCCTTTTCTTGAACCGGACCTTTTGTCTCTAATGATATATGGCAATAGTAACATGGATGGGGACCAAATAGAAAGTTTATTTTGGCTATGAATGATAGGAAGTAATAGGATTATGACATGTGACAAAATTTAAAATAAAGAGAAAGGTTATTTTAGTCAATAGTTGTTGGTGCATGAGATGTCTGTTGACTACGTTTGCATTGAGTCTTAGGTCAAGATAGGTTAGATTGGAGCTTGAAAGTCAAAATTAGGGTTTAATGATGTAATTTCGTTCATGTGTACATGTAGGTTAGTGATTTCGCTCATAGGACAACTTAGGGTTTCACTCTTATGGTTCTAGGGGGGTTTCGCTTATTTGGATTACATGGGGTTTCGCTTATATGGACTGCCATATAAGCGAAATCAGTCTCACTATAAATACCTCATGTGTGATCTTCATTTGTAACCTTTGGAGCGAAACCTGTCCATGCTTGTTGTAACGAAACTCTGTCAAAATCAATCCAGAAAACATCAATATAGAAGAAATTAAAGAGGAAAAGCTGTTGTTACTTCGTATACATTGATTCCGCATTTGTATTTGAAGATGAACGTTCTCAACTGACTGTTTAGGGTCGCAAACCGGTCCAACAAGTGGTATCAGAGCTTCAGGACGAGGAGTTCATACTACTACAGCTGATTCGACAAAATTCTGTCATTTCTACTCACTTTCTCTTATACTTTTTCGATTTGAACTGGTTTCTACGGTTGAAATGGCCTGAATTTCATATATAATGTGTAAAACATAGTAATAACAAACCCTAGAAAGAATCAGGTTAAAATATGGCTTAAAAATGGTAAAAATCAGTTAAAAACCTAATTTCGCTTTTACGGACATCGAAGGATTTGGCTTGATTTCGCTGATAAGGACTTGTAATTGACTATTTCGTTTATAGATACATCTAATTTCGCTCATAGGGACACAAGTTGGTAATTTCGCTGATAAGGACACTGATTTCGCTTATCAGTCAGTTACTGATTTCGCTTTTGTGACATCTTACTGATTTCGCTTTTGTGTCATTAAAGCTGATTTCGCTTTTGTGTCACTGTTTTTCAAAATTATCGAAAATTTTTCTAAGTGTTTGCTATTTTTGCAGGTACATTCAAGATGGATGACATTTTCTTGAACCCGTTTAGCGACATGTACGCATTTGCTGGAAATTCGGGAGACGATTCATCTACAAGCAACAACATTGAGAATCCGCCGAATCCGAAGAAAAAGGAAGCTTGGGAATCTGAAAGTGCCTTTGGAACCTTTAATAAACCTCCAAAGTTAATGGCTATCGAGGAATACAGTCGGTGGTCAAGAAAGTTTGAAGATTGGTTGATGGCATTCGCATTTCCCAGCTGGAAGAGTCTGAAAAACGGATATGTTAATGGAAACAAAAATGGTGAAACTCTAACATCAGCTGAGGAGATTGAGTCGTTTGTAGCTGAACAAAAGTGTGTGGCTTTGTTGTTTCAGTCCGTCCGGGAGGACACAATCTCTTTGATCGATTATTCAAATGCAAAAGATCTTTGGAAAAAGCTAGAAACAAAATGTCTAGGCAGTGCTGATATTGTGAAAAGTAAAAAGAAACTTCTTAGGAAAGAATTTGATTTATTTGGATGTCTAAAGAATGAATCTGTGTCAAAGATGATTGAGAGGTTTGGGCATTTGAAATTAGAGCTAGCTAGACATGATATTACGTATTCCGAAGATGAGCTAGTAGAAAAGTTGTTCGATTCATTGCCAGACGAAATGGATTGGAGGTATTATGCGCTGATGCTGAAGAATACAATCAAAGCACCAGAAGTGTTGACTGTGGATTTGCTGATTGAGAAACTCGAGAGTCACGAGCTGGAACTGAAGAAGACATACAAAGTCAATCACTCATCCTACCAGCAAAATTTGGATTTGTATTATCCAAAGAGCATGATGCCAAAAGCAACTTCTCCCAAGACTGCATTTTCTGCTGAGAATGTGTCCACAGCAAGCAAAGAAAGTCAAAGTGGTCAAAGCAGTGGAAGTCACAGTGGTTATCACAGTGGATCTTCATCATCTACAAGTCATTCTGATGCAAAGAATCGTTTTCAATGCAACATCGCAATAGACTTAAAGAATGCTCAGAATTTTGACGAGGAGTCTGCTAAACAACAGATGATCTTTCTAGCATCTGTGTTGGAATCATATGAAGGGTTAGTAGCAGGGAAGATAGGCAACACCAACCTGACGAAGGAAGATTATGATCAGATAGATCCGGAGGAAATGGAGCTGATCGACATTCGTTGGTGTATGGCCAGTGCTGTTCGTCGAGCACAACGTTTCATGGAAATAACCGGCAGGAAGACAATTGGTGGTCCATCTACCAAGCTAGGATTTGATACGTCTAAGGTGACGTGCTTCAAGTGTAAGCAGAAAGGTCACTTCAAACGAGAATGCAGAAACGCATATGCTGATGAGTCGGAGAACCCTTTCAGAGAAGATTACTACAAGAAGGCAATTTATCACCAGAATAAATCTGAGCCGCCTAGATTGAAGCAGGTTGAAGACAACAAAGAGAAATCTAGAGCTCTTGCGGTGATTTATGATGATGAGGGTTATGATTGGAGTCAAGAGGTTCTACCGGAGGAAGATGCGGTTGGTTACGCGTTCATGGCGAAAAAGCGAACCTATTCCTTGGAAAGATAACCGAACTGAAGAGCAAAAGTATAGATACAGAAAAATGTTGGCTGAAAACAGAATAATCAGAATTTCTGGTATCTATCTTGAAGCGAAGAGAGCGAGAAGATGGGATCCGGATAGGGAGTGTTATCTTGACCCATATGGAAATATTGCAGTTGATGACAAAACTCTTGATCTGGAAGCCATAATAAAGGAGTTCAAAGATGAGGATGAGTATTGGCAGAATAAATGGTGGGGAACTGGAGACGAGAAAGAGAAAGAAGAGAAAGAGAGGAAGGAGAAAGAAGAGAAAGAGAAAAAGGAGAAAGAAGATATAGAGAAATCAAAGAAGATTGATACCGGGGTTATTGACACAACGCAGGAGTTGACTGCTGAGAACCTGGGAAAAATGGCTGACAAAGTGCTGGCTGCTAAGGCACTTGAGGTAGACTCTAACTCCGTGTCTGAGTCAAAAAGCCAGGTCAGTTCAAACTTGTCAACAAATGTGTCAGGTAAGAAAATTGATGGAAATGTTGATTGCAAAAATTGCATCAAAGAGTGCAAATTTTGTAATACAGTCACGTATCTCAACGGTAAGAAAGTTGAAGATCTGACAGCAAAAGTCAGAAGTGTTGAGAATCAAATTCTTGATCGTGACAAAAGAGTTAAAGCTTCAACTGAACGGATAAAAGAATTAACTAACCAAATTGAAAATGATAAAATTGATCATGAAAGAGTTAAAAAGGAAAATGAAAAGTTAATTCTTGAAAACCGTCAGATTTCTGAGAAGTTTGAAAAACTCAAAAGCACAATGAAAGATAATGATGATCGAAATGGTAAAACTTATAAAGAAAACGTTCAACTAAAAGCAGTGCTTAGAGAAAAAGAAGAATCAATCAACCAACAACTGGATGAAATCGCTAAATTGAAACCTAAAGTTCAAGAAGCTGAAATTGAAAATGAGCGAATCCAGTTGAAGCTTAAGAGTTACAACTCCGCAAGCTTTGTGTTGCAACACATTATTCCCAAACCCATCGGGAAAGACAAAGCAGGCGAAGATGTGTACTCTGATGGAACTGGGGTGGGTTTTCATCAAGTTCCACCACCTGTTCTTGATAACTACACAAAAAAGCAATCAGGGTTGGTTGAAATTGAAGAAGAAAGTGAAATGAATCTTCCGGATTCAATTGATGTCACGTTCACATCTTCCAATGACGATAGTGTCCAAAATGATATTGTAAAAGGTGTTGTTGAAAATGTGCTAAAAACGGATAGTAACACTACTGAGGAAGATGGGTGTTTCTTGGACAACTACATTCCGAAACAAAAGTCCAAGAACAACTTAAATGAAGAATCAAATCTTGTCATGTACAAGATGTTGGGTTCAGATAAGTTGTTTTTGGATTCTGAGTTTCCGATTGAGAATGTTAATATGAACAAATTGACAAATGTTTTCAAGTTGGTCGAAGTTGAGTTGTCAGAAGTGAACAATCTTAGTCAAACAAAGAGAAAAATGAGTTTTGAGAAAGATAAATCATACTACAAGAAATCTGTTAATCCATCATGTTTTTATAATAACAAAAGAAATAACTGGTCAGGTGGTTATCAGGGTGGTAGGAATTATCAGAAAAGAAATGTTCCAAACAAGAGGTTTGCTGAAAAGAAAAAGTTTATGAACAGTTCGAGTTCACTTGCTGATGAAGAGAAAGAGATTTTTTCAAAATCGAATGAAGAGTTCTTTGAGAAAAGAGCTTCACAGTCTCAGTCTGAAGGCACAAGTCGAGTTGTTGATACTCGAACATGTTTCAGATGTAATCAAGTTGGTCACATTGCACGAAAGTGTACCAATGTGAAGCCTAAGACTGAAACTGTGAAGATTCAAAAGAAGAAAGTTGACGAAAAGGGTAAAGCACCAATGGTTGTTGAGAAAAAGAGTGTGAAAAATGACAACACTAAAGTGAAAAATGAACCCGTAAAGAAAGTGGTAACTAAAATTGACAAATTTTACAAGCGGGTTGCATTATCTCAACAAGTTTGGAAACCAAAAAGTGAGAAAAAGATTTCACCTTCTGAGGATTCAATTCAAATTGATTATGATGCAAATTTTCCACCTTTGAAGGCTGAAAACTTCAAAATTCAAATTGCGAGAGTCAAAGTTACACCCAAGG
This sequence comes from Helianthus tuberosus, assembly GCA_030545235.1. Lineage (NCBI taxonomy): Eukaryota > Viridiplantae > Streptophyta > Magnoliopsida > Asterales > Asteraceae > Helianthus > Helianthus tuberosus. The sequence continues at coordinate 104,079,053 of CM060415.1, read as the reverse complement.
CTGATGAGGCCTGGGTGGACTCCATGTTCGACTAAACAGTTTGAATTGCCGGAGCTTCCTAGTTGGTAATCGTGAAGCATGAATCGGCATCTTTATTGAATTATTTGTGATATGTGCAGGATCTTCCGAGAGCTATTTCAAGATGGATTATGGATAGCGGAGCGTCTCGACATATGACAGGAAAGACTGCATTGTTGTACGATGTTAGAAATATCAATGGTGGTTATGTGGGATTTGCTGGACATGAAGGTGGTCGAATTATTGGTGCATGAGATGTCTGTTGACTACGTTTGCATTGAGTCTTAGGTCAAGATAGGTTAGATTGGAGCTTGAAAGTCAAAATTAGGGTTTAATGATGTAATTTCGTTCATGTGTACATGTAGGTTAGTGATTTCGCTCATAGGACAACTTAGGGTTTCGCTCTTATGGTTCTAGGGGGGTTTTGCTTATTTGGATTACATGGGGTTTCGCTTATATGGACTGCCATATAAGCGAAATCAGTCTCACTATAAATACCTCATGTGTGATCTTCATTTGTAACCTTTGGAGCGAAACCTGTCCATGCTTGTTGTAACAAAACTCTATCAAAATCAATCCAGAAAGCATCAATATAGAAGAAATTAAAGAGGAAAAGCTGTTGTTACTTCATATACATTGATTCCGCCTTTGTATTTGAAGATGAACGTTCTCAACTGACTGTTTAGGGTCGCAAACCGGTCCAACAATAGTATCATTTCTTCTTACTTCTTCTCCCCAGTAACTTCAAAACCCACCATTTTCAAAACCCACTATCTTCAACCTTTTCTTCACTTACTAACTCAATAATCACTACATTATAGTGCGATTTTCGTCATCAATCAATGATTCAAATACCCGATCAACGTGTCCTTCTGCTTTTTTTTTGAAGAAAACCCAGTTAAATTTCATTTAAAATCTCGTTTTTTCCAGTGATATTGAAGATAATGACTAGATCCGTTCAATTCGATCGTTGATAAGTGTTTCTATCATTCAAAATTCGTCAATCGTTTAAGAAATCGGCTTCGATCCATGTAAGAAATTCTTTAATTTCATTTTTACGATTTGGGTTTTTGATTTAGTCATTGCGTTTTACGATCTTGGCGGGGGTCCGGGGGCAATGCCCCTGGTAGCAGGGTCAAGGGGCAGAGCCCCTGGCTGGGGTCGAGCTTCATTTTTACGATCTGGGTTTTCGATTAAATTGCTTTAATAAAAATGCATTAGAAAATTTAATTTTATGTAAATTTGCCTCTGAAAAACTGCATTCGTAGACAGTTTTTGCCTCTGGTTCAGACAATTCACAGACAAATTATTGTCCTGGTTCAATGCGTTTTAGAGAGAACACTTTCTTTGGTGTTTTTATGCCATTGCGTTTTAGAATAAGATATTTTTATGTGTTTTCTGACCATTGCGTTTTAGAAAAACACATTTTTGAAGTGTTTTTAGTCATTGCGTTTTAGAAAAAAACACATTTTTGAAGTGTTTTTAGTCATTGCGTTTTAGGTAAAAACACAATTTTAGGTGTTTTCAATCCATTGCGTTTTATAGAGAACACTTTCTTTTGTTTTTTTAAGGCCATTGCATTTTAGAAATAAGACATTTTTAAGTGTTTTCTAGCCATTGCGTTTTATAAATAAGACATTTCTTTGTGTTTTTTGTGCATTTCGTTTTAGGTAAAACACATTTTTATGTGTATTCAGTCCATTGCGTTTTAGAAAACAGATATTTTAAGTGTTTTCTGGCTATTGCGTTTTAGAAATAAGACATTTCATTGTGCATTTGCTTTTTAGGTAAAACACATTTTTATGTGTTTTCAGTCCATTGCGTTTTAGAAAATACACTTTCTTTTGTGTTTTTAGGCTATTGCGTTTTAGAAATAAGACATTTTTTTTGTGTTTTCTGGCCATTGTGTTTTACAAATAAGGCATTTCTTTGTGTTTTTTGTGCGTTGCGTATTAGAAAAATGTCATTTTTTAGGTTTTTTTCCATTGCGTTTTACGCAACTGAGTTTTCAAAAAAAAATTTCGAAAATATAGCAATAGTATACTCGTTTTAAAGATAAAAAACGCTTGTTTTTTTGGTGCATTTTTATAAAAAAATAATGTCGTATGAAAGAGTTATTAACGTTTAAAAAATGGGGGGGGGGGGAATTGGAGGAGAGAGAAACTATTGTGATGGAGTGACTAGAATACCCTTACACAACCCACACGCCTCTTTTTTTGATCTTCAATTTCACTCATTTAATCTTAGCCCTTGATTAAATCTATTGATGGTTAAAATTACTTCATAGCCTTCCTAGCCAAATAAACTTCTTATTATATCCTAACCCATAGTAACATTAAGTTATCTCCATAATAATAATAGCCTTCAATAATAATATAGAGATAGCGGGCTCAGCCCACTCACGTAAAAATACGGCAGTTTTACTTTGATCACTGGCACCCCACTCTGCCCAACTAGCTGGTTATTTTATTATTACTCTTTTTCGTTCCATTTGCACCAGGACCTGGCCCAACACCAAATAATATAATATAACACTAAAACTAAATAAAAACAAATAAAATCTATACAATAATTATACAATTGACATGAGACAAATATGTGTATTTTACCCCACATCATTTGTCAAGAAGAAAAACGGATCAATGCGTATGTGCATTGATTACCGAGAATTGAACAAAGTCACGATTAAGAGTCGGTACCCATTACCGAGAATCGATGATCTGTTTGATCAACGGCAAGGAGCTCGATTCTTTTCTAAGATCGATTTATGCTCAGGATATCATCAATTGAAAGTACCGGAAGAGGATATTCCTAAAACTGCCTTCAGAACAAGGTATGGTCATTATGAATTTATAGTCATGCCATTTGGTCTAACCAATGTCCCAGCCGCATTTATGGACATGATGAACAGAATATGCAAACCGTATCTGGATAAATTCATAATTGTCTTTATAGATGATATTCTCATTTACTCTAAGAGTAAAAAGGAACATGCAACTCATTTGTATGCACTTCTTACATTATTGAGAAAGGAAAAGCTTTATGCTAAATTCTCAAAATGTGAACTTTGGTTGCAAGAGGTACAATTTCTTGGACATTTAGTTAATCATGAAAGAATTCATGTGGATCCTACAAAGATCGAGGCGATCACTAAATGGAATGTCCCTGAATCACCAACGGAGGTGAGAAGTTTTCTTGGACTAGCAGGTTATTATAGATGGTTTATCCGAGATTTCTGTAGAATAGCCACCCCTTTAAAAAAACTGACCTGTAAATCAATTAAGTTTGAATGGGGACCAAAACAGGAAGAAGCCTTTAGAATCCTTAAGCAAAAATTAACCAACGCACCCATACTAGCGTTACCAGAAGGAACTGAAGACTTTGTAGTCTATTGTGATGCTTCTAAGTTAGGTTATGGATGTGTGTTAATGCAACGTCAAAAGATTATAGCATATGCCTCTAGACAACTTAAGAACCATGAAGAAAATTATACAACCCATGATCTAGAGTTAGGAGCCATAATTTTTGCCCTTAAAATTTGGAGACATTACCTTTACGGTAGTAAGTTTACCATTTTTACCAATCATAAGAGTTTAAGATATGTTTTTGTGCAAAAAGAGTTAAATATGAGAAAAAGACGCTGGATGGAAATACTTAGCGATTATGATTGTAGTATCCAGTATCATACAGGAAAGGCTAATGTAGTAGTAGATGCTTTCATTCGAAAGTATCACGAAAAACCAAGAAAAGTACGTTCTCTCAAATTAAATCTGCAGATAGATTTAAATGATCAAATTAGAGAAGTACAAGAATCAGTAATCAAGGACGATACTAAGAAATTAAAGGGAATGATTAATGAATTAGAACAAGGAACAGATGGAATTTGGAGATTCCATAGGAAAAGAATTTGGATACCTAAACAAGGAAACCTACGCCACCGAATATTAGAAAAAGCCCATAAATCTAAGTATACGATACATCCTGGTAGTGATAAGATGTATCAAGACTTAAGAAAGAATTTCTGGTGGATAGGAATTGTTAGTGCATGCATCTGTCGATTTCGTCTTGTATCGAGTCATAGATTAGATTGTATAGATCAGGGCTAGTAGATCGAGAAAATAGGAAAATTTGTATGTGTAAAAAGCTGATTTCGCTCCAAGCTCTAAATGTTAATTCCGCCCGAAACGGTTTCGAGCGGAATCACATTGGTGCTAATTCCGCTCCAATTGGTATTGTGTCATTCCGAGCGGAATCAAGACTACTATATATAGTCGTCTAGAGCGAAATCATAGAAACAGTTATCGAATTCCATACCGAGGTGCTGCTGGTGTGAGAACTGATTGTATTTGCTGTCAAATCAATATAATCAGTGTTTAAAGTGAAGATTAAGCTGTTTATACCTTTGTTTCTTAGTTTCTGCCTCTGAAACGAAGTAAAACTCCTCTGAACGACTCATTCGGGTTCAATACACGATCCTACAATTGGTATCAGAGCACAGGAGGAGTTCTGCAGTTTACAGCCGTTTTTGATTGCATTTTCTATCTTCTACACCTTCTTTCATCAGTTCAGGAAGTTTTAACGGTCAAAACCTGATAAATTTTTCACAGACTGTGTATAAGTGATTATTGACAAAGCCTTGAAAGTTTGAGACTAAAATTCACAGTAAAAATGGACAAAATGGACCCCCGAACTGATTCCGCTCGAACTGGACAGTTTCTGATTTCGCTCGAGATGTGTAACTGATTCCGCTCCAAATTGTCTGATTCAGCTTCAAAAGTCTGATTCCGCTTCAACTACATTTCTGATTCCGCTCCAGATTATCATTTCTGAGATTCCGCTCCAAAAGTAGTTTGTGATTTCGCTCCAGAAAGCTATATTGTTGATTTCGCTCCAAACTTCATTGTGGTGATTTCGCTCTAGAGTGTGTTGTATGTTATTCCGCTCGAAACTGTATCTGGGTTAACTCCGATCGAAAGTAACTATTTTGAAAAACGTGATACTGAAAAATGGATACCGAATTTTACAACGCGTTTGCTACCCCGACTACTCCGGCTTCCATTGCTCAGAATATGAACTTGGAAAACGAGACCGGAACGTTACAAAAACCCCCGAAACTAATGAGTATCGAATAGTACAACGGGTGGAAAGACGGATTTGAAAACTGGGTACAGGCAAACCATCTTAGGTCATGGGAGTGTATTCTGAAGAAATATGTTTTACCACGTACTGATTTGCAAGTTGTGAAAACAATTTCTGAGTTTAGTGATCAAGAACGAGATATGTATCATGCTGAAAAGATGATGATAAGTTTGCTTCAACAAGCCATCAAAGAAGACATTTTTGTGTTGCTACAACATGATAAGACTTCAAAATCAATTTGGGATGCTCTTCGAGTTGAATTTGAAGGTAGTGAGAACATGATTAAGAGCAAGAAGGCGTTGCTCAAGAAAGATTTTGATCTGTTCAGTAGTTTACCGGGAGAAGATACGAAGAAGCTGACTGAACGATACTGCCACTTGGTGCGATCTATGTCAATGCTGAGTATAACAAAAGATCGTGAAGAGTGGGTAGACAAGTTAGCTGATGCTTTATCTCAAAAAGAGTGGGGAACATATTTAATGATCTTGAAGAACACTGGGGTTTATGATGGGTTAACAATTTCTCAGTTTATTGAGAAGATTGAGGGTCAAGATTTGGAACAGCAAAAGATCGCGAGGATGAACAGTCCAAGTGGTCAACAAGACGTAAAGATGTATTACAAAGGCAGTGTTCCAGAAGTTGAAAGAAACCCGAAAATACAGACTGCGTTTAGTGCTGGAGATTCTTCAGAAAAGGTTGATCAAAGTCCTAAAAGCAGCAGTGGTTTTTCTTCATACCCAAGTGTTAATCCAAAGAGTCAAACTTCAAGCTTCAGTTCTCAAAGTACGAAAAGTGGAAGTGGTTATGTGATACAATGCAACATTGCCTTGAATCTTCCAGATGGTCAAAGTTTTTCTGAAGAGATTGCGAAAGATCACATGGCATTACTTGGTTCTGTGTTACTCTCTTATGAAGGTTTGGTCGCAGGACGAATCGGGAATCCTATGCTCACAAAGGAGGATTACGATCAGATAGACGCTGAAGAGATGGAGTTAATGGACATCAAATGGCGTCTAGCTAGTGTTCTTAGACGAGCTGAAAAGTTCAAGCTGATTACTGGAAGAAATGACTTTCTTGATGCACATGTTTCTACTTTAGGTTTTGATAAATCTAAAGTTACTTGTTTTCGATGCAGGGAGAAAGGTCATTTTAAGAGGGAATGCAAGAACCGAGAAGCTAGTGATGTGAAGAATCCATTCGGAAAAGATGACTACTACCGGAAAGCCATTTATCAACAAGAACCACAAGTGGCACATGGTAGAAAAGTGATCGAGGATTCAAAAAGAGCATGTCTGGGGAATCAAGAGAACTTTAACTGGGATTTTCAAGATGATGAAAAATTGCCTGAAGGATTTAGCTGGGATATGTTTGTTGATGAAAAAGGAGAATTAAAAGCTTTCATTGCTAAAATAGTGAAAGAACCAGACATGTTTACCACATGGATGAAGTCTATTGCTGAAACTGTGAAGAGTACAGAAGAAGTTTCGGTTGCATCTAAAGAAAGTTCACAGAGTTCAGATGAAAGTTCACAAAGTGATGAAAGTTCAGAAAAGGAAGTTGTTTTTGATCAAACACCAGCTGATTCTGGTTCTTCAGATGATAATGCTGAAAAATCATTTGAGTTTGATAAATCACCAACTGACGACAGCAGTGATGATGAAGAAGAAAAACATATTAATGTTGCAAAATTTCATCTCTCTTCTGAAAGCTTTCATTTTTATTTTGCAGATCGCTTGGAGAAACTGAAGAAGAAACAAACTGCAAAAGAACAAATGAAACAGAAGTCTTAAAGTGGTGATCAAACAAAGAAAGCTGTTCAGAATGAAGAAGTAAAAAGTGTTGCTGAGGAAATTGCTGAACCAGAAAAGATACATGAAGCAGAGAAAGTAGTTGAAGTTGAGAAAATTATTGAAGTTGAAAAGATTGTTGAAGTCATCAAGCCTTGCTTGAAGTGTTTGGAGACTTGCAAAGAATGTGCAGCAAAAGATGAAAAGATGGCAGAGTTTGAGAAGATGAAGGAACAGTTATTGTTCAATCTCAACTTTGTGAAAGAATCTTATGATGTTTTGAACAAAACAGTAACTGGTCTTCAAAAGACAAATTCTGAAAGAGAACAAGCACTAACGATGATGAATGCTGTGATGATGACAAAACAGAAAGCTAAAAACTTCTACATCGAAGAGAGTGCTAAGTGGAAGCAAGAGTTGGAAACTGAAAAGATTGAAAATGAGAGAATCAGACGATTATTGCAGAGTTATTCTAGTTCTGATTATCTTATTGATAGAATTTATCCGACTGTTGCAGGTATGGAAGCTTTTCAAGATGACAAGCCAAAGAAGAAGGATACTGGTAAGAAACCGACTGTTAGGTATAACAAGTGTCCGCTGTCACACCCCGACCACGTGGAACATACAAAACGTGGCGGAAATGTCGGGGAGTGTTGTAACAGAATTAATTGTTTCAAATCCATGGCAATTGAAGTTTCGTTTTATTGATTAAAAGTGTTACAATGTCTTAACAAACAAGGAAATACAACATAATTAACTAGTCTTGCATCTTTTATTGTCACTAAAGCCCAAGTCTGCCTATGTGTATCTTGATCATCTTATGCAACAGTTCCTGAAAAACACATGTGAAGATAGGTACGTCAGCATAAAAATGCCTGTGAGATACATAGGTTTTGTGAAAATAGGTTTCATAACTTATGTTTGAGAAAATATTTAGTCATGAACCTTGTAATTTGCTTTGTTTTGTAAATCATTTGAAAAACGATAAGATCAGATGATATGTATAAATAGGAGAATAATGTATGGTTAAATGAATAACCATTGTAAACTGAGTTTGTATAAGATAAGTTGCTTATAAAACAATGTATTGTGAAAAGTATGTTATTTGTATAAAATGTTATATGTATCAAACTGAAATGATTTAAATAACGCTACGATATGTAATACCATACAAACACTTATATATATAGGAAGTACCAGCGGCGTATCCACCATGCTTGTATCATATTACACACGCACCGTTACTTAAATCACTTACACAAACCAAACCATCAAGATGTAATGTTTAACAATTGTAGAAATGTTTATGTATAGTCAAATACGGTTCACACGGTTCACAGATACAAACGGTTCACAGATACAAACGGTTCACATATACTAACGGTTCACAGATACAAACGGTTCACATATACTAACGGTTCACAGATACAAAAGGTTCACATATACTAACGGTTCACAGATACAAACGGTTCACATAGTCAAATGTTTACAACGGTTCACATAGTCAAATGTTTACAACGGTTCACATAGTCAAATAGTTATAAACGGTTCACATAGTCAAATTGTTATAAACGGTTCAAAAATGTAATGTAAAACGATGTACTAAGTATGAACTAAATGGACATACCTAGCATATAATGTAATGTAAAACGATGTACTAAGTACGCACACAATGGGCATACATAGCATGAAATGTAATGAAATCATGTACTATAATGTACTAACGAACATAGCATGTATATGATGTGAAAACAGGAAAGCATGAAAGTAACAAGTAGGCACATGTGTTTCACCCCAAAACGTTTGGAAAACAGTAAAAGAGGGGTCTATGTACTCACTTGAGATTGCTTAGTAGTCCTTGAGTAACAACCAAACAATGCTAGAGATCACGGAAATCAAACGGCACCTAATATAGGTAACTATGTTAATAAACCGGACCTAAATCGGAAGATCTGATAGAATGAGGGTTCGTAAACCAAACGAGTATAGAGACTCGTGTCATATGGTTTAACAAAGCCTACATACTAAATGAAACCTAACATAAATGATTACGACCCATTACGACCCGTTTAGGTAGCTTATGCTACTTTAACGCGTCGTTCGTGTGAAACGCGTTCGGACCGCCTAACTAGTCCTATGACAAGTAGAATATGCCTAAACATGTTACATAATCAGTTATGTGACAAAGGTTTAGGTTACATATGCTTAATTACCAATTATACATGAAAAGGGTATTCTGGTAATTTACCTAAGGCATATAAACTACCTATCATACAACTACTCAAACGATGTGACCATAGGGTATAACCTCGGAAGGTTATTCCCTACCTACTATGGTCACCTAATGTGTTTGGTCGGATCCTAATGATCGACCAAATGGTTCGGGTTCGAGGTATAAGCGATTTATCAGATCGCTTACCCTACGACCCTAGACAACGTGGTAATCAGTAGGCATAGTCCCAAGGGACTATAACCAACGTGATTACACTCACGTTGCGAAGTTCAAACGAACTTCGCATTGACCATAAACTGGTCAATGCAGAAAGTCAAACAAAGTTTGACTTTCAGACTCGAAAGACTCGAAAAGCAATAAAAGAACGAAAGAATACTTACGAAGGGTCCTCGAATGCTAATTTCGATTCAAAAATCTCAGGTATGAAACAATAGTTTCAACTTAGAGTTTCTCAAATCAAAATTCTAGTGATTTGAGCAATGGAGGGCATGGGGTATTTATAGTTTTCGGTCCACCGTTAAAGATCGTTTCATGGAAACCGTGCACGAATCCTACCCGTACATGTGTTGCAAAGTTGTGGTGACTAAAAATGGGTTCTTATCAGCTGACTAGACAAGTGTGAGTGTGTGGTTGAGGATTAAACAGCTGCAATCTGATGTTAAATACACTTAATATGGTCTGGTTAGGCAGTCGCGTAGCGCTACTGCAAAGGCATTAGGCAGTCGCGCTACGCTAGCACCCCCCTGTTTCAGAAATGTTTCAAAAGTGGCAGAAATGGTCCCTGCACGTGTTTAAGGCCTTTTTCGATGCGTTTGAACCCCGTTAACCTCATTTCAAGGCTCTAAAATGAAGTTAAAGTATAGGGAACTCAAAAAATGCTCAAAAATATGCCGGATGATGGTTCGTTTGGTCGTACGATCGCGATGTTCGCTTAATTACGACGGAATGCGCATAAGCACGAAAAACGATCCAAATAACGCGACGAATGGATTTTTGGCAAGCCAAACACTAAAGCATAATATAGTCATGATTACATAAATTTTTGGATGTCCGGATGTATTCAGAACGTAAGTTATGCACGAAAGTGCAAACTTGCGCACTTTTTGACACTTTTAGTCCCTGAATGACCCAAAAGTTTATTTTAGCACACCGAACCCCTCAAAGCCTATTTCTAAGCTATGTGAAGGATATTTAGGGTATGTTTAACTTATGGTCATGTTCCGGAATGTCTGTTACAGTTGAGATTGGCATACTTTCGCAGTTTGTCAACTTTAGTCCCAGTAAGCGATTTAACTTGATTTTGCCATGCCAAAGCCTTCAAAACTTATTTCTAAGTTATGTAAAGGTTATTTAAGGTATGTTAAGCCTATTTCAATATTCCGGAGTGTTCGTTGTATTAAACTGGTTATATTTACGCATTAGTGCGCGTATAACCTTCCAGAAAGCGATTTAGGGCTCGAAATCGAACAAGAGTTGATATGTGCAAACGATACACATATTTTTACAAATCCCAAGTATGAAATACAATATTTCATTGGTTTGGCATTTGTTTGATGATTGAAGTGACACAGGTGTCACAGTCTCCTCTACTTTAGGAAATTTCGTCCCGAAATTTATTCGTAGGAGTCTATATGTGACTTTGTGTCAAATAACCACCAGAGATATGTAAGGCATAATCCTGTCATTTCCTTAATGGACATTCTTCAGAACGAAAATGAACAGACAGAGTCATTTTCCTCAACGAGTATTCTTCAGAAGCGGAAATGAAGGAATAAACAACGGGGATTCATTTCCTCAACGGGAAATCTTCAGAAACATAAAATGAACTCACGGAGTCATTTTCAACGGGTGCTTCATCAGAAATGGAATTGAAAAGGGGAAACAAACGGATATTCATTTCCTCAACGGACAAATCTTCAGAAACGAAAATGAACAAACGGAGTCATTTTCAACGGGTGCTTCCTCAGAAATGGAAATGAAAATGATAGACAAACGGATATTCATTTCCTCAACGGACAAATCTTCAGAAACGAAAATGAACAAACGGAGTCATTTTCAATGGGTGCTTCCTCAGAAATGGAAATGAAAATGAGAAACAAACGGATATTCATTTCCTCAACGGACAAATCTTCAGAAACGAAAATGAACAAACGGAGTCATTTTCAACGTTTGCTTCCTCAGAAATGGAAATGAAAATGATAGACAAACGGATATTCATTTCCTCAACGGACAAATCTTCAGAAACGAAAATGAACAAACGGAGTCATTTTCAACGGGTGCTTCCTCAGAAACGGAAATGAATAGAGTTAACTTCTAGGCACATGACAAAGCTCGCTGTGGTTTCTGTGCACTAAATTCCATAATTATGTATGCATCCATAATTACGTAATTCCTTGCACAGTCCGCACAATTTGTCTTGTAATGTTCATAAGCACATAATCACATAGTTGTTTAATTGTTATTATCTTGTTATTGATTGTTATTAACTTGACACCTCGTACTTCGTTTCTCTTGGAAGAAACAGGTACTTAGGATTTTCGTGGAAACGCAAGAGATCATAGAATGGGAAAATTTTGGGGGTAGTTTGTTCTTCAAAGAATATGGTTCCTTGATTGTCGGTATTGTAAGGGATATGTTGTTTATACTTGTCACCACATAAATACATTGTAATGTATATAAAAGATTTATTTATAAACAACGATAACAACTGTTTCTTGGATCTTGACAACTAAAGAAAATAATACATAAGGATTGATTATTTCTAAACAGCGTTGTCTTCCATTCGGTCAGATGCTCATCCCTGTGCTGGATTTGCATTAGCAAGCTTTGGGCAATTTCTTCGAAAATGACCCATCTCGCCACAGTTGAAGCAAGAACCTGGTAGAAAACGACCTTGAGCGGTATTGTTGCCAGCTTGGTTTGGTGCAGCTGCAGCTGGGCAGACTCTTGCTGTATGGCCTATAAGCCCACAAGTTTGGCATTTGCGGCACTTTACATTGGCATGATGATGGAGGCTACATTGGTTGCACAAGGGTGCAGTTCCATTGTATGGCTTCCTAGCAGGGGGTTGAGCTGGTTGGCTGGGGACGGCTTGATCATTGGGAGTAACCATGGCGAAGTTCTGAACCCCGTTAACCTCATTTCAAGGCTCTAAAATGAATTTAAAGTATAGGGAACTCAAAACATGCTCAAAAATATGCCGGATGATGGTTCGTTTGGTCGTACGATCGCGATGTTCGCTTAATTACGACGGAATGCGCATAAGCACGAAAAACGATCCAAATGACGCGACGAATGGATTTTTGGCAAGCCAAACACTAAAGCATAATATAGTCATGCTTACATAAATTTTTGGATGTCCGGATGTATTCAGAACGTAAGTTATGCGCGAAAGTGCAAACTTGCGCACTTTTTGACACTTTTAGTCCCTGAATGACCCAAAAGTTTATTTTAGCACACCGAACCCCTCAAAGCCTATTTCTAAGCTATGTGAAGGATATTTAGGGTATGTTTAACTTATGTTCATGTTCCGGAATGTCTGTTACATTTGAGATTGGCATACTTTCGCAGTTTGTCAACTTTAGTCCTTGTAAGCGATTTAACTTGATTTTGCCATGCCAAAGCCTTCAAAACTTATTTCTAAGTTATGTAAAGGTTATTTAAGGTATGTTAAGCCTATTTCACTATTCCGGAGTGTTCGTTGTATTAAACTGGTTATATTTACGCATTAGTGCGCGTATAACCTTCCAGAAAGCGATTTAGAGCTCGAAATCGAACAAGAGTTGATATTTGCAAACGATACACATATTTTTACAAATCCCAAGTATGAAATACAATATTTCATTGGTTTGGCATTTGTTTGATGATTGAAGTGACACAGGTGTCACATCCGCCTCCAATCTGGGAAGGGTATTCTCCCAGAAAACCAAATGAGGAGCAAGTCGAAAAGGCAGTCAATATAAAACTGAAGTCTGATATAATTGATGATTTACCAGAAAACATTGACGTTACTTTTACATCGTCTGACACTGATCATGAGTCTGAGTTAATAAAAAAGGTGGTCGATCAGGTGTTGGATACTGATGAGGAGTCTGAGTCAAAATCTGAGTCTGAAGGGTCAAGTTCGTCAGTCAACAGTTCAAAATCATCGGTTAAACGGTCTTATAGTAAAGAATTTTTGTTATCAAAAGCGAATTTGGATGATGAAACATTTGAAGTTGCATACACTTTAAATGATTCTGACAAATTATACTCTGACAAAGAGTTTCCAATAAGAAGTGTTAGATTTGAAATGATCAAAAAGGTTTTTAAAATGACAGAAATTAAGATTTCTGAAATAAAAGATTTAAATCTTACTGGAAAACCTAAAAAATACACTTCAAGAGTACAACAACGATTAAACAAGAAAAAGGGTTACAATTCTGGTTCTGGTTTTCAAAAGAAACCAAACCATAATGGTAGTTACAAAAAGAAAGGTTTAGGTTTTATTCCATCAGAAAATTATAAAAATGAGAAAAATTCTAAAACAAAAACAAAATTTGTTTCAGGTGGAAGTGCTGAGGAAGAACAGAAGAAACCTTTCTGGAAACAATCAAACCAGGAGTTTCTTGCTGAGAAGAAAAGGAATGGAACTGGAGTGTTTCATCCAAAAGAGACTCGAACCTGTTTCAAATGCAATGAAGCTGGTCACATTGCATGGAACTGTCCGAAAAATGCTAAGATTAAAACAGGGAGTTTCTGAAAAACTGAAAGAAATAGTTGTTGATGTTGAACCACCAACTGAAAACTTCAAAATTTTTGAAAATTCAATTTATGAAGTTGGTGAGTGTTCGAAGAAAAATCTTTACAAAAAGAAAGCCAAGGACAACCAAGTGTGGGTTGTTAAGAAGGTTGATGAAAAATTTGGCGATGATTCTGGTTCCACAAAGCCAGAAGAGCCACAAGGTGAGGTAAAAGAGGTAAATTATGTATCTTCAGTGAATGATGATGAATTTCCATCACTGAAGTTTGAGAAGATTAAACAAAAAGTTGGTAAGATTGAGATCTCGGATCAATTTTACCCCGAGAAGAATGAGTTTGATGTCGAGAAAGTTTTCAATGGAAATGTTAAGAAAATTTTTGGGAAAATGCTTGATGGGAAAGTAAAAGGGGTTAAAAATTTTTACGCAACAAAGAAAGCAACTTTTAACCCAACTGAACAAGAGCTAAAGGAGCTAAAAACACCCAAGGTTGGTCAGACTTGGGTGGAAATTCTTTTCCCTTAAACAATCGGACTTTGCCGGAGATCCCAAGTTTGTAATCGTGGATCAGGAATCGGCATCATTATAGTTTTTAAATAGATTGTCTGTAAATGAAGTTTAAAAGTTGATAAATTTTACAGGTGAAGGACTATGCCGGAGCTTCCAGGTAGGTAAGTGTGAAGCAGGAATCGGCATCTTGATTGGTAAAATGGTTTGTGTAGAGGTTTATTCCTACATAGGCTTGAATGTTGTGAATATTTTTACAAGAGGTACAGAGGTTGCATACATGCAAGTGGTAAATCAGGGACATTAAGTTGTACTTGATCTACTACAAGTGGTTGAATGAACACGATGATGAACAAATCCCTACAAGTGGTTTTTTTTATCAAACCTACAAGTGGTAAAAACAAACTTATTTTCCGGAAAAATCATTTTGATTAAAACAAACTTAAGTGTTTTGAAATCTTAATGAGAAAATAGTTTGTTGAAAGGGGGAGTTCTGATTATTTATGCCTAGTGGATGGCGAATTGAAGTGATTCGATATCAATTGTCAATTTATTGTATAGTTTGGTTTCAGTCAAGAGCTCATTTGTTTTAAAATTTCCTAGAATGTGTTTGCATTTTAGGGGGAGTAAAAATTTTCAGAAAATCCAAAAACATTAGAAAATTTGAAAAATCCAAAAACATGATAAAATCAAAAACGAGTTTTGTCGTGAAAAAGAGGAAATGATAGTACATCAGTGGACGATAACGGCATGCTAGAGAAATGGAAAGTTAAATATGTAATAAACAATCTCACTGCGGATATGCCAGTAGGTTTTTGCACATTTAGTAGATTGTGACGAGATATAAACCTAAATTCAAACTTGCTTATATCGTGGGGAACAACTTCTTGGATATATGGGTAACCCCCGAAATCTTGTTTGAAAGGTCCCTCTTTCTGAGATACTAGTTCTTTATGCTTAGTGATATCTGGGGTATTATCCCGGGACTTCTGCTGAATGGAAATTCTGACCTAGTCCCCGCATAATACATTCCGCAAAATGCTTGAAATATAGCGTCGCCCTCAGCAAATTGATGAAACAATAAAATTGATAGTCATTGCTGTTGTAAAAAGATCCTCTAAAGGGGACACACCAAAAGTCGAAGCCATCATCTCTCTGCGTATACGGGAGTATCGACCTGAGCTCTCACGGCCCTCGCATTTTAATCCTTTACAGATATCATCTAGGTATACTCACCTGTAAGACTGAATATTGGGATCTGGATACGGGAGTATATTCAAGTAGTGGGACACGCGATTAAGTTTAAGTACTTAAAAATTAATATCATATCTCGAAGCAGTTGAACTTTGTGTGAAAATTTAAATGGACCAAGATACTGACAATCTAGGT
Source organism: Helianthus tuberosus (assembly GCA_030545235.1). Lineage (NCBI taxonomy): Eukaryota > Viridiplantae > Streptophyta > Magnoliopsida > Asterales > Asteraceae > Helianthus > Helianthus tuberosus. The sequence goes on along the minus strand of CM060415.1, from coordinate 104,063,241 downwards.
GAATTGTTTAGAACTTAAAATGAAATGAAGCTTAACGGTGTTGGTGATTTGTCTCAAAAACTGATATGATCCTCTTACACAAACTCACAAAAATATTGTTTGTAAATATTTCTTTACTACTTTTCTTATTATCTCAAAAATCCAAAAACATTTTTAGTGTGTTTTAGCATAAATTTTTGAAAAACTCAAAAAGATTTTCGACAACTGGTGTTGGATAGCTGATTTTCAAAATTCCAAGTGCTAAACATGATGACATTTTGTGAGGGAGAGTTTGTATTTGAATTCAAATGCATTGTGATTAAATTTACAAGTGGTTCATCATGCGTGTAGTGAGAGGGAGTCTGGGATAGTACATGCCTTTATATTTTTGAAATGTGTAAATGTGTGAAATTTACTTTGAGGTAGAGATTGTGCAGATAACCTGAGCTAGACGAGAGCCAGGTTACGATCTTGAAACAACCTCCTGAAGAGCCAGGTTATTCGATCCTGACAAGCTTGTGATAAAAGAGACATTTCTGATATCTGATGACTCTGAGGATAAAGCATGAGCCAGGGAACGATCAGGAACCTGTGAAAGATAGATTATGATCCTGAAGCAGATGATGCTGAAGAACTAGAGGAATGCCAGCACATTGTTAGGGGAAGTCTGTTGATGCTGAGTGAAAAAGTGAAGCCCAGAGACTGATCAAGACTGAAGATGCGAAGACTCGACACGTGAGACTCGTCAACATCTGAGGGGGAGTCTGTTAGTGCATGCATCTGTCGATTTCGTCTTGTATCGAGTCATAGATTAGATTGTATAGATCAGGGCTAGTAGATCGAGAAAATAGGAAAATTTGCATGTGTAAAAAGCTGATTTCGCTCCAAGCTCTAAATGTTAATTCCGCCCGAAACGGTTTCGAGCGGAATCACATTGGTGCTAATTCCGCTCCAATTGGTATTGTGTCATTCCGAGCGGAATCAAGACTACTATATAGTCGTCTAGAGCGAAATCATAGAAACAGTTATCGAATTCCATATCGAGGTGCAGCCGGTGTGAGAACTGATTGTATTTGCTGTCAAATCAATATAATCAGTGTTTAAAGTGAAGATTAAGCTGTTTCTACCTTTGTTTCTTAGTTTCCGCCTCTGAAACGAAGTAAAACTCCTCTGAACGACTCATTCGGGTTCAATACACGATCCTACAGGAATGAAAAAGGATATAGCAGCTTATGTAGCCAAGTGTTTAACCTATTCACAAGTAAAAGATGAACATCAGAAACCCTCAGGTTTATTACAGCAATTGGAAATGCCTGTATGGAAATGGGAATTGATAACAATGGACTTTTTTTTTACCAAATTACCCAAAACAAGAAAAGGTAATGATACAATCTGGGTGATTGTAGACACATTGACCAAGTCTGCTCATTTCTTACCGATGAAGGAAACTTTTAGTATGGAACAGTTAGCCAAGTTATATGCAAAGGAAATAGTTTCATTACATGGAATTTCTTTATCTATTGTGTCTGATAGAGATAGCCGTTTTACCTCTCATTTTTGGACTAGTTTCCAAAAAGCAATGGGAACCAAGTTAAATCTAAGCACAGCTTATCATCCTCAAACTGACGGACAAAGTGAAAGGACAGTTTAGACAATGGAAGATAGAATTTTCCTATAATAACAGCTATCATACCAGTATCAATGGTGCACCATTCGAAGCACTTTATGGACGAAAGTGCCGAACCCCAGTCTGTTGGGAAGAAATTGAGGAAAAACAATTATCTGGACCAGAGATAGTACAAGAAACAACGGACAAGATCATTCAAGTCAAGGAAAGGCGAAAAGCAGCACGCGATCGACGAAAGAGTTATGCTGATAACAGGAGAAAACCATTGGAGTTTCAAGCAGGAGATAAAGTGTTATTAAAAGTTTCGCCATGGAAAGGAATAGTCAGATTCCTCAAGAGGGGAAAGCTAAGCCCCAGGTATGTTGGACCTTTTAAGATTACTAGAAGAATATGACCTATAGCTTATCAGCTACAACTGCCAGAGGAAATGGCAGGAATACATGATGTATTTCATGTATGTAATCTCAAGAAATGCTTAGCGGATGAATCATTAGTGGTACCTCTTAAGGATATAAAGGTAAATGAGAAGCTTAAATTCGTAGAGAAGCCTCTACAGATTGAAGACAGAAAGATCAAGAATCTCAAACAGAAGAGATTAGTTCTAGTCAAAGTTAAATGGGATTCCAAGAGAGGACCAGAGTACACTTGGGAGCTTGAATCAGAGATGCAGAGGAAATATCCACACCTGTTCCAGTAGACCTCAAGGACGAGTTCTAAAACAAGGTGGGAAGGATATTACAACCCTCCTAAAATATTTAGAACGTCCCTATATGCCCTAAAATACACCCCGTATATGAAAAGTGGGCCCCAAATACTTTATTTTAATAAAAACAAAATTTAATGGTTTCTGGCGGGGCGCGACAGACTCCCCAAAGTCTGTCATGGGGCGCGAGCTAGGGGACGAGTGGCGTAGTCAGGTGCCGCCACGTGTCACGTGCGTGTCGAGGCTATACCAGTGATTGGCCAAGGCTAGGGCCTACCCTGCCTAGCTCGCGGGCCGCGAGAATGACCCTTAGTTGGTCGCAGGGCGCGAGAAACTCGCCGAACAGCCCTATAAATAGAGGGCATCGACATTCAGTCGAAATCCTTCAGAAAATTATAATTCTCTCTCAAAATTCTCTATAGTAGAAGTAATACTCAAGCATAATACCCCCCCCCCCCTAATTAGTGAAGCTCTGCCTCGTTGTAAGTATTATAACCCCGATTACGTATTAGATACGCTGCCCAATTAATCTAGTGCTCCGTAACGCATGTCGAGGCTCTGCCTGACTTAGTCGTTGGAGTTCTGTCTCGGGGAGGGTATAACTAATGTAAAAATTGGGTTATTATATTAACGCGTGTGCATTGATTAATTTATTAGATTATAACCAGGAAGTCACAAGGAAAAACCTAAAGTAGCAATGTGAGTTTATCTTCTTTTTGTAAATTCTTTTATAAACCGTTTTACAAAACCTCAATTATTTTATATGATAATTAACAGTGATTGAGTATTTGTAATTTTACAATTATCGTCGGTATCTTGGGGTTTTGTATACAAAATTTGTTACTACACTGTGAGTAGTAACATGACCACTAGTCATGGATTGACAGTGCCGTGGGTGGTAATTAAAGTAGAAATATAAACAAATGTAATTGCGAGATCGCCCTCAATGCTGTAAAATAATAAAACCTATTTTGATTAAACTGGGATTCACTCACCAGTATTTCCCACTGACAAATGTTTTTAAAACGCGTTTCAGGTAACAAAATGTGAAAGCCAAATAGAAGCCAGCTGGAGAGCACTAAAGGCTTGGAAAAGTCGCTATAAAAGTTACCTAAATAAAGAAGATGTTTTATTTCAATAAATTAGGGTTTATCCCTACAAACAGATTATGAATGGAAAATTGGGTTTTACCCATGTGCTTATTATTTATAAAATAAGGTGTTTTACTCTGATAAAATATTTCCTAACTATGGTCCTGATGTAAATTCTGCTGCCAAATTTAATAAACACCGATACCACCGAATGTGCGAAGCTCGCGGCCGCCCGCCTCCCGAAGGGGTCGGGGGTTGAGACAAAGATTGACTAGAATGCAATGGTCAAACAAAAGCAAGGGAATGCTATATGTTGTGGCATCATTTGGACAACGACGACAAACCTACTAATAAAACGATAAATGCAGTTTATAAAGAAGTATTTAGTGATTTGTGATTTTCATGTACTCATTTATCTGTAATTTTTTATTTTAGTATCATTTTTATACGTTTATATTGAAAAGTTCTTTCATTACAAAGTTTATCTCAATGCAAGTAGATATTATATGTTTGTGTGGATGCTCTTTCTGAAGATGAACTTCGTGAAGATTGTAGAGAGCGAGGTACACTTGGATTACTTTCAGGGGAGAAAATGCTTTAGCAGGTTTTTTTTTTTTACTTTCACACATGCAACTTTATTTGGCTGTAATTAGTGGAGCAAACTAGAAATCAAATTGTTATTTACTTTAAAGTAATTTTAGAGTAGGGTTTTGGATAGAGTTGTGTATTCAGCCTTTGAGTTGGTCTATTGAGTGAAGCTAGAGGTTGATTTTGGGAGGGAAGCAATATTAGCTGACCTACACTTCTTTGGAGGCGGGATACGTTTTAAAGTGGGTCAAATTCTGGATTCGGGTCAGCCGTCTCTCAAATACGGACCCCTTATATTCTTATTTTCTACATTTTTTCATTCACCTCTCTTTTTTACAAAATCCTAATGAAACCAGTTTCCTAATCCTATTCTTGTGACAAGCGATTCCACAACAATTGAAACAAAGGTGTCTTGCACATCATCAAGAAGAAATTCTTAGGGTTTTCAATTCTTCCACTACAAGGTGAGTTTATCTTGAATTGAAAACCTATGGTTTTCAATTCTTCCACTACAAGGTGAGTTTATCTTATAATTATTTTCTTTTTTTAGTTTTCTCACGAATTCGATTTTGAGGTTAGGGTTTATTTTTTGTTCAGATTATGTTATTTTACAAATCAGTTCAGATTAGGGCTGTTTTTTGGACATCGATTTGTTTTTTCCTGTCGATTGCAATGAGGTGTAACCGGCGGCGGCTTACAAGTAGGGTATTTTAGTGCCATATTTGCTCAATCTTTGTAGTTATTTCATCCATCAATATTTGTTATTTACGGCTTTATCGTGTTTCTGCTGTTCGTAGCCCTAACTAGAACAGGCCAGTTCTCGATCCAATACATGATATAACGATTTTGTGTTTTCTGATTTCCGCTATTTGATTTGTATTACTAGCTGCGATCATCCATTCATTAATCTACATATATTTTATTTGTAATTTGTAAAATAAATATGTTATTTCCAGGTTTGTTAGGGTTCAGATTTATGCATAAGTAGTTTGTATTCTGTACATCAGTGTTAGATTTAAGTTGCAATAAATATAGATTGATTCATTTTTATGATTCCTTTTGTAGCAATGCAAAAAGGGGCAAGATGTTCATCTTGATCAGGTTAAAGCGGTGCTGCTGGAGTGTGCCGGCCACTTTGGCTTGTGTGCAAGTGTGGAAGCGAAGGGTAATAAAGTGGTTTAGTGATTTGGTGGTTTCATATCAATGTAGTTCTTTCCATTTACGTTTTTTTTTCTATTCGTATGTAGTGAAATTGGCTGAATTTATGAAATGTTTTTAGAGCTTTATTGGTATTGGAATTGAATGCGGATTTCATTAACTTTTACAATGAAGTATTTAACCATTAAAATAGTTTAAAGGGACTTGTGCCGTTTTTTTTTTGATATTATGTAGGGCTTTTTTAACAATTGCGTTTTTTAATGAAATGTCGATTTTTCTTGAAGTTAATCATTTTGTTGTGGAGATCATAATCCACTTTTGGACTTCAATACAAGTTTTAATTCAAGGGGGAGGGAGATAGAGATATTCATGGTTCGGTTCAAAGTCATGAAATCGGTCAACAGTTTGTGAGAAGCATGACATATTGGATGAAAAAGTAAGTAAATACACCCTTTTAATAGTTTTAAAACTCTTAAGATATACGTATATTTTATTGAATGTGATAATTTTACTGAGTATATGTTAATTTTACATTGCCAGATTTAGCGATTGTCGGTTGTCACATCTTTGAGGGTGGAATGAATCTTTTCATTTGTGAGTTTGTAGCATTCCAAGATGTAAAAAGAGGAGTGTTGATTTTAAGTGAGGTAACTATTGGTACAATAAACTTTGTAATAACTTATATTATTTGTGAATGTTATAAAGTGCAAACTTAGGGTTTAAAATATGTAAGAACTGATCTGAATTCAAATACATTAAAATCATGTACGTTGTCTTATGTTCATGTCCTTCCCTTGATTTATATTTTGTTAACTCTAGAGAGTAGCGTATGATTTCTTAAAAGTTGGATGCATTACCTCCACTGGTGAGTCCCTTATCCTTGCATAAATTGTTATATTTTAGCTTCTTTTGTTCGTAACTTATAATACATTAAGGAGGGGTACCACTTTTCTTAGCCCCTAGGTTATGATAATAATTGATTATACCTTTGTATTATTATATACCTTTTTTTCACACACATGGTCAATTGTACGTAGCTTTATCGAGGGTTATAAGACGAGATGGAATCAAGCTACTAATACTTGACAACGAAGGCAGACCTACAAATAAAACAATGAATGTTGTATATAAAGAAATCTTCAATGAGTTGTGAAATTTTTATGGTTTTCATGTATTTTCGTTATTTCTTGTACTTTCTATAATTTATGTTAATATTTGAATGTACATGTAATAAATTATTTACGTAGTATTAAAGTATAAATCTTTTGTTGTGTAGCCACTCGTGTATTACACGGGTACCTAGACTAGTATTATTAATAGAGGAAAAGTAGGGTTGCCACATATAATAATTTTGTAGTTGAAAGCTGCTACAAGGAAAAAAGAAGGGGTATATATTATATTTGTTTGGAAGTGAACGAATTGTAAAAGGCAATTCCATATTTGCTCAAAGCTACGGTCATGGAAAAGCAAATGTCGATTAACATCCATCTGGACAAAATCGCATCTCTAAAGAAGGAAATTGAACTGATGCGCATTGAGACAGAAAGAGTCGACAAAAAGTTGATCAGTAATCTTTCATCTTCATATGTGATTGATCAAATCGTTCCTCAACAAACTGAAGTTAAACCAGCTTTCAAAAATGTTCCACCCCCAATGTGGAATCATTATTCTCAGAAATATCTAGACGGGGTGGAGGAGGCATTGAATCTCAAACTGAGAACAAAGGAGAATGAGTTACCGGAAAACATAGATGTTACATTCTCTCAATCTGACACCGACAACGAGTCACAACTGGTTAAAACAGTTGTAGACCAAGTGTTGGATGAAGAAAGTGATAACACTGATTTCGAAACGGTTAAAACTCATTTTGAGAATTCCAGTTCAGAATCTGAAGATGACGAAAACTTTCTTGATAAGTTTATCCCAAAGTCAGATAAAGTTTTGGATGACGATTCGATCATTGTGGTTTACACGATGATCGGAACTGACAAACTATATACTGATTTTGAGTACCCGATTCAGAATGCGAACCTGGAAAAGGTTGAAAATTTTTTTAAACTCGTGGAAATTGATATCTCATAAGTTAACAACAATTCGTTTCTATCAAAACCGAAAAAATCTTTTGTTAAACAACCGACAAACGACCCGGGAAAGAAAAATGAATGGGTGGGTAATAATGGTAATAACAAGAGACATGGTAATAATTACAAAAAGAAAGGTGTTGGTTTTGAGAAGAAAATGGCTAAGAAAGAAGTTAAGCCAAAAGAAAAATTGAGTGAAGTGTTTGTGGCTGGTAATAATACAGAAGTCGAAAAGGATTATATCTTTAGTAAGCAAGCAGTTGACGATTTTATTGCGGACAAAAGAATCTGTTATCGATGCAATGAAATTGGTCACATGGCCAAACAATGTGTTAAAAAGATAATAAAACCAGTTTTCCATAAATCAAAACCAAAAATTTCAAAGGATGTTAAGGGAAAATCACCTATGGTATCCCCCATGCGTATTCTTAAACGCGGTGAGTCATTGAAGTCAGAGGACAAACCAAAATCAAATTTTGAAATTGGTGAATCTTCAAAATCACAAAAGACTTCAAAGGTTTATACTAAAACAAAGACTTCCCAAAGTCAATCATGGGTGGAGAAACCTAAACATTCTTTTGAGGAAAAGAAAATGGAAGAAGTTTTAAAATCTGAACCAAAAATCTTTGCAACCATTGATGAAAAAATTGAATTTGAGTTAGATAAGTTGATTGAAGAATTCCCACCTATCAAGGAAGGAGCTCTAAAATTAAAACCAGAATCTGATGTTCCAAATGTTGTTTTTAACATTCCAAAAGTTGTCATAGTAGCTCATGATATTGTCTTTGGTAGTGTACCAAACGTTGAAAAATCTTGGGTATCATTGTTTAAGTAAATGTCTTTTGATGTGTGTAGGGGCTTCCAAGGTCTATCATTTCTAAATGGATAATGGATAGCGGCGCCTCATGGCACATGACAGGGATGTTAGCACTGCTATACGACGTCAAATCAATCAATGGAGGTTATGTCGGGTTTGCTAGAACTCAAGGTGGAAGAATTATCGGAGAAGGAATACTTACTAACGGGGTCGTAACATTCGATAAAGTGAACTACATTGCTGAGTTAGAAAACAATCTGTTGAGCATCTCTCAGATTTGTGACAAGTCATTCACTGTTCATTTTACAAAAGATGAATGTCTGATTCTTAAACCAGGGTTTAAAATACCAGAAGAAATGGTGTTGATGCGTGCTCCTCGTGAACACGATCTCTATATACTAGACATGAGCGTTGCAACAACGACAGATAAAAAGGCACAATGCTTTGTGAGTAAGACGAAGGTAACTGAAAAAGAATCCATCATGTGGCATCGTAAAATGGGCCATATTCACTTGAGAAAGATGAACTTTTTAGTTCATAATGATCTTGTAGAAGGTGTTAATTTGAAAAGCTTCCATCTTAACGATGACTGTATTGAATGTAAGAAAGGGAAGCAGACGAAGAAATCGCACCCGAAAAAGCTTTTGAACTCCATCAGATTACCACTCGAAAGACTCCATATGGATCTTTTCAGACCGGTAAATGTGAAAAGCATAAGTGGAGATCTATATTGTTTAGTTGTTACTGACGACTTTACAAGATTCTCCTGGTGTTGTTTCTAGAGAGAAAAGAGGAAACGTTTGAGACTTTGATGAGGTTATTCAAAAAGATGGAGAATGTTTACAAACTGCCGATTAGACGTATTCGAAGCGACAATGGCACATAATTCAAGAACAACCGTATGCTCGAATTCTGCAATGATAAGGGCATTCTTCATGAGTTCAGCGCACCGTATACTCCTCAACAGAACGGTGTCGCAGAAAGAAAGAATCGTACGTTGATCGAAACGGCTCGTACCATGTTAGCAGATTCGAAATTACCGGTATATTTTTGGAGTGAAGAAGTCGCCATGGCATGTTACACGCTCAATCGGGTTCTTACGGTGAAGAAGTACAAGAAAACTTGTTTTGAATTACTTCATCTTTACAAACCAAATCTGAAATATTTAGAACCATTTGGATCACCATGCACATACATTGATCCAGACGGTAAATTTGGTTCGAAAGCTAATGAAGGTTTTTTTGTAGGATACGCTAGTCCGTTGAAGAGAGTTTTTGTTCCGAGTTTAGGGAAGATCATACAAGTTCAACACGTTGACTGTCAACAGTTTACCGCTCCGAATCAACTTCCCAGAAACAGGTTGCTATTTGATTACGACAATCTCTGGGAGTCATTCCATTTACTGATAGAGCCGAATGAAGAGGAACTGGCGTTCTTATACCAACAACAACAGTCTCTTTCACAAGAACAAGTACCGAGACCGTTGGTGGTTTCTTCGCCCACCGTGGGCTCAAATGATCATGAGGCTGGTCCTAGTGGAACTACGCATGTACCCCCAGAAGAAATAGCTCCAATATTTGACCAATCTGATGACTCAGAATCGGAAACCGATCCGATTTATGACGAGGAACCAAATATTGCAACTTCAAATGCTATTGATCACACGGGTGATCAGAATATAACAAATTTGCAATCGGAGGTGAGCGTACCGGATACAGTCATGCCAAGAACGTTATCTTACCATCCGTCGGAGCAAATCATTGGTGACCTTCAAAGCGGCTTGAAAACCCGCGAACAAATAAACAAAGGGCTTACATGTTTTTACTCATCTATAGCACCTTTACAAGTAGACTTCTCATTAAAATGTTTTATCTCGCAGGTAGAGCCGAAAATGTATAAAGAAGCATTAACCGAAGAGAGTTGGGTAAATGCAATGCAAGAGGAGCTACAACAGTTTGAAAAGCTTGGAGTGTGGAGGTTGGTTGATCTCCCGGAAGATCAGAAGTTGATCAAGACCAAGTGGGTCTTCAAATGTAAGAGAGATGATAGAGGGGTTATAGTAAGGAACAAAGCACGGTTGGTAGTCCAAGGATTTAGTCAGCAAGAAGGGATTGACTTTACTGAAGTATATGCTCCCGTTGCTCGACTTGAGGCAATCAGAATCTTATTGGCATTTGCGTCATGGAAGGGGTTCAAGGTCTACCAATTGGATGTCAAAGCTGCATTCCTCTATGGAAAGATTAAAGAAGAGGTGTATGTCAGTCAACCACCGGGTTTTACCGATCCTGTACACAAAGACAAGGTGTATCTACTTGACAAGGTGTTATACGGATTACACCAGGCCCCGAGAGCCTGGTACGAGACGCTTTCCCAGCATCTGCTGACCAACGGGTTCACCAGAGGTACTGTCGATAGTACCCTGTTCACTAAAGAGGTTGTAGGACATCTACTGATCGTGCAAATATATGTTGATGATATAATTTTTGGATCAACGAATGATGAGTTGTGTAAAGAGTTTGAGAAGGTCATGAAGCAGAAGTTTGAAATGAGTTCAATGGGGGAGATGAAGTTCTTTCTCGGGCTTCAAGTTGAGCAACTGCCTGATGGAATCTTCATACACCAGACCAAGTATGTGAATGATGTGTTGGATAAATTCAATATGTCCGAATCATCTACCATATCAACCCCCTGGCTTTGAATCATGGCATATGTCCGGATGAAAGTGGTGAGAAAGTGGATGAAACGCAATAACGGTCAATCATAGGATCGCTAATGTATCTGACAGCATCACGACCGGACATCATGTATCCAACCTGCCTCTGCGCCCGGTACCAGTCAAGTCCCAGAGCATCACACTTGATGATAGTAAAGAGGATCTTACGGTATCTCAAAGGTTGCCCAAGCACCGGCTTGTGGTATCCCCGATCCGGTGACTTCTCTCTAACTGGATATTCTGACTCTGACTTCGGGTCCTGTAAGTTGAATGCTAAGTCCACAACTGCTGGTTGCCAGTTCTTCGGAACTCAGCTAATCACTTGGCAGTGTAAGAAACAGACCACAGTCGCTCTCTCGACTTGTGAGGCTGAATACGTTTCGGCTTCCAGTTGTTGTTTCCAGATTCTCTGGATTCAACAGCAAATGAGGGATTATGGTTTGCAATTCTTAGACACGCCAATTTTTGTGGACAACGAGGCAGCCATTAATATCACTAAAAATCCGGTTCAACACTAAAAAACAACACATATTGAGATTCGACATCATTTTATTCGTGATTGCTACGAGAAAAAATTGATTCGAATTGATTATATTTACACCGATGATCAGAGAGCTGATTTTTACACTAAACCCTTTGATAAAACAAGATTTAACTATCTTTTAAAATTAAACGGGTTAAAGAATTTGTTTTCTGGGAAGGTGGTAGAGTGTGTGGCCGAGGCGGACGGCGATCAGAAGTGATCTGCGTCTAGTTGTCATGTTTTCTGTACAGTTTCTTTACTGCTTTTGATAAAACCAAAAACACAAAAATATGCTTTTGATTTTAGGGGGAGAAAGTTTATAGAAAATACAAAAACATGATAAAATTTCATAAATACAAAAACATTGAAAAAGACAAAAAGAGTTTTGTGTAAAAAGAGGAAATGATAGTACATCAGTGGACTATCACAACATGCTAAAGAATTGGAAAGTCAAAATGTTTTTAAACGAGTCTCACTAATGATGTGCCAGTAGACTTCACACGATTAGTAGATTGAGTTCGAGATATAAACATAACAAATACTTGCTTATCTCGTGGGGAACATCTCTCGGATATATGGGTAACCCCCAAAATCTTGTTTGAAAGGCTTTCTATTTCTGAGATACTAGGTCTTTGTACGTGATGATATCTGGGGTATTATACCAGGACTTCTGATTTTGCGAGAGCAATAGCCTAGTCCTCGTATAATACTCTGCACTGCTTTATTCTTAAAGCTCACCCTCAGCATAAAAAATGATGAAACATTGAAAAATGCTAATCATGTGCTGTTGAAAAGAAGATCCCCAAGGGGGACCCACCTAAAGTCGAGCCATCATCTCTCTGATTGAACGGAAGTTCTAGCCTGAGCTCTCATGGCCTCGCATTTACCCTTTACAGATATCATTAGTGTGAACTCACCTGTAAGACTGAATATAGAAGTCTGGATACGGGAGTATATTCTGAGGTGGGACACGTGAATAAGTTAAGTCCTTAAAACACTAATTCGTATCTTGAATCAATTGAAAATTGTGTAGAAGTTTAAGTGGACAACAATGCTGACAATCAGAAGTGAATTTGTTTAAGACTTAACGTTAAATCAAGATCAACAGTGTTAGTGATAAGTCTCAAAAACTGATATGATCCTCTTACACAATCTCACAAAAAGATGTCTGTAAATATGTTTGTCCAGTTTCCAGTTTCTTCAATTCCAAAAGATTTTCTGTTTGTTTAGACAAAATGTTGTAGAATTCAAAAATATTTGTCATTTCATCTTATTTTCGACAACAGACGTTGGGGATCTGATGATCAAAGTCCAACAGTGCTAAATAAGTTGGATCATTTGGGTTGGATAAGAAAAGTTTGAGAAAAGTGTTGGTAATTGCTCAAAATGTTTAAAAGTTCATTAATTTGAACTTAAATTTGTTTCAAAATGTCAACGAGATCAGAATTTGGTCAGCCAAGTTCATTAACTTGGACTTGGCAGGCTAAACAGTTGACCAGGGTCATTAACTTGGACTTGGTTAACTGAGTGTGTTGGTAAAAAGCTAAAAAGTTAAAAATTCAAAAAATTGAAACTTGAAGTTTTTAGTCAAAAATCAAAAAACAGTTTGTGAAGTCTCTAAGGTCATTAAGTTGGACTTGGATGATTGACTGTGAGGGATTTGGATGTTCAAATTGGTAAAATCTGATTGTAAAGAGCTAGATTTCGTTGTTTGGATTCTTAATATCGACAAATCTTCATAGTATTTTGATAGGGGGAAAGAATCAAGTAATCCTGGACAACTAAAAATGCTTTCACTGTAAAAATATTTTAGCATATGTTGAAAGAGCCAGGTCATCAATCCTGGACCTTCAATATGATTTTTCTCATAAATGTTTGAGATTTGCAGATGAAAGTTCCAGATTACGATCCCGATAGCCGATTCTAAGGGGGAGCCTGAAGAAAGAGTCTCTGAAAGCAAAGAAGAGGAAAGAAGAGTGTGAAGAAAAAGACAGGATTGCTCGAGCTACATGTTTACAAAAGTTAGCTGAGGAAGAAAAGAGAGCTGCCAAAGAGAAGGAGCAGCTTAGGAAAGCGTTGTTGAAAAAGCCGAAGCAAAGAGAAGAAGTTTTCAAGTCTTTGTGAAGGATGTTTTGAAGACAGGCTGACTGAAGACTGCGGCAATATCCAAGGGGGAGTTTGTTGATGCATAATGTCTATCGTCTGCGTCATCAGTCTATGTCGTGTCATGTACATGTAATAGGTTGAAAATGTAAAGTTTATGTGTTATGAGCCAGTTCGCACGACCTGGAAGGTCAGGTCGCACGGAGTGGTTTTGCCCAACTCGTGCGGACTGGAGCTGTTAGTTCATGCGATCTGGGAAGCCTATATATAGTCAAGTAGTGTTCTTCATTTGTAATTTTCTGGAGAATTCTGTAACGAAGTGCTGTCTGATTCTCTCTGTACCAAAACGTATTATATCAATGAAGAACATGTTTAAAGTGACTTTCTACTCTTCTACTCCTAATCTAACACTGATTGCAAGGTTTCTAGTCTGATTCCGCCTTTCTAGAAACTAGATCTAACTCTGATTGACTCGTTTGGACGATTCATCGATCCTACAGTTATAAGTGATGAAATTCACACGTACAAGTCAAACGGATTGAATAAAGAATAAAGGACTTGGTTGAATAAAAGCAATGGATTTCGCTAAGACGACCAAATAAATTAGAACGAAGTCTAAATGCAAACCAGGATGGTTGCTTTGATGATGACTTCGGTAAAATACCCAAAAGATGGGTAGGATTTTGAGTATATGCGTAAACCAAGAGACGGGAACGTGGGTAGAAAGTCAAAAGACTCGAATTATGAGTCATGGCTAAAAGATGACGAGATTTTGCAAACATAAATTTTGATAACTACGCCCAACTATTTTAAAGCTGAACGAGTCGAATAAAGAATGAAGTTTGACATTCATAAGTGATGAAATTTCACACGAACAAGTCCAACGAGTTAAATAAAGAATAACGCTTGATAAAGTAAGTAAGCGTGAACCAAATAAATAGAAGCGTGAAATATTAATAAACCTGTGTTAAGGATTATGGGAGAATATAAAAAAAAGGAAAACGCAAACCAAGCGACGGGAGCGTTAAAAACATTTAGATAAAAGAACTCGGGTAACGGGCTGTGAAGAAATATAGGTACAAACCGGATAACGGTAAAAGGAGAACAAACCGACGTGTAAATGACGTAACAAGTCATAGAGTTGGAAGAATAGTTCAAAAAGAAAACAAATGTAGCCTTAGACTACGGTCAACGTCAAATGAATTTTAAAGGCAAAAATAAATGATTCCAAATGTAACAAGGGGTGCCTTGATGCTATATAAATATATATATGCATTTCAATAATGAAACGAGTAAAAGATGAATCTGCGGGATCATCATAACCTTCGGGATTATAAGTAGTATTGAGGTCCACGGGACCAAAATGACCCTCGGGTCACAAATGGAAAGAAACGAACTATAAGGGTCTCATCTTAAAAAGGGTGAAGGTCTAAGGAAATAGCCCGCGAGGCTAAGTGAAACCACCTACGGGTCCATAACCTAAAGCGAGGAAACTGGTTGTAACACCCCGCATAAAATAATAACGGAAGGATAATATAAAACGTAATCGCATTGTAGAGCGAGCTAGAGCATAAGGGATTAAGAATGCTTGTAAGCCTTGGGAAGGCAATGTTAGTATAAAAGCGAGGGGTTTCGCTAAGTTAACCGAATGGGTCAAAATGAAGAGATCATGAAAAGTCTGGTTGACAAAAGTGAAAAATTTCACTAAAACATTTAAACGGGCAGAGATGACAAAAGAATTCACAATTATTTAAATCGTGTTATTTCACATAAAAGGGCGAAGACATTACCGTACCTTCCCGGAAATATCAATAAATTGTAAAAGTATGAGCAACGCCCAAGTAATTACCTAAATGACAACGGAGAGGAATAAATCCTTGGACGTAAATTCCTTGACATGAGTGATTGACATAAGTTAAAGAGAAAACGTTAAACTAAAATTCAGTTTTAGTGAGAAATAACATTTTAACAAATATAAATACTATGAGAGAAATTGGAAAACCTTGAAAACTAAGCTAAGTTCGTTTGGTTTAAACAACAAACTACATAAAGAAGGTTTCGGGGACAAAACCTCTTTAAGGGAGGTAGACTTGTAATACCCAGAAAACGGGATTGGTAACTAAACCACGTTAATAATAATGAACGGGTAAAATACCGTTAGTGATAAAATTAACCTGGTGAATATTAGGATTAAAATAAATAATCCTATATTATTAAAAAGGAAGAATAAATGCTTTGAGAAAACAAAGTTTATAAGAAGCCCAAGTTAACGAGACTTAAAAATAAAACGGGTTTTAACTCCCGGAACCTACAAAGTTAACTAGGAATAGTTAACTTAGTTAGTAATGTGGAAATAATAGTGAAACAATGAGTTATAGCCCTTTTATAAATAAAGTTACAAACTAGAGGAGCCAAAAAGGGAAGATTAGAAACTTGAATTTAATTAAAATTAAAACACTACACACACACTAGGTGTGTGTACGTGTAAACGATCAGGAGAACAAGGGAACAAAGCAAAACCCTTGTTCAAGCTCAAATCCATCAAATTGAAGCGTGAATTAGGGACAAATAAAATGCATGAACACAAATTCGTGATCACCTAAGCATGGGGATCTTAAGGTATGTCGAAATTTTGATGTTGATGGAGTTGTGAAAATTGATGAACATCATAGGACGCGATTTATGTATGAATCGTAGCGGCTATGGCCGAATTAGTGATGTATACTTGCTTAGGAACAAAACCCTAAGTGAAAATTATACATGTCTTCTTATGATTTGAATGCTTGGATGAAATACCACACTTAGATAAGCTGGTTTTACTAAAATGATGAAATTTATGATATAATCATGTTTAGAATCATCATATATGGTAGTAACATGAAGACACTTGAATAAATTAGTTGTTTGAATATATGCTCATACATGACTTGAATTGTATTATGTATGCTATGATGAAAATGATGATTATGTTCATGTAAATTGATGTTCGAAATCATGATATCTACTAGTGGATATATAGATGTTCGGAAGAATGTCTAGAAATATGATGAAACGGGTTTTACATATAGGTGAAAAACCCTTAGTTCTTGTATAATGAATGAATAAATTAGCTTTGATAATCAAGAGCTAAGTTAACTTGATAATAATAATCGCTTGAATCCGTTAAAGTGATGAACTTGGTTGGAAAGTAGTTAGAACGGTAGCGTAAGAATAATGCCCACTGGATATTTGACAAAGTGCTTAAATGAGTTGTTAAGCTTTACAGTGTAATTACTTACGCTACTAGGCAGTTTGACTTTTAAAAAGTCAAACTGACCAAAACGGGATTAAATGGTAACTTTGACGTAAAACTCATGTGGTGGAATAGTCGTGATTGATAATGACTAATCTAACCATCTTATGAATTATAATGATAGTTTGACACTTAACAAGCTAGGTGGAGGCTTGGAAGAGAAGCGGGTTAAACGAATCAAGTAGGAAGAAAAGCGTAATTTGGATGCAAGGTAAGTAAAGCTTACACCCATTTGTAGTATATATATGTATTTTATAGGTGATAAATACGACAACGGATTATATTCGAAATATGAGTTCTGACACGAAATGAAATGAGTCGGAACTAATAAAAATGATCAAAACCATGGTTAATGGTAAAAAGGGGGCAAAATGGAAATTTAGTCGTGAATTGACTAAGAATTAATAAGTTTTCTTTAAGGTTACCTTATAGCGTAACTAGTAATGGGAAAAAGGAAAAAGGGGTAATTTAGTTACGTTTTGACTAAATGTAAGTTGAGATAAAAAGGATATACACATGGCGTAAGTCAAAACGGGTTAAATACGTAAGAAAAAGGATCTTGTGGTAAAATCAGAAATGGGTCGGATGTATGAATGGGTAATTAAAAACCATGTTTTGTCATAAATGTAAATGTTTGTTCAAAAAGACCAAATGGGTCTAATGGTGGTGATAACACCATTTGACAATATCGACTAACGTTTGGTTATCAAGTTAGATAATCACAGGAGTGAACGGGAAGTGGATTATTGGGTCACTATAAAGTAGCGGCTAATAAAAGAAAGGTACAAAACGGATCTATATGTTGACCCGAGCCAGATACGCATAAATAAGTTTCTAGTTAAAAGTACGATTTTTTGTCAAATAAATAGTGAAAGTCCTTAGTCGTAAAACGAGGGACTAAAATTGACCAAAAAGCCATTGATGGGTAAATCGGGCAAACGACCCTTAGAGGTTGTTGAGGAAATTGTATTATGTTTATGTAACCCTTAGGTACGTATAAGAGTTATAGGCATAAACTTCGTGGGTCAAATGCCTAAGAATGGGTCATTCGAGTTAAATGGCTAACCGAAGGGTAATATTCGGGATAATTAGTATATTAAATCAAATCCATCACAATAGTAGTTGTGGCGGAATACAAGAAGATATGTTAATGTGGTAATGTGAAGTGTAAAAAGAAAAGAGCGAGTTAGACGCTTAAATGCATAAAAATAGCTCTAAACGGGTTAAAATGAATTACGCGCATAACTCGGAAAATGGCCGCGTAATTCACTAAGTACCAAGTATAAGTTAAAGATTGGGAGATAAAGTAGTAGTTTATGACTTTATAGTAAATGAGAAACAAGTATGGTTAATCCGGATGTTGGATTTTAACTCCATGTGATGGAGAATCAAATTACGATCGCATAGTAAAAAGAATCGTGTAAAACGGATCAATAAAAAATAAGTTATGGTCGTTTCCGTAAAAACGGGCAGTGCTGGGAATATGCAGGTCGGAGAACAAAACTTGCTAGAAAAGGTGCCCCCTCGCGCCACGCGAGGGGACAATAGGGGGCTGGCGCGTGGCACGATGGAGCCCATTTTTTGAAAATTGTTTTTTTTTTTCATTATTTTCCCTCGCGAACTCGTTTAAACACGTTTTAAACTACGTATGACTAATTCAATTCATGTTTTATGAATTGTAGGTATACTTATAGTACCGGAGGGCGATCAAGCTCAACGAAGAACCGAACACGATCAAGTTACAAGCTTCCGCACATTATTACGTCGTCATTTTGAACGATGAATCAATTACATCACGTTGTATTGTTTTTAAATTGTAAAAGTTTTAAATAAACCCGTATTTTTATATGTATGTGTATTCGTAAATACGTATTTAATTGTCGATATTGTACAAAAACCGTTATATAATAGTAAGGGTCTTACACCTATTTTTAAAGTCATTTCAATTTCTCTCTCTTCACTTTTTTGTCTTTTGTAAAAAAAAAATTTATAAAAAAAATTTGAAAAAAAATTTTGGTAAAAAAGATTTTGTAAAAACAAAAGTTTAAAACCGTAAAAAAAAAGTTTTCGTAAAAAAACGTAAAAAAGTTTAAAAAGCGTGTGTGTAAAAATTTTTTTTTGTAAAAAAGGTTAAAAACGTAAAAAAAATTTCGTATAAATTTTTGTTCTTTGTTAAAAAGTTTTTGTAAAAAAAATTTGTAAAAAAGGTTTTTTGTAAAAAAGATTTTTGTAAAAAAAAAGTCTAAAACCGTAAAAAAAAATTTCGTAAAAAAAATTTTAAAACCGTAAAAAAAGTTTAAAAACGTGTGTGTAAAAAAACGGGGCGTAAAAAACGGCGCGTAAAAAAACAGCACGTAAAAAACGGGGTGTAAAAAACGGCGCGTAAAAAAAGGCTTGTAAAAAAACGGGTGATAAAACGACGCGTAAATACGGGGGCGTAAAACGACGCGTAAAACGGGACGTAAAACGACGCGTAAAACCGGGCGTAAAAAAACGGCTCCTAAAACCGGGCGTAAAAACGGCGCGCAAAACCGGGCGTAAAAACGGCGCGTAAAAACGGTGCGTAAAAACGGGTGTAAAAACGGCTCGTAAAAACGTTTTTTGTAAAAAAATCCTGACAAAAATTATTTTTTTTGTAAAAAAATCTGATTTTAATAAGAACAATTAATTTAATACGACAAAAAGTAATAAAAAACAATATATCAAATAAGACAAAACAAGCAAATTTACTAAACTGCCACTTTAACATTAAAATATTAAAACATAATAAGACAAAAAAAATATTGTTTTTTAACTTTTAATCTCATCCATCCATCTTCAAAGATCAATGGTTGGAAAGTGATTCTCTTAACTGGGGGTGGTTTTCATTTTAGCGGCCCTTATATATATAGTGTGAGAACAGTGAGAACGCTTACGGATCGTCAGATCAAAACAATCTATGGACTAGATTGGCGCGGTGGCGTTTTCATAAATAACATCAATTTTATTACGTGGACGCGCTTCATTAAGGGTAAAAAGGACTTTAGACTTCTCCACACAAAACGCTAAACTCATGAATAAAGCGCCATTAAATTCCCGCCTTAAACTACGAAGCACACATCATCCTAATCTAAACACCATTAGATATAAAACGCCAAACTTTGTTTTTAAACGATAAAGCTGAACAAACAGTAACTGAAACGACGGAATTCCATTACTAGCCTTTATTATAATAAAACCCCGCCTAAAATACGCGCAAAAAACATCCTATATAAACAACGTCTCAGACCTTCCATTGAACACACCAAACCCAAAACGACATATTTTACTAAATACCATTCACTCTTTAAACTCCAAAATATTCAAACCCCAAATATTCCAAACGACGTTTCTTTGAGATTCAGTTTTGTTCTCGGTAAAGTTTCACTCAATGTGAAGGACAAAATCCTTAAGTGAGGATATTGTCCATCTCTTTGAGTAAAATCTTATTGATTTTATCCTCAACTTCTATCCAATTTATAAACGCCAAAACATTCAAAAACCACAAATTGCAAACGTCATTTCTTGGAGATTCAGTTTTGTTCTCAATAACGTTTCACTGAATGGGGTGGACAACATTGTTGGACAACATTCTTAAGTGAGGATTAACAATGTTGTCCATCTCATTTAGCAAAATATTATTGAGTTTATCATCAACAAATTAGAGGTTTAAGGTATTTTTATTTAGTAAAAGGTATACATTTTTTGGCGTTTATGTGTCTGTCTGACCTTATATTGTTTGTACAAGAAGTAGAAAAAAAGATGGGGAAAAAAATTCACATGTTATGCGCAAGAAGTAGAAAAAAGATGGGGAAAAAAATAAAAATGCTATATAAGAGATATAAAACGCCAAAATCCATTGTGTGTGTGTGTTCTGGAAAAAATAAAAAATACAAAAACGCCAAACTACTCTTTGCTTCCTCTCGAAGACCGTGTCGATTTTCTTTTAATTAAATACCTTTTTGCATGTCGATGCGTAGTGTCCGTAACCTTTACAATTTTGACACTGTCTTTCTTTGGCCTCGGGTTTCGATTTTGATTTCAATTTTCTATTGCTACCTTCTATTTAGATTTCAGGCGCTTCCGAGATCCAGAACCTTTCGACTTATACCCAACAGGGACTCTTATCAGATTCTTGTCATTTTTATATTGACCGGTTATCTCCACAAATCTATCCCTAGTACTAGGAGGAGTAGCAACAATCTGCATATCTTGAACCTTCTTCATATACGATTGAACATGATCCTTATATAAGGATAGCTCCTCCTTATTACTAGATAAACGGTTCAAAGTATACTCCGTTGCAAAAGTAATTTCTCGCATCATACTTTGCACATCAGGATCAAGCTCAGACATATATTCATGACTCATTGAGTATTCGGAAGAGCAATTTGGGGAAGCCTCTTTTCGCCATCTATTCAAAATGTATTTTTTGGAAATTCCCTAACATCCAAACTTCTCAAAACATAAAATATTTGTCTACATAACAAACCAAACTGCTCAAAACGCCTGCATGAGCAACTGTAGGTGCAATCAGACTTACGGTACATTATCTGAAAAACGCTAAAAACAGTATCTGTATAAACGCCATGCAGAGTATGTTTGTATAAAAAAGACAATCAAACAAAGAAACACAAAAACTGCATAGAAAAAACAAATTAAATGTTTAAAAAAATTGATAAACGCCATATTTAGAAAATGCCAAATAAAAAAACAAAAACGCCACTATTTACCTCGAATAAGGATGTACAAAGATTCTGGAAATCATTTATGTAAAACTTAACAAACCCATCAGGCTGCTCTTCGTAACGTTGATTTATGCAATCCGCAATTTCGATTAGCTCAGCTTGAATGTCACAAAAAATATTTTTTGTGTATATGTCAGTAGCTTGGCCCTCCAACAATTGGTAATTAATTTTCAAATGGGGGTGTTTGTATCGAGATTCATGATCATTTTTCCGGTGCGTGTGACACTGTGCTTCTATTGCAGTCTCATAATGAGTCATGAACTCAACAAGAGTAGCTTTTGAATTGCACACTTGACCAAAAAAATTGGTTTTCACTCTCCGACCTCGATGTCGTTCGCATAAGGCCCGACAGCTCCTCCATTCTATAATATGCAGGCATCCAAGATTCC
This sequence comes from Helianthus tuberosus, assembly GCA_030545235.1. Taxonomy (NCBI): domain Eukaryota; kingdom Viridiplantae; phylum Streptophyta; class Magnoliopsida; order Asterales; family Asteraceae; genus Helianthus; species Helianthus tuberosus. The sequence goes on along the minus strand of CM060415.1, from coordinate 104,041,411 downwards.
CTAAGTATAAAAATATCAGAGAGCCATTCAATATCTGCTAAATTGAACTTTCCAATAACCTCTTCCCATTCTGATTCAAATTCTTCGGGTGTAAGAATATCCGTCCACACAACACACAAAATACTTTCTTTGAAATTGGTGGAATTGCATAGCCTAACACCAACCTATGTATAACATGAAAACGCTAGGAAAAAAACATACATATATTAGACACAAATAAACTTACATGAAAAACAGTAACGAACTACAAAATGCCATATATCTTAAAAATAAGAAAATCAACCTTCAGAGAAAGTTTATGCATCACGTACCACATGCATAACCAATGCCCCGTTTCAACAAATACAGTAGAAATAGCCTTCTTCATTGCTAGATCTTAGTCAGTGACAACAACTTTTGGTTGAGAACTAACAGCTTTTAGAAAAACTCTAAACAACCATATATACGTATCAGCAGTTTCTGACGCCAATGATGCAACACCAAATGTAACATTGCAGTGGTGAATGTCTATACCAGTGAACAGTACAAACACCATAGCATATCTACATATGAAAACGTCATTCAGAAAGTGAAACGATAACAAAACGCCAATACATGTAAACAGTGAAAACGCCAAAAGAACAAAAAAGAAAAAGAAAAATAGAATTATAAATATTACTTGTTGGAACGATACGTGGCGTCAAACGAAATCACATCACCAAACACGTGGTAATTACGTTTGGCTTGATCGTCACACCAAAAATGTCACACCCTGACTTTTGCGGAAGCGTATGATGTGTGACTTGCTTAATATCATTGCATTCAATTATAACAAACAACTATATGATTAAAACCACGATGTTCATCCATTAATACGATTCAAAATAATACAAACCACACTGTTTAGTACCAATCAAAGACTTCAAGTTTAACATACAAACCAACCAAATGTATTAAGTTCCATAAAGGACTTTAACAAAAGACATAGATAAAGCAAGGCTTTGATTCATATATCTTATCAAGGATAAGATACACAATTCAAACCCTTCAAAACGGGATGACATCATTTCTTGTAAACACATCTTGAAAACTTTGAAACGCCCGCCAGATCCATATCAATTTTGTCACACCCCGATATTTCCACGTGTTACCGGTGGGCCCGATGGGGAGTATCGTGATGTAGTTGATATCATCATAGACAATTAATCATAGTTTAATGCACAGCGAAAGACTAAAATAATAATACAAACCGAATTTGAAAAGTATAATAAAATATTATACAAACGGTCGATAATGGATCCACAGGCGGATCTTAAAACAGAAATATAAACATTGTTCAACAGACTTTAGACGTTTAGAACTTGCAAGATTCCTTATTAACGCCCCGAGCTCCCAGCCAATTATGTACAGTACCTGTCACTTAGTCTTTTTGTAAAAATACGTCAGTTTACACTGGTAAATACAATTAACCGACTCTTTTGAAAACATTTATGAAAATTGGTTTAAATGCACAAGGCACAAACATTTTATTAATTGGGACAATTATATTAATAACAATCTTGTATCAGATTTACATGTTTGTCCAACATTTAGGGCCGGTATAAAAGCCAAACAAGATTAATCGACACACCACAAATATAAACTCACAAGAAGTTTCCTCACGAGTGGGTATATCTTTTACATACGCAACGGACAGGTGTATGCCTACACCCCGTGCTTAAGTCGTGGCCATTCACGCTTTTTGAATGAGCCAAGGATATCCAGGACACGGTCGTTAACCCTCAATGTTATTTGTTATCAAGCAATACTGATTAAAATGGGATTATACAATTTAACCATATCCGATTAAAAGGTTTCTACACCTGACCAAGCAGTAATAATTTACCGTATCCCAAGCCCGTATAAGGGAAAATAAGTTAAAAGTATTTACCTGAGCTAAAATGTAATTTATTCTCAGTCGTATTTTCTAATCAGCAAGTGCAAGTACTTCTACTGGGGCTCTCAATCTGGAATGAAGGTTTTTATTAACCTATTAGATTCCTAACGGGTCTTATTTAAGTTATAACTTAGACCGGTTAGTTTTAAAGAAAGGTTTATGGTTCGAAACGCTAGATTAAGCGGTGACCGGATTGGAATGTGATTTAGACCCGACAAGTATGAAGAATTGTTTATAATGGGCAAACTAAACACATTCTGGATTTTGAAGTAAAAATGATAAGGTTTGACCCGTTTCGGCTAATTCATGCAAACTAGTTACATAAACGTTACCGAACGCGTATGTGCATAACGGGTAACCGAATGAGTCATAAACAAGCTCCATTAGTTATTATGCTTAAAATATGTTGTGATATCAGTAGGATATCAACAATTATGCCCCAAATGTATTTAAGACAAATTTAAGTCCCGAAAGGGTAATTTGGTCATTTTAAAGTTTATAAAGAAGGTTTAAACATAAACTGAGGTTCTAGTCTAAAACATTCTGTAAAAATATTTATTTTATGTTGTTATATCAGTAAGACATCATACATATGTGTGTTTAATCATTTATGGCCAAACTATGCACCGTAGGGGCATTTTGGTCATTTCACATATGCTTTTAAGGTTAGATTTGGAAATATGAGTTCAAGACTTATACTTACTGTTAAAGTATAAAAATTTATTTATAAAATCAGTAGGTAACAAGTCTTAGGCGTTAAATATGGTTTTAAACCATACTATGCGCCTAATTAGCGTAAAAGTCGGTATTCAAGGTGTTTATAAAATTCTGAAGTTTTGATCAGTCTCTAATGCTTAAAATATTTTATTTAACATATGATATCAGTAGGAAAAGGTTTGGTATGCAAATCAAATGTTAAACTCATTTTATTATCAAAAAGGGCATTATCGTCAATTACTGAATTTATGCTAGAACTCTATACTATGGTCAGTATAAAATTTGACAAAAATTTCCAAAAATCCTTAAATATTATATCATAACAGTGGGTAGCAAGTTTGGTGCAAAAAATTGGGTTTAAATATGATTTATGCCAAAAATGCCATTTAATTAACAAAAAGTTTTGTTTTACGATATCTTGCATAATTTCTATTTTAGACCATAAACTGATGTCAAATTTTTATAACATACTATATATTAGTAATAAAACTTTTTGTCCTCTCACATTTTCAAAAATCTCGTTTTTATATTAAAAGGGTATAATGGTCAAGTTTTAAGCATTTAACGGAAACATGCAAATGAACTACGATTTCTATGGGACCATGTAATATAATCTCAGAGGGTTATGCTTACATATAATATGGTCACAAAGGAACCCTAAGGCATAACTAAACTAAACTAAATCGGGTCAGAACTGAAAGTTAAAGCAAAAGTCTACTTTTGCGACTTTCGGTTGCGAACCGAGCCTAATTCCCAAAATTGTCGGGTTGAACATGCCTAAACATGTTCTTATATTATTTACCAAGTTTTTTAAATGATAAAATGTATTTTATAGCATCTACATTATCAGTTATGATTTAAAACTGACTCGTTTGACTTTTCTGTTAAGTAGTTGTGACACCTGTGCCTCTGCGACCATCAAACAAATACCAAATTTATGAAATATTGTGTTTCATACTTGGGATTTGTAAAAAATGCGTGTATTGTTTGCACATATCAATTCTTGTTCGATTTCGAGCTTTAAATCGCTTTCTGGAAGATTATACGCGATCTGATGCGTAAATATAATCAGTTTAATGCAACAAACACTCCGGAACAGTGACATAGGCTTAACATACCTTAAATAACCTTTACATAACTTAGAAATAAGTTTTGGATGGTTTGGTGTGTCGAAATCAAGTTTATTCGCTTACAGGGACTAATTTCGACAAACTGTGAAAGTATGCCGATTCGTACTGTAATGAACACTCCGGAACTTGATCATAAGTTAAACATACCCTAAATATCCTTTACATATCTTAGAAATAGGCTTTGAGGGGTTCGGTATGCTAAAATAAACTTATTTGATCAATAGAGACTAAAAGCGTCAAAAGTGCATAAGTTTGCATTTTCGCGCATATCTTACGTCTTGAATATATCCGGACATCCAAAAATTTATGTAATCATTAAAATATTTTATTTTAGGATTGGCATGATAAAATTCCATTCGTTGCGTAATTTGGATCGTTTTTGCGTTCAGTACGATTTCCGTCATAATTAACCGAACAACGCAACCGTACGACCAAACGAACCGACATCTGAGATGTTTTTGAACATATTTTAAGTTCCCTATGCTTTAAGTTAATTTTAGATCCTTTAAATGAGGTTAACGGGGCTCAAAAGTGCCAAAAATCAAGTTTTACAAGTGCAGGGACCATTTTTGAAATTTCTGACCAGATTCAATGAACCTAGTCCAATTTTGAAGTTTTGATGGTTTTAGCCCATGGTTTTGCAAACTATGGGCTGGTATTTAATGGTTTTTATGATACCATGGACTCATATTAGGGGCTCCCATGGTTTTAGAAAACCATGGGCACATGTGTACGGATGAGATCGAAGCTCGTTTTACGATGAACGATCTTAACGGTTGTGCAAAAACTATATAAACCCCACCCCCATTTGCCCAAACTCACATTTGATCGATTTTCATTCTCTAAGTTGAAGTCTTGCACTTCACACCTGAGAATAAATTGGATCAAACCCCCTTGGACCTTTTGTAAGTCCTCTTTCGTTCTTTTACGCGTTTTTAACGTGAAAGTTAAACCTTGTTTGACTTTCTGCATTGACCAGTTTATGGTCAACACGAAGTTCGTTTGAACTTCGCAACGTGAGCGTAATCACGATGGTTATAGTCCCTAGTGACTATACCTACTGATTATCACGTTGTTTTGGTGTAGTGACGAGTCCTAGTTTCGGCCAAAATGCGTATTCTTGCATATTTTGTAACCAAACTACTTTCAGGTATCAAAACCGTTTGTTTTGATACCAAACCTGTTTTCTAACTTTGCTAAACATGTTTTAACATGTTTAGCTCGTCACTTTAGGTTTAGTGCTTATATAGGGTCGTAAGGTAAGCGGTCTAAACAACCGCTTAGACTTTCGAACCCGACCCGTTTGGTCGATCATTAGGATCCGACCAAACACATTAGGTGACCATAGTTGTATAGGGAATAACCTTCCAAGGTTATACCTTATGTTCACTACGTTTAGCTAGTTGTATGATAGGTAGTTTATATGCCTTAGGAAAATTACCAAAATGCCCTTTTTATGCATAAATTCATTTTAAGCATATGTAACCTAAATTTTGACATCTAAAATGATTAGGCAACATTATTAGACATGTTAAGGCATATAATACTTATCATAGGACTAGTTAGGCGGTCCGAACATGTTTTACGCGAACGACGCGTTAAAGTGGCGTAAGCTACCTAAACGGGTTATAATGGGTCGTAAGCACTTAGGTTAGGTTTCATTTTAGTATGTAGGCTTTGTTAAACCATATTACATGAGTTCCTATACTCATTTGGTTTACGAAACCTCATTCTATCCGATCTTCCGATTTAGGTCCGTTTATTTACATAATTACCTATATTAGGTGCCGTTTGATTCCGTGATCCCTCTAGGTTTACTTGGTTGTTATTCAAGACTTCTAAGCATCCTCAAGTGAGTACATAGACCCCTCTTTTACTATTTTCAAATGTTTTGGGGTGAAACACATGTGCGTGTTTTCCATGTTTTCATATCATATACTTGCTATGTTCATTAGTACACTATTAGTACATGATTTCATTATGTTTTGCTATGTATGTTCACTTAACATGCTAGCACAATTGTTTACGTTTTAAACCATTTTTAATCGTTGGATGTATGTGAACCATTTGTAATCGTTGGATGTATGTGAACCATTTGTAATCATTGGATGTATGTGAACCATATGTAATCGTTGGATTTATGTGAACCGTTTGTAACCATTTGATTTATGTGAACCATTTGTAATTGTTTGAACCATTGGGTTAGGGAAGTTATTATGTAACAGGGTGGGTGTAATGTGTTAAAAGCATGGTGGATACACCGCTGGTACTTCCTATATATAAGTGCTTTTAACACATTATATATCGTTGCGTTATCTAGATCACTTGGGTAAACGATTTTGAAACAATGTCACACAATTATGTTTTCTGAATAATATAAACCATACGAGTCTTATTAACGAATTTCTACGAGATGTTTTACGATTTGATTTAATAAAACAAAATGTTTTGGAGTTAAGAATCAAGGCTATGAGATTTTATAAATCATATCCAACTTGATTTGAGTTGATTAATTATGTCGCAATACTATACTTTTCAAAATAAGGTTTTTAAATAAGTATTGCAACATGTAAAACGAGCCATGAATCTGACACTCACATAAAACCTATGTACTCGCCGGCATTTTTATGCTGACGTATTTTCACATGTGTTTCAGGTACCATAGTTGATGATATTTGATGATGATATTGATGCATGCTCACATAGGAACGGACGAGGCCTTAGCGACTTAATAACAATAAAAGTCTATTTGTTCATGTTTTGTTTCTAATTCCAATGTAATGTAATACATTTAATTAAATAAAACAAAATTGTTTAATCCATGGTTGTGAAACAATGATTCTATTACAATACTCCCCGACATTTCCGCCACGTTTTGTTGTTTTACATGGTCGGGGTGTGACAGTAGTTTGACCCGACAATTGACCAAGTAAATGTGATAATTAGGAGGTTCCCTTTTAAGGGTTTATCACCTACTTAATTACCAACACATAGCCACTTTCAATTCGAATAATGGCAGGACCGTTTAGGTCTAAACCAAAAGTCAAAGAGTTATTACGATGACTTTGACTTTTGGTCTTTAAACATATAAAAACCAAACTAGAGTGGCTAAGAACGCTGACACAAGGTCCTAGCACAAAGATTGAACTAAGGAGGGTTTCCTTCTTGATCAGGAATCCCAGAGAATGCTTCAAAGAGTTTAAACAAGAGAGAAGGTGATGAAAATTTGAAGTGAGCAAAGCGTATGGCAGCCAATGCCCCTATTTATAGTGCAAGTGACTCTCACAAGATCATCACAAGTGTTTAGGGATGTTGTAAGATTGCTCCATGTGTCCCAAGTGGTTTTAAAAACCAGGAAACAGTCCCTTGATTCGAGTTAAAGCTGAAATGGGTGAAGAAACATGCAGAACCTGCACCTGTGCGTGGCTGCTGTGAATTTCAGGCCGTCGCGTCGCGCGACGGCAGGGGAGATTTGGTGTGGCGCGACACCACCCCTTGGTGGACCAGCAAAACAAGTTTCAAACATGACAGATTCAACCCCTGGACCTTTAAAACCTCATAACTTCAATTTTAAGCACTATTAACCCATAAAGTTTATATTTTGATGATCTTTAGGATATGACTAAACATCATTAGGTCTGGTTTCATTAAACGATAACTGAAAATACAAGTTTTGCCTCGTTGACGCTTTTAACCTTCTATTTACGAAAGTGAATGTTTTTAATATCAAACGATATAGAAACCTCGTGAATTTTTCGTCACTTGTTCTTGAGAGTATAATCAATCGTTACAAGGCTCTGGGTTTGGTAAAAGGTCAGTCAGAGGTATTAATTTAACATGTTGACACGTTTAACCCTCGCGTCTTGTAAACTTTCACTTTCTTTCACAAACGGCTTCATACGTTTCACAATTTATTCGTTTAAGAATATATACATTGTGTAGGGTTGTTGAAAGGCATAGTTTTCATATGTGGACACTTTGAATCCTTTCACATACATACTTTCTTCGTTTTTCAACTTTGGTCCCCCGAAATCAATTCATTACATGTTTAAAGTCCATGACACATGTCTTTATTATATTGGGCATGATTTTCCGAGGTGTTACATCCTCACCCCCTTAAAAGAAATCTCGACCTCGAGATTTATTGAAATAAATGAGGGTATTTCTGTTTCATCGTGGATTCAACCTCCCATGTGTATTCTGGGCCTCTACGGGCATCCCATTTCACTTTTATGATTGGCACATGCTTTCTTCAAAGCTTCTTAACCTGTCGATCCTTGATCGACAAAGGTTTTTCAACGAACTTCAGGCTCTCGTCAATCTGCACGTCCTTATGAGACATTACTAGCGATTCATCGGCTAGACATTTCTTTAAATTGCAGATGTGGAATACATTATGTATCCCACTGAGCTCTTCGGATAGATTTAGCTTATAGGCCACACTTCCGACACATTCGATGATCTCGAATGGTCCTATGTACCTTGGGCTCAGGTTGCCCTTTTTTCCAAAACGCATCACCCCTTTCCAGGGTGACACCTTGAGTAGTACTTTATCACCTACCTCAAATTTCAGAGGTTTACGCCTTTTATCCGCGTAGCTTTTCTGCCTATCCCTGGCAGCTTTGAGATGATCATGGATTTGGACAATCTTATCCGTCATCTCGAGGACTATATCAGGTCCTGACAGTTGGGTTTCTCCAACCTCCGCCCAACAAATTTGCGTATTGCACTTCCTTCCGTACAAGGCATCAAAAGGCGCAGCTTGGATACTCGAATGATAACTATTATTGTACGAAAATTCAATCAAAGGAAGATGGTCATCCCAATTTCCACCCAAATAAAAAACACAAGCCCGCAACATGTCTTCCAAGGTTTGAATCGTACGCTCACTTTGCCAATCCGTCTGAGGATGGTAAGTGTTTTGGTCAAAAATCACACAAGGATAATGCAACCAAATCCGATTTTGTGAGGTGTGATGCTTGATTATGTGAACAAATGTATGAACAAAGAATGAATGAAATGAATGTTGAACACAAGGATTTATACGAGGAAAAAGCCCTTGATCAACGAATGATCTCCGGCATAAAAAACCTCGGGTGATGGAAACTACCGATCACCAACTATATTACACCAACAATGTTTACAAATCGGGATGATAACAAGCTTGGTACAAGGTTCACTATCATGCAAAAATGTATGTAATCACCGAGAGTTGTTGAGAGCTCGAGTGTAGTGTGTTGCTAATAATTCTTATGTCTAAACAAGCTTGTTATCCCCATTTAAAAATAGAAATCAACTAACTAACAAACAATCCGAAAAAGGTGCAAGCTCCCCACGATCACCACAATGGTCGAATAGCTCATGCACGTGCAGAATTAGAAGGCATATTCCCCTAGAATCTCGCTTAGACCAAGTCCCATTCGAATACTCCTGCAAAACAAGTTCAAATATAATGGAAACAATTGTTAGTATTAGGATAATAATGAGGATCCTGGATCCTTAGTCCTGCAACGTCTTGTGAGGATCCTTAATTCAAACTGAACTGGGGATCCGTGATCCTGGCTGCACTTGAGGATTCGTGATCCATAAGCTTGGAAATTCTATCCCTAACAATTGCCCCCAAAATATGCGGAATTAATTGCTACTGAATGATTCATATTTTCTGCTTGATTTAGAACAAGTTGGTTCACGTAAAATTAGCCGTTGCGAGGGTGACGTCAGCGACAAGAATTCCCTGCACAATCATCATTATATAAACATGGTTAGAGATAAGGATCAAATTGCATTTAAATTCGAGCGTTTCACTCCTTTAAATCTTCATTCGGAGACTCCAACAGGTATCTCTCTTTCCCTTCTCTCTAAATTTTCTTCTTTCGATTCCCTATTCCTTCAAAATACCATGGCCAAGATGAATCTTCGATCCTCCCCTACCAAGGATCGTAAGAAGGACAGCCCTCTGAAAAGCCAGGGTGTAATAAAAAATCCTTTGCTGGAACTCTGCCGTTTCACCGATCCTAAGATTGATCGGATACGTCATTGCTTTCCGGCAGGAGCCGTCTTCAGACCCTTCGACTCTGCTACAAAGAGCGATTGTATTTCTGATCACTGGATCACCTTCCTGGCAACCCCTTTTCTGATAGGTTTTACTTATCCTTTCCCTGCTTTAACACAATCATTCTTCACCCTCACTGGCATGTGCTATATACAAGCCATGCCAATGATGTGGATAGTTCTTTACACTCTTAAAAACATCATTGAGCAGGAAGGTGTTGAAGTAGGGGTGTCTGAGTTGAGTCAATTATACAACCTTGTTAGCCATGGTTCTCACCGTTTTTTATTCAAGCATAAACCCAGTCATCCTCATCCGATCCTCAAAACCACCAAAAATGACTCCAACTGGAGAAATGTGTTCTTCTTTGTAAGGAGAGACTCCATCCCGAATGGGAAAGACCTCCCCAAAAAGTGGATCACCTAGGGTAGGATATGCGATCCTTAGACCAGGGCCAAAGTAGGATTCTTTTTCTGTTAAGGATAACTGATGTTAGGGGAGGATTTTCCAATCCTAAGGATCACGGATCCTCAAATGCTGCCAGGATCATGGATCCTCAGTTCTGTTTGAATTAAGGATCCTCAGCAGGTGTTGTAGGATCAAGATTCAGGATCCTTATTGTTATCCTTATACTAATAATTGTCTACCTTGTACGTAAGCTTGTTTTGCAGGAGCAAAGGCATGGACCAAGTCTCACCAAAATTCCTGGAGCATATTCCCTCAATATTCCGCACGTGCTTGGCTCCTGTGGACGTTATGGAGATCGTGGGGAGCTTGCACTATTTACGGATAGTTAGTTAGTTTAGTTATTTCTAATTTAAAATGGGGATAACAAGCTTGAGTAGAACACTTAGCTAATTTTGGCATACATACACTCTCGTAACAGTTCTCAATCAGCTCTCAAACACTACTTGGCGATTTCATAGATTTTTTGCACATTGCACATTAGTGATCCTTGTAACAAGCTTGTTATCATCCCGAGTTGTAAACTTCTTTTGATTAATCTTAGTTGGTGATCGGTAGTTTCTATCACCCGAGGTTTTTTGTACCGGAGATCAACTCTTGATCAAGGGCTTTTTCCTCGTATAAATCCTTGTGTCACTTGTTCATTACATTTCTGAGTTATCCTTAACATTGTTCATTAATTCAAGCATCACACCTCACAACAAAGATTTGGTTACCTTATCTTAGCCGGATTTTTGACCAAAACAGTTTGGCGCCCACCGTGGGGCTATTGGTGCTTCATTCGTAAGAAACTCTTGCTTTTGTGATCATTTCGGTTCATTACAACCAAGCAGATGGCTTCTTCAGCAAAGAGCACTTCAAGTTCAATGCCGGCAATGAGTTCTTCACATGGCGTTCCACCTTTGCCTCCACCACCTTCTGGATCCCAGAAGAATGCTGAAAATGCTGCAAAGAGACAAAGCCCCATTTTTCCAAAACCACCAACTTCTTCTGTTTCCTCTAATCCTACTACTAATGATCTTTTTACTCTGATTTTGCAGATGAGGGATTACATACAAGAGCAGGACAAAACCAATGAAAGGATCCTCCGGGAAATCGGTGACATCAAGAAACAGAAGAGATCGGGGGAGGATCACTCTCCTCTGATACCAAGGTCACTGGATTTTGACACTCCAGCTATAACTGCCCAGCAATCTGCAGCGTTAGACATCCGATACCAAACTGAACCATTGGGAAGGCGTTATGGAACAACAACTATGAGTCAGGCTTTTGGGTCTCACTTCCTGTTATGGGTCATTTTCTGAGCATACATATCTTGATCAATATCCTGCTTTTAATTGTTTATTTGTGATCAGGATACTGGACGGGGATATTGCTAACATGTTGGGCGACATCCTGAGGAATATTGAATTAACCACGTGCAGGTTAAAGGCTGGGGTTCGCTAACGGTCAGATGGACTTCTTCTCCTCAAGACTCGGGCATGTTTGTTATGGGAGAGACGTTGAACCCGAAAGACTAGGTCCACAACGTTCGAGTGAGGAATATTCGTTGGATCCCGGTTATTTAGGATAGTTTGTTATATTTGTTTTACTATAAATAGATGGGGGCGGATCAGATTAAGGCACTCAACTTTCACATTTTCAAACACTTTCTCTCTAGCTCACTGCAAACACTACACGCAACACTTGTAATCGAATTACATTGTAACACATAGTTGATCCGCACCACATCCTGCACTTATCCTGATATTTGAAGCAATAGAAGAACAAGGCAGCTGCGATTGTCAGCTCCTGAGGTTTTATGCCGGCGATCTAGATTGATCAAGGGCTTTCCTCGTACATCACGTGTCAACCTTTACTTTTCTACTCATTGTTTGATCATAGATACAGCTCTATATCTTGAGCCGTATCCTGAAACTGTTTTTATAACTAACTTGGTTAACATATTTTTCACACATAATTTTAGCACACTACCTCACTTAACTAATTTGATCACTAAATTGCTTCGGTAATTTTTGACCAAAACAATTTGGCGCCCACCGTGGGGCAAGTGGTGCTACTTTTACTAAAAATCTTTGTGAAATCCTTAATCGGTTTTCTATTTTCAAAACTTTTTGCCACATTGTTTACAATGGCCTCAAGATCAAACATGAGCTCCTCCACTATGTCCGCTGCAACCTCCGCTACTACCGGTTTGGTTCTTCCACCACCTCCTCCAAGGATGCCATTTTCTTCACAACCTCAAGATGTTATCCCTACTCGGAGTGTTCAGGGATCTGCTCCCGTTTTAGCCTCTAATGATGAAATTCTAACTTTATTTGGAAGTGTGCAGGAACAAATGAGGCAGCAACAGGAAACTAACCAAATGCTGTTAAGAGAAATACAACTATTAAAAGCTAGCTCGAGTAGACCTGCTGAAGAAACTGTCACTCCTATACAGCCCAGGGCTTTGAACTTCAGTTCCGCAGTTTACACTGAGGATAACAGGGGGAATATCGTCCCAAGCCATTCCCAGAATCATACCCCCCGAGATACCCTCCTCGGTCAGGATGTCAACTGTGAGGAGTTTAGGATATGCTTCAGGATATGGCCAAAATCCTCAGACCGGTAATGTGTCAAATAATAATGTTCTTGCTACTAACAACAATGGCTCTTTGCAGGATGCAGGTATGACGTCAACATTTACCAGGGAGCTCCAGAAATTGAAGGACATGATATCCAGTGTACCTGGAGTGGTCCAGCCAATTACAGAAGTATCCCAAGATAGCCACAAGATATCCCGCTTTGCATATCCTATCTGTGATGCTGAAATCCCAAAAAGATTTCAGACTCCCAACATGAAGCTGTATGATGGGACTACGGATCCTGAAGAGCATATTGCCCAGTATAGGGAAAGAATGGAGATCAACCCTATCCCTCCGGAGCTCAAGGAAGCATGCTTGTGCAAGGGTTTTGGATCTACCCTGACAGGATCAGCCTTAAAATGGCTATTAAATGTTCCTCCTCACTCAATTACTTCATTTGCTCATTTAGTTAATTTATTTAATAGTCAGTTTTCTTGCAGCCGGAGTTTTGAGAAACTAACCAGTGATCTTTACAGGATAACTCAAGGGCCTCAGGAATCCTTGAGGGATTATGTGAACAAATTCAGTCGAGAATCCTTGGATATCCCACATCTTGATGTTGTAACAGCTGTGCAAGCTTTTAAGATGGGGTTACAAAAGGATTCTCAGTTTTATCAAGATCTTGTAATGAATCCCTGCAGGAATCTCGACGAATCTCGTAACAGGGTGTTGAGATATATCCGTTTGGAAGATGACAAGAAGATGCAGGAGAGGATGAATTCTACCTCAACCTATGAATCAACTAACAGGAAATCAGAATCCTCATATAAGCCATATCGCTCCAAGCCATATGGCAGAAATGATAACAAGAAAGTGAATGCTGTTGAAGACGAGGATCCTGAAGAATATCCTGACTTATCTGAATACTGCTTTTCTGTTAATATACCTGAGTTAATGTATGCTATGCAGGGTTTAGGGGACAAAGCTAGGTGGCCTCGAAAGAACCAACAGAAAGCTGATTGGAAGGATAAATCCAAATGGTGTGCCTTCCATGAAGACTTCGGACATATGACCGAGGATTGCATTGCTTTAAGGAAAGAAATAAGTTACCTGTTAAGCAAGGGGTATCTGAAGGACTTGCTGGGAAGAAAGAAGAATAAAGGGCAGGATCCCGAGAAGGATCCTGAACGAGCAGCATCACCCCCAGCAGATGCCAAGATAATTAACTTTATTTCAGGAGGATCCGACATTTGTGGGACTTCGTATTCGGCGGCTAAGAGACATGCAAAGGAAGCTAAGAGTGAAAGGGGAGACAAACCAGTCAGGATGACTACCCTCACAACTGATAAAGTGATCACTTTCGATAGTGATGACAGGGATACTGTTCAGGATCCTCACCATGATGCTTTGGTAATAACATTATCTGTGGCTAACCATTTTGTACGCAGGATATTGGTGGACAACGGTAGTTCTGTCAATATAATTCAGCTTGAAACATTGAAAAGGATGAATGTATCTCCGATGGACATTACTTCGAAGTCCACTGTGCTCGTTGGTTTCAGTGGAGAAGCTAGAAATACTGTAGGAGAGATAAAGTTACCAGTATACGTTGAAGGGGTCAACTCGATACAACGCTTCTGTGTGATGGACTCCTTATCCTGCTATAACATCATACTAGGCAGGCCATGGATCCATGACATGAAGGCTGTGCCTTCGACTTATCACCAATGCATCAAGATTCCAACCCCTTGGGGGGTCGTCAAAGTTGATAGTGATCAGCAGGAGGCGAAGGAATGCTACACATCCTCAATGAAGTCCTCGACCAAGCCTAATCCAGCATAGCAATTAAAGATGCGGGCCCGGGATACCTTGGATGCTTCGGAGCAGGATGTGAAGAAAGTTATCCTGGATCAGAATAATCCTGATATCTCGGTGCTCGTAGGAACCAATATCCCTCGGGATATTGAAAAACAATTAACTGACTTTTTGAAGTGCAGGATGTCAACGTTTGCATGGAGGCATGAGGATATGACAGGTATATCCAAAGACATTATTACTCACAAGCTTGGAATTGACAGGTCATTCAAGCCTGTTCAGCGAAAAAGAAGGAAGTTTGCTCCTGAGCGGAATATAATCATCCAAGAGGAAGTTGAAAGATTGTTAAAGTCCAAAATGATCAGAGAAGTCAAGTTCCCAAGATGGTTGGCGAATGTGGTCGTAGTGCAGAAGAAAAATGGGAAATGGAGAGTCTGTGTAGATTACACAGACTTGAATAAGGCTTGTTCTAAAGACCCATTCCCCCTTCCTCATATCGATGCAATGGTGGATGCTACTGCTGGGCATGAAATCCTAACGTTCATGGACGCATCCTCAGGATTTCAGCAGATTCAAATGGAGCCTTCGGACCAGGAGGATACTGCTTTCATGACACCAACAGGTATTTATTGCTATACTGCTATGCCTTTCGGTTTGAAAAATGCAGGTGCAACATACCAGAGATTGGTGAACATGATGTTCAAAGATAAGCTGGGGGACACCATGGAGGTGTATATTGACGATATGGTGGTGAAATCTAAAAAGGCTGAGGATCACCTCCAGGATATCAAGGGAGCATTTGATATTCTGGATCAGTATAACATGAAGCTGAATCCTGCTAAGTGCCATTTCGGAGTGGGGGCAGGAAAGTTTCTAGGATATATGGTGACGAAAAGGGGGATAGAGGCAAGCCTGGAGCAGATTAAAGCTATCCTGGATATAAAATCACCCTCGAATATGAAGGACGTTCAACGGTTAACAGGTCGAGTAGCAGCTTTGAACAGATTTATTTCAAGATCCTCGGAAAAATGCAAGGAATTCTATGATATCCTCAAGAAGAATAAGAAATTTGAATGGGGAGCAAAACATGAAGCAGCCTTGCAGGATTTGAAGCGATATCTCTCAACTGCACCTCTATTGATGAAACCTGAAAATGGTGAACCACTATCCCTATACCTCGCTGTATCAGGGAATGCTGTAAGTGCCGTTCTTATAAAGGATCATGAGGGTCAGCAATATCCTGTTTATTATGTTAGTTAAAGTTTGTTAGATGCTGAAACTAGGTATTCTCATTTAGAAAAATTGATATTAGCTCTAGTTATGGCATCGACAAAGCTTAGACATTATTTTGAGACACATAGGATCCATGTTAAAACAAATTATCCTGTCAAAAATGTGCTTAGGAAACCAGAGATGTCAGGCAGGATGGCCAAGTGGTCAGTAAAGTTAAGTGCTTATGATTTAGTATATGAACCTAGAAATGCCATAAAGTCTCAGGCTTTAGCTGACTTTGTGGCTGATTTCAGTAGTGACATTCAGGATGAGGTAGACCTAGAAGTTCAACAGTTAGGAGAATCCTCAGGATCCTGGACATTATATACTGATGGTGCATCTAATGTAAGAGGAGTAGGATTGGGCATACTACTAAAATCGCCACAGGGGGACATATTACCCCAGGCTATTAGGTGTGAATTCCCTGCTACTAATAATGAGGCAGAATATGAAGCTTTAATTGCAGGATTAGAGTTGGCTAAGAATATGAGTATCAAGAATTTGCAAGTATATGTTGACTCCTTGTTAATTACTAACCATTTTAATGGATCCTATGCAGTTAAGGGTGAGAAATTAATCGAATATCTCGATATTCTCAAAAAAATTAGCAGGATATTTCGATGTTTTTACACTTGAACAGGTACCAAGGGAGGATAATGCTGAAGCAGATGCCTTAGCAAATTTGGGATCATCGACAGGATACCAGAAGGGACCCAAATACCAATATTACATGTCTTATATCCTGGAACGAATCCTCAGGATAAAGAAGTAGCGGCTATTCAGGATCCTGGAGAAGAGTAACCTGAAAAGGATCCTAAATCCTGGACGGCTCCAATTGTGAGATATCTCAAGGAAGGACACATCCCCGGAAATGAAAATCCTAAGGCATTTAGGATGAAGGTATCACGATTCACTATTATAAATAATGTTTTATACAAGAAATCTCTTGCAGGACCGTATTTGAGGTGTTTGGAGGATCCTGAAGCCAAAGAAGTACTTCAGGATATACATGAAGGGGATTGTGGTAACCATACTGGGGGCAGGTCATTATTCTCAAAAGTATTAAGGACAGGATATTATTGGCCGACAATGAGAAAAGATGCCACAGAATATGCTCGAAGATGTGATGCATGTCAAAGACATAGTAACATATTACATCAGCCTGCTGAACCGCTGTATCCTATTGTTTCCCCTTGGCCATTTATGAAGTGGGGTATGGATATAGTGGGAAAGCTTCCAAAGGCTCCAGGAGGGAAGGTTTTTATGTTGGCAATGACAGATTATTTCTCCAAATGGGTTGAAGCCGAGGCATTTGTCTAAGTCAGGGATCAAGAAGTAGTATCCTTCATAAAGAGAAATATCCTGACCAGATTCAGAGTACCAGCCGAGATAATCTGTGACAATGGTTCTCAGTTTATAAGCAAGAGAACTACTGACTTTTGCAAGAGTTGGGGAATCAAAATGATAACATCTACTCCGGTACATCCTCAAGCGAATGGACAAGCAGAATCCTCAAAAAAGATAATTGTCAATAACTTAAAGAAGAGACTTGGAGTTAAAAAAGGAAGATGGGTAGAAGAATTACCCTTTGTTTTGTGGGCTGATAGGACAACGGTAAAGAATGCAACAGGCCAAACCCCGTTTTCCTTGGTATTTGGAGCAGAAGCAATGATTCCAACGGAAATGGCGATACCTACTGCAAGATCTATCATACAGGATCCTGAACAGAATCCTGAAGCCTTATGTCAGGATTTGGATACTATAGATGAAAAAAGGGATGCAGCAAGGCTAAGGATGGCAGCATATCAACAAAGAATATCCAGAGCATATAACAAGAATATAAGGACTAGGAGATTTCGAGTTGGTGATTGGGTGCTAAGAAAGGCTTTTCAAAATACCACTAATCCTGCCGATGGCAAGCTAGCTCCAAAATGGGAAGGACCATATGAAGTTGAGTCAGAAGCGGGGAAAGGAGCATATAGACTCAAGAATATGGAAGGGGATATGCTACCAAGATCCTGGAATGCAATACACTTAAAGCTCTATCTCAAGTAAGAATAGAATGTAATTTCTATCTCAAGATGGTATGAATTCTATCTCTTTTAAATATGTTTGATCTGATTTGTTCTTCGAAACCCAATACTAACTTAAGCATCGGAGGGGTGTTAGCCAAGCTAACACCCACCTTAGTTTAAGGATGTTTTGCAGTATATGCTCCAGGATATAGCTCCAGGATGCTCACTCAGGATACTTCGGAAGATTAGAGGATTGGCCCCCTCTCTCACGTATAAGGGATCCCGATCCCTTCACAGGTTTAAAGGTATTCACCTTTCTTCCGAATTGGGTTTAAACACCCCGCCTGGAGCGCAAGTTATTCGGGAATAGTTCAAGGTGGCGGGACCAGTCCATGTAAAAGTGGCTGACAATTTCGTTACTATTGGCTATATCCTGAATCCTAAAGGTATATGAGGATTGATCACCCTCTCTCGCGAAAGCGTATTTTCATACTCTCTAAGGTTTAAAGGTTTTCACCTTTCTAAGTCTTGGAGTTTATACACTCCCGCCTGTAGCGCACGAAAATTTGGGATTTCCCCTAGAATTCAAGGGATTTATCTCCAGTACATTCTTGGGTTTTACCCCGGTAACATGAAAAATTGTCTACACAATGGGAACTGATATCCAAAGGATTTCTAAGTATTTGAAGGCATTGTACACAGGGGACATTCCCACTGAAGCAATGGTGTAAAGCTCAAAGGATAAGGCTCGGACCTAATACACTAAGTGTCTCAGACAGGGGACATCTTCATTGGAAGAGTTGCAAAGGGATTGAAGTTTGAGAATAGGGTTGTACCCTATTCATGGTATGATCTTTCCTTTGTAAACGTTATTTAAGTTTTTGACAATACTATGTTTGAAAAAAGGTCAAACATCCTGATTAGGATAAATTCTCAGAATATATTTTCAAAATACTTCTCAGGATATTTGATTAAAATATTTAAAACTGATACTAGTTTGAATCTTTGATCATTCAAGTATTATCAAAACAGGTTTTGGAAAAGTGGACTGTCTTTCACTCTTTAAAAAGCTTTCTACAAAGTTGAACGAATTTTTAGAAGTCCTATCTAATAAAAGTTTTCATAATATATCTCTGAGCATATTGGTCAGAATATTTTTGAAAAACAGTTGTACAAAATTTTGCAAAGCTAAAATATACATTAAGGAATGTATAACGAAAATTAAGAGGCAACAACAAATAAGTCAAAAGCAAGTTATATTATTAACATGTCAAAAGTTGTGCTTTTGGTTTCACCTCAAACCGAGGCCCATCCGCCAAAAGCACGATTAGTTTTTACCATATCTACGTAATGGTTGAAGGTTTTATCTCAAAACGAAACCTGTCCACCTTCAACCGTTACGACATTCAAAATAGGTTATACTAACTGATGACCAAGGGCTTCATCCTGAAAACCCAGGACCCATCCACCTTTGGTCATCATATTGTTCTAATGCAGGAAATATAAATTGTTCAAAAACAGGAAAAGTAAATTGTTTACACAACCACAACCATGAAATTTAAAAAGTGGGCTCCAGCCTTGGCACGTATATCCATCATCGCCCACTTCGCCGCCTAAGAAGCGGCACCTTCTTGATCAACAACCTCTTTCCCAGCATTTGCACCAGCATCAGCCTCAGGATTCTTCTCGGCATCATCACCAGCATTGGCCACTTCCTCTGCCGCCTTAGATGGCTCTTCACCAGCATGCTTTGCAGGATGAGCGACGGGATGACCTCCAAGATCCTGTAGTTTCACTTCCCAAGCCTTTACATTCCAGGAGGGGCATTCGAAGCCCAAATCCCTGGCCTCGTAAGCCATCCTTAACCTGGCTTGGAGAAGAGAGATGACCACGGATGCTTTGAGACTGTCCCGATATGAACTCATATCCTGCTGGTATTGGAGAAGGGCGGCATCTAGTTTGGCTTGAGCATCCTCATTGGCTTTGTGGAGGGCAGCTTGGTGTTCCTGGGTCATTGCCTTGTATTTGTCCTCATAGTGCTGGGACTTGGCAGCTGCAATTGTTCCTTGATCAGCTATGGTGGCTTCAGCTTTTTCGAGCCTGATCTCCAGCATCTTATTAAGCCCGCAGGCGTCTTCATACAAATGCATGAGACGTTCCAAGCCCTGCAGTTAAAGAAACAGGTATCAGTGTAAAACGAACAGGATAATGACTAACATGCATGTTTAGGATATTGAAAGGGAATTTTTACCTGCTTGAGGAATGAAGTAGCTTCATTAAACCCATGATTCTCAAGAGAGAATGTCTCAGAGGCGGCTGGAGAATCCATTTCTTTCCTCTTCCGGGAACTAGGGGCCCGGGTCCTGGATGCCGGAGGAGCTTTAGTAGTCTTTGAAGTGGTGGGCTTCGGTGTGGCAGATGGCTTCGACTTAGGTTCTTGTTTGACAGCTACAAGGCTGGAGTAACTATCCAACTCGTCAAGTTGGAAGCCTTCGAGGTTAATAACTGGCACTACATAAGGGAAGACGTTTTAGGCTTATTATACCTCTAAAAATAATAATCAATTTAATATAAAGATAATTCCTGAAAATATGCTTACCAGACATGTTGGAGCTTGATCTTTGACTTGAGCTTGTGAGTAGCAGGTTAAAGGTTCTTTCACCCTCTGGAAGCTTGTAGATCTCTTTTATTCTTCCTTCTGATTCAGCACTAGGAGGAGCTAGTTCCTTGAAGTTTGCTGCAAGAAAGAAAATAAACGCATCAGGATATTGTTTCAGGATGGAGGTTCGGGATATGATTGGGTATATTCCTAAAACCCTAAATCCTACCAGAAGTCAACCATCTTTTAGGAAGGTCAAAACCCTTATCAATGGAGTCTCTTTTCACAAAAAAGAATTTTCTTGTCCACTTATCCTCGTTCTTGGTAGCTTTGAGGATGAGAGGATCATTGGAAATAGAGAATAGAAGGAATCGGCTGGAACCATGAGATGTTAAGCGATAAGCCTTTGGCAAATCCTCGATGCACAGGTCGGGCATATGGCGAGCCTTAATTCCTTCCAAGGTGACTAATATGCGCCAAACCATGGGCATGATTTGGGCAAAGCTCAGGCTAGTAAGTTCGAAGAAACGAGAAATAAAAGGTGAAAACGGGTATTGAAGTCCTATGGAGAAAGGGTAGGCAAAGAAGCAGACCCATTCGTCGGAACAAAAATCCGATCGGACCTCTCGATCGAATGGACGGAAGATTGTCCCGGCGGGAAAGGCACCGGAAGCTCGTAGGGCCGCGATGTCAGAATTATCGAAAGAACACACCTCTTTTGAAGGTTTCTGAAGCAAATTCTGTTTGTGGAAGGTAGAAACAGAATCCGCCATTTGTGATCTAGTACGGGTAGCCATGAAGGATCACAATCGGAAGAACAGGAGATATAAAGAAGGAAAATAGAAAAGAGAGAGAGAAAAGTACCTGATGTTTGGTTGAAGATAAAGATAAATCGTAATGAGACGACCCTCGGTTAATAAAGGCTAAATGTAGGGGGGTAAAGAGTAAATAACGCCTTGGAAGTTGCACATTGTCATTTCAAGGGTCTCATCATATTGATTGCCTTCGTTGGTGAGATAAAACTTTTAAAATATATCCGTTGGATTGGTATACCAACAGATATATTTGGGGACAATTGTTATGGGTCATTTTCTGAGCATACATATCTTGATCAATATCCTGCTTTTAATTGTTTATTTGTGATCAGGATACTGGACGGGGATATTGCTAACATGTTGGGCGATATCCTGAGGAATATTGAATTAACCACGTGCAGGTTAAAGGCTGGGGTTCGCTAACAGTCAGATGGACTTCTTCTCCTCAAGACTCGGGCATGTTTGTTATGGGAGAGACGTTGAACCCGAAAGACTAGGTCCACAACGTTCGAGTGAGGAATATTCGTTGGATCCCGGTTATTTAGGATAGTTTGTTATATTTGTTTTACTATAAATAGATGGGGCGGATCAGATTAAGGCACTCAACTTTCACATTTTCAAACACTTTCTCTCTAGCTCACTGCAAACACTACACACAACACTTGTAATCGAATTACATTGTAACAAATAGTTGATCCGCCCCACATCCTGCACTGTATCCTGATATTTGAAGCAATAGAAGAACAAGGCAGCTGCGATTGTCAGCTCCCGAGGTTTTATGCCGGCGATCTAGATTGATCAAGGGATTTCCTCGTACATCACGTGTCAACCTTTACTTTTCTGCTCATTGTTTGATCATAGATACAGCTCTATATCTTGAGCCGTATCCTGAAACTGTTTTTATAACTAACTTGGTTAACATATTTTTCACACATAATTTTAGCACACTACCTCACTTAACTAATTTGATCACTAAATTGCTTCGGTAATTTTTGACCAAAACACTTCCAGCCTCAAGGATCCTGTTTTTAGCATTCGGGATCCTCTTTTCAGTATCAGGGATCCTTCGTTAGCTCAGGAGGATATTTGGGAATGCACACAGTTCAAGGATCCTCTCAGGTTCAAGGATCCCCTAGGGTCCAAGGATCCTCCATGGTTCAAGGATCCTCTCAGGTTCAAGGATCCTCATTTCAGGTCCAAGGATCCTCTGAGCCTCAGGGATCCTTTTAGGTCCAAGGATCCTCTCAGCCTCAGGGATCCTTTCAGGTCCAAGGATCCTCTCAGCCTCAGGGATCCTTTCAAATTCAAGGATCCTCTCAGCCTCAGGGATCCTCTCAGGTTCAAGGATCCAACATCTTTCAGGATCAAGGATTCTTGAGAAGTATACAACCCCCAAGCACAGATGTTCATCAAGGAGACTTCATTCCAATGCAGACCATTGCCTCTTCTGGTCCTTCAATCATACCAGAATCCCGTCAATATGGATTCACATCTGCAATTCCTAACTTGAATCCCCCGGGAGGTAACGCTTTCAATAATTCTTATAACACTAACCATGGCTCTATGCATGATACAGGTATCAATCAAGCTATAGCTAGGGAATTACAGAAGCTGAAGGATATGATATCCAGCGTTCCAGGAGTGGTTAAGCCCATTCCTGAAATTACAGATGGGAGCCATAGGATATCTCGTTTTGCACCACCTATTTGTGATGCTGAGATACCCAAAAGGTTTCAAATACCAACTATGAAGCTGTATGATGGTTCAACGGATCCAGAAGAATATGTAGCTCAATATAGAGAAAGGATGGAGATCAACCCCATCCCAGAGAGGTTAAAAGAAGCATGTCTAAGCAAGGGTTTCGGATCCACACTTACAGGATCTGCTCTTAAATGGCTGCCAAGTCTTCCCCCTTACTCTATTACTTCATTTGCTAATCTAGTTAATCTGTTTAATAGTCAGTTCTCATGTAGCAGAAAATTTGAACGTTTAACTAGTGATCTATATAGGGTAACACAAGGTCAAAATGAATCACTTAGAGATTATATCACTAAGTTTAGTAAAGAATCCTTAGATATCCCTAATCTAGATATAGCCACGACTGTGGAAGCCTTTAAAATGGGTTTGCTTAGGGATTCATTATTCTATGATGATCTTGTTATGACCCCATGCAGGAATCTTGATGAAGTGAGAACCAGGGCCCTTAGATTCATCCGATTAGAGGATGATAAAAGGATCCATGAGAGATTGGCAGGATCCTCAAAACAGGAAAAGCAAGGATCCTACTTTAAGAATAACAAGTTCAAGTCCTACAACAAGTCTGATAACCAGAATGTGCATGCAGTAGAACAAGAAGAGGATGATGAGGATTATCCTCCAATTTCTGAATACTATTTTCTGTTGATAACAATGAACTAATTCTTGCAATGCAGAATCTAGGTGAGAAAGCAAGATGGCCAAGGAAAAGTGATAAACCAGCCGCAACAAAAGACAAGTACAAATGGTGTGCATATCATGAGGATTTCGGACATCTCACTGAAGAGTGTATTGCACTTAGAAAAGAAATTGGTTACTTGTTAAGCAAGAGGCATTTGAAGGAGCTTTTGGGAAGAAAGAAGTCAAGAACCCAGGATCCTGAGAGGATCACAGAAAGAGCTCCTGCTCCTCCAGCAGATGCACACGTTATAAACTTCATATCCGGTGGATCAGACATTTGTGGTACTTCCTTTTTAGCAGCCAAAAGATATGCCAAGGAAACCAAGATGGATAATGGAGACAGACCCATCCGGACCTCTACTATCACCAAGGATAAAATTATAACTTTTGATGAGGATGATCATGTTGATGTTCAGGATCCTCATCATGATGGTCTTGTTGTTAGTACATGCGACTGTCGACTTCGTCTTGTATCGAGTATTGTAATGTAATAGATAGATCAGGGCTCGTAAAACGAGATATGTAATATAGAGGTAATTCCGCACGAAATTACCCTATGGTAATTCCGTACGGAATGTAATTCCGCTTGATCTCATGATTTCGTTTGAGTTAATTCCGCATGGAATTAAGTTCCGTTTGGATCAGTTCATGCGGAATTAGTGGCCTATAAATACCTGTGTGTCTAGTTCATTTGGAACGATATTAGTTTGAGGTTTTCCGATGGCGAAGCTCTGTCGAAGTGTCTACAGCTCTGTAAACGATCTAATATCAATCTAAAGGCAGTTTAACGTGATTTCTCATGTTTTCCAGCTGAAATAACATCAATACACTTGTTTTCGCCACTTGTATTGGTGAATTACTCTTCTGATCGACTCTTTTGGGTCACTACTCGATCCTACAAGTGGTATCAGAGCAATACGGAATTAGATTCCGTTTCAAGATCATTAATTCCTTTTGAAAGCAAGGATAATCCCGCACGAAATTGGTAATTTCGTTTGTAGATAATTTCGTTTCTGAGTAATTTCATGGGAGATAGGTAATTCCGTGTGAAGTTTAAGGGAAATTCCGTTTCAGAGGGTGATTTCGTTTGAGAGGGGTATTTCCGTTTGACAAATAATCTCGTGTAAAGTATAATTCAGTTTGAAATTGACTGTTTTGTGAACTTTGAAAAACCGAATCATGGAAGAGGAATTTTACAACACATTCGTTACCCCGGTTACCCCGATTACTCTTGCACAGAACACGATGTTAGAAAATGAAACGGGGACTATGCAAAAACCGCCTAAGCTCATGAACATTGAGGAATATAAAGGGTGGGAAGGACGATTTGAAAACTGGATTCAAGCCAATTATCTAGATTCTTGGGAATGTGTTGAAACGAAATATATTAGACCGACGAATGATGACGAAGAGGAGGTTGCAATTAAAGATCTAAGTGCCGAAGATAGAAAGAAATACAAAGATGAAAAAATGATGTTAAGTCTACTACAACAAGCTGTGAAGGAAGATATTTAGGTTCTATTGCAACACAATGGAACTTCTTATTGAATCTGGAAAGCATTAAGATCGAAGTTTCATGGAAGTCAAGAGATGGTCAAGAACCAAAAATCGCTTTTAAAGAAAGAATTTGATCTGTTTCGTGGTTTGAGAACTGAGAGCACCAAGCAGATCATTGAAAGATACTGCAATTTGCTAGCTAACATGAAGAGGTTAAGTATCAATAAAGATAATGAGGAGTTGATTGAAAAGCTAGCTGATGCATTGCCACACGAGACTTGGGGCACATATCTCATGATGCTAAGGAACAAGAGAGGGTTTAGCAGTCTGACATTGAGCAAGTTCATTGAAAAGATTGAGGCTCAGGAGATGGAACAGAGAAAGGTCTTAAGAATGAAAGATTTCGATGGTGAACAAGACATTGGGCTTTATTACAAAGGTGGTGTCAGTGATAAAACCACTAACATGTCACCGAAGGTTGAAACAACATTCAATGCAAAGAGTTCATATGGAAGTTCATCCAAAGGATCAAACAGCAACACAAGTTTTTCATCATATCCATCATTTGATCCAAACATTTCATCAACTAAGAATGGCAAAAAGCTACAATGCAATATTGTATTGAATCTTGAAAATGATCAAGGTTATTCTGAAGAAGTTGCAAAAAGCCATATGTCTTTGTTGGGAACTGTGTTGGAGTCTTATGGAAGTTTAGTAGCAGGAAGGATCGGGATTGACAAGAGTGGATTACGATGAGATCGATGCTGAAGAGATGGAATTGATGGACATAAAATGGTGTTTGGCTAGTGTGTTGAGACGAGTTGAGAAATTCAAACAAATCACAGGAAGAGATGACTTCCGTGATGCATTTGTGTCTAATTTAGGTTTTGATAAATCTAAAGTTACTTGTTTTCGTTGCAGGGAAAAAGGACACTTCAAGAGGGAGTGCACTAATTGCGAAGCAAGTGGAACTCAAAATCCATTTAACAATAATGATTACTATCGAAAATCAATCTATTATCAAGTTGCTCAACAACAACAAGAACCACAAGTTGCACATGGTAGAAAAGTGATTGAAGAATCATCTAAAAGAGCATGTTTGGGGAATCAAGAAAATTTCAATTGGGACAAATATATTTCAACCAACAACAAAGCATGCCTGATCAATCAAGATGATAAAAAATTGCCAAAAGGCTTTAGCTGGGAAAATTTCAATTGGGATGATTACTGTCCGGATAAAGAAATGCTAAAAGCTAAAGCGTTTGTTGCTCGTATTGAAGAAGATAGTGATGATGATAGAGAGTATTATGCAAGAAGAATGGAAGCTCATTTGAAAATGATGGCAGAAAGTGATAGTGAAGATGAAAAAGCTAAAAAGAAAAAGAAAAAGGTCAAAACACCTGTCAGCAGTGACGATGAGGAAGTTCCTGTGATAAGGAAAAAGGTGAAAAACATTCCAGAGTTCAAAGTTGAACAGAAGCTAATGCTCAAAAGGTTCCTGTGACATGTGAAAACTGTGAAGCAGTAAAGAAGCAGAACAGTACTTTGCTATATAACATGAACAGATTGAAAGAATCTTACGATGTTCTGAACAAGGCCATGAATCAGTATAATCAATCAAGTGAAGAACAAGCAACAGCAATGAAAGCTCTTCAAGGAGCTTTCATGACAAAGCAGAGAGTCATCAACAATTACATTGAAAAGTGTGCTGTGGTTGAACAAAAATTGGAAACTCAAAGAATTGAAACAGAAAGAGTAAACCGTTTGTTGAAAAGTTACTCATGTACTTCTTATGTTATTGACAGGATTTATCCAACTGTTGAAGGCATGAAGGCATTTGAGGATGATGAAGTAACTAAAGAACAAAAGGTTTCTGAACAAAAGACTCCTGAAAGGAAGAAAGAAAAGAAGAAAGACACTAAAGTGAATGATTCTGGTAAGAAACAAGGTTTCAGTTACAACAAGTGTCCACCTCCGCTTGAAAATGGATATTCTCCGAGAAATCCAAATTCAGAAAGAGTCGAAAAAGCAACAAATTTACAGTGGGAGTCGGAGTCTTCAGTTAACTTGCCAGATAATATTGATGTCACATTTACGTCATCTGACACTGATCATGAGTCCGAGTTAATAAAGAAAGTGGTAGATCAGGTGTTGGATAAAGATGAATCCGAGAAGTAAAAATCGGAGTCTGTGTTAGAGTAAAAGTCTGAGTCCAACACTCCGAGTCAAACCGACAATCAGGGCAAAAGAGTTTACAATAAAGAATTCCTATTATCAAAATCTAATTTGAGTGACGAAACATTCAAAGTTGCATATACATTGAATGATTATGACAAATTATATTCTGATGAGGAATTTCCAATAAGAGGTGTTAAACCTGACATGATCAAAATGGTTTTCAAACTAACAGAAATTAAAATTTCTGAAATAAAAGATGTAAATCTTAATGATAAACCTAAAAAGTACACCTCAAGAGTTCAACAAAGAGAAAACAAGAAAAAGGGTTACAGTTCTGGTTCTGGTTATCGAAAGAAACCAAACCATAACGGTAATTTCAAAAAGAAGGGTTTAGGATTTATTCCACCAGAAAATTATAAAAAAGAAAAATATGTTCGAGATTTTAAATCAAAAATGATATTTGTTTCAGGTACATCTACTGAAGAAGAGAAAGAAAATCTATTCAGAAATCAGTCAAACAGAGAATTCCTTGCGAAGAAACAAGAAGAGATGAAGACTGCTGATCAGATGAAAGAAACAAGAACCTGTTTCCAATGCAACACTGCTGGTCATATTGCCAAAAATTGTCCCAAGGCAATACAATCAAAACAGGGAGTTTCTCATAAACTGAAAGATAAAGAGATTGTGTTTGAACCACCAATTGATAGAACAAAACTTTTCAAAAATTCAACTTTTGAAATTGGAGAATGTTCAAACAAGTTTTACAAGAGAAGAGCGAATTCTGACAACCAAAAGTGGGTTATTAAGAAATATGTTGATAGTTCTAGCAATGATTCTGATTCGTCAAAATCAGAGGAGCTATCTTCTAGAAATGAATCTGATTCCACAAAGTCAGAGGAGCCACAAGTTGAGATAAAATTGGAAACATCAGTACCTCCAATGGATGATGTCAATTTTCCACCATTGAGGGCTGAAAATTTTAAGCAAAAAGTTGGTAAAACTGAAATTTCAAATCAATTTTTATCAGAAAAGAAAGAGTTTGATGTTGATAAAGCCTTTAACTCCAAAGTCAAACACATTTTTGGAAAAATGGTTGACAGAAAAGTCAAAGGGGTTAAAGAGTTCTATGAGAAGAAAATGAAGAAACCAGGTAAGCGGGTTTCATCCCAGGTTTGTGACTGGGATGGAACCTATTATGAACAGTAAAAATCTGGACTTGCCGGAGCTCCCAAGTTGGTAATCGTGGAGCATGAATCGGCATCATTCTTAAAAATTGTTCATCAGTATGACTTGCCGGAGCTCCCATGTTGGTAAGAGTGGAGCAGGAATCGGCATCTTGAGAATTCAACCTATCAGTGGTATTGGTTGATAAGCTAAGTGGTTGAAAAACAGTTGTGATTTTATAAATAGGTTAATCAAGGTCATTAGGTTGAACTTGATTGGACCATTCTTACTAGTGGTTGAAAGACAAGGTGATGAACCCCTAATCTACAAATGATAAAATCAACAAAACTTATTTTCCGGGAAAACCATTTGATTAAAACAAACTTAAGTGTTTTGAAATCACAATGGGAAAATAGTTTGTTGTAAGGGGGAGTTCTGATTGTTTATGCCAAGTGGATGGCGAATTGAAGTGATTCGATATCGGTTGTCAATTTACTTGTACAGTTTGTTTTCAAATTTCTTTAAATGTTTTTGAATTTTAGGGGGAGTAAGAAATTTTCAGAAAATCCAAAAACATTTGAATAGTTGAAAAAGCCAAAAACATGATAAAATTCAAAAACGAGTTTTGTTGTATAAAAGAGGAAATGATAGTACATCAGTGGACGATCACAGCATGCTAAAGAAATGAAAATTAAAAATGTGATAAACGGTCTCACTGATGATGTGCCAGTAGGTTTTTACACATTTAGTAGATTGTGACGAGATATAAACCTAAAATTCAAACTTGCTTATATCGTGGGGAACATCTCTCGGATATATGGGTAACCCCCGAAATCTTGTTTGAAAGGTCCCTCTTTCTGAGATACTAGGTCTTTATACTCAGTGATATATGGGGTATTATCCCGGGACTTCTGATTTTGCGGGAGCAATAGCCTAGTCCCCGGAGAATACTTTCTGCTTGCTTGAAATATAGCGCCGCCCTCAGCATAAAAAAATGATGAAACATTGCAAAATGCTAATCATGTGCTGTTGAAACAAAAGATCCTCTAAAGGGGACACACCAAAAGTCGAAGCCGTCATCTCTCTGCTGAACGGAAGTTCTGACCTGAGCTCTCACGGTTTTTCGCAATTTAACCCCTTACAGATATCATCTGTGGTATACTCACCTGTAAGACTGAATATTGGGATCTGGATACGGGAGTATATTCTGAGATGGGACACGCGAATAAGTTTAAGTGCTTAAGACATTAATCTCGTATCTTGAAACAGTTGAACTTTGTGTGAAAATTTAAGTGGACCAGTATACTGACAATCTAAGTGAATCGTTTAGAACTTAATATGTTTAAAGCTTAACGGTGTTGGTGATTTGTCTCATAAACTGATATGATCCTTTTACGCAAATTCACAAAAATATTGTCTGTAAATATTTCTTTATTGCATTTTAATTCTGCTTCTCATTAAATACAAAAATCCAAAAAGAGTTTAGTGTGTTTTAGCATAAATTTTTGAAAAATCCAAAAATATTTTCGATAACTGATGTTGGAGAGCTGATTTTCAAAATTCCAAGTGCTAGACAGGATGAACAAATAGTTTGGGAGAGTGTGTTTTAAATGATAATTCCTGCAAGTGGTTCATCCAGATGTTTAAATGTTAACTCATTTTGTGCTTGCAAATGATATTGTGTTTTGTATCTACAAGTGGAAAGCAGAGAATAAATTTGTAAAAATTTTAAATTTGTGAAATTTATGTTTGGGTAGAGATTTATGCAGGTAATGATAGAGCCAGGAATTGGTTCTGAACTTATGGAAAGAATGTGAGTCAGCTCTCAATCTTGAACCTGTGGAAGTTAGATTGCGATCCCAGCTTATTAAGAGGGGGAGTCTGAATGACTAAGAGCCAGGTTCTGATCCTGAGATTGCTGATACTGATGAACTGAAGGAATCAAGAGATCTGATCAAGAGAAGTTAGAGCCAGATTGCGATTCTGGGATTGAAGATTAGATCAACATCCAAGGGGAGGTTATCTATTGGTGCTGATATAAAGAGAAGAGAGAAGATTTGAGGATTCTTACAGTGTTAGATACTTCAAAGAGAAGCCTGAGGACTGATAAAGACTGAAGATGCGAAGACTCGACACTTTAAGACTCGTCAACATTCGAGGGGGAGTCTGTTAGTACATGCGTCTGTCGACTTCGTCTTGTATCGAGTATTGTAATGTAATAGATAGATCAGGGCTCGCAAAACGAGATATGTAATATAGAGGCAATTCCGCACGAAATTACCCTATGGTAATTCCGCATGGAATGTAATTCCGCTTGATCTCATGATTTCGTTTGAGTTAATTCCGCACGGAATTAAGTTCCGTTTGGATCAGTTCATGCGGAATTAGTGGCCTATAAATACCTGTGTGTCTAGTTCATTTGGAATGTAGGTCCCGTAATCCCGTATGGATCTTAACAAGACTGCTAATTAATCAAGGATGCGGAATCTCCTTGATTAACCTTCGAACACAGAAACAAGAACGTGTAGAAGAATAAGAACTCGAACACACAAACTTTCAAACTGATCTTCTGTGATTATCAAACCTTAGAAACGTTTTACAATCACTAAGATCTCCTAGAACCCAACAGCCGATTTCTGTTTGTTCTAAACTCTCTCAATTCGAATGCTCTCTCACAATCTCCAAAAGTCTAACCCTAAAACTCTAGTCTAAGGCTGTTTATATACACACAGCCAAGACCTACGAATTGGGCTTTGCCCATATTACATTTGTCACATAAACTTGGGCCTAATAGACTTAATACTAACTTGAACTTGATTGGGCTTCATAGAACTTGTTTTTCTTTAAGTCTTCATGATCCAATCTTCTGTTTAATATCCAAGGACCAATCCACAGCTGTTGTCACATAACATGCACCAACAAACTCCCCATTGACAATAGCTTGCAAAGGAAACTTTAGTCTTCAGAATCTGACAGTCTTTGGTCTTTGGATAGTGTCAGCTTCAACATGAACTCTGTCAGCAACAGACTCCCCCTAAGCTGATGTATCCAATCACCAAATCTTCCAAGTTGTGATTCGGCATTCTCAATAAGTCTTCACATCATCCACTCTGCATTGTAGAAGGAGGATTCTACCAAGCAGCAACAAACTCCTCATCTCTTCAAAGCAACTTCTCATCAACAAACTGCTTCAATCTGTATACTATAAAACAAACATCTCGAGAAACCATAAGAATTTTTCAACATAATTAAAGAATTATTATTACTCAAGAGATAGTTAAACTGTATCAGATTAAGCATTTTCAATTTAAGCACCAACACACAACAATTTTTAATCAAACCCTTATAACCTGCATGATTTAAAATTTTGAACCCACTTTCTAACACCGTCTCCCCCTATCGGTAACAACTCCTCCAAGAATAACAGTTTTCCGTACATTAAGAATTTTAACAGAAAAAGACACTATTTTTGTATTTTTGTATTTTCTGAAAGCAAATAAATACGAAAAGAAATAAACACTCTTTTTTTGTGAGAGTCACTGGTAAGAAGATCATATCAGCATAATCAAACTGTTTCACACCATTAGTTAATTCTTTATGTAATTTTTCGTGAAAAGCAGTCCAAGACGATTACCAGTATGTTTGTCCACCTAAACAAAATGCATGAACATTTCAAATTCGATTACCGTATGATACGTTAAGGTAATATTATTCTGATATATTAGTGTGTCCCACTTCAGGATATACCTCCGCGATCAAGGTATGCACAAAGATTCATCGTAGTAGGTGAGTATACTGAATTCATCTGTTTCGTATTTCAACGTTTAGATAATTGGTGAACAGGTCAGTACTTCCGTACAGCAAAGAGACCAAAATATCTAACGAGGGCTAAGACAAATACCATTTTTGGTACGAATTTTGCATTTTGCACTTTATGAATGACTCTCTATGAGAGCTTCTTCATTTTCAAGGTTTTGGCATTTTTAGCTCTTTTAAGATATCCTGGGTGTGCCTAGGTCAGCATGTATCTGGATGCAGCAGAAGGACACCCCTGATATCCCCATATGAAATAATAGTATAAAGACCCAAAACTTCAGATTTTGGCAATCTATCAACGCAAGATTTAAGGTCATTAAACCATACACCACTGATGTGTTCCCCACTCATACACAGTTCATTTAGGTTTATATCACATTGGTAAGTTGATTATTTCATGCGTTTTGCCTACTGGTACATCATATAATGAAGCTGCTATCACACTTAAGCATTTTAATTTCATTTTCAGTGTGACAATCTAACTTGCTGATGTACTATCATTTCTTCTTTTTCACACAGTGATAACTCATTTTTGATTTTCTATTTTTATGTTTTTTATTTTTCAATGTTTTTGTATTTTTGATTTTTAAGAAAAACAGTAAACTATTTACAAAATTCTTATGAAAAACCAGTTATTCAGGATTCCTCATCCCGTTGAGTTCGACTAAGTGTTCAAAGCGAGCTCGATCAAAAGCTTTAGTGTAAAGATCAGCAAGGTTATCTAGTGTGTCGACTTGGTGTAATTCAATGAGTCTCTTTTCAGCACAATCCCGTATAAAGTGATGACGTATGTCAATATGTTTAGTTCTACTGTGCTTTACGGGATTGTTTGTGATTGATATGGTGGCATTATTATCTATCATAATAGGAGTACGAGTGAAATCCAAAACGTAATCGTGCATCTGCTGTTGAATCCAGAGAACCTGAGAGCAACAGCTACCCGCAGCAATATATTCAGCTTCACACATAGATGTAGACACACAGGATTGCTTCTTGCATTGCCAAGATACGATCCTGCCTCCCAAGAACTGACAACCACCTGTTGTAGACTTTCTGTTTGATTTGCATCCTCCAAAGTCTGAATCAGTGTAAGCAACGAACCTCAAATCACTATCAGTTGGATACCACAACCCAAGTTTAGGTTTCCCCTTCAAGTAACGAAGAATACGCTTCACTGCTTTCAAGTGTGACTCTTTAGGATTCGCCTGATATCTGGCACACAAGCATACGGCAAACATGATGTCAGGTCTTGAAGCAGTCAAGTACATTAGAGAACCAATCATCGCCCTGTATTGAGTAGGATCTACATCTTCAGTGCTTTCATGATTTGGGCCAAGATTGTGATTTTCACAAATGGGTGTGTTGAAAGTAGAGCAATCATTCATTTTGAACCGATCCAAAATGTCATACACATACTTCGTTTGATGAATAAACATCCCATCCTCCTTCTGTTCAACTTGTAATCCCAGAAAGTAAGACAACTCACCCATAGCACTCATTTCAAACTTGCTCTTCATCACCTGTTCAAACTCCTTACACATGTTTTCATCAGATGACCCAAAGATGATGTCATCCACGTACACCTGTACCAGCAGGAAATCTTCCTTCTTCCTCTTTATGAACAGTGTACTGTCAATCTGACCTCTTTCAAAACCATTCTTGATCAGATGTGTAGACAGTGTCTCGTACCACGCCCTGGGAGCTTGATGTAATCCATGCAAAGCCTTATCAAGTTTGTAAACCCGATCTGGATAGTCTGGATCAACGAACCCATCTGGTTGTGAGACATACACCACTTCTTGGACTTTCCCGTAAAGAAATGCACTCTTTACGTCTAGTTGGAAAACTTTAAAGCCCTTGAAAGAAGCGAAAGCCAGAAACAAACGAATTGCCTCCAACCTTGCCACTGGTGCAAACACTTCATTGTAATCTATTCCTTCTTGCTGATTGAAACCTTTAACCACCAATCGAGCCTTGTTGCGTGTGACTATTCCTCTCTCATCCTTCTTGCACCTAAACACCCATTTAGTGCCAATCTCTCTTTCACCTTTAGGAAGGTTAACTAACTCCCAAACCTTCAACTTCGCGAACTGGGCCAATTCCTCTTACATAGCTTCAACCCAAGAATTGTCTTTAAGAGCCATATGAATGTTCTTCGGCTCCTCTTGGGAAATAAAGCAGCTGTACAAGCACTCATTCACTATCCCAGTCTTCTCAATAGAAACAAATAACCCATAATTCGCTGCTATGCTTCTTCTCGTCTGAACACCTGCAGTAGGATCCCCAAGTATCATGTCAACTGGATGATCCCTATTTGCTCGTGTAGAAGCAACAGCATCAATTTCTAGATTATCACCCAGGTTTGATCCAACCTCCCCCTGAATATTCTGATTTGCAAACGGATTAACAAACTCCTCCCCCTGAATGGGTTCAGAGTCACTATCGCTTGAATCAGGATCAACAACACCTTGGGAAGATTCAGGAGCATCTATCACATCAACATTCGATCTAGGCATAAACTCGCCTTCATCGTTTTCACCAATCACTATTTGAATCAGCTGAGAATCATCTGCATCAGAAACCTCAGGAATATTAAATGATTTAAACACACTTTCATAATCATATAATATAGCAGGACCACTCGTTGATTGTTGAGGTTTGTAGGAGGTAATTTCCACATTAAAAACAACCTCAATTTTACCAGTTTTGAGATTAAAGACCCTTTTATTCGGTGTGCCAGGCACGTAACCTAGAAAGTAGCCTTCGTCAGCCACCTCACCAAATTTTTGTTTATCTTTGTTTCGCACAATGGTGCAGGGTAATCCAAATGGTTCAAAGCCTTCCAAGTTTGGTTTCTTGTTAAACATCAATTCATGACAAGTTTTATTAAAATGTTTAACAGTCAAAACTTTGTTTAGGACGTAGCAAGCTGTATTCACAACTTCTCCCCAGAAAAGAACTGGTAGCTTTGAATCTGAAAGCATCGTCCTAGCGGCTTCAATCAACGTCCTGTTTTTCCTCTCAGCGACTCCATTTTGTTGAGGAGTATAAGGAGCAGAATATTGATGTTCTATTCCCTTTCGAAGACAATAGAGATCTAGAATCCGATTCTTGAACTCCGTGCCATTATCACTCCTTATCCTCTTGATCCTTGCATCATGGACGTTTTCCAATTTTGTAAAAAGATCTATCAGCATCTCTGCCGTCTCATCTTTTGTACCTAAAAAGAAAACCCATGAATAACGTGAGTAATCATCAGTGACAACCAGACAGTAGTACTTTCCACCTATGCTCCTCACGTTCACTGGACCGAATAAATCCATGTGAAGTAATTCATAAGGGGCATCTATGGAATTTACTGTTTTAGATTTATGAGGTTTCTTGTGTTGTTTTCCCTTTTGACATGGAAGACATTTATCTTCCACTTGAAACCCCCTTTCACTAGCTCATTTTTAACAAGGTAATCCATTTTTCGATAGTGAATATGGGCCATGCGTCTGTGCCACAACATCGATTCAGCTTCAGATGCTTTGGATAGCAAACACGCCACAGCAGCAGTCGGATCCTTGGCACCCATGTCCATGACATAAGTATCATTTTTCCTTGATGCACGCATCACTATCCAGTCGTTCGGAATCACCAAACCCGGTTTCAACACCAATGCCTCAGACTTGGTAAAGTGGATCGAGTGTCCCTTATCGCAGACTTGTGACACGCTCATGAGATTGTGTTTAGGCTGCTCAACATAGTTCACTTTGTCCAATGTGATCTTCCCATTCGTCACTATTCCTCGTCCAGTAATTCTACCACCTTTAGCACAAGCAAAATTTACATGTCCACCATCATATTCTTCAAACTCAGAAAACAATCTCGCATCCCCCGTCATGTGCCTGGAGCAGCCACTATCAACATACCATAAGTTGATAATCCTCCTTAGCAGCTCCTGCACACACCAACCAAAAGATTAGTTAGATTGGGGGACCCAAGCCTTGATGGTCTTGGGTCGTCCAGATTCATCAACTACTGGAACGTCCATCCAATATCCATCACTCCTAACTGGAGTCTTGGATCTCAGACCTGTTGATGGAAATGGGGTTTGATTTCCACTAGGTCTCTGGTCCTGAGGGTTCCTAGATGTGTTTGGACTATTTGACCTATGAAACCTTAAGTTTTGATTTCTAGAAGCTTGGTTGTTGTAATTTCTAAAGCCATTGTTATAAAAAGTTCGACCACCATTATTTTGGTATCGATTTTGATATTGACCTTGACTTCTGAAATTATTAGAATTATGATTGTTCATTCTTGGTGAACTACTTCTAGGTCTCTCATATCTGCCTGATGTAGACTCAGGCTGAAATCTTGATTGATTTCTTTGAAAACGAGGAACTTGTGGAGTTCCTTTCTCAGCCTTATCTACACCACTTGCAACACTCCCTTGTTGCTTAGGAGTAGATTTCTTTGGAGAATATGAGACTTTCTCCTCATTATCACCTTTCTTTTCAGGTGATTTTCCTCTTTGTTTCTCACTCACTTGGGCTTCAGTCTTTTTGGTAGGACAGCAGCTAGCTACATGTCCCTTGGTGTGACACTTGAAGCACGATCTCTTTTTCGAAGACTTCTTATCTGAAGCCTTTGAACTAGATCCTTGTTTTGATGATGATGCCTTTGAAGGATTTGGTTCAGTTTGCTTAGTTTCAGATTTTTCTTTGTTTTTCTTTTTAGCAAACTCTACATTTGATTCATTTTCTATAACAGCTGTTTCGTTTTTCATGTCACTTCCTTGAACAAAATTTACCTTTTTAACAAAAGTTTGATTTTTATTCTTAGGATGTGAAGTTTTCTTTTTCAAAACGGGTTTGCTGTTATTATCCTTCTTAGCATCATCTCTCTCAGACACATCATCTTGACTGGATGTGAAACTACTTGGTGATGTTGACAGAAAGTCTGTAAACTCATCTTCATCAGGTAGGAAAGAATAGTCGTAACTAAGAGGAGGTGGGACTTCATTAAAGCCCTGGAATCCCACACTAGTCTTGTCATTGCTTTTCTTCATCCCGCCCATCATGTGTTTCATAACAAAAGTAGAGTCCCTGAATTGACCTAATTTCTTTTCAAGTTCAACAATTTTAAGTTGTGCATCTGACAATTCTTTGCATTTTTCAGAAATCTCTTTTGTTTTCTCACCCATCATCTCATGAGCTAATTGTATGACTTGAAGCTTTTCGTTTAGTTTGCAGGTTAAAGCATCAATTTCAGCTTCATAGCCTTTTATCTTTTTTAAATATAGCGACTCATTTCTTTTAGCAAAAAAATTTGATTCCTTAATACTAGACATCTCGTTAATCAGACTTTTGTTTTGAGTTGACATCTTGTTAACCTCACCCTGTAATTCCCGACATTTTAAACAAACAGAAGTAGCAGATTCACTTACCTCTCCTGTTGATTTGTCTGAGTTAGCAATGAGAGCAGCAATTTGAGATTTCAGTTGTTTGATAATATCATCTTTCTCTTCAGCTTCCATTTCATGCTCAGACTCTGGCTTTTCCTCTTCAGCATCTGTTGTCTGATCACCCTTTTCTAGCTCAGCTTCACTTTCCTTCTTAACTTCAGTATTATCTATTGTAGCTTCACCGTCATCAACAGGACTAATCTCTGCCATGAATGCTTGAGTGACATTTTCATCATTTTCTAAGTGAATACTCCAGTCATATGAACCTTCTCTTGCTGTAGAGATCAACGCTCTTGAGTTAGAGTTGTTTGATGCATTCCTATTGTTTGAACTCTGACTCGAAGTATCCTGCTTTTGTTTTTGACACTCCCTAGCGAAATGACCATAACTTTGACAGTTAAATCATCTCACTTTGGTCTTGTCGAAACCAACACTCTTCCCTACGAACTTCCTTCCTGTCCGGTTCATAAATCTATTCACTCGTCTGGAGATCATGGCCATTTGCCATTGCAAATCCATCTCTTCTAGATCATCAGGGTCAATCTGATCATAATCTTCTTCTAAAGTGGCAGGATCAGAGATCTTCCCCTGAATGTAGTTCTCATAAGAGGCAACGAATGAAGCAAGTAGAGCAAGATGCTCTTCTGCAGACTTGACACTCATAGGCATCGACTTTGTATTACTACTTTGCTTAGAAGCTGATGTTCTCTTGGCTCCTGTTGATCCACCTGAAGCATCTACAAAACATACATCACCATCCTCATTTACTGTGACCTGCTCATTTTCACATGATAGAAACGCAGTAGCAGAGTCGCTAGAAGCGTTGTGAGATGAAGAAGATGTAAGCCCATTGTAAATTGCTGGATCTTGAACCTGATTATATCCAGTGTCTTTCTTCTTCATACTGAGCTCATAAGCTCTCAGCTTGCCAACTACCTCTTCCAACTCTTTTGTCTCATAATCTGCTTCTCCCTTGATCATGAGAGTGTAGATATCCCACTTAGTAGGTAAGGCATCTAGCAGCTTGTCATTCTTCTCTACGTCAGTATAGCAATCGATCTCATAATTTTCCATTTCTGACATCAGATGGTAGTAACGAGTGATGACGTCCTCAAGTGACTCATGTTTCATGTATTTAAAGACAGCGAACTGCTTCTTCAGTAGATCGACTTTGTTCTTCTTGACATCTGCATTTCCCGCGTATCTTTTTTCTAATGCATCCCACATATCCTTTGAATTTGTGTACTTCTTGAAGGTATGCTTGATGCTATCAGGTAATGACATTTTGATTGCAGCCAAGGCTCTCTTTTCAGCCTCATACATCTTTTTATCAGCCTCTTGCATGTTCACATAGGCTGTTCTACGTGGTCTGCCCTCAAAGTCGTGTGTTGGGTTTGTGTACCCATCTTCGATACATATCCACATATGAGTGTCCTGATATTCAATGAATGATTGAAAACAATCCTTCCATGTTAAATAATTTTCCACCTTCATCATCTTAGGCGGTTTGTTGGTAGTGCCAACCTCATGTTCCATTCTCAAAAGCTCATTCAGACTAGACATGTTCGACATTTTAACGTTGCAGACTGGTAAAACCGTACAAATTTTTTTCCAAAAACTGTTTTTACAAACTTATATCGTTAGCTTCGTCTTGAAAATACGATTCTAATGATATATAATGTCGAATGCCTTTTTCGGTATTTTTCGCACAATATACAGTCGCACAAGACAGCCTCAATCGCACAAGTACTACTGGATCGCACAATCCACTAAATTTGGGCTGAACAGTCACTTAAACGGGCCTGGGCCTGATCGCACAAGATTTTGAATCGCACAAGATGAATTCAGATCGCACAAGGTAACGTCCAATCGCACAAGATGAATTCAGATCACACAAGAACTCTTCTGATCGCACAAGATACAATCCGGGTCGCACAAGAACTATCCGGGTCGCACAAGATCAATCCGGGTCGCACAAGAGCTATCTGGGTCGCACAGGTTTCAAACGCACAAGTTTTAAACTTTGAATTCAACAAATCAGCCACTGAATCCCGAAAAATCAGCAACTAACAATCAGCAATTCTTTCCAAAAACTCGAAATTCACTTCCTTTTTCAAACTTTCCAAGCAAAGTCTCCTACAAACACGAAAACAGTCAAAACTAATAATCAAACCAGATCAAAATACACGAATTTAAACTGTTCTTCCACTGTTCTTCCTTTTCTTTGTAAAATCCCAGAATTTTAACTCGAAAATATTCAAACAAACCAACTGCCTTGATTCCAATCGATCAGTCTTGAACCACGCACAAGAGCAAAAGCTCTGATACCAATTGTAGGTCCCGTAATCCCGTATGGATCTTAACAAGACTGCTAATTAATCAAGGATGCGGAATCTCCTTGATTAACCTTCGAACACAGAAACAAGAACGTGTAGAAGAATAAGAACTCGAACACACAAACTTTCAAACTGATCTTCTGTGATTAGCAAACCTTAGAAACGTTTTACAATCACTAAGATCTCCTAGAACCCAACAGCCGATTTCTGTTTGTTCTAAACTCTCTCAATTCGAATGCTCTCTCACAATCTCCAAAAGTCTAACCCTAAAACTCTAGTCTAAGGCTGTTTATATACACACAACCAAGACCTACGAATTGGGCTTTGCCCATATTACATTTGTCACATAAACTTGGGCCTAATAGACTTAATACTAACTTGAACTTGATTGGGCTTCATAGAACTAGTTTTTCTTTAAGTCTTCATGATCCAATCTTCTGTTTAATATCTAAAGACCAATCCACAGCTGTTGTCACATAACATGCACCAACATGGAACGATATTAGTTTGAGGTTTTCCGACGGCGAAGCTCTGTCGAAGTGTCTACAGCTCTATAAACGATCTAATATCAATCTAAAGGGAGTTTAATGTGATTTCTCGTGTTTTCCAGCTGAAATAACATCAATACACTTGTTTCCGCCACTTGTATTGGTGAATTACTCTTCTGATCGACTCTTTTGGGTCACTACTCGATCCTACACTTGTTATTACTCTGTTTATTTCTAACCATTTTGTTCGCAGGATCCTGATAGATGGAGGAAGCTCAGTAAACATCATTCAGCTTGATGTTCTCAAGAAGATGAACATCCCTGAATCAGACATTGTCCCAAGATTCTCAGTTCTTGTGGGATTCAGCGGAGAGACCAAGAATACATTGGGGGACATCAAACTCCCCATCTATATTGAAGGACTTCATTCTTATCAAAATTTTTGCGTTATAGATTGCTTATCCTGTTGTAATGTTATCCTTGGCAGGCCATGGATACATGACATGAAGGCAGTCCCATCTACCTATCATCAATGTGTAAAGCTTCCTAGTCCATGGGGGTGGTGAAAATTGAGAGTGATCAACAAGAAGCTAAGAATTGTTACACGTCATCAATGAAGCCAGCCTCAAGACCAAGGGAGCAATAGCAATTAAAGCATCCTTCAAGAGATGTCTTGGAGGCAAGAGAACAGGATGTGAAAGAAATCCTTATGGATCCTCATGATCCTGAATCCATAGTCTTCATAGGATCAGGGATCCTCAGCAACATTGAACAGGATCTAGTATCCTTCCTTAAGAGGAGGAAAACTACCTTTGCCTGGAAGCATGAGGACATGACAGGTATATCTAAAGATATAATTACTCATAAGCTTGGCATAGACAGGTCATTCAAGCCTATACATCAGAAGAGGAGGAAGTTTGCACCTGAAAGGAATGCTATTATCCAGGAAGAGGTAGATAAACTACTTCGGGCAGGGATGATAAGAGAGGTTAAGTATCAAAGGTGGTTAGCCAATGTGGTTGTTGTTCAAAAGAAAAATGGAAAGTGGAGGGTATGTGTCGATTTTATTGATTTAAACAAGGCATGTCCCAAGGATCCTTTCCCATTACCCCACATTGACTCCATGGTGGATGCTACCGCGGGTCATGAGTTGGTGACTTTTATGGATGCTTCATCTGGATTTCAACAAATTCAGATGGATCCATCTGATCAAGAGGATACAGCCTTTATGACCCCAACTGGTATATATTGTTATATTGCTATGCCATTTGGACTAAGGAATGCAGGTGCTACTTATCAAAGGCTAGTCAATATGATGTTCAAGAAACAAATTGGACACACTATGGAAGTCTATATAGATGACATGGTGGTTAAGTCCAAGAAAGCTGAGGATCACCTTACAGACTTGGAGGAAGCATTCAATATCCTTGATAAATTTAATATGAAACTAAATCCTTCCAAGTGTCACTTTGGTGTTAAAGCAGGTAAATTCCTAGGCTATATGGTGACAAAAAGAGGCATTGAAGCAAGTCCAGAGCAAATTAAGGCTATTGTGAATATCAAATCTCCTGCCAATGCCAAGGATGTGCAAAGATTGACAGGCAGGATCGCAGCCTTGAACAGGTTCATATCCAAATCCTCAGAAAAATGCAAGGAATTCTATGACATTTTGAGGAAGAACAAGAAATTTGAGTGGACTGAAAAGCATGAAAATGCTCTCAAAGCTCTTAAGGATTACCTATCCTCAGCCCCTACCTTGATGAAACCAGAAAAAGGGGATATATTATCCTTGTATTTGGTGGTATCCTCTAAAGCAGTAAGTGCGGTCCTTGTTAAGGATCACGAAGGTACACAACATCCTGTCTATTATGTAAGTAAGAGTTTGCTTGATGCTGAATCCAGGTATTTACACTTAGAAAAACTTATCCTTGCATTAATTATGGCATCTACTAAATTAAGACATTATTTTGAAACTCATGCCATTATTGTTAAGACTAATTTTCCAATTAAAAATGTTCTCAGGAAACCTGAAATGTTAGGAAGGATGGCTAAGTGGGCAGTGAAGCTTAGTTCTTATGATATAAGATATGAACCAAGGACTGCCATCAAATCCTAAGCCTTAGCTGACTTTGTGGCAGATTTTAGTAGTGACTTGCAAAGAGAAGCTGAGTTAGAAGTTCAACAGCTGGAAGAAACTAAGGATCCTTGGATACTCTTCACTGATGGAGCTTCTAATGTCAAAGGAACAGGACTTGGAATACTACTAAAATCGCTACATGGGGACATAATACCCCACTCCATATCTTGTGAGTTTCAAACTACTAACAATGAGGCTGAGTATGACGCCTTGATAGCTGGTTTGCAAATTGCCAAGCATATGAGGATCAGGTATCTTGAGGTACATGTGGATTCATTGTTAATTACTAATCACTTTAATGGATCCTATGCTGTTAAAGGTGAAAAGCTAATCAAATATTTAGAGATAGTCAAAGAATTGGCACTCTCTTTTGTTTCCTTTAGTTTAACACAGGTACCAAGGGAAGAGAATGCAGAAGCTGATGCATTGGCCAAATTAGGATCATCCTTGAAGATTCCAGAGGATATCAGGATCCCTATTATCCACATCCTAACCCCCGCTATTGAGGATCATGTAGCCATGGAGATAGGAGAGGATTCCGCAATCATCCCTAGTGATGATACACAATCTCATTCAGGATCATGGATCCTTCCAATCATGAGATACATACAACATGGAGAGATTCCTACAGGAGAAAACCCCAAGGCTTTCAAAATCAAGGTATCTCAATTCACAATATTGAATAACATGTTATATAAACGATCTCTTGCAGGTCCATATCTAAGATGCATTGAGGATCCTGAAATCCAAGAAGTCCTAAAGGATTTTCATGAAGGAGATTGTGGAAACCACACTGGGGGCAGGGCATTATTCTCAAGGATCATGAGGACAAGATACTATTGGCCTACTATGAAGAAGGATGCTGTGGAATATGCCAAAAAGTGTGATCCTTGTCAGAGACATAGTAATATCCTTCACCAACCAGTAGAGCTCTTACATCCTATATCCTTTTCTTGGCCATTTATGAGATGGGGAATGGATATAGTTGGTAAGCTTCCTAAGGCACCTGGTGGAAAAGTATTCATGCTTGCTATGACTGATTACTTCTCCAAGTGGATAGAGGCTGAAGCCTTTGCTCAAGTCAGAGAAAAGGAAGTAATATCCTTTATTAAGAGAAACATTATTACTAGATTTGGTATTCCTTCTGAAATTGTTTGTGATAATGGATCCCAATTTGTTGGGAGTAGAACTACTAACTTTTGTGATAGCTGGGGGATTAAGATGATAACATCAACACCAGTCCACCCACAAGCTAATGGTCAGGCTGAATCATCCAATAAGATCATCATCAACAATTTGAAGAAGAAGCTAGGATCCAAGAAAGGAAAGTGGGCAGAAGAACTACCTTATGTACTATGGGCTGATAGGACAACTCTCAAAAATGCTACTGGCCAAACTCCATTCTCTTTGGTATTTGGAGCAGAATCAGTGATCCCTACAGAGATGTTGGTTCCTACTGCAAGAACAAGCATCCGTGATCCTGAATGAAATGCTGAAAACTTGGTTCAAGACTTGGATACTATAGAAGAACTCAGGGATTTGGCAAGGATAAGGATGGCTAGTTATCAACAAAGGATGGCTGGAGCCTACAACAAGAATGTCAGGATCAGGAAGTTCCAAGTTGGTGATATGGTATTAAGGAAATCATTTCAGAATACCACAAATCCTGCTGATGGAAAATTGGCACCGAAGTGGGAAGGCCCCTACCTGATTGAAGCTGCGGCTGGAAAGGGGGCATATCGATTGCTAACAATGGAAGGTTATATGCTACCAAGAGCTTGGAATGCTGTCCACTTGAAGAAATATTTCATGTGATAAGGATCCATGATCCTTAGCCACTTTCATAACAAGTATCCTTGAAGGATCCTTAGAAGATAGGTGATCCTCATCCTGGTAATGATCTAATCTCAATCTATTTCATTCTTTAATTATCCTATATACAAGGATAAGGATCCTGGATCCTTTATCCTCCTTTCACTTGATTCTGAGTTTTGCAGAAGGTTTAGGTATCCTTAACAAAGG
The DNA here is from genome assembly GCA_030545235.1 of Helianthus tuberosus. Taxonomy (NCBI): domain Eukaryota; kingdom Viridiplantae; phylum Streptophyta; class Magnoliopsida; order Asterales; family Asteraceae; genus Helianthus; species Helianthus tuberosus. Next base: position 103,996,532 of record CM060415.1, on the reverse strand, counting down.
ATTGAGTATCCACAGAAGTATCCAGTTATTTGGGCTTGACCCCAGTTATTTGGGCCTGTCCCCAGTATCGCCAGTAGCGCACGATGATCCTGGTATAGTTCATGGCAATGGGACCAGTACTCGCTTTAGGGGATGACAATTTCATTGTACTGACTGTATCCGGGATCCTACGTATAATGGTAGACGTACCATACATCCGTTCCTAAGGTTTCTAACGTTTTTACGTTAGCTAAGGTTTTGGCATTTTCATGTCACTAAGTTTGGATAGTCGCCAGTGAGGGCCAAACTCCAGTTTACACAAGATCCTTTGGGCTTGTCCCCAGTTATCCTTTGGGCTTGTCCCCAGTTATCCTTTGGGCTTGTCCCCAGTATATTAGGCTTGTCCCCAGAATTGTTGGGCTTGTCCCCAGTTACTAACTCTTCTCTTATATTGGTTTAGTCCCAAGTTATGTTCTGTTTCAGGATTTTGAAGTTAAACAGCTAAGGATTCCTGATCCTTACCTTTTACTAAGGTTTGTCTTTTGGTTATCCTGAATATAAATGTTAAAGGGTTAGGATCCTAACATGGATTCTCAGGTATGATCCTTAATCACTTTGATTTTATTCATTATTAATATAAGTGACCCTTATCCTTTGACAACAGAATTAATGATCCTTAAGTTGCATAACTTTTCTGAATTTATCGACTATAGGATATTTGATCCTTGATCATATCCTAAAACTTTTAAACATGGTTTATTAAACCTTTATTCTTTACTTACAAATTCAAAGAAAGTGAATAATAACAATAGAAGAACAAAGAATTCACAAGGATAACAACACGGGAAATAGCCAAAAAGTTAAAGTTTTATTTATTCACAAAAGTTAAACCCTTTTAAGGTTGTCAAAATTGCCAACCCAAATTTCTACCAGCAATACGTGGCCCGTCCACTTGGGTTGGCAAAGGGTGTCCATTGTTAACAGGTCTTAAAAGTGCAGGAAATAAAAGATGGCAGGATAACAAGTGGTTTCATCCCCCAAACAGAGGATCCCTCCACCACCTATTATCCTACCTATTGTCTAAGGATCCTTGATCCACAATCCTAAAAACTATTGTTCAAAGTACAACCCAACATTGTTTCAAAACATCATAACCAAAAACCACTACCAAATCCTAAAAAATGGGCTCCGGCCGCGTCTAGAAATATCCATCATCGCTTATTTCTGCAGCTCACACCTTGGCTGCATCACCACCAGCATCATCACTACCAGCTTGATCCTTCCCGCTGCCACTTTCCTCAATCGCCAAGACCTCGGTAGCCTCCTCCTCATCCTCTAGCTCAGCCAGCTTCGCTTTCCAGCCCTCCTTGTCCCAAGTGGTCCTGTCGAAATCAGGATCCTCAGCCTCCTGAGCCATTTGCAGCTTGATCTTATACATGGTGATGGCAGCAGAGACCTTAGCATCTTCCAGCAGGTCGTGCTTCTCATGATCAGCATTTATCTGGACCATGACCACCTGCTGTTTTGCCAGAGCGAGATCCTTCTCAAGGCGGGAGATGGTTTGATCCTTGGCCATGAAGATCTTCTGGAACTCCACATGCTTCTGCTCCGCCTCCTCAACATATGCATCAAACAACATTTCGACCTCAGCGAATTTCTGCAAAAAAGACAAGGTAAAGTTCAGGATCAGTGATCCTCAAGTGGGCAGGATAATCAAGCAAAGTTGGTGATCCTTACATCAGCAAAGTATTCTTGGAACTGGTGGCGAATGAGGGGCAGGCCTTCGAGATTGTCAGCTTCAGTGGCCTTCCTCTTCTTTCCCCCTTTGGAGGTGACAGGCTTTGGGACTGTGGCACTTGGGCTAGCAGTAGTTTTCTTTCTTTAGGAACGGGGAGCCACAATGCTAAGATCACTGACACTGAAGCGGGTGGCAGACCTTGAGGATTTTCCAGCACCTATCAATTCGAAATGACAGATAAGTATTCTTGTTTTATTTACATTTTAACATTTAATTAAATATAAACTCGGATACTTACTTGACATTGTGACTGAGCCTGAGGATACTTCTTGAGAGTCCTTGGTACTTGCTTGAAATGATCTTATTGCAGGATCAAGATTTCGGAAAGCAGTGATCCTCTCCTTGGTTGCAGGTGACGAAATGATATGAGAAACAGAGATAGCTGCACAAAGGAAACAAAAAGATGTTAGTGATCCTAAACAGAAACAGGGTTATCCTATGATCCTTCTATAAGGATCCCCTATCCTACCATGGGTGGCCCATTTACTGGGAAGATCCTTCCCATCTGGGATAGAATCCCTCCTGACGAAGAAAAAACGTTTCTTCCAGTTGGTGTCATTCTTGGTGGTTTTCAGGATTGGAAGAGGTTCACCGGATTTGTGTTTGAATAAAAAGCGATGTGAACCATGGCTCACAAGATTGTACAGTTTCGCGAGTTCAGACATTCCTAACTCTATATCCTCCTGCTCAATGATCCTTTCTAGGGTATACAAGACCCTCCATATCATTGGCATAGCCTGAATATAGGATATGCCGGTAAGGGAGAAGAAAGACTGGGTAAAAGCAGGGAAAGGATAGGAGTATCCTATCATAAATGGAATGACTGGAAATGCAACCCAAGTTTCAGAGATAAAGTCACTCAAGACGGTAGTGTCAAAAGGTTTAAAAACAGTGTCCGCCAAAAAGCAATGGCGAATCCTGTCTATATCTAGATCAGTGAAGCAGCAACGTTCCTTCGGAGAATCTTTGATGATCCCTTGGCTCTTTAAAGGACTGTCTTTCTGATGATCCTTAGCAGGGGATGATCGTAACTTCATTGTGATTCAGAGATTTCAAGAAAGAAAGAACAGAGCAAGAATGTGAAGAGAAAAGGAGAAAGAGAAGTACCTGCTTGATCTTCGAATGAGGATTTAAATGGTGTAACGCACGAATTTAAATGCTTCCTAACCCTTATCTCTAACTTGAATTTATAATGATGATTCTGCAGGGATGTCGCTTCAATGACATAGGATCTGCAATGGCTAGTTCGATCCTAACGGCTATATATCCGTTAGTTAGTTGCGGATAAGATCAAGAAAATATAACTCGTTAATTTACACTTTGCTCCTTATATTTTGGGGGCAATTGTTAGGGGAGGATTTTCCAATCCTAAGGATCACGGATCCTCAAATGCTGCCAGGATCATGGATCCTCAGTTCTGTTTGAATTAAGGATCCTCAGCAGGTGTTGCAGGATCAGGATTCAGGATCCTTATTGTTGTCCTTATACTAATAATTGTCTACCTTGTACGTAAGCTTGTTTCGCAGGAGCAAAGGTATGGACCAAGTCCCACCGAAATTCCTGGAGCATATTCCCTCAATATTCCGCACGTGCTTGGCTCTTATGGACGTTATGGAAATCGTGGGGAGCTTGCACTATTTGCGGATAGTTAGTTAGTTTAGTTATTTCCAATTTAAAATGCGGATAACAAGCTTGAGTAGAACACTTAGCTAATTTTGGCATACACACACTCTCATAACAGTTCTCAATCAGCTCTCAAACACTACTTGGCGATTTCATAGATTTTTTGCACATTGCACATTAGTGATCCTTGTAACAAGCTTGTTATCATCCCGAGTTGTAAACTTCTTTTGATTAATCTTAGTTGGTGATCGGTAGTTTCCATCACCTGAGGTTTTTTGTGCCAGAGATCAACTCTTGATCAAGGGCTTTTTCCTCGTATAAATCCTTGTGTCACTTGTTCATTACATTTCTGAGTTATCCTTAACATTGTTCATTAATTCAAGCATCACACCTCACAAAAAAGATTTGGTTACATTATCTTAGCCGAATTTTTGACCAAAACAACTGATCGTTCTTTTTACTTCTCTTGTGCAGCTATCTCGCTCTCTCATATTCAAGAAACACCTACAACAAAAGAAAGGATTGCTGCTTTCTGGAAGCTTGACCATGTAACTAGAACATTTCAAGCCAAGACACAGGATTCACAAGAAGTCTCCTCCGGTTCCTACACAATGTCAAGTAAGTATCCATATCTTTTAGTTAATAAATGTTTAAATAAATGTAAAGTATGAATACTTATCTGTGTTTTGTATTTGTAGGCGCAGGCTGTCACACCCTGACCACGTGAGACAACAAAACGTGGCGGAAACGTCGGGGAGTGTTGCAACAGAATTAATTGTTTCAAATCCATGGAAATTGAAGTTTTGTTTTATTAATCAAACATGAAAGTTTACATTGTTTTAAACAAGAACCAAAGAGTACATAACATAAATTAACTAGTTCTTGTCTCGTTTTAAGTCACTAAGGCACAGGTCCACCTAAGTATGTCTTGATAAGTCCTATGCATCATCTCCTGAAAACACATGTGAAAATAGGTATGTCAGCATAAAAATGCCTGTGAGATACATAGGTTTTGAGAAAATAGGATTCATGACTTATGTTTGAGAAAATGTTTAGTCATGAACCTTGTAATTTGCTTTGTCTTGTAAATCATTTGAAAAAACGATAAGATCAGATGATATGTATAAATAAGAGAATAATGTATGGTTAAATGAATAACCATGTAAGATGAGTTTGTATAAGATAAGTTGTTTGTAAATCAATGTCTTGTGAAAAGTATGTTATTTGTATAAAATGTTATATGTCTCAAACTGAAATGATTCAAATAACGCTACGATATGTAATACCATACAAACACTTATATATAGGAAGTACCAGCGGCGTATCCACCATGCTTGTATCATATTACACACGCCTCGTTACTTAATCACTTACTCAAACCAAACTACCAAAGTAAAATGTTCATGTCTAATGTAAATCATGTAATGTGTATCCAAAATGTAAGCAAGTGATGAATAACAAATGTACTAAGTATGCAACAAAAGACATACATAGCATAAAGTGTAATGTATAACAATGTACTAAGTACGCACACAATGGGCATTCATAGCATAAAATGTAATATAAAACAATGTACTAAGTACGCACACAATGGGCATACATAGCATGTAATGTAAGGCAATGTACTAAGTACGCACACAATGGGCATACATAGCATAAAATGTAAGGCAATGTACTAAATACGCACACAATGGGCATACATAGCATAAAATGTAATGAAATCATGTACTATAAATGTACTAATGAATGTAGCAGGTATATGATGTGAAAGCATGAAAGTAACAAGTAGGCACATGTGTTCCACCCCAAAACGTTTGGAAAACAGTAAAAGAGGGGTCTATGTACTCACTTGAGATTGCTCAGAAGTCCTAAGATAACCACCAAGCAATGCTAGAGATCACGGAATCAAACGGCACCTAATATAGGTAACTATGTTAATTAACCGGACCTAAATCGGAGGATCGGATAGAATGAGGGCTTGTAAACCAAATGAGTATGGGAACTCATGGAATATGGTTTAACAAAGCCTACATACTAAATCGGAACCTAACCTAAGTGCTTACGACCCATTACGACCCGTTTAGGTAGCTTATGCTACTTTAACGCGTCGTTCGCGTGAAACGCGTTCGGAACGCCTAACTAGCCCTATGATAAGTAAAATATGCCTTAACATATCTAATATTGTTACTCAATCAGTTTAGATACCAAAATTTATGTTACATATGCTTAAAATGAATTTTTGCGTAAAAAGGGCATTTTGGTAATTTACCTAAGGCATATAAACTACCTATCATACAACTACTTAAACGAAGCGACCATAAGGTATAACCTCGGAAGGTTATTCCCTATATACTATGGTCACCTAATGTGTTTGGTCGGATCCTAATGATCGACCAAACGGGTCGGGTTCGAAAGTATAAGCGATTGTTTAGATCGCTTACCTTACGACCCTATACAAGCACTAAACTAAAAGTGACGAGCTAAGCATGTTAAAACATGCTTAACTAAGTTTAGAAAATAGGTTTGGTATAAAAACAAACGGTTTTGATACCTAAGAGTAGTTTGGTTACAAAACACGCAAGAATGCGCCTTTTGGCCGAAACTACGGCTCGTCACTGAGCCTAGATAACGTGGTAATCAGTAGGTATAGTCACTAGGGACTATAACCATCGTGATTACGCTCACGTTATGAAATTCAAATGAACTTCGCATTGACCATAAACTGGTCAATGCAGAAAGTCAAACAAAGTTTGACTTTCGGACTCGAAAAGCAATAAAAGAACGAAGGAACACTTACAAAGGGTCCCCGCAAGATTTGATTCCAAGTAATCTCAGGTAGGAAGTGAGAAATCACAACCACTTAGAGAAAAACTCAGATCAAATGTGGGTTTTGCAATGAAGTGGGTTGGGTATTTATAGGAAAACCAAGACCGTTAGGATCGTTTCTTGGATAACGTGCCTTGATCTCGCCCGTACACTTGTCGGAATGTTGTGGTAACTCATTTTGCACCCACCACAAGTTATTGACAAGTGGCCTTGGCCTTTGGGGTGATTAAGGGCTGGAAACAGGCTGTTAAAAACAAGTTGCTGCATCTGACCCCTGCTTGCGCACCGCAACACTCAGAGTGTTGAGGTGCGCAAGGACCTGCAGACCAGAAGTTTAAAAAATGGCAAAACAGGCCCCTGAAGCTCCAAACTTGCTATTTAATGCATTTTTGACACGTTTAAGCCCCGTTAACCCCATTTCAAAGCTCTAAAATGAAGTTAAAGTATAGGGAACTTAAAATGTGCTCAAAAGTATCTCGGATGTCGGTTCGTTTGGCCGTACGAGTGCGTTGTTCGGTTAATTACGACGGAATGCGCATAAGCGCGAAAAACGATCCAAATGACGCGACGAATGGATTTTTCTTATGCCAAACACTAAAATAAAATGTTTTAGAGCTTACATAAATTTTTGGATGTCCGGATGTATTCAGAACGTAAGTTATGCGCGAAAATGCAAACTTGTGCACTTTTTGACGCTTTTAGTCCCTGAATGACCCAAAAGTTTATTTTAGCACACCGAACACCTCAAAGCCTATTTCTAAGCTATGTAAAGGATATTTATGGTATGTTTAACTTATGGTCATGTTCCGGAATGTCTGTTACAGTTCAAATTGGCATACTTTCGCAGTTTGTCAAGTTTAGTCCATGTAAGCGAATTAACTTGTTTTTGCCATACCAAAGCCTTTAAACTTATTTCTAAGTTATGTAAAGGTTATTTAAGGTATGTTAAGCCTATTTCACTATTCCAGAGTGTTCGTTGGATTAAACTGGTTATATTTACGCATCAGAGCGCGTATAATCCTCCAGAAAGCGATTTAAAGCTTAAAATCGAACAAGAGTTGATATGTGCAAACGATACACATATTTTTACAAATCCCAAGCATGAAATACAATATTTCATTGGTTTGGAATTTTTTTGATGGTTGAAGTGACACGGGTGTCACACTGGCAAATCCTCAAAGTCTGCTTCCAGGTTCAGTGTGAGTGATCTTGATGCATTCGCCTCCTCTAGGTCTGTCAAAAAGGAGCTGGCTACAAGCCCAAGCATCCCGAACCCTAAAGCCATGAGCACACGGGGCAAGGGTGCCAAGAAAAGAAAGACCTCTGAGCCCACTGAAGTCCTCCCTCTCATCCAACACACCAGTTCGAGGAGTATGTATCCGAGGTAAGGATCCTATATCCTTAGGTCTGAACTTTACTTTCTGAGGATAACGGATCCTGACTATATGCTTCTTTTATGCATAAATTCACCGAGATCCATATGCTCCTTGATCACAATCTGGTAGAGGCTGAGCAGAAGAACCTGGACGTCCAGCAGATGTTCCTGGCCAAAGATAAGAAAATCTCCTCCCTAGAGAAGGATCTCAACCTGGTGCAGAAGGAACTAGTCCTGACCCAAATCACAACTCAGCAAGAGAAGGCTGAAGTTATGGATGGAGCTAAGCTTTCTACTACTATTGCCATGCTAAAGATCAAGCTGCAAAAGGCCAAGGAGGCTGAGGGTCCTGCTTTTGATAGGTCTGCCTGGGACCAAGATGCTTGGAGGCAGAAGCTGGCTGAGCTGGACGATGAGGATGAGGCTGAAGAGGCAGCAGCTGATGGAGCTGGGAGCAGCGGAGTGAAGGATCCTGCGGAGGAGGCAGCTGGTAAAGGTGGTGAAGAAGCAGCGAAGGTTTAAGCTGCAACAATGGGTGATGATGGATTTATCTAGACGCGGCCGGAGCTCATTTTTTATGGTTTTATGGTTTTTTGGTTGTGATGTTTTTAACAATGCTGGTCTGTAACTGAACATTAGTATTTAGGTTTAAGGATCACGGATCCTTGGGATAAAAGGGGGGTAGCAAAGGTGGATGGGTCCTTCTGTTTGTGGAGGATGAAGCCTTTAATGCCCCTCATCTTTTAATTTCCTGCATAACTCAGAACTTTTTAGTATGGACACCCTTTACCTACCCCAGCGAACGGGCCACGTATTGCTGGTAGATGCTCGGGGTAGGTAATTTTGACAACCTTTGAAGGGTTTAATTATGATAAATAAATAAAGCTTTAACCTTTTGACTATCTCGTGTTGTTCACTTTGTCTCTATTTACCTTTCAATTGTTATTGTACAATTCTCTGGATTTACAAGTTATTAGTGAAGGTGTAAAAATTAGTTTATATCAAAAGGTTAGGATATGATCAAGGATCAAATATCCTTTAATCGAAAAGTTTTAAAAAAGCAAGTTAATTTTAGGATCATACATCATGTTGTCAAAGAATAAGGGTAACGTCGATAAACCAATAATAAATATAATGTAAATAAGGATCATACCAGAGAATCCAAGTTAGGATCCTATATCCTTAATGAATACAATTGGAACAATCATAAGACAAACCATTGTGGAAAGTTAGGATCCAGGACCCTTAACTGTTTAACTTTAGAATCCTGAAATGAGAAATAACTTGGGACTAAGCCAACCTGTACAAGAAAGAATTAGTGTCTGGGGACAAGCCCAATAAACTGGTGACAAGCCCAAAAAACTGGGGACAAGCCCAAAAAACTGGGGACGAGCCCAAAAACTGGGGACAAGCCCAAAGGATCTTGTGTAAACTGGAGTATGGCCCTTACTGGCGACTATCTAAACTTAGTGACATGAAGATGCCAAAACCTTAGCTAACGTGAAAACGTCAGAAACCTTAGGAACGGATGTATGGTACATCTACCATTATACTTAGGATCCTGAATAAAGCTAGTACAATGAAATTATCAGCCCCTAAAGCGGGTACTGGTCCCATTGCCTTTAACTGCACCAGGATAATCGTGCGCTACTGGCAAAGGTGTAAGAACCTGATTCGTAGAAGGTAGTGGATACCTTGAACTGGGGACAAGCCCAAAGACTGGGGATAAACCCATAAAACTGGGGACAAGCCCATAAAACTTAGGATAATTCTATGGATACTTGATCCTCTGTCAAGGATGCATGAACTTCTGCAAAACTTAGAATTTTAGTGAAAACGGATAAAGGGTACTGGATCCGTCTCCTTGTAATCAAATAAATTAAAGGATTAGGTAGATTAGAATAAAATCATTACCAAAATGAGGATCATATATCCTCTAAGCTCTTGGTAGCAAATCACCTTCCATTGTTAATAACCGATAAGCCCCCTTTCCTGCCTCAGCTTCATTAAGATAGGGGCCTTCCCACTTTGGTGCTAACTTGCTATCAGCTGGATTTGTGGTATTTTGTAATGCTTTCCTCAATACCATGTCACCAAATTGAAACTTTCTGATCCTGACATTCTTGTTATAAGCTCTAGCCATCCTCTGTTGATAGCTAGCTAATCTTATCCTTTCCAAATCCCTGAGTTCTTCTATGGTATCCAAGTATTGAACCAAGTTTTCAGCATTTCCTTCAGGATCACGGATGCTTGTTCTTGCAGTAGGGACTACTATCTCTGTAGGGATCACTGATTCAGCTCCAAACACTAAAGAAAATGGAGTTTGGCCAGTAGCATTCTTGGGAGTTGTTCTATCAGCCCATAGTACATATGGTAGCTCTTCTGCCCATTTTCCCTTTTTAGATCCAAGCTTCTTCTTCAAGTTGTTGATGATGATCTTGTTGGAAGATTCTGCCTGACCATTAGCTTGTGGGTGGACTGGTGTTGATGTTATCATCTTAATCACCCAAATGTCACAAAAGTTAGTAGTTCTACTCCAAATAAATTGGGATCCATTATCACAAACAATTTCAGAAGGAATACCAAATCTGGTAATATTATTTCTTTTAATAAAGGATATCACTTCTTTTTCTCTGACTTGTGCAAATGCTTCAGCTTCTATCCATTTGGAAAAGTAATCAGTCATGGCAAGCATAAACACTTTTCCTCCTGGTGCTTTTGGAAGTTTACCAACTATATCCATTCCCCATCTTATGAATGGCCAAGAAGAGGATATAGGATGCAGGAGCTCTAGTGGTTGATGAAGGATATTGCTATGTCTTTGACAAGCATCACATTTCTTGGCATAATCCACATCATCCTTCTTTATAGTAGGCCAATAGTATCCTGTCCTAAGGATCCTTGAAAACAATACTCTGCCCCCAGTGTGGTTTCCACAATCTCCTTTATGAAAATCCTTAAGAACTTCTTAGATTTCAGGATCCTCGATGCACCTTAGATATGGACCTGCAAGAGATCGTTTATATAATATGTTATTTAATATTGTAAAGTGAGATACCTTCACTTTGAAAGCTCTAGGATTTTCCCCTATAGGAATCTCTCCATGTTGTATATATCTCATGTTTGGAAGGATCCAGGATCCTGAATTTGACTGTGCATCATCACTAGGTATGATTGCAGAATCCTCCACTATTTCCATAATTGTGTGATCCTCAATAGCAGGAGCCAAAATGTGGATAATGGGAATTTTAATATCCTCTGGGTTCTTCAATGATGATCCAAGGTTGGCTAAAGCATCAGCTTCTGCATTTTCTTCTCTGGGTACCTGTGTCAAACTGAAAGAAGCAAAAGAGTCTGCCAATTTCTTGACTATCTCAAGATATTTGATTAGTCTTTCACCTTTAACAGCATAAGAACCATTAAAGTGGTTAGTGATTAATAAAGAATCTACATGTACCTCAAGATACCTGATCCTCATATGCTTGGCAATTTGCAAACCAGCTATTAAGGCTTCATATTCAGCCTCATTGTTAGTAGTTTGAAACTCACAAGCAATTGAGTGGGGTATTGTGTCCCCCTGTGGCGATTTTAGTAGTATGCCTAGTCCAGTTCCTTTGACATTAGAGGCTCCATATGTGAAGAGTATTCAAGGATCCTTAGTCTCTTCAAGCTGTTGAACTTCCAATTCAGCTTCCCTTTGTAGATCACTACTGAAATCAGCCACAAAGTCAGCCAAGGCATGAGATTTAATGGCAGTTTTTGGTTCATATCTGATATCGTAAGCACTAAGCTTGACTTCCCATTTTACCATCCTTCCTGACATTTCAGGTTTCCTGAGAACATTCTTAATTGGAAAGTTAGTTTTAACAATAATAGCATGTGTTTCAAAATAATGGCAAAGTTTAGTAGATGCCATAATTAAAGCAAGGATAAGTTTTTCTAAATGAGAATACCTGGATTCAGGATCAAGCAAACTTTTACTTACGTAATATATAGGATGTTGTGTACCTTCATGATCCTTAACAAGGACTGCACTTACTGCCTTAGAAGAGACTGCCAAATACAAGGATAATATATCCCCTTTTCTGGTTTCATTAATGCTGGGGCTGAGGAAAGGTAATCCTTGAGGGCCTTGAGAGCATTTTCATGCTTTTCAGTCCACTCAAATTTCTTGTTCTTTCTCAGAATGTCATAGAATTCCTTGCATTTCTCTGATGACTTTGAGATGAACCTGTTCAAGGCTGCGATCCTTCCTGTCAATCTTTGCACATCCTTGGCATTGGCAGGAGACTTGATATTCACAATTGCCTTGATTTGTTCTGGACTTCCCTCTATCCCTCTTTTTGTCGCCATGTACCCTAGAAACTTGCCAGCTTTCACAGCAAAGTGGCACTTGGAAGGATTCAATTTCATATTGTATCTATCAAGGATATCAAATGCTTCCTCCAAATCTCTAAGGTGATCCTCAGCTCTCTTGGACTAAACCACCATGTCATCTATATAGACTTCCATTGTGTGTCCTATTTGTTCTTTAAAAATCATATTAACTAGCCTTTGGTAGGTAGCACCTGCATTTCTTAGTCCAAAGGGCATAGCAATATAACAATAGATACTAGTAGGGGTCATAAAGGTTGTATCCTCTTGATCAGATGGTTCCATCTGAATTTGTTGGAATCCAGATGAAGCATCCATGAAAGTTAACAACTCATGACTCGCAGTTGCATCCACCAGGGAGTCAACATGGGGTAATGGGAAAGGATCCTTGGGACATGCCTTGTTTAAATCTGTGAAATCGACACATACCCTTAGTTTTGGTCAAAAATCACACAAGGATAATACAACCAAATCCGATTTTGTGAGGTGTGATGCTTGAATAAATTGACAAATATATGAACAATATATGAATGAAATGAATGTTGGACACAAGGATTTATACGAGGAAAAAGCCCTTGATCAATGTATGATCTCCGGTACAAAAAACCTCGGGTGATGGAAACTACTGATCACCAACTATATTAGATAAATGATATTACAACTCGGGATGATAACAAACTTGTTACAAGGATCACTAGTGTGCAAAAAGTGTGAAATTGCCAACAAGTTGCAGAGAGTTCTCGAGTAGTGTGTGTTTGCTAATTGTTCTATCTAATCAAGCTTGTTATCCCCTTATAAAAATGGAAATAATCTAGCTAACTAATAATCCGCAAATCATGCTAGCTTCCCACGACTTCCATAACGGTCATACAAGCCGTGCACGTGCAGAATAATGGAGCATATTCCCCTGGAATCTCGGCAAGACCAAGTCCCACTCGTACATTCCTGCAAAACAAATTCAAACATAATGGAAACAATTGTTAGTATAAGGATCATGATGAGGATCCTGGATCCTTAGTCCTGCAACTTCTTCTGAGGATCCTTAATTCAAAACTGAACTGAGGATCCGTGATCCTGGCTGCACTTGAGGATCCGTGATCCTTAGGTTTAGAAAATCCATCCCTAACAATTGCCCCCAAAATATGAGGAATAAAATATAACTTGATGAGTCATATTTTCTGCCTTATCTCCAATGAACTAATTATCGTAAATATAGCCGTTATATCCGAACTAGCCGTTGCAAACCTGACGTCAGCGACATGACTACCTGCAAATTCATCATTATAAATTCAGAGTTAGAGATAAGGATCAAGAGGCATTTAAATTCGGGCATTCCACCCCTTTAAATCCTCATCCGGAGATCAAACAGGTATTCTGTCTTTCCTTCTCTCTAAATCCTTCTATTCCGATCCTCTTTTCTTGAGCATCCATGGCGAAAATGGTTCTCCGATCTTCACCTGCTAAGGATCCTAAAAAGGACAGTCCTTTGAAAAGCCAAGGCGTTACCAAAAACCCTAGCTGGAACTCTGCCGTTTTACCGATCCTGAAATTGATCGGATTCGTCATTGCTTTTCGGCTGAAGCTGTCTTTAGATCCTTCGACTCTTCAATGAAGAGTGATTGTATTTCTGACACTTGGGTTTTCGGCTAGCTAATCTTATCCTTGCTAAATCCCTGAGTTCTTCTATGGTATCCAAGTATTGAACCAAGTTTTCAGCATTTCCTTCAGGATCACGGATGCTTGTTCTTGCAGTAGGGACTACCATCTCTGTAGGTGTTAGGGGAGGATTTTCTAACAATTAGTGATCCTTATTCGTTATCCTAATTAATGATCCTTACTTCTGTGACAGATAGTGATCCTCAGAAGAGCTTCAGGATCAGGATCATGGATCACTTTCAGGATCCTCGTACTGACGATTGTTTACTTATTATTTTGCAGGAAGTTCAACTCGGACTTAGTCTTGGCGACATTCCTGGAGAATATTCCCAAACTATCCCGCACGTGCTTGACCAAAAATGGACGTTGTGGAGAACGTGGAAGCTTGGCACAAAAGTCGGATAGTTAGTTAGTGTAGTTAACTTCTATTTTAAAAAGGGGTAACGAGCTAGTAGAAAAACACTTAGTCATTTCTCAGTTACACACTCTCATATACTCGCACACTTGAAGCTTTCGACGAACATACGTTCATTTTCACTCACTTTTACACATTTCACGATAGTGATCCTTGTACTAGCTCGTTACTATCCGAAGTTGTAAACATTTATTCATTAATTGGAGCTTGGTGATCGGTAGTTTCCATCACCCGGGGTTTTTTATGCCGGAGATCAACTCTTGATCAAGGGCTTTTTCCCCGTATAAATCCTCGTGTCATTTGTGCAAATTACATTGAAGTGATCCTTGTTATTGATATACACAATTAGCATCATACCCCGTAACAAAGAGTTTGGTTGCAATATCCTCAACAGATTTTTTGACCAAAACAGTTTGGCGCCCACCGTGGGGCAATTGGTGCTTCGTCCTTAGAAAATTTCGCATTTCTGTGCTTGTTTCAGTTCACTACGACCGAGCAAATGGCTTCCTCAGCGAAGAATGCTTCAAATTTGATGCCCTCATTCACTTCTTCTCAAGGCGTTCCCCCTTTGCCTCCACCACCTTCTGGATCCCAGAAGAATGCTGAGAATGCTGCGAAGAAACCAACTCCCATTTTCTCAAAACCTCCAACTTCTTCTGCTTCTTACACTCCCACTACTAGTGACATGTTTACTTTGATTTTGCAGATGAAGGATCAGATATGGCAACAGGATAAGACCAATGAGAGGATTCTCAAAGAAATTGGAGATCTCAAGAAACAAAAGACAACGGCAGAGGATCATTCCCCACTGGTGCCGAAATCCTTGAATTTTGATACTCCGGTGATTACTTCTCAGTCATCAATGGTTCTAGACGTTCAATATGTGGGTGGACCGAAAGGAGTGCACTACGAAACAACAACGGTGACCCAGGCATCAGGTTCATATTTCCAGCCAGCGGGATCCTATCCTCAGCATATGGGATCCCTCACGAATTCAGGAGGATATTCAGGAATGCAGCAGATTCAACGATCCTCCTTTGTTCCAGGATCATCCCAGGTTCAAGGATCCTCCTTTGTTCCAGGATCATCCCAGGTTCAAGGATCCTCCTTTGTTCCAGGATCATCCCAGGTTCAAGGTCCCTCCTTTGTTCCAGGATCATCCCAGGTTCAAGGATCCTCCTATGCTCCAGGACCATCCCAGGTTTAAGGATCCTCCTTCGTTCCAGGATCGTCCCAGTTTCAGGGATCCTTCCAGATGCCAGGATCCTTGAGGAGTTTGCAGACAGGAAGTTCAGATGTCCATCAGGGAGATTTTATTCCAATGCAGACCAATGCTTCTACTGGTCCCTCGATCATTCTAGAGCCTCAACAATATGGATTAACATCCAATCTTCCTAATCTGAATCCAATGGGAGATAACACTTTTAACAACTCTTATACTACTAACCATGGTCTTATGCAGGATCCAGGTATCAATCATGCCATGGCCAGAGAATTGCAAAAGCTAAAGGATATGATATCAAGTGTTCCAGGAGTGGTCAAACCTATCCCAGAGATTGCAGATGGGAGCCACAAGATATCTCGTTTTGCACCACCAATCTGTGATGCTGAGATACCCAAGAGGTTCCATGTGCCAACAATGAAACTGTATGATGGTTCAACAGATCCTGAAGAACACATAGCACAATACAGGGAGAGGATGGAAATCAATCCAATTCCAGAAAGGTTAAAGGAAGCATGCCTGTGCAAGGGATTCGGATCCACTCTTACTGGATCGGCTCTCAAATGGCTGCTAAGTCTTCCTCCCTATTCTATTACCTCATTTGCTAACCTAGTTAACTTGTTTAATAATCAGTTTTCTTGTAGTAGAAAATTTGAACGATTAACTAGTGATCTATATAGGATAACCCAGGGTCATAATGAATCATTAAGGGATTACATTACCAAATTCAGTAAAGAATCCTTAGACATTCCCAACTTAGATATAGCTACGGCTGTTGAGGCCTTCAAAATGGGATTGCTTAGGGATTCGTCGTTTTATGATGATCTTGTTATGACACCATGCAGGAACTTAGATGAGGTAAGAACACGAGCACTTAGGTTCATTCGGCTAGAGGACGACAAGAGGATCCAGGAGAGGTTAGCAGGATCCTCAAAGCAGGATAAGCAAGGATCCTCATTCAGGAACAACAAGTTCAGATCCTACAACAGATCTGATAACCAGAACGTGCATTCTGTTGATCAAGAGGAGGATGACGAGGATTATCCTCCGATCTCTGAATATTGTTTTTGTGTTGATAACAACGAACTAATCCTTGCGATGCAGAACCTAGGTGATAAAGCTAGATGACCGAGAAAAAATGATAGGCCAGCTGCAACTAAGGATAAATCAAAGTGGTGTGCATACCATGAAGATTTTGGGCATCTCACAGAAGAATGCATTGCACTGAGAAAGGAAATTGGATACTTGTTGAGCAAGGGGCATCTAAAAGAATTGTTGGGAAGAAAAAAGTCAAGGACTCAGTGTAACACCTGTGCCTTCACGGCCATCAAACAAATACCAAACCAATGAAATATTATATTTCATACTTGGGATTTGTAAAAATATGTGTATCATTTGCACATATCAATTCTTGTTCAATTTCAATCTCTAAATCGCTTTCTGGAAGGTTATACGCGCACCGATGCGTAAATATAACCAGTTTAATGCAACAAACACTCCAGAATAGTGACATAGGCTTAACATACATTAAATAACCTTTACATAACTTAGAAATAAGTTTTGAAGGCTTTGGTATGGCAAAATCAAGTTAAATCGCTTACAGGGACTAAAGTTGACAAACTGCGAAAGTATGCCAATTTGAACTGTAACAGACATTCCGGAACATGACCATAAGTTAAACATACCATAAATATCCTTTACATAGCTTAGAAATAGGCTTTGAGGGGTTCGGTGTGCTAAAATAAACTTTTGGGTCATTCAGGGACTAAAAGTGTCAAAAAGTGCTCAAGTTTGCATTTTCGCGCATAACTTACGTTCTGAATACATCCGGACATCCAAAAATTTATGTAAGCATGACTACATTATATTTTAGTGTTCGCCATAAGAAAAATCCATTCGTCGCGTCATTTGGATCGTTTTTCGCGCTTATGCGCATTCCGTCGTAATTAAGCGAACATCGCGATCGTACGGCCAAACGAACCGACATCCTAGATATTTTTGAGCATGTTTTGAGTTCCCTATACTTTAACTTCATTTTAGAGCCTTGAAATGAGGTTAACGGGGTTCAAACGCATCGAAAATCGCTTAAACGGGCTGCAGGGACCATTTCTGCCATTTTTGAAAGTTTGCTGAAACAAGGAGGCAGTGGCGTAGCGCCAC
Source organism: Helianthus tuberosus (assembly GCA_030545235.1). NCBI lineage: Eukaryota > Viridiplantae > Streptophyta > Magnoliopsida > Asterales > Asteraceae > Helianthus > Helianthus tuberosus. The sequence continues at coordinate 103,979,104 of CM060415.1, read as the reverse complement.
TGCATATAGCCTTACCAGTCGCGCTACGCGACTGCCTATTCTGGATCAGATTCAATGTTTTAACAAGCGGGTCCCAGCTGTTCGATTCTCAACCACACATTCTCAATCGTCTAGTCAGCGGATAAGAACCTAATTTCAGCCACCATAAGGTTCCGACAAGTGTACGCCTTGGATCATGGCACGTTTTACAACAAACGATCTTAACGGTTACCCGAAAACTATATATACCCCATGCCCCCCATTGCATAACTTACAAGAATTCTGATTTTAGAAACTCTAAGTTGAAACCATTGTTTCATACCTGAGATTCTTGGATCGGGATTAGCATTCGGGGACCCTGGGTAAGTATTCTTTCGTTCTTTTCCTTATTTTACTGCTTTTCGAGTCAGAAAGTCAAACTTTGTTTGACTTTCAGCGTTGGCCAGTAATGGTCAATGCGAAGTTCGTTTGAACTTCGCAACGTGAGTGTAATCACGTTGGTCATAGTCCCTTGGGACTATGCCCACTGATTACCACGTTGTCTAGGGTCGTAGGGTAGGCGATCTGATAAATCGCCTATACCTTCGAGCCCGACCCAGTTTGGTCAATCATTAGGATCCGACCAAATACATTAGGTGACCCTAGTATAGGGCATAACCTTCCGAGGTTATACCCTATGGTCACATCGTTTAAGTAGTTGTATGATAGGTAGTTTATATGCCTTAGGTAAATTACCAGAATACCCTTTTCATGTAAAATTGGTAATTAAGCATATGTAACCTAAACTTTTGTCACATAACTGATTATGTAACATGTTTAGGCATATAACACTTGTCATAGGACTAGTTAGACGGTCCGAACGCGTTTCACGCGCACGACGCTTTAAAGTAGCATAAGCTACCTTAATGGGTCGCGATGGGTCGATAATACTTAGGTTAAGTTTCATTTAGTATGTAGGCTTTGTTAAACCATATCATATGAGTTCCTACACTCATTTGGTTTACAGACCCTCCTGCTACCCAGTCTTCCGATTTAGGTCCGGGTTATTTATGTAGTTACCTATATTAGGTACCGTTTGATTTCCGGGACTCCTCTAGCTTACTTGGTAGTTGTTCAAGACTCCTAAGCACTCTCAGGCGAGTACATTATTCCCCTCTTTTACTGTTTTCAACTGTTTTGGGGTGACTCATATGTGCTAAATGTTTTATCAATGGTTTCAAGAACAATTACAATGTGGTTTCAAGAACAATAACAATTATTTCAAGAACGCTGACAATGATTTCAAGAACGAATACAATGATTTCAAAAACTAATAACAAATTTCAAAAAGTGAACAAACTTGTTGGTTGTAGTTTACATGACCGATGACATTCATTAGCAATGATCAAGCCGACCAGTATTAGGTTATGGTACCATAGGATCTGACAAATCCCGTTATTTACTGCACCCATTGTTATGTGTGGGGGTTGTGGGTAGCGACTGAATCTGTAATTATTAACTTATCCTTTGGTAAGGGTTTGTTAAGAACGAGAGCGAGAGCGAGTTGGAACGAGGAACGCGTCAAGAAGGTTTGAATGTTATTAGAGAATCGACCATAAAGTAGTTTCACAATTAAAATATTAACTTACCCTTTGGTAAGGGTTTGTTAAGAACCAGAACAAGTTTTAACATTTGGGTAAACATTTGTACATGATTGACATTTGATCATGTATTTTCCACAAAACATAACTTTGATTTAAACCAAGTTTTACTTCAATACTTTGTTTTTGTGCATATGGTTTAGTTGAGACATTTCACTTGCCATACATGGATATTTGACATAGACATTTGACATGGATATTTGACATAGACATTTGACATGGATATTTGACATAGACATTTGACAATTGATTTAAACATAGACATTTTTACATTGTTTGGTTTGGTTTGATTAAGTGATTAAGTAACGATGTGTGTGTAATATGATACAAGCATGGTGGATACGCCGCTGGTACTTCCTATATATAAGTGTTTGTATGGTATTACATATTGTAGCGTTATTTGAATCATTTCAGTTTGAGACATAGAACATTTTATACAAGTAACATACTTTTCACAAGACATTTATTTACAAACAACTTATCTTATACAAACTCATTTTTACATGGTTATTCATTTAATCATGCATTATTCTCTTATTATACATATCACCTGAACTTATTATTTTTCAAATGATTTACAAAGACAAAGCAAATTACAAGGTTCATGACTAAACATTTTCTTAAACAGAAGTCATGAATCTTATTTTCACAAAACCTATGTACTCGCCAGCATTTCTTTGCTGACCTCGTTTTCACATATGTTTCAGGTATTGTTGAATGATATCGATTGATAAGATGCATGCTCACATAGGACTGGACAAGGCCTTAGTGACTCAATAACAACGATAGATTATGTTTAAATTGTGTATTTAGATTTCCAAACGATGTAATTATTCAATGTTTAAATAAAACGAAACACTTTTGGTATCCATGGTTATGAAACATTAATTCTGTTGCAACACGCCCCGATGTTTCCGCCGCGATTTGTTGTTTTACGCGGTCGGGGTGTGACAGAAAAGATGGTATCAGAGCCAATGGTTATAGGGAATTAGGTTATTAGTAATGCTTTGACCTAGTCTATAACCTTCTTAGGACCCTAACGCGAGTTTACTTGCGTTTAGTCATAAAACAATACCGTCACCTATCCTTAGGCGACGACCACAACAAGAACATAAATTTCAATACCGCTTTGAAAACTAATCATCTGTTCTAGGATGATTGATTACTAGGTTTTGAACTCGCTATTATATGGTTTTGAACCTCTTTGAGTTTTCAAAACTTCGTCAAGGTTTTGGGTTTTAAATAATGTGAACACGTGCAAACTGGAAGGGTGAATGCCTGTATTCTGGGTTTTCTGTCTAGGCAAGCACTTCGTATACATCTCATCAGACGCGAGACCAGTTGTGCTTACCTGGGAATTCTTGGGATGAGTGTTCACTTATAGGCGAGCATGTCTTCGCGATACATTATTTTTGACCCATTTACTTTGATTTGTCACCATCTCATTTGTTTGCCTTAGGTAACAAACAAATGATCACAACTTTCATTCGTTACCATTGATTATCCAATAAACTTTCACCTGCTTCTCCCTATGCCTTTCTTTTTCTTCAAGAATGTCTCTTCATCACGATGACGCCCAGATATCTGAGCAAGCAGCCAAATTCGCTCAGCGAATAGGCGAAGTAGTCCTGAAGACTGTTGAATTAGCTACTGCCATGTATCATCTCCAGGATGAAGCCACTCAAGAGTCACCAAGACAGGCAGGACCTAGTCAGGCGACAACACCATCAGCCAATAAACCAATCGAGGAATCAAAGACCATGGATGAACGATCCCCTAAGAAGTCAAAGAAGCGAAAGGCTTCTCAGAACTTCGCCATGGTCGCTCACAATGGTAAAGCAGTCCCCAACCAACCAGCTCAACCCCCTGCCAGGTGTGTATGGCTTTTCCTATGATACCTACATCAAGGAACTATGTACCTTACAAACTACTCTTGTGATTTCTCTCTTTCAAATGATTGCTCATGATTCCCTCGAAAATTTTAAGTACTTGTTTCACTCTAAGAAACAAAGTACAGTAAATTAAGTGACATTATGAGTAATCGTGCTTTTCGCACATCTGTGCCTTTAAATCCTTGGTTAGATAACTAAGGGTATTTTTCAAATCTCATACCCATTACGTTTTGATTTTTCAACATACACAGTACAAGTATTTCAAAACAATCTTCATGATTTCAAAACATTTCATATAGTTTGAAAACAATTTTTCTAGATGCATTGTCTATGTTATTTCAAAAACATTGGCCATGTTATCAAAACCAACCTTTCTAATTTCAAAATATTTCATATAGTCTGAAGACAATATTAACACAATACATTTTCTGATCAAGTGCATGATTTCAAAAAGCATCATTCATGTCTTTCAAAAAAAAAAAAAAAAAACCTTATACATAATTTCAAAATTCATCTCGCATGATTTTAAAACATTTTTGTAAATATATCTACCTAATACACCTACTTTATGATTTCAAAAAGTATTATATATAAGGTTTCAAAAACGTTAAACACATTTTTCTTAAAAGAACCCCATGCATAGTTTTCAAAAATATTTTCCTCATACATTGACTTAACCTTCAAAATTCTGCTTCATATGTCGCCTTGACATATCAAGCATCTCAACTTCATAAGCATTTTACATCATGTTTTGACCTAAGCACATCCAGTGCAAGGTTTCAAAACATCTTCAACTTCTAAAATTCATATGGGATCTTTTTATCTTTACAATTAGATCCTTGTGGATGATTATCGTTCAAATCAGAGTCCTTAATTGGATTCCTTATGTACCTTAATTCGAACACATCGGTTCCTAGTAATCGAAATCGAATTTTCTTTTTGAATCTTTCTATCTTTATAGTTGGATTCTTGATAACGTTTAAAGTACCAAATGAAATCCACGGAATGGATTCCAAGTGTGCTTTAAATGCATGTACGCAATTTACAAGACAAATTAACGAACAATTTTGTGGTTATGTGACTATGTGTTTATTCATCTTATGTTTTCTTTTATGCATTTTTGTGTTTTTAATACTCTGGATATTCGTTATCCAAATCCTCGCAGAATCTTTCATATCTTCATATGAGGGATTCGTAGCAGGATATTCAAAAGGTACTACCTTCAATCCTTAATGGGCTTCTATGTAATAGTTAAGACCCTTGGATTATATAAGTACCGCTCCATGATTCATAAGAGACCCTCTTAGTAGTCTAGTCAAAAAGATTGATTCACAATTTGGTTAAAGAACGACATCTAGTGATGTAGCTGGACAGACTCCTTGATAGTCTATTTAGATCATTTATTGATTTAATTAAAAGGACTCTATGGCGGTCTAGTCACACTCATCATAGGATTGTTCATTTGGTTTTCCCCTGCACATTATAAAATGGACTGAGTGAACTATGCAAGGAATTGTCTAATTATGGACGCGTACATAATTATGAAATTTAGTGCACAGAAACCCAGTAAGATTTATTATGTGTAAGAACCGATAGTGACAACAATAACGAAATGAGAACGATGTAATGGAGGTACGGTGGACGCACCAATGACGCTTTATATACTTGTATATAAGTATCCCTCTTACATTGCAATCATGATGTTATTAAAGTTACTAGAAGTTCAGAACCCTAACCAATGTTGTTCGATCTTTTCAACTTCATGTTTTCAAGCTCTCACAAGTTTCCTCTAAATAAATTTCGGGACGAAATTTCCTAAAGTAGGGGAGACTGTAACACCTGTGCCTTCACGGCCATCAAACAAATACCAAACCAATGAAATATTATATTTCATACTTGGGATTTGTAAAAATATGTGTATCATTTGCACATATCAATTCTTGTTCAATTTCAAACTCTAAATCGCTTTCTGGAAGGTTATACGCGCACCGATGCGTAAATATAACCAGTTTAATGCAACAAACACTCCGGAATAGTGACATAGGCTTAACATACCTTAAATAACCTTTACATAACTTAGAAATAAGTTTTGAAGGCTTTGGTATGGCAAAATCAAGTTAAATCGCTTACAGGGACTAAAGTTGACAAACTGCGAAAGTATGCCAATTTGAACTGTAACAGACATTCCGGAACATGACCATAAGTTAAACATACCATAAACATCCTTTACATAGCTTAGAAATAGGCTTTGAGGGGTTCGGTGTGCTAAAATAAACTTTTGGGTCATTCAGGGACTAAAAGTGTCAAAAAGTGCACAAGTTTGCATTTTCGCGCATAACTTACGTTCTGAATACATCCGGACATCCAAAAATTTATGTAAGCATGACTACATTATATTTTAGTGTTCGCCATAAGAAAAATCCATTCGTCGCGTCATTTGGATCGTTTTTCGCGCTTATGCGCATTCCGTCGTAATTAAGCGAACATCGCGATCGTACGGCCAAACGAACCGACATCCTAGATATTTTTGAGCATGTTTTGAGTTCCCTATACTTTAAATTCATTTTAGAGCCTTGAAATGAGGTTAACGGGGTTCAAACGCATCGAAAATCGCTTAAACGGGCTGCAGGGACCATTTCTGCCATTTTTGAAAGTTTGCTGAAACAAGGAGGCAGTGGCGTAGCGCCACTGCATATAGCCTTACCAGTCGCGCTACGCGACTGCCTATTCTGGATCAGATTCAATGTTTTAACAAGCGGGTCCCAGCTGTTCGATTCTCAACCACACATTCTCAATCGTCTAGTCAGCGGATAAGAACCTAATTTCAGCCACCATAAGGTTCCGACAAGTGTACGCCTTGGATCATGGCACGTTTTACAACAAACGATCTTAACGGTTACCCGAAAACTATATATACCCCATGCCCCCCATTGCATAACTTACAAGAATTCTGATTTTAGAAACTCTAAGTTGAAACCATTGTTTCATACCTGAGATTCTTGGATCGGGATTAGCATTCGGGGACCCTGGGTAAGTATTCTTTCGTTCTTTTCCTTATTTTACTGCTTTTCGAGTCAGAAAGTCAAACTTTGTTTGACTTTCAGCGTTGGCCAGTAATGGTCAATGCGAAGTTCGTTTGAACTTCGCAACGTGAGTGTAATCACGTTGGTCATAGTCCCTTGGGACTATGCCCACTGATTACCACGTTGTCTAGGGTCGTAGGGTAGGCGATCTGATAAATCGCCTATACCTTCGAGCCCGACCCAGTTTGGTCAATCATTAGGATCCGACCAAATACATTAGGTGACCCTAGTATAGGGCATAACCTTCCGAGGTTATACCCTATGGTCACATCGTTTAAGTAGTTGTATGATAGGTAGTTTATATGCCTTAGGTAAATTACCAGAATACCCTTTTCATGTAAAATTGGTAATTAAGCATATGTAACCTAAACTTTTGTCACATAACTGATTATGTAACATGTTTAGGCATATAACACTTGTCATAGGACTAGTTAGACGGTCCGAACGCGTTTCACGCGCACGACGCTTTAAAGTAGCATAAGCTACCTTAATGGGTCGCGATGGGTCGATAATACTTAGGTTAAGTTTCATTTAGTATGTAGGCTTTGTTAAACCATATCATATGAGTTCCTACACTCATTTGGTTTACAGACCCTCCTGCTACCCAGTCTTCCGATTTAGGTCCGGGTTATTTATGTAGTTACCTATATTAGGTACCGTTTGATTTCCGGGACTCCTCTAGCTTACTTGGTAGTTGTTCAAGACTCCTAAGCACTCTCAGGCGAGTACATTATTCCCCTCTTTTACTGTTTTCAACTGTTTTGGGGTGACTCATATGTGCTAAATGTTTTATCAATGGTTTCAAGAACAATTACAATGTGGTTTCAAGAACAATAACAATTATTTCAAGAACGCTGACAATGATTTCAAGAACGAATACAATGATTTCAAAAACTAATAACAAATTTCAAAAAGTGAACAAACTTGTTGGTTGTAGTTTACATGACCGATGACATTCATTAGCAATGATCAAGCCGACCAGTATTAGGTTATGGTACCATAGGATCTGACAAATCCCGTTATTTACTGCACCCATTGTTATGTGTGGGGGTTGTGGGTAGCGACTGAATCTGTAATTATTAACTTATCCTTTGGTAAGGGTTTGTTAAGAACGAGAGCGAGAGCGAGTTGGAACGAGGAACGCGTCAAGAAGGTTTGAATGTTATTAGAGAATCGACCATAAAGTAGTTTCACAATTAAAATATTAACTTACCCTTTGGTAAGGGTTTGTTAAGAACCAGAACAAGTTTTAACATTTGGGTAAACATTTGTACATGATTGACATTTGATCATGTATTTTCCACAAAACATAACTTTGATTTAAACCAAGTTTTACTTCAATACTTTGTTTTTGTGCATATGGTTTAGTTGAGACATTTCACTTGCCATACATGGATATTTGACATAGACATTTGACATGGATATTTGACATAGACATTTGACATGGATATTTGACATAGACATTTGACAATTGATTTAAACATAGACATTTTTACATTGTTTGGTTTGGTTTGATTAAGTGATTAAGTAACGATGTGTGTGTAATATGATACAAGCATGGTGGATACGCCGCTGGTACTTCCTATATATAAGTGTTTGTATGGTATTACATATTGTAGCGTTATTTGAATCATTTCAGTTTGAGACATAGAACATTTTATACAAGTAACATACTTTTCACAAGACATTTATTTACAAACAACTTATCTTATACAAACTCATTTTTACATGGTTATTCATTTAATCATGCATTATTCTCTTATTATACATATCACCTGAACTTATTATTTTTCAAATGATTTACAAAGACAAAGCAAATTACAAGGTTCATGACTAAACATTTTCTTAAACAGAAGTCATGAATCTTATTTTCACAAAACCTATGTACTCGCCAGCATTTCTTTGCTGACCTCGTTTTCACATATGTTTCAGGTATTGTTGAATGATATCGATTGATAAGATGCATGCTCACATAGGACTAGACAAGGCCTTAGTGACTCAATAACAACGATAGATTATGTTTAAATTGTGTATTTAGATTTCCAAACGATGTAATTATTCAATGTTTAAATAAAACGAAACACTTTTGGTATCCATGGTTATGAAACATTAATTCTGTTGCAACACGCCCCGATGTTTCCGCCGCGATTTGTTGTTTTACGCGGTCGGGGTGTGACACTCAGGATCCTGAAAGGATCCCTGAGAAGGCTCCAGCCCCTCCAGCAGATGCACAAGTGATAAACTTCATTTCTGGAGGATCAGACATTTGTGGCACATCCTTCTCAGCTGCGAAAAGGCATGCAAAGGAAACTAAAATGGATAATGGAGAAAGATCAGTTCGAACATCAAGTGTCTCCGAAGGAAAAGTCATAACCTTTGATGAGGATGATCGTGTTGATATCCAGGATCCTCATCACGATGGTTTAGTTATTACTCTTTTCATATCTAACCATTTTGTCCGCAGGATCCTTATAGACGGAGGAAGTTCACTGAACATTATCCAGCTTGATGTTCTAAAGAAGATGGGTATTCCTGAATCAGATATCATACCAAGATCCTCTGTGCTCGTGAGATTTAGTGGCGAAACTAAGAATACCCTGGGGGACATTAAACTCCCAATATACATTGAAGGCCTACACTCTTATCAAAAATTTTGTGTTATTGACTGTTTATCTTGTTGTAATGTCATCCTCGGCAGGCCTTGGATACACGATATGAAAGCAGTCCCATCCACCTACCATCAATGTGTGAAGCTCCCTAGTCCTTGGGGAATAGTGAAGATTGATAGTGATCAGCAGGAAGCTAAGAATTGCTACACTTCATCGATGAAACCAGCCTCGAAGTCAAGGGAGCAATAGCAATCAAGGTATCCTCCAAGGGACGTCTTGGAGGCAAGAGAGCAGGATGTGGTAGAAATCCTCATGGATCCTGATGATCCTGAATCCAAAGTCTATATCGGATCAGGGATCCTTGGCGAAGTGAAAGAAGACCTCGTATCCTTCCTCAAAAGGAGAATGACTACCTTTGCATGGAAACACGAAGACATGACTGGTATATCCAAAGATGTAATCACTCACAAACTCGGCATTGAAAGATCCTTTAAACCAATCCATCAAAGGAGAAGAAAGTTTGCACCGGAAAGGAACGCCATTATCCAGGAAGAGGTAGAGAAATTGCTTCGGGCAGGTATGATTAGAGAGGTCAAGTATCCAAGATGGTTGGCCAATGTGGTAGTTGTTCAAAAGAAAAACGGAAAGTGGAGGGTATGTGTCGATTTTACCGATCTAAATAAGGCATGTCCCAAGGATCCTTTCCCTTTACCCCACATTGACTCCATGGTGGATGCAACTGCGGGTCATGAACTGTTAACTTTTATGGATGCTTCATCTGGATTTCAACAAATCCAAATGGAACCATCCGACCAAGAGGATACAGCTTTCATGACTCCAACTGGTATATACTGCTATATTGCTATGCCGTTCGGACTAAGAAATGCAGGTGCAACATATCAAAGGTTGGTAAATATGATGTTCAAGGACTAGATTGGACAAACTATGGAGGTTTACATAGATGATATGGTGGTAAAATCCTTAAAAGCTGAGGATCACCTAAGAGACTTGTAGGAAGCATTCGATATCCTTGACAAATATAACATGAAACTTAATCCTTCAAAATGTCACTTTGGTGTTAAAGCAGGTAAATTGTTAGGATATATGGTGACAAAGAGAGGCATTGAAGCTAGCCCGGAACAAATCAAAGCAATAGTGAACATCAAATCTCCGGCCAATGCTAAGGATGTTCAAAGGCTAACAGGCAGGATAGCAGCTTTGAACAGATTTATATCTAAATCCTCAGAGAAGTGCAAAGAATTCTATGATATCCTAAGGAAGAACAAGAAATTTGAGTGGACTGAGAAGCATGAAAATGCTTTAAGAGCCCTCAAAGATTACCTATCCTCAGCCCCGGCCTTGATGAAGCCAGAAAAAGGCGATGTGCTATCCTTGTATCTTGCAGTATCCTCAAAAGCAGTAAGTGCGGTCCTTGTTAAGGATCATGAAGGTACTCAACATCCTGTCTATTATGTAAGTAAAAGTTTACTTGATGCCGAATCCAGGTATTCACACCTTGAAAAGCTTATTCTTGCATTAATTATGGCATCTACTAAGTTAAGACATTATTTTGAAACTCATGTTATCATTGTTAAAACTAATTTTCCAATTAAGAAACCAGAGATGTCAGGAAGGATGGCTAAGTGGGCAGTGAAGCTGAGTGCATATGATATAAGATATGAGCCTAGGACAGCCATCAAATCCCAAGCATTAGCTGACTTTGTGGCTGATTTCAGTAGTGAGTTACAAGAAGAAGCTGAGTTAGAAGTCCAACAGCTAGAAGAGACCAAGGATCCTTGGGTACTCTATACTGATGGATCCTCAAATGTCAAAGGCACAGGGCTTGGAATACTACTAAAATCGCCACAGGGGGACATAATACCCTACTCTATAGCTTGTGAGTTCCAAACCACTAACAACGAGGCTGAATATGAAGCCTTAGTTGCTGGTTTGCAAATTGCAAAGCATATGGGGATCAGGTATCTTGAGGTACATGTAGATTCATTGCTAATTACAAACCACTTTAATGGATCCTACGATGTTAAAGGTGAAAAGCTAACTAAATATTTAGAGATAGTCAAAAGTTTGGCACTCTCTTTTGTTTCCTTTAGTTTGACGCAGGTACCAAGGGAAGAAAATACAGAGGCTGATGCATTGGCTAACTTAGGATCATCCTTGAAGATCCCGGAGGATATCAAGATCCCTATTATCCATATCCTGACCCCGGCTATCGAGGATCACGAGGCTATGGAGATAGGAAATGATTCTGCAATTATCCCTTGTGAGGATACTCAATCCCATTCAGGACCAGGATCATGGATCTCACCAATTATGAGATACTTACAACATGGAGAGATTCCTACAGGAGAAAACCCTAGGGCTTTCAAATCTAAGGTATCTCAATTCACAATTTTAAATAACATGTTGTATAGACGATCTCTTGCAGGACCATACTTGAGATGCATTGAGGATCCTGAAATCCAAGAAGTTTTAAAAGACTTCCATGAAGGAGATTGTGGAAACCACACTGGGGGCAGGGCATTATTTTCAAGGATCCTAAGGACAGGATACTACAGGCCAACCATGAAAAGAGATGCTGTGGAGTATGCTAAGAGATGTGATCCTTGTCAGAGGCACAGCAATATCCTTCATCAACCAGCTGAATTATTGCATCCTATATCCTCCTCTTGGCCATTTATGAGATGGGGTATGGATATAGTTGGTAAGCTCCCTAAGGCACCTGGTGGAAAAGTATTCATGCTCGCTATGACTGATTACTTCTCCAAGTAGATAGAGGCTGAAGCTTTTGCCCAAGTCAGAGAAAAGGAAGTTATATCCTTCATTAAAAGAAATATTATAACTAGATTTGGAATTCCTTCTGAGATTATATGTGATAATGGTTCCCAATTTATTGGGGGCAGAACCACTAACTTTTGTGACAGCTGGGGGATTAAGATGATAACATCAACACCAGTCCACCCACAAGCTAACGGTCAGGCAGAGTCATCCAACAAGATCATCATCAACAATTTGATGAAGAAGCTTGGATCCAAGAAAGGGAAATGGGCAGAAGAACTACCCTATGTGCTTTGGGCTGATAGGACAACCCCTAAGAATGCTACTGGTCAAACGCCATTCTCTTTGGTATTTGGGGCAGAATCAGTGATCCCAACAGAAATGGTGGTTCCAACTGCAAGAACAAGTACCCGTGATCCTGAGGAGAATGATGAGAACTTGGCTCAAGACCTGGATACTATTGAAGAAATCAGGGATATGGCTAGGATAAGGATGGCCAGTTATCAGCAAAGAATGGCTGGTGCTTACAACAAAAATGTCAGGATCAGGAGGTTTCAAGTTGGAGATATGGTATTAAGGAAAGCATTTCAGAATACCACCAATCCTGCTGATGGAAAATTAGCTCCAAAATGGGAAGGCCCTTATTTGATTGAAGCTGAAGCAGGAAAGGGGGCATATAGATTGCTAACCATGGAAGGTGATTTGCTACCAAGAGCTTGGAATGCTGTCCACTTGAAGAAATATTTCATGTGAGCAGGATCCTCATGGCACAGATGATCCTCACGATAGGGATATCCTTAAAGGATCCTCAAAGTATTGGTGATCCTTACTTAGGTAATATCCTAAACTTGAACTATTTCATTTCTTTATTTTCTCATATAAGGATAAGGATCATGTATCCTTTATCCATCTCTCACGTGAGTTTACGTTTTGAAAGTTCAGGTATCCTTAGCATAACATTGGTTATCCGCTGAAGCAATCCGTTCCTTGGGTTTAACCCCAGTTATTTGGGCTTGACCCCAGTTCTGCCTGTAGCGCATGATGATACTGGTATAGTTCAAGGCAGTGGGACCAGTACTCGTTTTAGGGGCTGATAATTCCATTGTACTGGCTATGCCTAGGAACCTACGTATAATGGTAGACGTACCATACATCCGTTCCTAAGGTTTCTAACGTTTTCACGTTAGCTAAGGTTTCTAACGTTTTCACGTTAGCTAAGGTTTTGGCATTTTCATGTCACTAAGTTTGGATAGTCGCCAGTTAGGGCCATACTCCAGTTTGCATACAATCCTTGGGCTTGTCCCCAGATATCCTTGGGCTTGTCCCCAGTTATCCTTGGGCTTGTCCCCAGTTATCCTTTGGCTTGTCCCCAGTTATCCTTGGGCTTGTCCCCAGTTGCTAACTCTTATCTTATATTGGCTTAGTCCCAAGTTATGCTCTATTTCAGGTTCTTGAAGATAGGCAACTAGGGATCCTTGATCCTTACTTTATTCTAAGGTTTATCTTATAGTTATCCTTATTATGGTTAGGATCCTAACTTGGATCCTCAGGTATGATCCTTAACCATTTTTAATTCTATTCATTATTTATTTGAATAACCCTTAAAGTTTGACAACTAGACTTGTGATCCTTAAAACATATTGCTTTTTGAGATTCTTTAACTAAAGGATATCTGATCATGGATCATATCCTAAATATTTTCAATCTGACTTATTCACAATTGTTTATTCAATGAATATGCATCAAAACAAAGGAAAATCAAAGAAACACAAGGATAACAACACAAGATAAGCGACAAAAGGTTAATATTTTATTAACATAGTAGTAACCCTTAAAAGGTTGTCAAAATTACCTACCCCGAGCATCTACCAGCAAAACGTGGCCCATCTGCTGGGGTAGGTAAAGGGTGTCCGTGATAACAAGTTCGAAAGTAGTGCAGGAATATAAAGGCGGCAGGATCACAATGGCTTCATCCCCAAAACAGAGGATCCCTCCACCAATTGCAATCCTGCCTATTGTCCAAAGAATCATACATGATCCTTAATCCTAAAACCTATTGTTCAAGTACAACCCATCATTGTTCAGCAAAAAACACCATAACCAAAACAAACTATCGAACTTAAAAAATGGGCTCCGGCTACGTCTAGAAATGTCCTTCATCGCCCATTCATGCAGCCTATGCCTTCGCTGCATCATCGTCCCCTCCAGCTGCAGTATCCTTCATCAGATCCTTTCCACTGCCACTTGCCTCAATTGCCAAGACCTCAGTAGTCTCCTCCTCATCATCATCGAGATCTGCCAACCTTGCTTTCCAGCCCTCAACATCCCTGCTGCTTTTATCAAAGTTAGGATCTTGAGCTTCCTGGGCCATCTTCAATTTTGTCTGATACATTGTGATGGCAGCAGAGACCTTAGCATTTTCTATGAGATCATGTTTCTCATAGTCAAGGTCAATCAGAAGCTTAGCTGTCTTGGTCTTGGCATCTTGGAGTTCCTTTTGAAGATCAGCAATTGCAAGGTCCTTGAGCACAGCAACCAGTTAGAGGTCAGTAATCTTCTTGTCCTGCTCCTCAACATTCCCCACGTAATCTTCAATCTCAGCAAATTTCTGCAAAGAAAAGGATAAAACAGTTCAAGATCAGGTGATCCTTATACGAGTAGGATACCTAGGCAGAGTGGGTGATCCTTACATCATTGAAGTATTCAAGGAACTGGTGGCGGATCAGTGGTAGGCCTTGGAGATCCTCAGTATCAGAAGTTTTCCTCTTCTTGCCACCCTTTCCTTTAGTGGGTGCCTTTGGGATGGAGATGCTAGGACTGGTAGTGGACCTCTTCTTCCTGGATCGGACAACATCAAGGTCAGCCGTGTTGAACTGGGATACAGGCTTGGCAGATTTTCCAGCACCTACACAATCAAAACAAGATAAGTATCTTTTCTTAATTCATATTTCACTATTTATTTAAATTTTAAACTAGGATACTTACTTGACATTGTGACAGAGCCTGAGGATACCTCCTGTGAATCTTGGGTTGTTGTCTTGAAAGTTCTTGTCTCAGGATCAAGTTTCTTGAAAGCAAGGAGCCTCTCCTTAGCAGCAGGGGTCAATCTGAGGTGTGAGACGGTGATAGCTGCATAACAAGAAAGCAAAAATATAAGTGATCCTTACATCAAATGAAAGTTTTTGGTGATCCTTCTCAGGATCCTCCACCCTACCATGGGTAGCCCATTTCTTGGGTAGATCCTTTCCATCCTCAATAGAATTTCTCTTGATAAAAAAGAAACGCCGTTTCCAATTAGCATCGTTCTTGGTGGCTTTGAAGATCGGGTGTTCCTCACCGGGTTTACGTTTAAACAAATAGCGATGAGAACCAAAGGTAGTAAGATCACACAGCTCTCCCAGCTCTGCCATTCCTAGGTCTATACCTTCCTGCTCGATGATCCTTTCAAGGGTGTACAAAACCCTCCAAATCATCGGCATGGCTTGGATATAAGAGATGCCAGTTAGGGAAAAGAAAGATTGGGTGAAGGCTGGAAAAGGATATGTATAGCCTATTGTTAGGGGAGGATTCTTTAACAATTAGTGATCCTTATTCGTTATCCTAACTAGTGATCCTTACTTCTGTGACAGGTGGTGATCCTCAGAAGGGCTTTAGGATCAGGATCATGGATCACTTCAAGGATCCTCGTACTGACGATTGTTTACATATGTTTTATAACATCTCGCAGGTATAACAAGCTTGACCAAGTCTTAGCGGCATTCTTGGAGAATATTCCCGAAGTATTCTGCACGTGCTAGATCAAAACTAGACGTTATGGAGAACGTGGAGGCTTGGCCCGAAAGTCGGAGAGTTTGTTAGCTAGATATTTTTCTTATTTTAAAGGGGTAACGAGCTAGTTAGTGACACTTAGTCATTTTTGGCAGTTACACACACTCGCAAACACGCTCATACAAGCTCTCGTTCAAACACTTAGCAATTACTTACACTTTTTACACATTTCACCATAGTGATCCTTGTACCTAGCTCGTTACTATCCGAAGTTGTAAACGTTTATTCATTTATTTGAGCTTGGTGATCGGTAGTTTCCATCACCCGGGGTTTTTTGTGCCGGAGATCAATTCTTGATCAAGGGCTTTTTCCCCGTATAAATCCTTGTGTTGTTTGTGCATTCCACATTGAAGTGATCCTCATTGTTGTTACACCTTTTGAGCATCATACCCCGTAATCTAGAGTTTGGTTGCAATATTCTCAACAGATTTTTTGACCAAAACAGTTTGGTGCCCACCGTGGGGCAATTGGTGCTTTGTCCTTAGAAGAATTCGCATTTCTGTGCTCATTCCGGTTCATTACTACCAAGCAAATGGCTTCCTCAGCGAAGAATGCTTCAAACTTGATGCCTTCGTTCACTTCTTCACAAGGCGTTCCTCCTTTGCCTCCACCACCTTCTGAATCCCAGAAGAATATAGAGAATGCTGCGAAGAAACCGACTCCCATTTTCTCAAAACCACCTACTTCTTCTGTTTCAACTAACCCTACTACTAATGATCTCTATGCCTTGATTTTGCAGATGAGGAATCATGCACAAGAGCAGGATAAAACCAACGAAAGGATCCTCCGGGAGATTGATGAAATTAAGAAACAGAAGAAAACGGCAGAGGATCATTCCCCACTGATGCCCAGATCTTTGAATTTTGACACTCCGGTGATTACTTCTCAGCCAAAAGGAGTGCACTATGGAACAACAGCTATGACCCAGGCACTAGGTTCATATTTCCAGCCAGCAGGATCCTATCCCCAGCATATGGGATCCCTCACGAGTACAGGAGGATATTCAGGAATGCAGCAGCATCAAGGATCCTCCTTCGTTTCAGGATCATCCCAGGTTCAAGGATCCTCCTTCGTTCCAGGATCATCCCAGGTTCAAGGATCCTCCTTTGTTCCAGGATCATCCCAGGTTCAAGGATCCTCCTTTGTTCCAGGATCATCCCAGGTTCAAGGATCCTCCTTCGTTCCAGGATCATCCCAGGTTCAAGGATCCTCCTTCGTTCCAGGATCATCCCAGGTTCAAGGATCCTCCTTTGTTCCAGGATCGTCTCAGTTTCAGGGATCCTTCCAGATGCCAGGATCCTTGAGGAGTTTACAAACAGGAAGTTCAGATGTTCATCAAGGAGATTTTATTCCAATGCAGACCAATGCCTCTACCGGTCCCTCGATCATTCCAGAGTCTCAACAATATGGATTGACCTCTATTCTTCCTAACTTGAATCCAATGGGAGGTAACACTTTTAATAATTCTCATACTACTAACCATGGTCTTATGCAGGATCCAGGTATCAATCATGCCATGGCCAGAGAATTACAAAAGCTAAAGGATATGATCTCGAGTGTTCCGGGAGTAGTCAAACCTATTCCAGAGATTGCAGATGGGAGCCACAAGATATCTCGCTTTGCACCACCAATCTGTGATGCTGAGATACCCAAGAGGTTCCATGTGCCTACAATGAAATTGTACGATGGTTCGACGGATCCTGAAGAACACATAGCACAATACAGGGAGAGGATGGAGATCAATCCAATCCCAGAAAAGTTAAAGGAAGCATGCTTATGCAAAGGATTCGGATCCACTCTTACTGGATCAGCTCTCAAATGGCTGCTAAGTCTTCCTCCCTATTCTATTACCTCATTTGCAAACCTAGTTAACTTGTTTAATACTCAGTTTTCTTGTAGTAGAAAATTTGAACGATTAACTAGTGATTTATATAGGATAACCCAGGGTCATAATGAATCATTAAGGGATTACATTACCAAATTTAGTAAAGAATCCTTAGACATTCCCAACTTAGATATAGCCACGGCTGTTGAAGCCTTCAAAATGGGACTGCTTAGGGATTCGTTATTTTATGATGATCTTGTTATGACACCATGCAGGAACCTAGATGAGGTAAGAACCCGGGCCCTCAGGTTCATTCGGCTAGAGGATGACAAGAGGATTCAGGAGAGGATAACAGGATCCTCAAAGCAGGATAAGCAAGGATCCTCATTCAGAAACAACAAGTTCAGATCCTACAACAAATCCGATAATCAGAACGTGCATTCTATTGATCAAGAAGAGGATGATGAGGATTATCCTCCAATTTCTGAATATTGCTTTAGTGTTGATAACAATGAACTAATCCTTGCCATGCAGAACCTAGGTGATAAAGCTAGATGGCCAAGAAAGAATGACAGGCCAGCTGCAACTAAGGATAAATCAAAGTGGTGTGCATATCATGAAGATTTTGGGCACCTCACAGAAGAATGCATTGCGTTAAGAAAGGAGATTGGATACTTGTTGAGCAAAGGGCATCTAAAAGAGTTGTTGGGTAGAAAAAAGTCAAGGACTCAGGATCCTGAAAGGATCCCTGAGAAGGCTCCAGCCCCTCCAGCAGATGCACAAGTGATAAACTTTATTTCTGGGGGATCCGACATTTGTGGCACATCCTTCTCAGCAGCTAAGAGGCATGCAAAGGAAACTAAAATGGATAATGGAGAAAGACCAGTTCGAACATCGAGTGTCTCCGAAGGAAAAGTTATAACCTTTGATGAAGAGGATCGTACTGATATCCAGGATCCTCATCACGATGGTTTAGTTATTACTCTTTTTATATCTAACTGTTTTGTCCGCAGGATCCTAATAGACGGAGGATGTTCAGTGAACATTATCCAGCTTGATGTTCTAAAGAAGATGGGTATCCCTGAATCAGAGATCATACCAAGATCCTCCGTGCTCGTGGGATTTAGTGGCGAAACTAAGAACACCCTGGGGGACATTAAACTCCCAATATATATTGAAGGCTTACACTCTTATCAAAAATTTTGTGTTATTGACTGTTTATCTTGTTGTAATGTTATCCTTGGCAGGCCCTGGATACACGATATGAAAGCAGTCCCATCTACTTACCATCAATGTGTGAAGCTCCCTAGTCCTTGGGGAATAGTAAAGATCGATAGTGATCAGCAGGAAGCTAAGAATTGCTACACTTCAT
Source organism: Helianthus tuberosus (assembly GCA_030545235.1). Classification (NCBI taxonomy): domain Eukaryota; kingdom Viridiplantae; phylum Streptophyta; class Magnoliopsida; order Asterales; family Asteraceae; genus Helianthus; species Helianthus tuberosus. The sequence continues at coordinate 103,960,080 of CM060415.1, read as the reverse complement.
CGATGAAACCAGCTTCGAAGTCAAGGGAGCAATAGCAATCAAGGTATCCTCCAAGGAATGTCTTGGAGGCCAGAGAGCAAGATGTGGTAGAAATCCTCATGGATCCTGATGATCCTGAATCCAAAATCTATATCGGATTAGGGATCCTTGGCGAAATGAAAGAAGACCTCATATCCTTCCTCAAAAGGAGAAAGACTACCTTTGCATGGAAACACGAAGACATGACTGGTATATCCAAAGATGTTATCACTCACAAGCTCGGCATCGACAGATCCTTCAAACCAATCCATCAAAGGAGAAGGAAGTTTGCACCAGAAAGGAATGCCATTATCCAGGAAGAGGTAGAGAAATTGCTCCGGGCAGGTATGATTAGAGAGGTCAAGTATCCAAGATGGTTGGCCAATGTGGTTGTTGTTCAAAAGAAAAACGGAAAGTGGAGGGTATGTGTCGATTTTACCGATTTAAATAAGGCATGTCCCAAGGATCCTTTCCCTTTACCCCACATTGACTCCATGGTGGATGCAACTGCGGGTCATGAACTGTTAACTTTTATGGATGCTTCATCTGGATTTCAACAAATCCAAATGGAACCATCCGACCAAGAGGATACGGCCTTCATGACTCCAACTGGTATATATTGCTATATTGCTATGCCGTTCGGATTAAGAAATGCAGGTGCAACGTACCAAAGGCTGGTGAATATGATGTTCAAGGATCAGATTGGACAAACTATGGAGGTTTACATAGACGATATGGTGGTGAAATCCTTAAAAGCTGAGGATCACCTAAGAGACTTGGAGGAAGCATTCGATATCCTTGACAAATATAACATGAAGCTTAATCCTTCAAAATGTCATTTTGGTGTTAAAGCAGGTAAATTCTTAGGATACATGGTGACTAAGAGAGGCATCGAAGCTAGCCCGGAACAAATCCAAGCAATAGTGAACATCAAATCTCCGGCCAATGCTAAGGATGTTCAAAGGCTAACAGGAAGGATAGCAGCCTTGAACATATTCATATCCAAGTCCTCCGAGAAGTGTAAAGAATTCTATGATATCCTAAGGAAGAACAAGAAATTTGAGTGGACGGAGAAGCATGAAAGTGCTTTAAAAGCCCTCAAAAATTACCTATCCTCGGCCCCGGCTTTGATGAAACCAGAAAAAGGTGATGTGTTATCCTTGTATCTTGCGGTATCCTCAAAAGCGGTCCTTGTTAAGGATCATCAAGGTACACAACATCCTGTCTATTATGTAAGTAAAAGTTTACTTGATGCCGAATCCAGGTACTCACACCTTGAAAAACTTATTCTTGCATTAATAATGGCATCTACCAAGTTAAGACATTATTTTGAAACTCATGATTATCATTGTTAAAACTAATTTTCCAATTAAGAACGTCCTCAGGAAACCAGAGATGTCCGGAAGGATGGCTAAGTGGGCAGTAAAGCTGAGTGCCCATGATATAAGATATGAGCCTAGGACAGCTATCAAATCCCAAGCATTAGCTGACTTTGTGGCTGATTTCAGTAGTGATCTACAAGAAGAAGCTGAGCTAGAAGTCCAGCAGCTAGAAGAGACCAAGGATCCTTGGATACTCCACACTGATGGATCCTCAAATGTCAAAGGCACAGGGCTTGGAATACTACTAAAATCGCCACAGGGGGACATAATACCCCATTCTATAGCTTGTGAGTTCCAAACCACTAATAATGAGGCTGAATATGAAGCCTTAATTGCTGGTTTGCAAATTGCAAAGCATATGGGGATCAGGTATCTTGAGGTACACGTAGATTCTTTGTTAATTACAAATCACTTTAATGGATCATATGCTGTTAAAGGTGAAAAACTAACCAAATATTTGGAGATAGTCAAAAGTTTGGCACTCTCTTTTGTTTCCTTTAGTTTGTCACAGGTACCAAGGGAAGAAAATACAGAAGCTGATGCATTGGCTAACTTAGGATCATCTTTGAAGATCCCAGAGGATATCAAGATTCCTATTATCCATATCCTGACCCCGGCTATCGAGGATCACCAGACTATGGAGATAGGAGATGATTCTGCAGTTATCCCTAGTGAGGATATTCAATCCTATTCAGGATCCGGATCATGGATCTCACCAATTATGAGATACTTACAACATGGAGAGATTCCTACTGGAGAAAACCCTAGGGCTTTCAAATCTAAGGTATCTCAATTCACAATTATGAATAATATGTTGTATAGACGATCTCTTGCAGGACCATACTTGAGATGCATTGAGGATCCTGAAGTTCAGGAAGTTTTAAAAGACTTCCATGAAGGAGATTGTGGAAACCACACTGGGGGCAGGGCTTTATTTTCAAGGATCCTGAGGACAGGATATTATTGGCCAACCATGAAGAAAGATGCTGTGGAGTATGCCAGAAGATGTGATCCTTGCCAGAGACACAGCAATATCCTTCATCAACCAGCCGAATTATTGCATCCTATATCCTCCTCTTGGCCATTTATGAGATGGGGTATGGACATAGTTGGCAAGCTCCCTAAGGCACCTGGTGGAAAAGTATTCATGCTAGCTATGACTGATTACTTCTCCAAGTGGATAGAGGCTGAAGCTTTTGCCCAAGTTAGAGAAAAGGAAGTTATATCCTTCATTAAAAGAAATATTATAACTAGATTTGGAATTCCCTCTGAGATTATATGTGATAATGGTTCCCAATTTATTGGGGGCAGAACCACTAACTTTTGTGACAGCTGGGGGATTAGGATGATAACATCAACACCAGTCCACCCACAAGCTAATGGACAAGCAGAATCATCCAACAAGATCATCATCAACAATTTGAAGAAAAAGCTTGGATCCAAGAAAGGGAAGTGGGCAGAAGAACTACCCTATGTGCTCTGGGCTGATAGGACAACCCCCAAGAATGCTACTGGTCAAACACCATTCTCTTTGGTGTTTGGAGCAGAATCAGTGATCCCAACAGAAATGGTGGTTCCTACTGCTAGAACAAGTACCCGTGATCCTGAGGAAAATGATGAAAACTTGGCTCAAGACCTGGATACTATTGAAGAAATCAGGGATATGGCTAGGATCAGGATGGCCAGTTATCAACAAAGAATGGCTGGTGCTTACAACAAAAATGTCAGGATCAGGAGGTTTCAAGTTGGAGATATGGTGTTAAGGAAAGCATTTCAGAATACCACCAATCCTGCCGATGGAAAATTGGCTCCAAAATGGGAAGGCCCTTATTTGATAGAAGCTGAAGCAGGAAAGGGGGCATATAGATTGCTAACCATGGAAGGTGATTTGCTACCAAGAGCTTGGAATGCTGTTCACTTGAAGAAATATTTCATGTGACAAGGATCCTCGTGGCAGAGGTGATCCTAGCGAAAGGGATATCCTTAAAGGCTCCTCAAAATATTGATGATCCTTACTTAGGTAATATCCTAAACTTAAGCTATTTCATTTTATTATCTTCTTATAAGGATAAGGATCATGTATCCTTTATCCATCTCTCACGTGAGTTTAAGTTTTGAAAGTTCAGGTATCCTTAGCATAACGATGGTTATCCACAGAAGCAATCCGTCATATGGGTCTAACCCCAGTTATTCGGGCTTGTCCCCAGATTCCGCCTGTAGCGCACGATGATCCTGGTATAGTTCAAGGCTTTGGGACCAGTACTCGTTCTAGGGGCTGATAATTCCATTGTTCTGGCTATGCTTAGGATCCTACGTATAATGGTAGACGTACCATACATCCGGTCATAAGGTTTCTAACGTTTTCACGTTAGCTAAGGTTTCTAACGTTTTCACGTTAGCTAAGGTTTTGGCATCTTCATGTCACTAAGTTTGGATAGTCGCCAGTTAGGGCCATACTCCAGTTTACACACGATCCTTGGGCTTGTCCCCAGTTATCCTTGGGCTTGTCCCCAGTTATCCTTGGGCTCGTCCCCAGTTATCCTTGGGCTTGTCCCCAGTTGCTAACTCTTTTCTTATATTGGCTTAGTCCCAAGTTATGCTCTATTTCAGGTCATTGAAGATAGGCAGCTAGGGATCCTTGATCCTTATTTCACTCTAAGGTTTATCTTATAGTTATCCTTATTATGGTTAGGATTCTAACTTGGATCCTCAGGTATGATCCTTAACTCTTTTGATTCTATTCATTATTCTTTTAAATAACCCTTATACTTGACAACTGAACTTATAAATTTTAAATCATGTCATTTTTTAAAACTTATCTGTTATGGGATATGTGATCCTTGTTCATATCCTAAACTTTTTGAATATCTTTTCTAGTTTTTCAAGGCTTGATAAGTATAAACAAATTGAACATTATAACAGTTGGAAAATAACATACTAAAAAGGATAACAAACACAAGATAAGCGACAAAAGGTTACGTTTTTATTAACATAAGACTAACCCTTTAAAGGTTGTCAAAATTACCTACCCGAGCTTCTACCAGCAAAACGTGGCCCGTCCGCTGGGGTAGGTAAAGGGTGTCCATGATAATGAGTTCAAAGATAGTGCAGGAATATAAAGGCGGCAGGATCACAATGGCTTCATCCCCCAAACAGAGGATCCCTCCACCAATTGCAATCCTGCCTATTGTCCAAAGGATCATACATGATCCTTAATCCTAAAACCTATTGTTCAAAGTACAACCCATGAAATTGTCTTAAACATCACAACCACAAAAAACAACCATCAAACTAAAAAATTGGGCTCCGGCCTTGGCACATATATCCATCATCGCCCAATTGTGCAGCTCACACCTTAGCTGCATCACCACCAGCATCATCACCACCAGCCTGATCCTTCCCACTGCCACTTGCCTCAATTGCCAGGACATCAGCTGCCTCCTCCTCATCATCCTCAAGATCTGCCAACCTTGCCTTCCAGCCTTCAACATCCCAGCTGCTTTTGTCGAAACTAGGATCTTGAGCTTCCTGGGCCATCTTCAACTTAGTCTGATACATTGTGATGGCAGCAGAGAGCTTGGTATTTTCGATGAGGTCATGCTTTTCATAATCAAAGTTGACCAGCACCTTGGCCATTTCCTGCTTGGTATCCTGGAGTTCCTTCCGAGCATCAGCAAGTGCAAGATCTTTGAGCACGGCAACCTGTTGGAGATCAGCTATTTTCTTGTCCAGCTCCTCAACATTGCCCACGTAATCCTCTATCTCAGCAAATTTCTGCAGAAAGAAGATAAGGCAGTTCAAGGTCAAGTGATCCTCATAAGAGTAGGATACCTAGGCAAAGTTAAGGATCCTTACATCATTGAAGTATTCAAGGAATTGGTGGCGGATCAGTGGCAGCCCTTGAAGATCTTCAGCATCAGAAGTTTTCCTTTTCTTGACACCCTTTCCTTTAGTGGGTGCCCTTGGAATGGAGATGCTAGGACTGGTAGTGGACCTCTTCTTCCTGGGTCGTACGAGATCAAGATCAGCTGTGTTGAATTGGGAAACAGGCTTGACAGGTTTTCCAGCGCCAACACATTCAAAGCAAGATGAGTATCCTTATCCTATTTCAATTTATCTATTTATTTTAATATTTAAACTATGCAAAAGACAGGATACTTACTCGACATGGTAATGGAACCTGAGGATACTTCTTGTGAGTCTTGGGTGTCTATCTTGAATGTCCTTGTTTCAGGATCAAGCTTCCAAAAAGCAGCGAGCCTATCCTTGGTTTCAGGTGATGTGCGGATACGTGAAATGGTGATAGCTGCAAAACAAGAAAGCAAAAATATAAGTTATCCTTGCAATCAAAGAAAGTTCCTGGTGATCCTTATCAGGATCCTCCATCCTACCATGGGTAGCCCAATTTTTAGGAAGATCCTTTCCATCCTGGATAGAATCTCTCTTGACAAAGAAAAAGCGACGTTTCCAGTCTTTGTCATTCTTGGTGACTTTCAGAAGAGGATGATCTGCACCGGGTTTTCGCTTGAACAAATAACGATGGGAACCAAAAGTAGTAAGATCATACAGCTCCGCCAATTCTGACATTTCCAAAGCAATGCCTTCTTGTTCGATGATCCTCTCCAGGGTATACAAGACCCTCCAAATCATCGGCATGGCTTGGATATAAGAGATTCCGGTAAGGGAAAAGAAGGATTGTGTAAACTCTGGGAAAGGATAGGTGTATCCTATGGTGAATGGAGTGGCTGGAAATGCAACCCATGTTTCTGAAACATAGTCGCTAAGGGTAGTAGGATCAAAGTGTCTGATAAAGGCATTCGCCGGAAAACAGCAACGGATTCTGTCTATCTGTGCGTCGTTAAAACAACACTTTTCATTCGCTGAGTCCTTGATGATTTTCTGACTTTCCAAAGGGCTATCCTTCTTGTGATCTTTGCCCGGAGAACTTCGGAGCAACATCTTTGATGGAAAGATAAAAACAGAGCAAGAGAGGGAAAAGGATAGAGAAAGAGAATACCTGAACGTCTTCGGAATGTGGATTATAAAGGGAGTTTCTCTGAAAATTTAAATGCATTTGATCCTATCTATATCTCTATTTATAATCATGATCTTGCAGGTTGTCACTTCCGTGACATCATCATCGCAACGGCTAGTTCAAAATTAACGGCTATATATCCGTTAGTTTGTTACGGATAAGATCAAGAAAACATAACTCGCTAATTTTACAATTTCACTCCTTATATTTTGGGGGCAATTGTTAGGGGAGGATTCTTTAACAATTAGTGATCCTTATTCGTTATCCTAACTAGTGATCCTTACTTCTGTGACAGGTGGTGATCCTCAGAAGGGCTTTAGGATCAGGATCATGGATCACTTCAAGGATCCTCGTACTGACGATTGTTTACATATGTTTTATAACATCTCGCAGGTATAACAAGCTTGACCAAGTCTTAGCGGCATTCTTGGAGAATATTCCCGAAGTATTCTGCACGTGCTAGATCAAAACTAGACGTTATGGAGAACGTGGAGGCTTGGCCCGAAAGTCGGAGAGTTTGTTAGCTAGATATTTTTCTTATTTTAAAGGGGTAACGAGCTAGTTAGTGACACTTAGTCATTTTTGGCAGTTACACACACTCGCAAACACGCTCATACAAGCTCTCGTTCAAACACTTAGCAATTACTTACACTTTTTACACATTTCACCATAGTGATCCTTGTACCTAGCTCGTTACTATCCGAAGTTGTAAACGTTTATTCATTTATTTGAGCTTGGTGATCGGTAGTTTCCATCACCCGGGGTTTTTTGTGCCGGAGATCAATTCTTGATCAAGGGCTTTTTCCCCGTATAAATCCTTGTGTTGTTTGTGCATTCCACATTGAAGTGATCCTCATTGTTGTTACACCTTTTGAGCATCATACCCCGTAATCTAGAGTTTGGTTGCAATATTCTCAACAGATTTTTTGACCAAAACACCTATGGTGAACGGAGTGATGGGGAAAGCAACCCATTCGTCGGAGATATGATCACTCAGGGCATTGGGGTCATAAGGCCTAAACTCGGTGTTCGCCGGGAAGCAGTGGCGGATCCTATCGATCTGAGCATCATTGAAACAGCAGCGTTCTATAATGGAGTCTTCAATGATCCCCTGGCTTTTCGGAGGGTTGTTCTTCTTATGATCCTTACCCGGTGAGCTTCGGAGCATCATTCTCAAAGTGATGGTGATAAAGAAAGAAAAACAGAGTAAGAGAAGGAAGAAGATGAAGAAAGAGATACCTGATTGATCTTCGACTGAGAATATAAAGGGAGTTTCTTTCGAATTTAAATGCATTTGATCCTATCTCTATCCCCTATTTATAATCATGATCGTGCAGGGTTGTCACTTCTGTGACGTCATGGTTGCAACGGCTAGTTCGATATCAACGGCTATATATCCGTTAGTTAGTTGCGGATAAGATCAAGAAAACATAACTCGCTAATTTTACATATCACTCCTTATATTTTGGGGGAAATTGTTAGGGGAGGATTTTCTAACAATTAGTGATCCTTATTCGTTATCCTAATTAATGATCCTTACTTCTTTGACAGATAGTGATCCTCAGAAGAGCTTCAGGATCAGGATCATGGATCACTTTCAGGATCCTCGTACTGACGATTGTTTACTTATTATTTTGCAGGAAGTTCAACTCGGACTTAGTCTTGGCGACATTCCTGGAGAATATTCCCAAACTATCCCGCACGTGCTTGACCAAAAATGGACGTTGTGGAGAACGTGGAAGCTTGGCACAAAAGTCGGATAGTTAGTTAGTGTAGTTAACTTCTATTTTAAAAAGGGGTAACGAGCTAGTAGAAAAACACTTAGTCATTTCTCAGTTACACACTCTCATATACTCGCACACTTGAAGCTTTCGACGAACATATGTTCATTTTCACTCACTTTTACACATTTCACGATAGTGATCCTTGTACTAGCTCGTTACTATCCGAAGTTGTAAACATTTATTCATTAATTGGAGCTTGGTGATCGGTAGTTTCTGTTAGGGGAGGATTTTCTAACAATTAGTGATCCTTATTCGTTATCCTAATTAGTGATCCTTACTTCTGTGACAGGTGGTGATCCTCAGAAGAGCTTCAGGATTAGGATCATGGATCACTTTAAGGATCCTCGTACTGACGATTGTTTACTTATGTTTTGTAGCATCTCGCAGGTATAACAAGCTTGACCAAGTCTTGGCGACATTCCTGGAGAATATTCCCAAACTATTCTGCACGTGCTTGACCAAAAATAGACGTTGTAGAGAACGTGGAGGCATGGCACGAAAGTCGGATAGTTAGTTTGGTAGTTAGATTTCTATTTTAAAAGGGGTAACGAGCTAGTAGAAAAACACTTAGCCATTTTTGCAGCTACACACACTCGTATACTCGCACACTTGAAGCTCTCGACGAACACACATTCATTTTCACTCACTTATACACATTTCACGATAGTGATCCTTGTACCTAGCTCGTTACTATCCGAAGTTGTAAACATTTAATCATTTATTTGAGCTTGGTGATCGGTAGTTTCCATCACCCGGGGTTTTTTGTGCCGGAGATCAACTCTTGATCAAGGGCTTTTTCCCCGTATAAATCCTTGTGTTGTTAGTGCCATTTACCTTGAAGTGATCCTCATCACTATTACATATTTTAAGCATCATTCCCCGAAACAAAGAGTTTGGTTGCATATCATAAACAGAATTTTTGACCAAAACAGTTTGGCGCCCACCGTGGGGCAATTGGTGCTTCGTCCTTAGAAAAATTCGCATTTCTGTGCTCATTTCGGTTCACTACAACCAAGCAAATGGCTTCCTCAGCGAAGAATGCTTCAAATTTGATGCCCTCATTCACTTCTTCTCAAGGCGTTCCTCCTTTGCCTCCACCACCTTCTGGACCCCAGAAGAACACTGAGAATGCCGCGAAGAAACCAACTCCCATTTTCTCAAAACCACCTACTTCTTCTGTTTCAACTAATCCTACTACTAATGATCTCTATGCCTTGATTTTGCAGATGAGGAATCATGCACAAGAGCAGGATAAGACCAACGAAAGGATCCTCCGGGAGATTGACGAAATTAAGAAACAGAAGAAAACGGCAGAGGATCATTCCCCACTGATGCCCAGATCTTTGAATTTTGATACTCCGGTGATTACTTCTCAGCCATCAGTGGTTCCAGACATTCAATATGTGGGTGGACCAAAAGGAGTGCACTATGGAACAACAACAATGACCCAGGCATCAGGTTCATATTTCCAGCCAGCGGGATCCTATCCTCAGCATATGGGATCCCTCACGAGTTCAGGAGGATATTCAGGAATGCAGCAGTTTCAAGGATCCTCCTTCGTTCCAGGATCATCCCAGGTTCAAGGATCCTCCTTCGTTCCAGGATCATCCCAGGTTCAAGGATCCTCCTTCGTTCCAGGATCATCCCAGGTTCAAGGATCCTCCTTTGTTCCAGGATCGTCCCAGTTTCAGGGATCCTTCCAGATGCCAGGATCCTTGAGGAATTTGCAAACAGGAAGTTCAGATGTCCATCAGGGAGATTTTATTCCGATGCAGACCAATGCCTCTACTGGTCCCTCGATCATTCCAGAGCCTCAACAATATGGATTAACATCCATTCTTCCTAATTTGAATCCAATGGGAGGTAACACTTTTAATAATTCTCATACTACTAACCATGGTCTTATGCAGGATCCAGGTATCAATCATGCCATGGCTAGAGAATTGCAAAAGCTAAAGGATATGATATCAAGTGTTCCGGGAGTAGTTAAACCTATCCCAGAGATTGCAGATGGGAGCCACAAGATATCTCGTTTTGCACCACCAATCTGTGATGCTGAGATACCCAAGAGGTTCCATGTGCCAACAATGAAGTTGTATGATGGTTCAACGGATCCTGAAGAACACATAGCACAATACAGGGAGAGGATGGAAATCAATCCAATTCCAGAAAGGTTAAAAGAAGCATGCCTGTGCAAGGGATTCGGATCCACTCTTACTGGATCAGCTCTCAAATGGCTGCTAAGTCTTCCTCCCTATTCTATTACCTCATTTGCTAACCTAGTTAACTTGTTTAATAACCAGTTTTCTTGTAGTAGAAAATTTGAACGATTAACTAGTGATTTATATAGGATAACCCAGGGTCATAATGAATCATTAAGGGATTACATTACCAAATTCAGTAAAGAATCCTTAGACATTCCCAACTTAGATATAGCTACGGCTGTTGAGGCCTTCAAAATGGGATTGCTTAGGGATTCGTCTTTCTATGATGATCTTGTTATGACACCATGCAGGAACTTAGATGAGGTAAGAACCCGAGCACTTAGGTTCATTCGGCTAGAGGATGACAAGAGGATCCAGGAGAGGTTAGCAGGATCCTCAAAGCAGGATAAGCAAGGATCCTCATTCAGGAACAACAAATTCAGATCTTACAACAGATCTGATAATCAGAACGTGCACTCTGTTGATCAAGAAGAGGATGATGAGGATTATCCTCCAATTTCTGAATATTGTTTTAGTGTTGATAACAATGAACTAATCCTTGCTATGCAGAACCTAGGTGATAAAGCTAGATGGCCGAGAAAGAATGATAGGCCGGCTGCAACTAAGGATAAATCAAAGTGGTGTGCATATCATGAAGATTTTGGGCACCTCACAGAAGAATGCATTGCATTAAGAAAGGAAATTGGATACTTGTTGAGCAAGGGGCATCTAAAAGAGTTGTTGGGAAGAAAAAAGTCAAGGACTCAGGATCCTGAAAGGATCCCTGAGAAGGCTCCAGCTCCTCCAGCAGATGCACAAGTGATAAACTTTATTTCTGGAGGATCCGACATTTGCGGCACATCCTTCTCAGCAGCTAAAAGGCATGCAAAGGAAACTAAAATGGATAATGGAGAAAGACCAGTTCGAACATCAAGTGTCTCCGAGGGAAAAGTCATAACCTTTGATGAAGAGGATCGTGTTGACATCCAGGATCCTCATCACGATGGTTTAGTTATTACTCTTTTCATATCTAACCATTTTGTCCGTAGGATCCTTATAGACGGAGGAAGTTCAGTGAACATTATCCAGCTTGATGTTCTAAAGAAGATGGGTATCCCTGAATCAGAGATCATACCAAGATCCTCCGTGCTCGTGGGATTTAGTGGCGAAACTAAGAACACCCTGGGGGACATTAAACTCCCAATATATATTGAAGGCTTACACTCTTATCAAAAATTTTGTGTTATTGACTGTTTATCTTGTTGTAATGTTATCCTTGGCAGGCCCTGGATACACGATATGAAAGCAGTCCCATCTACTTACCATCAATGTGTGAAGCTCCCTAGTCCTTGGGGAATAGTAAAGATTGATAGTGATCAGCAGGAGGCTAAGAATTGCTACACTTCATCGATGAAACCAGCCTCGAAGTCAAGGGAGCAATAGCAATCAAGGTATCCTCCAAGGAATGTCTTGGAGGCTAGAGAGCAGGATGTGGTAGAAATCCTCATGGATCCTGATGATCCTGAATCCAAAATCTATATCGGATCAGGGATCCTCGGTGAAATGAAAGAAGACCTCGTATCCTTCCTCAAAAGGAGAAAGACTACCTTTGCATGGAAACACGAAGACATGACTGGTATATCCAAAGATGTTATCACTCATAAACTCGGCATTGACAGATCATTCAAACCAATCCATCAAAGGAGAAGAAAGTTTGCTCCGGAAAGGAATGTCATTATCCAAGAAGAGGTAGAGAAATTGCTCCGGGCAGGTATGATTAGAGAGGTCAAGTATCCAAGATGGTTGGCCAATGTGGTTGTTGTTCAAAAGAAAAACGGAAAGTGGAGGGTATGTGTCGATTTTACCGATTTAAATAAGGCATGTCCCAAGGATCCTTTCCCTTTACCCCACATTGACTCCATGGTGGATGCAACTGCGGGTCATGAACTGTTAACTTTTATGGATGCTTCATCTGGATTCCAACAAATCCAAATGGAACCATCCGACCAAGAGGATACAGCCTTCATGACTCCAACTGGTATATACTGCTATATTGCTATGCCGTTCGGATTAAGAAATGCAGGTGCAACATATCAAAGGCTGGTGAATATGATGTTCAAGGATCAGATTGGACAAACTATGGAGGTTTACATAGATGATATGGTGGTAAAATCCTTAAAAGCTGAGGATCACCTAAGAGACTTGGAGGAAGCATTCGATATCCTTGACAAATATAACATGAAACTTAATCCTTCAAAATGTCACTTTGGTGTTAAAGCAGGTAAATTCTTAGGATATATGGTGACAAAGAGAGGCATTGAAGCTAGCCCGGAACAAATCAAAGCAATAGTGAACATCAAATCTCCGGCCAACGCTAAGGATGTTCAAAGGCTAACAGGAAGGATAGCAGCCTTGAACAGATTTATATCCAAGTCCTCCGAGAAGTGTAAAGAATTCTATGATATCCTAAGGAAGAACAAGAAATTTGAATGGACGGAGAAGCATGAAAATGCTTTAAAAGCCCTCAAAGATTACCTATCCGCGGCCCCGGCTTTGATGAAACCAGAAAAAGGTGATGTGTTATCCTTGTATCTTGCAGTATCCTCAAAAGCAGTAAGTGCGGTCCTTGTTAAGGATCATCAAGGTACACAACATCCTGTCTATTATGTAAGTAAAAGTTTACTTGATGCCGAATCCAGGTACTCACACCTTGAAAAGCTTATTCTTGCATTAATTATGTCATCTACCAAGTTAAGACATTATTTTGAAACTCATGTTATCATTGTTAAAACTAATTTTCCAATTAAGAATGTCCTCAGGAAACCAGAGATGTCAGGAAGGATGGCTAAGTGGGCAGTGAAGCTGAGTGCATATGATATAAGATATGAGCCTAGGACAGCCATCAAATCCCAAGCATTAGCTGACTTTGTGGCTGATTTCAGTAGTGATTTACAAGAAGAAGCTGAGCTAGAAGTCCAGCAGCTAGAAGAGACCAAGGATCCTTGGATACTTTATACTGATGGATCCTCAAATGTCAAAGGCACAGGGCTTGGAATACTACTAAAATCGCCACAGGGGGACATAATACCCCATTCTATAGCTTGTGAGTTCCAAACCACTAACAATGAGGCTGAATATGAAGCCTTAATTACTGGTTTGCAAATTGCAAAGCATATGGGGATCAGGTATCTTGAGGTACACGTAGATTCTTTGTTGATTACAAACCACTTTAATGGATCATATGCTGTTAAAGGTGAAAAGCTAACCAAGTATTTGGAGATAGTCAAAAGTTTGGCACTCTCTTTTGTTTCCTTAAGTTTGTCACAGGTACCAAGGGAAGAAAATACAGAAGCTGATGCATTGGCTAACTTAGGATCATCCTTGAAGATCCCGGAGGATATCAAGATTCCTATTATCCATATCCTGACCCCGGCTATCGAGGATCACGAGGCTATGGAGATAGGAAATGATTCTGCAATTATCCCTTGTGAGGATACTCAATCCCATTCAGGATCAGGATCATGGATCTCACCAATATTGAGATACTTACAACATGGAGAGATTCCTACAGGAGAAAACCTTAGGGCTTTCAAATCTAAGGTATCTCAATTCACAATTATGAATAATATGTTGTATAGACGATCTCTTGCAGGACCATACTTGAGATGCATTGATGCATTGAGGATCCTGAAGTTCAAGAAGTTTTAAAAGACTTCCATGAAGGAGATTGTGGAAACCACACTGGGGGCAGGGCATTATTCTCAAGGATCCTGAGGACAGGATACTACTGGCCAACCATGAAGAAAGATGCTGTGGAGTATGCCAGAAGATGTGATCCTTGCCAGAGACACAGCAATATCCTTCATCAACCAGCTGAATTATTGCATCCTATATCCTCCTCTTGGCCATTTATGAGATGGGGTATGGATATAGTTGGTAAGCTCCCTAAGGCACCTGGTGGAAAAGTATTCATGCTAGCTATGACTGATTACTTCTCCAAGTGGATAGAGGCTGAAGCTTTTGCCCAAGTCAGAGAAAAGGAAGTTATATCCTTCATTAAAAGAAATATTATAACTAGATTTGGAATTCCTTCTGAGATTATATGTGATAATGGTTCCCAATTTATTGGGGGCAGAACCACTAACTTTTGTGACAGCTGGGGGATTAAGATGATAACATCAACACCAGTCCACCCACAAGCTAATGGCCAAGCAGAATCATCCAACAAGATCATCATCAACAATTTGAAGAAGAAGCTTGGATCCAAGAAAGGGAAATGGGTAGAAGAACTACCCTATGTGCTCTGGGCTGACAGGACAACCCCTAAGAATGCAACTGGTCAAACACCATTCTCTTTGGTGTTTGGGGCAGAATCAGTGATCCCAACAGAAATGGTGGTTCCAACTGCTAGAACAAGTACTCGTGATCCTGAGGAGAATGATGAAAACTTAGCTCAAGACCTGGATACTATTGAAGAAATCAGGGATATGGCTAGGATAAGGATGGCCAGTTGTCAGCAAAGAATGGCTGGTGCTTACAACAAAAATGTCAGGATCAGGAGGTTTCAAATTGGAGACATGGTATTAAGGAAAGCATTTCAGAATACCACCAATCCTGCTGATGGAAAGTTAGCTCCAAAATGGGAAGGCCCTTATTTGATTGAAGCTGAAGCAGGAAAGGGGGCATATAGACTGCTAACCATGGAAGGTGATTTGCTACCAAGAGCTTGGAATGCTGTCCACATGAAGAAATATTTCATGTGAGCAGGATCCTCATGGCAGAGATGATCCTCACGATAGGGATATCCTTAAAGGATCCTCGAAGTATTGGTGATCCTTACTTAGGTAATATCCTAAACTTGAACTATTTCGTTTCTTTATTTTCTCATATAAGGATAAGGATCATGAATCCTTCATCCATCTCTCACGTGAGTCCAAGTTTTGAAAGTTCAGGTATCCTTAGCATAACATTGGTTATCTGCTGAAGCAATCCGTTCCTTGGGTTTAACCTCAGTTATTTGGGCTTGACCCCAGTTCCGCCTGTAGCGCACGATGATCCTGGTGTAGTTCAAGGCTTTGGGACCAGTACTCGTTTTAGGGGCTGATAATTCCATTGTTCTGGCTATGCTTAGGATCCTACGTATAATGGTAGACATACCATACATCCGTTCCTAAGGTTTCTAACATTTTCACGTTAGCTAAGGTTTCTAACGTTTTCACGTTAGCTAAGGTTTTGGCATTTTCATGCCACTAAGTTTGGATAGTCGCCAGTTAGGGCCATACTCCAGTTTACATACGATCCTTGGGCTTGTCCCCAGTTATCCTTGGGCTTGTCCCCAGTTATCCTTGGGCTTGTCCCCAGTTGCTAATTCTTATCTTATATTGGCTTAGTCCCAAGTTATGCTCTATTTCAGGTTCTTGAAGATAGGCAAATAGGGATCCTCGATCCTTACTTTATTCTAAGGTTTATCTTGTAGTTATCCTTATAATGGTTAGGATTCTAACTTGGATCCTCAGGTATGATCCTTAACTATATTTAATTCTATTCATTATTTATTTGAATAACCCTTAAAGTTTGACAACTAGACTTGTGATCCTTAAAACATATTGCTTTCTGAGATTCTTTAACTAAAGGATATTTGATCATGGATCATATCCTAAGTATTTTCAATTTGACTTATTCAAAATTATTTGTTTAATAAATATGCATCAAAATAAAGGAAAATCAAAGAAACACAAGGATAACAACACAAGATGGGCGACAAAAGGTTAAGGTTTTATTTATTAACAAAAGACTAACCCTTTAAAGGTTGTCAAAATTACCTACCCGAGCATCTACCAGCAAAACGTGGCCCGTCCGCTGGGGTAGGTAAAGGGTGTCCATGATAACAAGTTCGAAAGTAGTGCAGGAATATAAAAGAGGCAGGATCACAATGGCTACATCCCCCAAACAGAGGATCCCTCCACCATATGCAATCCTGCCTATTGTCCAAAGGATCATACATGATCCTTAATCCTAAAACCTATTGTTCAAGTACAACCCATCATTGTTTAGCAAAAAACACCACAACCAAAACAAACGATCAAACTTAAAAAATGGGCTCCGGCTACGTCTAGAAATGTCCTTCATCGCCCATTCATGCAACCTATGCCTTTGCTGCATCCTCTTCCCCTCCAGCTGCAGTATCCTTCATCAGATCCTTTCCACTGCCACTTGCCTCAATTGCCAAGACCTCAGTTGCCTCCTCCTCATCATCCTCAAGATCAGCCAGCCTTGCCTTCCAGCCCTCAACATCCCAGCTGCTTTTGTCAAAACTAGGATCTTGAGCTTCCTGGGCTATCTTCAATTTTGTCTGATACATCGTGATGGCGGCAGAAACCTTAGCATTTTCTATGAGATCATGCTTCTCATAGTCAAGGTCAATCAGAAGTTTGGCAGTCTTGGTCTTCTCATCTTGGAGTTCCTTCCGAAGATCAGCAATTGCAAGGTCTTTGAGCACGGCAACCTATTGGAGATCAGCAATTTTCTTGTCCTGCTCCTCAACATTCCCCACGTAATCCTCGATCTCGGCAAATTTCTGCAAAGAAGAGGATAAAGCAGTTCAAGATCAAGTGATCCTTATACGAGTAGGATACCTAGGCAGAATTAAGGATCCTTACATCATTGAAGTATTCAAGGAACTGGTGGCTAATCAGTGGTAGGCCTTGAAGATCCTCAGCATTAGAAGTTTTCCTCTTCTTGACACCCTTTCCTTTAGTGGGTGCCTTTGGAATGGAGATGCTAGGACTGGTAGTGGACCTCTTCTTCCTGGATCGTACGACATCAAGGTCAGCCGTGTTGAATTGGGATACAGGCTTGGCAGATTTTCCAGCACCTACACAATCAAAACAAGATAAGTATCTTTTCTTAGTTCATATTTCACTATTTATTTAAATTTTAAACAAGGATACTTACTTGACATTGTGACAGAGCCTGAGGATACCTCCTGTGAATCTTGGGTTGTTTTCTTGAAAGTTCTTGTCTCAGGATCAAGTTTCTTGAAAGCAAGGAGCCTTTCCTTAGCAGCAGGGGACAGTTTGAGGTGTGAGACAGTGATAGCTGCATAACAAGAAAGCAAAAATATAAGTTATCCTTACATCAAAAGAAAGTGCCTGGTGATCCTTCTCAGGATCCTCCATCCTACCATGGGTAGCCCATTTTTTAGGAAGATCCTTTCCATCCTCAATGGAATCTCTCTTGACAAAAAAGAAACGCCGCTTCCAATTAGCATCATTCTTGGTGGCTTTGAAGATCGGGTGTTCCTCGCCGGGTTTCCGTTTAAACAAATAACGGTGAGAGCCAAAGGTGGTAAGATCATACAGTTCTCCCAGCTCTGCCATTCCTAGATCTATTCTCTCCTGATCGATGATCCTTTCAAGGGTGTACAAAACCCTCCAAATCATCGGCATGGCTTGGATATAAGAGATGCCGGTTAGAGAAAAGAAAGATTGGGTGAAGGTTGGAAAAGGATATGTATAGCCTATGGTGAAGGGAGTGACGGGGAAAGCAACCCACTTATCGGAGATATGATCGCTTAAGGCATTGGGATCAAAAGGCCTAAACTCGGTGTTCGCCGGGAAGCAGTGGCGGATCCTATCTATCTGAGCATCATTGAAGAAACAGCGTTCTTTAATGGAGTCTTCAATAATCCCCTGGCTTTTCAGAGGACTGTTCTTTGGGTGATCCTTGGCCGGTGAACTTCGGAGCAACATTTTCAGAGTGACGGAGATAAAGAAAGAAAAACAGAGTAAGAGAGGAAGAAAGAGGAGAAAGAAATACCTGGTTGATCGTCGACTGAGAATTTAAAGGGAGTTTCTTTCGAATTCGAATGCATAATGATCCTATCTATATCTCTATTTATAATTATGATTCTGCAGGATTGTCACTTCCGTGACGTCATAATCGCAACGGCTAGTTCTATTTTAACGGCTATATATCCGTTAGTTAGTTGCGGATAAGATCAAGAAAATATAACTCGCTAATTTTACAAATTACTCCTTATATTTGGGGGCAATTGTTAGGGGAGGATTTTCTAACAATTAGTGATCCTTATTCGTTATCCTAATTAGTGATCCTTACTTCTGTGACAGGTGGTGATCCTCAGAAGAGCTTCAGGATCAGGATCATGGATCACTTTAAGGATCCTCGTACTGACGATTGTTTACTTATGTTTTGTAGCATCTCGCAGGTATAACAAGCTTGACCAAGTCTTGGCGACATTCCTGGAGAATATTCCCAAACTATTCTGCACGTGCTTGACCAAAAATAGACGTTGTGGAGAACGTGGAGGCATGGCACGAAAGTCGGATAGTTAGTTTGGTAGTTAGATTTCTATTTTAAAAGGGGTAACGAGCTAGTAGAAAAACACTTAGCCATTTTTGCAGCTACACACACTCGTATACTCGCACACTTGAAGCTCTCGACGAACACACATTCATTTTCACTCACTTATACACATTTCACGATAGTGATCCTTGTACCTAGCTCGTTACTATCCGAAGTTGTAAACATTTAATCATTTATTTGAGCTTGGTGATCGGTAGTTTCCATCACCCGGGGTTTTTTGTGCCGGAGATCAACTCTTGATCAAGGGCTTTTTCCCCGTATAAATCCTTGTGTTGTTAGTGCCATTTACCTTGAAGTGATCCTCATCACTATTACATATTTTAAGCATCATTCCCCGAAACAAAGAGTTTGGTTGCATATCATAAACAGAATTTTTGACCAAAACAGTTTCCATCACCCGGGGTTTTTTATGCCGGAGATCAACTCTTGATCAAGGGCTTTTTCCCCGTATAAATCCTCGTGTCATTTGTGCAAATTACATTGAAGTGATCCTTGTTATTGATATACACAATTAGCATCATACCCCGTAACAAAGAGTTTGGTTGCAATATCCTCAACAGATTTTTTGACCAAAACAGTAGGGATCACTGATTCAGCTCCAAACACTAAAGAAAATAGAGTTTGGCCAGTAGCATTCTTAGGAGTTGTTCTATCAGCCCATAACACATAAGGTAGCTCTTCTGCCCATTTTCCTTTCTTGGATCCAAGTTTCTTCTTCAAGTTGTTGATGATGATCTTGTTGGATGATTCTGCTTGACCATTAGCTTGTGGGTGGATTGGTGTTGATGTTATCATCTTAATCCTCCAGCTGTCACAAAAGTTAGTAGTTCTACTCCCAATAAATTGGGATCCATTATCACAAACAATTTCAGAAGGAATACCAAATCTGGTAATAATGTTTCTTTTAATAAAGGATATCACTTACTTTTCTCTGACTTGAGCAAAGGCTTCAGCTTCTATCCACTTGGAGAAGTAATCAGTCATAGCAAGCATGAACACTTTTCCTCCGGGTGCCTTGGGAAGTTTACCAACTATATCCATTCCCCATCTCATGAATGGCCAAGAAGAGGATATAGGATGCAGGAGCTCTGCTGGTTGATAAAGGATATTACTATGTATCTGACAAGCATCACACTTCTTGGCATAATCCACAACATCCTTCTTCATAGTTGGCCAATAATATCCTGTCCTAAGGATCCTTGAAAACAGTGCTCTACCCCTAGTGTGGTTTCCACAATCTCCTTCATGAATATCCTTTAGGACTTCTTGAATTTCAGGATCCTCAATGCACCTTAGATATGGACCTGCAAGAGATCATTTATATAACATGTTATTTAATATTGTAAATTGAGATACCTTGACTTTGAGAGCTCTGGGGTTTTCTCCTGTAGGAATCTCTCCATGTTGTATATATCTTATGATTGGGAGGATCCAGGATCCTGAATGTGATTGTGCACCATCACTAGGTATGATTGTAGAATCCTCTACTATCTCCATAGATGTGTGATCCTCAATAGCAGGAGTCAAAATATGGATTATGGGAATTTTAATATCCTCTGGAATCTTCAATGATGATCCTAGGTTAGCCAAAGCATCAGCTTCTGCATTTACTTCTCTAGGTACCTGTGTCAAACTAAAAGAAACAAAAGAGTCTGCCAATTTCTTGACTATCTCTAAATATTTGATTAGTCTTTCACCTTTAACAGTGTAGGATCCATTAAAGTGATTAGTAATTAACAATGAATCTACATGTACCTCAAGATACATGATCCTCATGTGCTTGGCAATTTGCAAACCAGCTATCGAGGCCTCATATTCAGCCTCATTATTAGTAGTTTGAAACTCACAAGCTCTTGAGAGGGGTATTATGCCCCCCTATGGCGATTTTAGTAGTATTCCCAGTCCATTTCCCTTGATGTTTGAAGCCCCATCTTTGAAGAGTATCCAAGGATCCTTAGTCTCTTCAAGCTGTTGAACTTCCAACTCAGCTTCCCTTTGTAGAGCACTACTGAAATCTGCCCCAAAGTCAGCTAAGGCCTGGGATTTAATGGCAGTTCTTGGCTCATATCTTATATCATAAGCGCTAAGTGTTTTGGTCAAAAAATCTGATGAGGATAATGCAACCAAACTCTTTGTTACGGGGAATGATGCTTTAAATGTGTAACAATGATAAGGATCACTTCAACGTAAATTGAACAAACGACACAAGGATTTATACGGGGAAAAAGCCCTTGATCAAGAGTTGATCTCCGGCACAAAAAACCCCGTGTGATGGAAACTACCGATCACCAAGCTCAAATAAATCAATAAATGTGTACAACTTCGGATAGTAACGAGCTAGGTACAAGGATCACTATGGTGAAATGTGTAAAAATGAGTATAAACTGTTAAGTGTTTGCCGAGAGCTTCAAGAGTGCGATTGTACGAGAGTGTGTGTAGCTGAAAATGGCTAAGTGTTCTAAATTCTAGCTCGTCACCCCCTTTAAAAATAGAAGTTAACTAAACTAACAAACTATCCGACTTTTGTGCCAAGCTCCCACGTTCTCCACAACGTCCATTTCCAGTCAAACGTGTGCGAAATACCAGTGGAATATTCCATAGTAACGTTGCCAAGACCAAGTCAAGCTTGTTACTCCTGCAAAATAATGCGAAACACAAACAAACAATCGTTAGTATGAGGATCCTTAAGGTGATCCATGATCCTTATCCTGAAGCTCTTCTGAGGATCACTATCTGTCACAGAAGTAAGGATCATTAATTAGGATAACAAGTAAGGATCACTAATTGTTGGAGAATCCTCCCCTAACAATTGCCCCCAAAATATAAGGAGTGATATGTAAAATAAACGAATTATATTTTCTTGATCTTATCCGCAACTAACTATCGGAAATATAGCCGTTATTGTAGAACTATCCGTTGCAACCATGACGTCACAGAAGTGACAACCCTGCACAATCATGATTATAAATAGGAGATAGAGATATGATCGTTTGCATTTAAATTTCAGAGATACTCCCTTTATAACTGCATCCGAGGATAAACAGGTATTCTCTCTTCATCTTCTTCCTTCTTTTGCTCTGTTTTCCGTCTCTTCCCATTTTTCTATCAAAGATGTTTCTCCGGAACTCCCCAGCTAAGGATCACCCTAAAAATAGCCCACTGAAGAGCCAGGGGATCATCGAAGATTCCATAAAAGAACGCTGCTGCTTCAATGATGCGCAGATTGATAGGATCCGCCACTGCTTCCCGGCGAACACCGTGATTAAGTCTTTTGATCCCAATGCCCTGAGTGATCATATTTCCGACAAGTGGGTTGCTTTTCCTGTCACTCCGTTCACCATAGGCTATACATATCCTTTTCCAGCCTTCACCCAATCTTTCTTTTCCCTAACCGGCATCTCTTATATCCAAGCCATGCCGATGATCTGGAGGGTTTTGTATACCCTTGAAAGGATCATCGAGCAGGAAGGGATAGACCTAGGAATGTCAGAGCTGGGAGAGCTGCATGATCTTACTACCTTTGGTTCTCATCGTTATTTGTTTAAACGTAAACCTGGTGAGGAACACCCGATCTTCAAAGCTACCAAGAATGATGCTAACTGGAAGCGGCGTTTCTTTTTCGTCAGGAGAGATTCTATTGATGACGGAAAGGATCTGCCCAAGAAATGGGCTACCCATGGTAGGGTGGAGGATCCTGAGAAGGATCACCAGAGAACTTTCCTTTGATATAAGGATCACTTATATATTTTTGCTTTCTTGTTATGCAGCTATCACCGTCTCACACCTCAGACTGTCTCCTGCTGCCAAAGAGAGACTCATCGCTTTCAAGAAACTTGATCCTGAAACAAGAACTTTCAAGACAACAACCCAAGACTCTCAGGAGGTATCCTCAGGCTCTGTCACGATGTCAAGTAAGTATCTTTGTTTAAAATTTAAATAAATAGTGAAATATAAGTGAAGTAAAGATACTTATCTTGTTTTGGTTGTGTAGGTGCTGGAAAATCCACCAAGCCTGCTTCTCAATTCAACACGGCTGACCTTGATAGTGTTAGACCCAGGAAGAAGAGGTCCACTACCAGTCCTAGCATCTCCATTCCCAAGGCACCCACTAAAGGAAAGGGTGGCAAGAAGAGAAAGGCCTCCGAGGCTGAGGATCTGCAGGGTCTGCCTCTGATCCGTCACCAATTCCTCGAGTACTTCAATGATGTAAGGATCACTGTATCTGCTTGTATATCCTGCTGGCATATCCTGCTGATTTGAGGATCACTTGGTCCTGACCTTATCTTTTATCCCCTTTGCAGAAATTCGCTGAGATTGAGGACTATGTGGGAAGCGTCGAGGAGCAGGACAAGAAGATTGCTGACCTCCAACAGGTTGCAGTGCTTAAGGACCTCAAAATTGCTGATCTTCAGAAGGAACTTCAAGATGCCAAGACTAAGACGGCTAAACTTCTGATCGACCTTGACTATGAAAAGCATGATCTCATAGAAGGTGCAAAGGTCTCTGCTGCCATCACAATGTATCAGACAAAACTTAAGATGGCCCAGGAAGCTCAAGATCCTAACTTCGACAGAAGCAGCCGGGATGTTGAGGGCTGGAAAGCAAGGTTGGCTGATCTTGAAGATGATGAAAAGGCTGAGGAAGTTTTGGCGATTGAGGCTGGAGGCAAGGGTGAAGGTGGTGAAACAAGTGGAGCCGGAGGTGGTGATGCAGGGAAGGTTTAGGATGCATGATTGGGCGATGATGGAAACTTCTAGACATGGCCGGAGCCCAATCTTTTTTAGTTTGATGGTTGTTTTGTTGAACAATTTGATGGTTTTTACTGAACAATAGTTTTTAGGATTAAGGATCATGTATGATCCTTTGGACAATAGGCAGGATTGCAAATGGTGGAGGGATCCTCTGTTTGGGGGATGAAGCCATTGTGATCCTGCCGCCTTTATATTCCTGCACTACTCTTGAACCTATTATCATGGACACCCTTTACCTACCCCAGCGGACGGGCCACGTTTTGCTGGTAGATGCCTGGGGTAGGTAATTTTGGCAACCTTTTAAGGGTTAGTCTTTTGTTAATAAATAAAATCTTAATCTTTTGTCGCTTATCTTGTATTGT
Source organism: Helianthus tuberosus (assembly GCA_030545235.1). Taxonomy (NCBI): domain Eukaryota; kingdom Viridiplantae; phylum Streptophyta; class Magnoliopsida; order Asterales; family Asteraceae; genus Helianthus; species Helianthus tuberosus. The sequence continues at coordinate 103,936,159 of CM060415.1, read as the reverse complement.
TACCCTTTTTTATTCTTTAATTCTCCTTTGTCTTGATGTACACTTATTGAATAAACAATTTTGAATAAGTCAGATTGAAAATATTTAGGACATGATCCATGATCAAATATCCTATAGTTAAAGAATCCCAAAAAGCAATATATTTTAAGGATCACATGTTTAGTTGTCAAAGTATAAGGGTTATTCAAATAAACAACGAATAGAATCAAAAATAGTTAAGGATCATACCTGAGGATCCAAGTTAGGATCCTAACAATAATAAGGATAACTATAAGATAAACCTTAGAAAGAAGTAAGGATCAAGGATCCCTAGTTGCTTATCTTCAAGGACCTGAAAATAGAGCATAACTTGGGACTAAGCCAATATAAGATAAGAGTTAGCTACTGGGGACAAGCCCAAGGATAACTGGGGACAAGCCCAAGGATCGTATGTAAACTGGAGTATGGCCCTAACTGATGACTATCCAAACTTAGTGACATGAAAATGCCAAAACCTTAGCTAACGTGAAAACGTTAGAAACCTTAGGAACGGATGTATGGTACGTCTACCATTATACGTAGGATCCTAGGTATAGCCAGTACAATGGAATTATCAGCCCCTAAGTTGGGCCTAGAGTTGGGATCACTTCAACGTAAATTGAACAAACGACACAAGGATTTATACGGGGAAAAAGCCCTTGATCAAGAGTTGATCTCCGGCACAAAAAACCCCGTGTGATGGAAACTACCGATCACCAAGCTCAAATAAATCAATAAATGTGTACAACTTCGGATAGTAACGAGCTAGGTACAAGGATCACTATGGTGAAATGTGTAAAAATGAGTATAAACTGTTAAGTGTTTGCCGAGAGCTTCAAGAGTGCGATTGTACGAGAGTGTGTGTAGCTGAAAATGGCTAAGTGTTCTAAATTCTAGCTCGTCACCCCTTTTAAAAATAGAAGTTAACTAAACTAACAAACTATCCGACTTTTGTGCCAAGCTCCCACGTTCTCCACAACGTCCATTTCCAGTCAAACGTGTGCGAAATACCAGTGGAATATTCCATAGTAACGTTGCCAAGACCAAGTCAAGCTTGTTACTCCTGCAAAATAATGCGAAACACAAACAAACAATCGTTAGTATGAGGATCCTTAAGGTGATCCATGATCCTTATCCTGAAGCTCTTCTGAGGATCACTATCTGTCACAGAAGTAAGGATCATTAATTAGGATAACAAGTAAGGATCACTAATTGTTGGAGAATCCTCCCCTAACAATTGCCCCCAAAATATAAGGAGTGATATGTAAAATAAACGAATTATATTTTCTTGATCTTATCCGCAACTAACTATCGGAAATATAGCCGTTATTGTAGAACTATCCGTTGCAACCATGACGTCACAGAAGTGACAACCCTGCACAATCATGATTATAAATAGGAGATAGAGATATGATCGTTTGCATTTAAATTTCAGAGATACTCCCTTTATAACTGCATCCGAGGATAAACAGGTATTCTCTCTTCATCTTCTTCCTTCTTTTGCTCTGTTTTCCGTCTCTTCCCATTTTTCTATCAAAGATGTTTCTCCGGAACTCCCCAGCTAAGGATCACCCTAAAAACAGCCCACTGAAGAGCCAGGGGATCATCGAAGATTCCATAAAAGAACGCTGCTGCTTCAATGATGCGCAGATTGATAGGATCCGCCACTGCTTCCCGGCGAACACCGTGATTAAGTCTTTTGATCCCAATGCCCTGAGTGATCATATTTCCGACAAGTGGGTTGCTTTTCCTGTCACTCCGTTCACCATAGGCTATACATATCCTTTTCCAGCCTTCACCCAATCTTTCTTTTCCCTAACCGGCATCTCTTATATCCAAGCCATGCCGATGATCTGGAGGGTTTTGTATACCCTTGAAAGGATCATCGAGCAGGAAGGGATAGACCTAGGAATGTCAGAGCTGGGAGAGCTGTATGATCTTACTACCTTTGGTTCTCATCGTTATTTGTTTAAACGTAAACCTGGTGAGGAACACCCGATCTTCAAAGCTACCAAGAATGATGCTAACTGGAAGCGGCGTTTCTTTTTCGTCAGGAGAGATTCTATTGATGACGGAAAGGATCTGCCCAAGAAATGGGCTACCCATGGTAGGGTGGAGGATCCTGAGAAGGATCACCAGAGAACTTTCCTTTGATATAAGGATCACTTATATATTTTTGCTTTCTTGTTATGCAGCTATCACCGTCTCACACCTCAGACTGTCTCCTGCTGCCAAAGAGAGACTCATCGCTTTCAAGAAACTTGATCCTGAAACAAGAACTTTCAAGACAACAACCCAAGACTCTCAGGAGGTATCCTCAGGCTCTGTCACGATGTCAAGTAAGTATCTTTGTTTAAAATTTAAATAAATAGTGAAATATAAGTGAAGTAAAGATACTTATCTTGTTTTGGTTGTGTAGGTGCTGGAAAATCCACCAAGCCTGCTTCTCAATTCAACACGGCTGACCTTGATAGTGTTAGACCCAGGAAGAAGAGGTCCACTACCAGTCCTAGCATCTCCATTCCCAAGGCACCCACTAAAGGAAAGGGTGGCAAGAAGAGAAAGGCCTCCGAGGCTGAGGATCTGCAGGGTCTGCCTCTGATCCGTCACCAATTCCTCGAGTACTTCAATGATGTAAGGATCACTGTATCTGCTTGTATATCCTGCTGGCATATCCTGCTGATTTGAGGATCACTTGGTCCTGACCTTATCTTTTATCCCCTTTGCAGAAATTCGCTGAGATTGAGGACTATGTGGGAAGCGTCGAGGAGCAGGACAAGAAGATTGCTGACCTCCAACAGGTTGCAGTGCTTAAGGACCTCAAAATTGCTGATCTTCAGAAGGAACTTCAAGATGCCAAGACTAAGACGGCTAAACTTCTGATCGACCTTGACTATGAAAAGCATGATCTCATAGAAGGTGCAAAGGTCTCTGCTGCCATCACAATGTATCAGACAAAACTTAAGATGGCCCAGGAAGCTCAAGATCCTAACTTCGACAGAAGCAGCTGGGATGTTGAGGGCTGGAAAGCAAGGTTGGCTGATCTTGAAGATGATGAAAAGGCTGAGGAAGTTTTGGCGATTGAGGCTGGAGGCAAGGGTGAAGGTGGTGAAACAAGTGGAGCCGGAGGTGGTGATGCAGGGAAGGTTTAGGATGCATGATTGGGCGATGATGGAAACTTCTAGACATGGCCGGAGCCCAATCTTTTTTAGTTTGATGGTTGTTTTGTTGAACAATTTGATGGTTTTTACTGAACAATAGTTTTTAGGATTAAGGATCATGTATGATCCTTTGGACAATAGGCAGGATTGCAAATGGTGGAGGGATCCTCTGTTTGGGGGATGAAGCCATTGTGATCCTGCCGCCTTTATATTCCTGCACTACTCTTGAACCTATTATCATGGACACCCTTTACCTACCCCAGCGGACGGGCCACGTTTTGCTGGTAGATGCCTGGGGTAGGTAATTTTGGCAACCTTTTAAGGGTTAGTCTTTTGTTAATAAATAAAATCTTAATCTTTTGTCGCTTATCTTGTATTGTTACCCTTTTTGATTCTTTAATTCTCCTTTGTCTTGATGTACACTTATTGAATAAACAATTTTGAATAAGTCAGATTGAAAATATTTAGGACATGATCCATGATCAAATATCCTATAGTTAAAGAATCCCAAAAAGCAATATATTTTAAGGATCACATGTTTAGTTGTCAAAGTATAAGGGTTATTCAAATAAACAACGAATAGAATCAAAAATAGTTAAGGATCATACCTGAGGATCCAAGTTAGGATCCTAACAATAATAAGGATAACTATAAGATAAACCTTAGAAAGAAGTAAGGATCAAGGATCCCTAGTTGCTTATCTTCAAGGACCTGAAAATAGAGCATAACTTGGGACTAAGCCAATATAAGATAAGAGTTAGCTACTGGGGACAAGCCCAAGGATAACTGGGGACAAGCCCAAGGATCGTATGTAAACTGGAGTATGGCCCTAACTGATGACTATCCAAACTTAGTGACATGAAAATGCCAAAACCTTAGCTAACGTGAAAACGTTAGAAACCTTAGGAACGGATGTATGGTACGTCTACCATTATACGTAGGATCCTAGGTATAGCCAGTACAATGGAATTATCAGCCCCTAAGTTGGGCCTAGAGTTGGGCTCGCTACCATTCTGTTGGGCCTAGAGTTGGGCTCGCTACACCCAGATAGATCTACCGCTTACGTCCCTCGGTCCTTCTGCCTACCCATTCACATGATCTAAGTAGTAAACCTCCTTACGTTAACATACTGTGTATAAAGTACTTGTAATCAAAGTAACATGTATTTCACCCCCGCAGTTAAGAAAACTGAAAACAGTTAGAGAAAAGGGGGACATGAACTCACAGTCGGTGCGTCTCTACCAAGTACTCCAAATCAGAAAGCTGTGCGACGACCTACAAGTGCTAATTCTATTAGACGGACGGCCGTGCCTTAGCTTTATAGTTTAAGTCTTTGGGAAATAGTTAGACAACTATTTCGTGTTTACGTTCTGTATATACTTGGTAGTTAATCTCCTTCCCAAGGATGGGGGATTCAATACATGTGCGTTCGAATTAAACCATTAAGTCTCACTTAATATATATATACCTTTCCAATTCCAAAATATAAGTATTTTTCTCAAAAATATTATATTTTCATTTCACATAGTTTTTCTCCAATAATACGTTGTTAAAATACGCGTTCATAAATATTTCTGTAAGTGCGTAAGTTACGTTTTAACAATCGAGTGGTAATATACTTACCGGCGTAACTTATATATATTTATGGTGAAAGCGTTCGTATTATTTTGGATTCGTTAACGTTCGTAAATATTATTTTTACTCTAAAAATAATATTTATGTATTTTCACAAAATAATCATAAACAGTGTGTGAAAAATATATATATTTATCACGTTAAATTTTGTGAAAATCCCACCTCCGAATATTTAGTAAATAAAGTCATGGCGAAATTTATGTTTCGAAAACATGTCAAAATAATTCTAACACTTGAAGTGTAAATAGTTTTAGGTTTTTAGAAAAATTTCGCCAGAGTTTCCTCTGTAACTGGAGGTGGCCACGCTTTCAAGCGTATCATTTTCTTTATCAAATCAACTCAACAATTTTCTTTATTTGATCAGAACAACTTTTATCGCATCAACAAATCAACATATGTGTAAATTGCCAAAAGTTACATGAACTTGCAGTTTTCCCAAAACTGTGGTATAAATCCCCTTAAATTTAGTAGATCTTCATATAATATAATTTGATCTTGTAAAAACCTCGTTTTTAGAGAAAATCCATCTTTACAACCTCCCGTCATCTTTTACAAAAACGGTTATTTTGTCGGATCTTTTCATTTCACAAGTGTTTACACACTTGTGGTTTATAAAAATCATGTTTGTTATTGTAAGATCCATCTCTTTAAAATACATGATTTCTTTGATACGTGGTTCTTTGAAAATACCACTTGCAGATGCGTAGATCCGCTAGTTTTAAACACTATTGTACAAGTTAAAACACCTTTACACAAGTAAAACATTTTTACACAAGTTCATGTTTCATGTGTGGTAGAGTTTCACCTTTTAACCCTTGTTACTTCTAAAATAGTTTTATGTCATGATCCAAGAACATGACTACACCGGGTTAAACGATGATTCGAGCTACCACAACATAGATCGGGTCTAAATAATCACAACTTTCAATTACTACAACGTTTACACAACACATGTGCTATTAACCACCATTTTAAGTGTTTTTAGTAGACTTTTGTGCATCATTTTGCATTTTAACGAGATTTAACCGATACAAATCCTTTTAACCACCTTAGATTTGTTCAAATACGAGTTTTAAGCATTATACCTCTAGCTCAAGGCTAGGGAAGAATCTATGCGCAAATGAGGTGGATAAAAGCTAGAGAAAGAGGTCCTTCAAACTCCGAGTGCACCAAGACTCCTAATACTCGACCCTTGACACTTGCACGGACTTGGAATCGGTTGATCAAGATCGAAAGTATGATGGATGGGGGGTGGGGTGTTCAGCCGAGAGTGTAAGGGAGAGGGAGAGAGAGTTGGAGTGTTGTTGATTCTTGAGTGGTGTGGTGATTATGTTATGATGTGCTAATACAAGAACTTATAGATAATTTTCATGTGCATTGCCCATTGGTTTAAGTGTCCTCTAGATCTTAAGCAAGGAGATTAAAATAATTAATCAAGTACAAAGGGGTGTCCCCCTCTAGGGGACGGTTGGTTAGGGGGGGGGGGGGTCTTGTTCGATTTCAACCAACTAGTTAGGATAATAGTTAGGTTAAGTAAGTTAGTTAAGATCTTAACCCGGTTAGTTATGTGTAGTGCTTTACAGCGGGTGTTAGGGTATTCAGGGACCCTAACTGGTTCAGAAAAAAAAAAAATAATGAAAATAACAATATTTTCAGATTCCGGGTAAAGTCCGGTTGTTCGGTTGGATAGTAATCCGTTAAAGCGTTAACAAAGCTTTAAAGTGTTGTTATAATTACCTTTAGTGACACAACTTATTTCCGACACCTTGGAAAGTGTCTAGTAATATTTTTCTCATGTTTTGGCACTTTACTAGTTAGCTAGAAGCTGGATTATTATGTAAAGTGCTGAGTTTTGTGCTTAGAGTACGTTTTAGGCACATCCAGTCATTGTGACTTATTCCTAGAGACGCAGTTCCACAACCCTTATATCCCTACACTCACCACTTAGTGTAGCAAAATATTTCAGGCTCTTACAGGCCTTAGAGGCAGTGTATGCCTGATGCTGGCTTTATCAGCATGTTCAATAGGTTATCCGTTATTGTGCTACTGTGCTTTTTGTGCATCATGTTTGTCACTAAGGTTCAGTACGTAAGTATCGTAGTGACGACAAGTAAAGTATGATGCAAGTAAGTACATGTATCAGATATCAAGTAGCAGTTCATCAGCTAGTTCAAACAAGCACAGTAATTAAGCAGTAATTAATCAATAATTAAGTCGTACGGATACCTGGTTTAGTGAGGGTTGTCACATTCTCCCCCCGTTAAATAAATTTCGTCCCGAAATTTAAGTTCTGCTTGTAGATGCAGTGTTCTTAGGAAAAAGGTGGGGGTATTTCTCTTTCATCCGGTCCTCACGCTCCCAGGTGAACTCAGGACCATGTCTGGCATTCCAACGAACTTTGACGAGTTTGACACTGCTCCGGCGGGTTTTGTTCATTTTCCAATCCGTGACCTCAACAGGTTCTTCAACGAAGTGGAGCGTGTCGTCAACATGAATCTCGTCGGTGGGAATGGCAACGGTGACTTGAGTTGGACTTTTCTTTAGATTGGATACATGAAATGTATCGTGAACACCATTCAGTTCAGCAGGTAGGTCCAACTTGTATGCTACTAGTCCTATCCTTTCCAGAATTCTGAAGGGACCAATGTAGCGCGGATTTAACTTCCCACGCTTCCCAAAGCGTGCCACCCCCTTCCAGGGTGATACTTTCAATAACACCATTTCTCCAACTTGGAATTCCACATGTTTCCGGTTTGGATCCGCATAGGCCTTTTGTCTGTGGCGAGCTGCTTCGATGCGTTTAAGAATTTGCGCGATCTTGTCTGTCGTCTCTTGGACGATTTCGGGACCAGCAAGCTGTCTATCACCTGCGTCAGCCCAACATAAGGGTGATCGGCACTTGCGTCCGTAAAGGGATTCAAATGGCGCGACACCAATACTGGTGTGGTAGCTGTTGTTGTATGAAAATTCGACCAAAGGTAAATGTTTGTCCCAGCTACCGCCCAAATCCATAACACACGCTCTCAGCATGTCTTCCAAAGTCTGTATCGTTCGCTCGCTCTGGCCGTCAGTTTGCGGATGAAACGCAGTGCTTAGATTCAATTGTGAGCCAAAGGCTTCTTGGAAGGATTGCCATATCCTTGACACAAACCTTCCGTCTCTATCAGAGATGATCGAGAGAGGCACTCCATGGCGCGCGACGATTTCTCTCATGTAAATTTCAGCCAATTTGCTAGTGTTATCCTTCTCCCTGATGGGTAAGAAGTGTGCTGACTTCGTTAATCGGTCCACTATCACCCAGATAGTGTCATGGCCTCTTGGCGTTCTTGGCAATTTCGTAATAAAGTCCATGGAGATTTGTTCCCATTTCCACTTGGGAATCTCAGGTTGTTGCAGCAGCCCTGAAGGCTTCTGGTATTCCGCTTTAACCTTAGCGCATGTTAAACATTTGCTCACATAAACAGCAACATCGCCTTTCATCCTTGGCCACCAATAATAATCTTTGAGATCCTGGTACATCTTATCCGCTCCTGGATGTATAGAGTACCGTGATTTGTGAGCTTCATCAAAAATAACTTCCCTTAAACCACCAAACAGAGGAACCCAAATCCTTTTCTCGAAGCATAACGTTCCTTCCTCGTTTGGTACCAAAAGCTTCTCCATCCCACGGAGATATTCTTCTTCAAGATTCCTTTCCTTGAGAGCTTCCTTTTGTGCGGCACGAATGCGCAAGGAAAGATCAGTTCGTATAATCATTTCTAGAGCTCTAACCCTTATGGGCTTGATTCTCTCTTTACGACTTAGGGCATCGGCGACTACATTCGCCTTCCCTGGATGATACTTTATCTCGCAGTCGTAGTCGTTCAGCAACTCAACCCATCGTCTTTGCCTCATATTCAACTCCTTCTGGTTGAATATATGATGTAGGCTCTTGTGATCTGTAAAGATTGTACACTTCGTACCATAAAGGTAGTGTCTCCAGATCTTTAAAGCAAAAACCACTGCGCCGAGCTCCAAATCGTGTGTGGTATAGTTCTTTTCGTGCACTTTCAGTTGACGTGATGCGTAAGCAATAACCTTTTGGCGTTGCATCAACACACAACCCAATCCTTGACGCGATGCGTCGCAGTATACCACAAAATCATCAGTACCTTCCGGTAGAGCTAAGATTGGCGCATTGCAGAGCTTATCTTTCAATATCTGAAACGCTTCATCCTGTTTGATTCCCCAATCAAACTTCTTATCTTTCTGGGTGAGGAGCGTCAATGGTTGAGCGATTTTCGAAAAATCCTCGATGAACCTTCGATAGTAGCCAGCCAAACCCAAGAATTGTCGAATCTCGGTTGGCGTCCTTGGCATTTCCCAATTCTTGATCGCCTCGATCTTTGTTGGATCCACGTGGATTCCATCTCCATTTACCACGTGCCCAAGGAATTGGACTTCACGTAGCCAAAATTCGCACTTGGAGAATTTGGCATATAGCTGTTCCTTCTTCAGCAGCTCTAGAATGGCCCTAAGATGCTGCTCGTGTTCAGCCTTCGTCTTTGAATAAATCAAGATGTCGTCGATGAATACAATCACGAACTTATCCAAGTACGGTTTGCAAACTCTATTCATCAAATCCATAAAGACTGCAGGTGCGTTTGTCAAACCAAACGGCATAACTAGGAACTCGTAGTGCCCATAACGAGTTCTGAAGGCTGTCTTTGGGATACTTTCCTCTTGTATCCTTAACTGATGGTATCCAGATCGAAGATCGATCTTTGAATAAAAGCTTGAACCTTGCAGTTGGTCAAACAGATCATCAATTCTTGGCAGAGGATACCTATTCTTGATCGTCAGCTTGTTCAATTCCCGGTAGTCAATACACATACGGAAACTACCGTCCTTCTTCTTGACAAACAGGACCGGAGCTCCCCAAGGCGAGAAGCTTGGTCGGATAAAACCCTTGTCTAACAACTCTTGAAGTTGTGTCGACAGTTCCTGCATCTCAGACGGAGCAAGTCTGTACGGTGCCTTAGCCACAGGCGCGACGCCTGGAACTAAGTCGATGCGAAACTCTACTTGCCTCTGAGGTGGCAGTCCCGGCAAGTCTTCTGGGAAGACTTCTGGATACTCCCTCACGACAGGGATGTCTTCGATTCTTGGCTCAGCAGCCTTCTTATCCACAATGTGTGCCAGAAAAGCAACACATCATTTCTACAAACACTTCCTTGCTTTCAAGCAGCTGATAATCCTCAACGGCGTCTCACGCTTCTCTCCATGAACAACAATGGTCTCACCATCATCAGTTGGGATACGAACAACCTTTTCGTGACATACTATCTCAGCCTTGTTGCCTGATAACCAATCCATTCCTACTACCACGTCGAAGCTTCCCAACTGGACTGGTAGCAGATCCAGAGCAAACTCACGTTCTCCTAATTCGATCACACAACCTCTGATAACTTCATTAGCTTCTACTAACTTCCCATTAGCTAATTCGATTGAGTAGGGAATATCTAACTTATTAGCGGCTAACCCAAGCATATTCTTAAATTCTAACGACCCGAAGCTATAATCGGCACCAGTATCAAATAAAACGGACGCATAGCGTTGATTCACAGGGAACATACCAGTAACGACATTGGGATCCTGGCGCGCTTCCCTTGCTTCGAGTTGGAACACTCTTCCACGGGCTTGGTTTAAGTCTGGGCAGTTCTTCTTAAAATGCCCGATATCACCGCAGTTAAAACATCCAAGTTTTTGCCCGTTTCCACCAGCTTGATCATTCCTCTGATTACGATTCACGGCGCCCGCTTGGTTAGCATTGTTGCCTCGATTTTCGTTACTTCCATAGTTTCCTTGTGGGCGATTTCCATCACGATTATTACTCCTGTTCCCAAATCCTCCCTGGCCTCCCCGGCCAGCACTAGCCCAACAAGTGTCCTTCGAGTGGCCACGTTTCCCACATGCTTTGCATACTTTTAGCCCGCACTGACCAGAATGGTGGCGCTGGCAGGTGTTGCATTTGGGCTGGGCGCCCATGTATCCTTTTCCTTTCTTCCCTCTACCAGCCGTAACCTGAGCTGGCGAGTCTGATCCTCCTTTCCTAACCGCCACACTGGCGCCCTGCTTGAAGTTTGAGAACTTCCGTTTGTTACCTCCTGATGACTCGACATGAGTCTCTGCCTTTTTCGTCTTGATCTCATCAAACTTGTTCAAACGAATAGCCTCCTCAGTGAGAGCTACGCTCAAATCAATCGCCTCAGTAATGGTCGCAGGCTTGGATGAGGTTACCATGCTTATGATTTGAGGAGCTAGTCCCCAAATGAAACGTTCAATTCTTTTGAACTCAGGAGTGACCATGTAGGGTACCACATGCGATAAGTCATGGAACCTTTGAACGTACTCTGCTATCTTTGGACCGTCCATTTTCAAGTGCCAGAACTCGGTCTCCAACCGCTGGATTTCTGCGCGGGAACAGTACTTTTTGCGCATAAGTTCTTTCAGTTCGGTCCAGGTCAGCTCGTAGGCAGCAGCTTCGCCTAGTGTCTGTACTTGCAGATTCCACCAAGAGAGGGCTCCATCTAGAAACAGCCCTGAGATATAGGTGACTTGCTGATCCAGCGCGCACTTGCTCATGCGAAGAACAGATTCGGTTTTCTCAGCCCAACGAACAAAGGCGACAGCACCTCCAGTTCCATCGAAGTTGACCGGTTTGCAGTCTAGAAACTGCTTGTAGGTGCACCCTGCACATACGTTATAACATATGAATGGCATTAGCATCTTTGCTAGAGATATCCAATTAGGCCACGGTATGTCTCAATGACTAGGTATTACCGTGAGGTGGATTGTTATTGCCTTGGTTAATACTTCCGCTCGTTCCTGGCTGAGAAGCTGCATACTGTGCTATGGTAGTAGCAATGACTTGTTGTAGTTCTGCCTCATTAGTAGGCATGCGTGTCTCACGTCTTGGCGGCATTTTCTAAAAGATGTGTTTACGTCAGTCAGGTCATAGTAAGTAGAGTGTACATAAGTATACAACAATATCAACACATAACATCTCATGTTATCAATCACATAACATCTCATGTTATAAATAGATCACCCATTTTGATAGCTTCTGCAATGGTTGAGGGCTTTGAGGTAGTAACCATACCCCTGATCTGGGGTGCAAGTGTCCAAATGAATCGTTCCATCCTTTTGAACTCTGGCTTGACTAAGTAGGGGGGCAACCCTAGATAAGTCGTGCGATCGCTGGACAAGTTCAGGAATTTCTGGTTCGTCCATTTTCAAATTCCTGAACTCCACCTCAAGCTTCTAAATTCCAGTCTTAAAACAACATTTCTTCTCAATCGTTTCCTTGAGCTCGTCCCAGCTCAGTGCATAAGTAGCGTCTGTGCCAAGGGTCTGAACCTGGAGGTTCCATTAAGAGAGTGTGCCATCTAGAAATATCCCCGAGATATAGGTAACACTCTGTTGGGGCGAACAGTTACTCATTCTTAGAATGGAGTCGGTCTTTTCGGACCAACGAACAAATGCAACGGCGCCTCCTGTTCCATCAAAGTTCAAAGGCTTGCAGTTCAGGAACTGTTTATAGGTGCAGCCAGTTGGAGGGTTATTTCCAGTAATGCCATCGTTGTACTTAGAGCGGAGGGCTTCATGTCATGCATTTATCTGTGAGGTGCGTTCTTGCAGCTCGGCTTCTGTCCTTGGCAACGTACTGGTGTTTGTGTCACGTCTGGGTGACATTCCCTTTTGTCGAAGTGGTGTGAAGCGGGTTAGACAACGTTTCAATTGTCTATGAGGTGTATATAGCAACATAGGCCATCATGTAATCACCCAATTTCACACGCAAATATACTCAATGTATGAGTGGGGAAATAAATTTCTGAGCCTTCACATAGGCTTGCCAATTTGGCTTGTTGCTTGTAATAGAATGAACTCGAGGCTACATCGCCTTGGTCATTCGTATTTAAGTTATTTCCTGCTGCATTGGTTATCATTAGCTTGACCCGCAGAGTCCACCAGGATTCCTGTGCACTACAAATCGTTATTACGTGGGCCCCCGTAATAATAAATTGTCTTGCACAGTTACCCCAAATTTTCTCTCGTCCAAGCAGATGATCAATCAAGGAGCAACAGTAGGTGCATTGGCATGAACAGGGTCATGCTCCAATGCGGGGTCAGGAGCAACGCCTGGCTCAGGGGCCACGGCCGGCTCCGGATCAAAAACTTCATCTCAAGATCAGCTGGATCATCAAACACAGGGGGTTACAGGATCCTCCAAGGGCTGGTCTAAGTGTATGAACTCAAGGTCATGGTCTGGATCAAAACCAGGTGGAAAAGCAGGATCAACCTCAATATCGCGATCAAACTCAAATCTGTGTGCGGGATCCGGTGCAGCTGATGATGCCATATCAGGGTCGGCGTCGTGTGAGTGGTGCTGCATTCCATGTATGTGCGAAGATGCGGATGTCAGAAACTCAAATGAGACTGGGATAGGGGAATGGACATGAGTTTCCCCTACAGGAGCGTCCGCATGCAGTAGTCTAATACCAGCAGCAATAGGGTCCTGCCCTCGAATGGGTCCTCCTCTAGTAGGTCGTTATCGTCGTTAGAGGCCACGTTGGGGGGCATATCATTAACAGGATAAGCGGCAAGGGGGCAAATTCCCAACAAGATGGCCATCAGTAGGCTCTGCTACGACTTCAGGCAGCGTAAAAGGGCTGAAAGTCGTCATTGTCTATGCCGGTAGTATCGGAAATGTACACCTCGTGCTTTGATGAAACTATGTCGTCTGTTACTATGGCCATGGGATTCGTAGTGTCCATCTTTCTAGTACTTGATGAAAGCACTACGTTTGTAACCCCAACACATATACGTATAATAATCAATCATATAATCATATAATCACATACGTCACCAAGTAAGATATCACATAATTCTCCTAGTCTCACTAGCCAATTTCTCCCAGTCTTTAAGACTGCTCTATCCTCCACCTCGACCTCTTAGATCGAGCCTCGGTCCCCTTGACCGAGCCTCAGTCCTTCATGACTGAGCCTACTCTTCCTAGTCTCACTAGCCATCTACCTCGGTCACCTAGACCGAGCCTCGATCCTCCAGACCGAGCCTCAGCCCTCCAGGCTGAGCCTACTCTTCTTAGCCAACTACCTCGGTCACCTAGACCGAGCCTCGATCCTCCAGACCGAGCCTCAGCCCTCCAGGCTGAGCCTATAATAAATCAACATGCTCAACTACCCTGGTCACCTAGACCGAGCCTCAATCCTCCAGACCGAGCCTCAGCCCTCCAGGCTGAGCCTATAAATAATAAAATGTGCTCAACATTTGTTTGTAAAAAGTTTTGGATCTGGACTTAAGTGGTATGTAGAAAAATGTTTTCGTGAGAGCCCTGGTGATAATAGTCTAGACTCGAGAAGGAATCCTAGTTCGCTATGATCAGAGCTCTGATACCAAGCTGTCACACCCTGGCTTTGCGGAAGCGTGGTCAATTTTGGTGTGAATTCTTAATACCATAGCTTAACCATAACAAAGCTATATGAAATAAAATCATGCAAGATCATCCGTTTGAATTAAGTTTTAAAACCAGAGTAACATACCATTGTCTTAAAGACTTACAACATCATAACATAAAACATTGTCTTGAACAACATAAACAGTAACATGAAATAAGCGCAGTTTAAGATTTGTGACTTGTCCAGGAAAGAGTCACATTTCCTAAATTGGGATGACCTTGGAACCCAATATGCAGCGGGAAAACACGTCATACCGTGCCAGATCCTGTTAATTTCCTGAAATACATGTGAGTTGAAAAATCAACAATAATGTTGAGCGAGTTCATGTGCAAGTGAGTATGTAAAACACTTGTAAGTATAATAGTTCCCTGGTATGTAGCAGTGTAAGGAAAAGAGATCACCAATGGTTTGCAAGGCCATTAGTATGTTGTGAAGTGCAAGTAGGAAGACTCAACCTAGCAGATTTTTGCGTCGGGTACAAAGTCACTCAAGGTCCGTTCTGTTGGTCCTCTTAGAGGTCCGTTCTGTTGGGCCTAGAGTTGGGCTCGCTACACCCAGATAGATCTACCGCTTACGTCCCTCGGTCCTTCTGCCTACCCATTCACATGATCTAAGTAGTAAACCTCCTTACGTTAACATACCGTGTATAAAGTACTTGTAATCAAAGTAACATGTATTTCACCCCCGCAGTTAAGAAAACTGAAAACAGTTAGAGAAAAGGGGGACATGAACTCACAGTCGGTGCGTCTCTACCAAGTACTCCAAATCAGAAAGCTGTGCGACGACCTACAAGTGCTAATTCTATTAGACGGACGGCCGTGCCTTAGCTTTATAGTTTAAGTCTTTGGGAAATAGTTAGACAACTATTTCGTGTTTACGTTCTGTATATACTTGGTAGTTAATCTCCTTCCCAAGGATGGGGGATTCAATACATGTGCGTTCGAATTAAACCATTAAGTCTCACTTAATATATATTTACCTTTCCAATTCCAAAATATAAGTATTTTTCTCAAAAATGTTATATTTTCATTTCACATAGTTTTTCTCCAATAATACGTTGTTAAAATACGCGTTCATAAATATTTCTGTAAGTGCGTAAGTTACGTTTTAACAATCGAGTGGTAATATACTTACCGGTGTAACTTATATATATTTATGGTGAAAGCGTTCGTATTATTTTGGATTCGTTAACGTTCGTAAATATTATTTTTACTCTAAAAATAATATTTATGTATTTTCACAAAATAATCATAAACAGTGTGTGAAAAATATATATATTTATCACGTTAAATTTTGTGAAAATCCCACCTCCGAATATTTAGTAAATAAAGTCATGGCGAAATTTATGTTTCGAAAACATGTCAAAATAATTCTAACACTTGAAGTTTAAATAGTTTTAGGTTTTTAGAAAAATTTCGCCAGAGTTTCCTCTGTAACTGGAGGTGGCCACGCTTTCAAGCGTATCATTTTCTTTATCAAATCAACTCAACAATTTTCTTTATTTGATCAGAACAACTTTTATCGCATCAACAAATCAACATATGTGTAAATTGCCAAAAGTTACATGAACTTGCAGTTTTCCCAAAACTGTGGTATAAATCCCCTTAAATTTAGTAGATCTTCATATAATATAATTTGATCTTGTAAAAACCTCGTTTTTAGAGAAAATCCATCTTTACAACCTCCCGTCATCTTTTACAAAAACGGTTATTTTGTCGGATCTTTTCATTTCACAAGTGTTTACACACTTGTGGTTTATAAAAATCATGTTTGTTATTGTAAGATCCATCTCTTTAAAATACATGATTTCTTTGATACGTGGTTCTTTGAAAATACCACTTGCAGATGCGTAGATCCGCTAGTTTTAAACACTATTGTACAAGTTAAAACACCTTTACACAAGTAAAACATTTTTACACAAGTTCATGTTTCATGTGTGGTAGAGTTTCACCTTTTAACCCTTGTTACTTCTAAAATAGTTTTATGTCATGATCCAAGAACATGACTACACCGGGTTAAACGATGATTCGAGCTACCACAACATAGATCGGGTCTAAATAATCACAACTTTCAATTACTACAACGTTTACACAACACATGTGCTATTAACCACCATTTTAAGTGTTTTTAGTAGACTTTTGTGCATCATTTTGCATTTTAACGAGATTTAACCGATACAAATCCTTTTAACCACCTTAGATTTGTTCAAATACGAGTTTTAAGCATTATACCTCTAGCTCAAGGCTAGGGAAGAATCTATGCGCAAATGAGGTGGATAAAAGCTAGAGAAAGAGGTCCTTCAAACTCCGAGTGCACCAAGACTCCTAATACTCGACCCTTGACACTTGCACGGACTTGGAATCGGTTGATCAAGATCGAAAGTATGATGGATGGGGGGTGGGGTGTTCAGCCGAGAGTGTAAGGGAGAGGGAGAGAGAGTTGGAGTGTTGTTGATTCTTGAGTGGTGTGGTGATTATGTTATGATGTGCTAATACAAGAACTTATAGATAATTTTCATGTGCATTACCCATTGGTTTAAGTGTCCTCTAGATCTTAAGCAAGGAGATTAAAATAATTAATCAAGTACAAAGGGGTGTCCCCCTCTAGGGGACGGTTGGTTAGGGGGGGGGGTCTTGTTCGATTTCAACCAACTAGTTAGGATAATAGTTAGGTTAAGTAAGTTAGTTAAGTGCTTAACCCGGTTAGTTATGTGTAGTGCTTTACAGCGGGTGTTAGGGTATTCAGGGACCCTAACTGGTTCAGAAAAAAAAAATAATGAAAATAACAATATTTTCAGATTCCGGGTAAAGTCTGGTTGTTCGGTTGGATAGTAATCCATTAAAGCGTTAACAAAGCTTTAAAGTGTTGTTATAATTACCTTTAGTGACACAACTTATTTCCGACACCTTGGAAAGTGTCTAGTAATATTTTTCTCATGTTTTGGCACTTTACTAGTTAGCTAGAAGCTGGATTATTATGTAAAGTGCTGAGTTTTGTGCTTAGAGTACGTTTTAGGCACATCCAGTCATTGTGACTTATTCCTAGAGACGCAGTTCCACAACCCTTATATCCCTACACTCACCACTTAGTGTAGCAAAATATTTCAGGCTCTTACAGGCCTTAGAGGCAGTGTATGCCTGATGCTGGCTTTATCAGCATGTTCAATAGGTTATCCGTTATTGTGCTACTGTGCTTTTTGTGCATCATGTTTGTCACTAAGGTTCAGTACGTAAGTATTGTAGTGACGACAAGTAAAGTATAATGCAAGTAAGTACATGTATCAGATATCAAGTAGCAGTTCATCAGCTAGTTCAAACAAGCACAGTAATTAAGCAGTAATTAATCAATAATTAAGTCGTACGGATACCTGGTTTAGTGAGGGTTGTCACAGAACTATACCAGGATCATCATGCGCTACAGGCGGAACTGGGGTCAAGCCCAAATAACTGGGGTTAAACCCAAAGAACGGATTTCTTCTGCAGATAACCAATACTTTGCTAAGGATACCTGAACTTTCAAAACTTGAAATCACGTGAGAGATGGATAAAGGACACATGATCCTTATCCTTATATGAGAAAATAAAGAAATGAAATAGTTCAAGATTAGGACATTACCATAGTAAGGATCACCGATACTTTAAGGATCCTTCAAGGATACCCTTGACGTAAGGATCATCTGTGCCATAAGGATCCTGCTCATATGAAATATTTCTTCAAGTGGACAGCATTCCAAGCTCTTGGTAGCAAATCACCTTCCATGGTTAGCAATCTATATGCCCCATTTCCTGCTTCAGCTTCAATCAAATAAGGGCCTTCCCATTTTGGAGCCAATTTTCCATCAGCAGGATTGGTGGTATTCTGAAATGCTTTCCTTAATACCATATCTCCAACTTGAAACTTCCTGATCCTGACATTTTTGTTGTAAGCACCAGCCATTCTTTGTTGATAACTGGCCATCCTTATCCTAGCCAGATCCCTGATTTCTTCAATAGTATCCAGGTCGTGAGCCAGGTTTTCATCATTTTCCTCAGGATCACGGGTACTTGTTCTAGCAGTTGGAACCACCATTTATGTTGGGATCACTGATTCTGCCCCAAATACCAAAGAGAATGGCGTTTGACCAGTAGCATTCTTAGGGGTTGTCCTATTAGCCCAAAGCACATAAGGTAGTTCTTCTGCCCATTTCCCTTTCTTAGATCCAAGCTTCTTCTTCAAATTGTTGATGATGATCTTGTTGGATGATTCTGCTTGACCATTAGCTTGTGGGTGGACTAGTGTTGATGTTATCATCTTAATCCCCCAGCTGTCACAAAAGTTAGTGGTTCTGCCCCCAATGAATTGGGAACCATTATCACATATAATTTCAGAAGGAATACCAAATCTAGTTATAATATTTCTTTTAATGAAGGATATAACTTCCTTTTCTCTGACTTGGGCAAAAGCTTCAGCCTCTATCCACTTGGAGAAGTAATCAGTCATAGCAAGCATGAATACTTTTCCACCAGGTGCCTTAGGGAGCTTACCAACTATATCCACACCCCATCTCATAAATGGCCAAGAGGAGGATATAGGATGCAAAAATTCAGCTGGTTGATGAAGGATATTGCTGTGTCTCTGACAAGGATCACATCTTTTAGCATACTCCACAGCATCTCTCTTCATGGTTGGCCAGTAGTATCCTGTCCTCAGGATCCTTGAGAATAATGCTCTGCCCCCAGTGTGGTTTCCACAATCTCCTTCATGGAAGTCTTTTAAAACTTCTTGGATTTCAGGATCCTCAATGCATCTCAAGTATGGTCCTGCAAGAGATCGTCTATACAACATATTATTTGTCGTCTGGGACAAAATCAGGCTGCTCAGGTTCAAGCTCAGGTTCTAGGGAATGCTGCGAGATTCCCACTAGGTTCATGTTTCAATTGCGGAGAGATTGGTCATTTCCGCCATAACTGCCCAAGACTGGTGAATGCAAATGCTAACGCAAACCTGAATGCGAACGTCAACGTCAATGTGAATCCAGCACGTGGACGAGTGTATAACATCAATGAGGCAATCAATGATGAAGAACAAGTAGAATTTTGAAATTCCTCTGGTTGTTATCTTGTAACATTTAAAAACAATGCGGTTGTTATATAAATAAAAATTTGTGGTTTTTATTTTCAACTAATGCAATTGTATGAATGTTTGATCCAACCTTATGATGTCATCACAAAGACAAAACTATTCTTGTGGTTCTGTCATTTTTATGATCACTTGTGATCTCCCTAAGAACCTCAAACACTTGTTTCTTCTAAATCTAAAGTATCTTATCGTCTTGCACCGTTCGAGATGCAAGAATTATCAAAGCAGCTTCAAGAGTTGTCTGATAAAGGATTCATCCGTCCGAACTTTTCACCTTGGGGAAACTCTTGTTCTCCTTGTGAAAAGAAAAATGGATCTTTTCGAATGTATATCGATTAACGTAAGCCTAAGTAAGCTTACCATCAAGAATCGATATCCCCTACCTTAAATCAACGATTTCTCCGATCAACTGCATAGCGTTTCATATTTTCCGAGATCGATTTGCGTTTTGGGTATCATCAACTTTGTATTCTCGAAGAAGATATTCCCAAAACGGTTTTCTGCACGAAGTATGGCCATTAAGAGTTTACAGTCATGCCTTTCTGGTTGATAAATGCTCCAGCCATCTTCAAAGACTTAATAAATAGAGTCTGCAAGCCTTATTTGGATCAGTTCGTCATTGTTATTAATGACATCTTGATCTATTCATATCACGATCCGATCCCGATCAACACCTTCGTTGACATTGGAACCCTTAAAGAAGGAACAAACTTTTCGCTAAATCCTCAAAAAGGAAATTTTGGCTTAAAGGAGTTCAGTTTTTGGGTCATGTAGTCAACAAGCAGGGTATTCATGTGGATCCATCCAAATTGATGCAATTGAGAATTGATTCCTTGTATGCATTAAATACCCGTGTCCAAAGATAACAAATTTAAAGGTCAATTTAAACAATTATGCGAGTATACGATTATGCGATTATGTGATATGTGTTTATGTGTTCTCCTCTATGTTTTTGTGTGGTAAACGATTTTCAAATCCTCATAGAATCTTTTATATCTTCATATGAGGATATTCAAAAGGTACTACCTTAAATCCTTATGGGCTTCTACGTGGTAGTTAAGACCCTTGGGTTATATAGTACCATTCCATGATTCGATGATAGACCCTTGAGTGGTCTAGTCAAAAAGATTGATTCAAGACCTGGTTAAGAATGGCATGTGATGATACAGCTGAAAGGACCCTATGGTGGTCCAGTCACACTCATCACAGGTTTGTTCATTTGGTTTTACCCTACACATTATAAAATAGACTGTGTGAACTGTGCAAGGAATTGTCTAATTATGGACGCGTACATAATTATGAAATTTAGTGCACAGAAACCCAGTAGGATTTATTATGTGTAAGAACCGATAGTGACAACAATAACGAAATGAGAACGATGTAATGGAGGTACGGTGGACGCACCAATGACGCTTCATATACTTGTATATAAGTGTCCCTCTTACATTGCAAGCATAATGTTATTAAGGTTACTAGAAGTTCAGAACCCTAACCAATATTGTTCGATCTTTTCAATTTCATGTTTTAAACTCTCACAAGTTTCCTCTAAATAAATTTTTGGACGAAATTTCCTAAAGTAGGGGAGACTGTAACACCTGTGCCTCCACGGCCATCAAACAAATACCAAACCAATGAAATATTATATTTCATGCTTGGGATTTGTAAAAATATGTGTATCAATTGCACATATCAATTCTCGTTCAATTTCAAGCTTTAAATCGCTTTCTGGAGGGTTATACGCGCTCTGATGAGTAGATATAACCAGTTTAATCCAACGAACACTCCGGAATAGTGAAATAGGCTTAACATACCTTAAATAACCTTTACATAACTTAGAAATAAGTTTTGGAAGGTTTGGTGTGGTGAAATCAAAGTTTAATCGGTTACAGGGACTAAAGTTGACAAACTGCGAAAGTATGCCAATTTGAACTGTAACAGACATTCCGGAACATGACCATAAGTTAAACATACCATAAATATCCTTTACATAGCTTAGAAATAGGCTTTGAGGTGTTCGGTGTGCTAAAATAAACTTTTGGGTCATTCAGGGACTAAAAGTGTCAAAAAGTGCACAAGTTTGCATTTTCGCGCATAACTTACGTTCTGAATACATCCGGACATCAAAAAATTTATGTAAGCATGACTATATTATGCTTTAGTGTTTGGCTTGTCAAAAATCCATTCGTCACGTCATTTGGATCGTTTTTCGCGCTTATGCGCATTCCGTCGTAATTAACCGAACATCGCAACCGTACGGCTAAACGAACCGACATCCGAGATATTTTTGAGCACAATTTAAGTTCCCTATACTTTAACTTCATTTTAGAGCTTTGAAATGGGGTTAACGGGGCTTAAACGTGTCAAAAATGCATCGAAAACCAAGTTTAGGGGCTGCAGGGACCAAAACTGTAAATCTGCCAAAGTTGTTACCTTACGGACCTCAACATTGGCAGCTTTGAGGTCCGTAAAGCAGTCTGCAGACCAGATTCAATGTTTTAATCAGCTGTTTGCAGCTGTTTAATCCTCCTCCACATGTTCCCAATTGTCTAGTCAGTTGATAAGGATGGATTTTAGGCACCATAAGGTCCCGACACTTGTACGGATACGATTAAGGCACGAAATTCGACAAGCGATCTTAACGGTTCGGGTATTCCTATAAATACCCATTCACCCCCATTGCTAAATTTACAAGAACTTTGATTTGAGAAACTCTAAGTTGAAACTATTGTTTCATACCTGAGATTTTTGAATCGAGGTTAGCATTCGGGGACCCTTCGTAAGTATTCTTTCGTTCTTTTCCTTATTTTATTGCTTTTCGAGTCAGAAAGTCAAACTTTGTTTGACTTTCAGCGTTGACCAGTAATGGTCAATGCGAAGTTCGTTTGAACTTCGCAACGTGAGTGTAATCACGTTGGTCATAGTCCCTGGGGACTATGCCCACTGATTACCACGTTGTCTAGGGTCGTAGGGTAGGCGATCTGATAAATCGCCTATACCTTCGAACCCGACCCAGTTTGGTCGATCATTAGGATCCGACCAAATACATTAGGTGACCATAGTAGGTAGGGAATAACCTTCCGAGGTTATACCCTATGGTCACATCGTTTGAGTAGTTGTATGATAGGTAGTTTATATGCCTTAGGTAAATTACCAGAATACCCTTTTCATGTATAATTGGTAATTAAGCATATGTAACCTAAACCTTTGTCACATAACTGATTATGTAACATGTTTAGGCATATAACACTTGTCATAGGGCTAGTTAGGCGGTCCGAACGCGTTTCACGCGCACGACGCGTTAACGTAGCATAAGCTACCTTAATGGGTCGTGATGGGTTGAAAGCACTTAGGTTTGGTTTCATTGTAGTATGTAGGCCTTGCTAAACCATATCATATGAGTTCCAACACTCATTTGGTTTACCAAGCCTCATCCTATCCGATCTCCCGATTTAAGTCCGGTTTATTTATATAGTTTTAGATTGCCGACTGATTCCGTGCTCCCTCTAGCTTTGTTTGGTTGTTGTTCAAGACCTCCAAGCATTATCAGGCGAGTACATTTTTCCCCTATTTTACTGCTTTCAATTGTTTTGGGGTGACTCATATGTGCTAAATGTTTTCAAGGTTTTAACGATGATATCAAAACGATTTTCGATGTTATAACGATGGTTTCAAAAACGATTAAGACGATTTATACAAAACTAATAACGATTTCAAAAAGTGAACAAACTTGTTGGTTGTATTTACATAACAAATGACATTCATTAGCAATGATCAAGCCGACCAGTATTAGGTTATGGTACCATAGGATCTGACAAGTCCCGTTATTTACTACACCCGTAGTTATGTGTGGGTGTTGTGGGTAGCGACTGAATCTGTAATTATTAATTTACTCTTTGGTAAGGGTTTATTAATGCGAGTTGTTAATCTATCCTTTGGTAAGGGTTTATTAATGCGAGTTGTTAATCTATCCTTTGGTAAGGGTTTATTAATGCGAATTGTTAATCTATCCTTTGGTAAGGGTTTATTAATGCGAGTCAAGAAGGTTTGAATGTTATTAGCGAGACGACCATTTAAGTAGTTTCACGACCTAAAACGAATTTAACGATTGGGTAAACGATTGGTTTTCACACGATGTT
The DNA here is from genome assembly GCA_030545235.1 of Helianthus tuberosus. NCBI lineage: Eukaryota > Viridiplantae > Streptophyta > Magnoliopsida > Asterales > Asteraceae > Helianthus > Helianthus tuberosus. Next base: position 103,912,573 of record CM060415.1, on the reverse strand, counting down.
TTAACGATTGGGTAAACGATGGGTTTTCACACGATGTTTTAACGATTGGGTAAACGATTGGTTTCAAAGCGATATACGATTGAGTTTTGGTTACATATTACATGATTTACATTGGGCATGAACATTACTTTGGTGGTTTGGTTTGATTAAGTGATTAAGTAACAATGCGTGTGGAATATGATACAAGCATGGTGGATACGCCACTGGTACTTCCTATTTATAAGTGTTTGTATGGTATTACATATTGTAGCGTTATTTGAATCATTTCAGTTTGAGACATAGAACATTTTATACAAGTAACATACTTTTCACAAGACATTTATTTACAAACAACTTATCTTATACAAACTCATTTTTACATGGTTATTCATTTAATCATGCATTATTCTCTTATTATACATATCACCTGAACTTATTATTTTTCAAATGATTTACAAAGACAAAGCAAATTACAAGGTTCATGACTAAACATTTTCTTAAACAGAAGTCATGAATCTTATTTTCACAAAACCTATGTACTCGCCAGCATTTCTTTGCTGACCTCGTTTTCACATATGTTTCAGGTATTGTTGAATGATATCGATTGATAAGATGCATACTCACATAGGACTGGACAAGGCCTTAGTGACTCAATAACAATGATAGACTATGTTTAATTTGTGTATTTAGATTTCCAGACGATGTAATTATTCAATGTTTAATAAAACGAAACACTTTTTGGTATCCATGGTTATGAAACATTAATTCTGTTGCAACACGCCCCGATGTTTCCGCCGCGATTTGTTGTTTTACGCGGTCGGGGTGTGACAGAAAAGATGGTATCAGAGCCAATGGTTATAGGGAATTAGGTTATTAGTAATGCTTTGACCTAGTCTATAACCTTTCTAGGACCCTAACGCGAGTTTACTTGCGTTTAGTCCTAAAACAATACCGTCACCTATCCTTAGGCGACGACCACAACAAGAACACAATTTTCGAAACCGCTTTGAAAATTAATCATCTGTTCTAGGATGATTGATTACAAGGTTTTGAACCCTCTGTTATATGGTTTTGAACCCCTTTGAATTTTCAAAATCTCGGCAAAGTTTTGGGTTTTAAATAATGTGAACACGTGCAAACTGGAAGGGTGAATGCCTGTATTCTGAGTTTTCTGTCTAGGCAAGCACTTCGTATACATCTCATCAGACGCGAGACCAGTTGTGCTTACCTGGGAATTCTTGGGATGAGTGTTCACTTATAGGCGAGCATGTCTTCGCGATACATTATTTTTACCCATTTACTTTGATTAGTTCTGTGTGTCGTTTGTTGCTTTGTAGTAACAAACAAATGACCACTATCCTTGCTTTCATCAGATTTGTTCATCTCATTCTTTTCGTCTAATTCTCTCACTCGTTCATTTCATGTTTCCTCTTTTAGACAATGCCTCCTCGACGCGATGATCGAACCGATGCTCGGACTTTCACTATTGAAGAACTCGTAGCTCTGATCTCTCAGCAGGTGGCTGCTGTGCTCCCCGGGGTTGTAACCCAAGTCCACGAGATATACAACCACGGCAATAATAACAACAACAATAACGCACAGTGTAAATACAAGGATTTTAACCAGGCTAAACCACTCAAGTTTAGTGGTTCTGAAGGAGCGACTGGGCTTCTTCAATGGTTCGAGAGCATTGAGAATACTTTCCGCCACGTGCAGTGTCCTGACAATCGTAGGGTCGAGTTTTCTTCGAGTGTGTTTCAGAAGAGGGCTCTCACATGGTGGAACGGGGTTATGAGGGATCGTGGTGCAGAAGTTGCTCTAGCACAGACGTGGGCTGAACTTAGGGCCCTTATGATGAGGGAATTCTGTCCTCGTCATGAGCAGCGAGCTTTGGAGAAGGAATTTGATGAATTGAAGCAAGATAGTGGTGAGCACAGGGCGTATACTAATAGGTTTGAGGAGTCTGCTTTGCCCGACAATGGTTACCCCACTTGACATAGCTATCGAAAGGTACATCGACGGCCTACCTAACTCGGTACAAGACATCCTTACTGGTAGTAGCCCTGCCACACTCCGTCAGGCGATCGAGTTAGCTGCGACATTGACTGAGTCACATATTCGGAAGAATAAGTTACACAGAAAGGGTGACAAGGGTAAGAAGCAGGGGTCTGACAAGGAGGATAGCAAGAAAGGTCAAAACAAGAAGGGTAAGGAAGGTGAGACTTCGAAGAAATCAAAGAAGCGGAAGGGTGCCCAAAATTTTGCTGTTACAGCACAGACTGCTCAGAACTTGCAAAACCCACCGGCACAGCCAGCTGCAAAGAAGGCATATGCTGGTACCGCACCACATTGTGCCCGTTGCAACGGTCATCACGTTGCACAACAAGATTGCAAGAAATGCACAACGTGTGGTAGACTTGGGCATTTGGCCAATATTTGTCGTCTGGGACAAAATCAGGCTGCTCAGGTTCAAGCTCAGGTTCTAGGGAATGCTGCGAGATTCCCACTAGGTTCATGTTTCAATTGCGGAGAGATTGGTCATTTCCGCCATAACTGCCCAAGACTGGTGAATGCAAATGCTAACGCAAACCTGAATGCGAACGTCAACGTCAATGTGAATCCAGCACGTGGACGAGTGTATAACATCAATGAGGCAATCAATGATGAAGAACAAGTAGAATTTTGAAATTCCTCTGGTTGTTATCTTGTAACATTTAAAAACAATGCGGTTGTTATATAAATAAAAATTTGTGGTTTTTATTTTCAACTAATGCAATTGTATGAATGTTTGATCCAACCTTATGATGTCATCACAAAGACAAAACTATTCTTGTGGTTCTGTCATTTTTATGATCACTTGTGATCTCCCTAAGAACCTCAAACACTTGTTTCTTCTAAATCTAAAGTATCTTATCGTCTTGCACCGTTCGAGATGCAAGAATTATCAAAGCAGCTTCAAGAGTTGTCTGATAAAGGATTCATCCGTCCGAACTTTTCACCTTGGGGAAACTCTTGTTCTCCTTGTGAAAAGAAAAATGGATCTTTTCGAATGTATATCGATTAACGTAAGCCTAAGTAAGCTTACCATCAAGAATCGATATCCCCTACCTTAAATCAACGATTTCTCCGATCAACTGCATAGCGTTTCATATTTTCCGAGATCGATTTGCGTTTTGGGTATCATCAACTTTGTATTCTCGAAGAAGATATTCCCAAAACGGTTTTCTGCACGAAGTATGGCCATTAAGAGTTTACAGTCATGCCTTTCTGGTTGACAAATGCTCCAGCCATCTTCAAAGACTTAATAAATAGAGTCTGCAAGCCTTATTTGGATCAGTTCGTCATTGTTATTAATGACATCTTGATCTATTCATATCACGATCCGATCCCGATCAACACCTTCGTTGACATTGGAACCCTTAAAGAAGGAACAAACTTTTCGCTAAATCCTCAAAAAGGAAATTTTGGCTTAAAGGAGTTCAGTTTTTGGGTCATGTAGTCAACAAGCAGGGTATTCATGTGGATCCATCCAAATTGATGCAATTGAGAATTGATTCCTTGTATGCATTAAATACCCGTGTCCAAAGATAACAAATTTAAAGGTCAATTTAAACAATTATGCGAGTATACGATTATGCGATTATGTGATATGTGTTTATGTGTTCTCCTCTATGTTTTTGTGTGGTAAACGATTTTCAAATCCTCATAGAATCTTTTATATCTTCATATGAGGATATTCAAAAGGTACTACCTTAAATCCTTATGGGCTTCTACGTGGTAGTTAAGACCCTTGGGTTATATAGTACCATTCCATGATTCGATGATAGACCCTTGAGTGGTCTAGTCAAAAAGATTGATTCAAGACCTGGTTAAGAATGGCATGTGATGATACAGCTGAAAGGACCCTATGGTGGTCCAGTCACACTCATCACAGGTTTGTTCATTTGGTTTTACCCTACACATTATAAAATAGACTGTGTGAACTGTGCAAGGAATTGTCTAATTATGGACGCGTACATAATTATGAAATTTAGTGCACAGAAACCCAGTAGGATTTATTATGTGTAAGAACCGATAGTGACAACAATAACGAAATGAGAACGATGTAATGGAGGTACGGTGGACGCACCAATGACGCTTCATATACTTGTATATAAGTGTCCCTCTTACATTGCAAGCATAATGTTATTAAGGTTACTAGAAGTTCAGAACCCTAACCAATATTGTTCGATCTTTTCAATTTCATGTTTTAAACTCTCACAAGTTTCCTCTAAATAAATTTTTGGACGAAATTTCCTAAAGTAGGGGAGACTGTAACACCTGTGCCTCCACGGCCATCAAACAAATACCAAACCAATGAAATATTATATTTCATGCTTGGGATTTGTAAAAATATGTGTATCAATTGCACATATCAATTCTCGTTCAATTTCAAGCTTTAAATCGCTTTCTGGAGGGTTATACGCGCTCTGATGAGTAGATATAACCAGTTTAATCCAACGAACACTCCGGAATAGTGAAATAGGCTTAACATACCTTAAATAACCTTTACATAACTTAGAAATAAGTTTTGGAAGGTTTGGTGTGGTGAAATCAAAGTTTAATCGGTTACAGGGACTAAAGTTGACAAACTGCGAAAGTATGCCAATTTGAACTGTAACAGACATTCCGGAACATGACCATAAGTTAAACATACCATAAATATCCTTTACATAGCTTAGAAATAGGCTTTGAGGTGTTCGGTGTGCTAAAATAAACTTTTGGGTCATTCAGGGACTAAAAGTGTCAAAAAGTGCACAAGTTTGCATTTTCGCGCATAACTTACGTTCTGAATACATCCGGACATCAAAAAATTTATGTAAGCATGACTATATTATGCTTTAGTGTTTGGCTTGTCAAAAATCCATTCGTCACGTCATTTGGATCGTTTTTCGCGCTTATGCGCATTCCGTCGTAATTAACCGAACATCGCAACCGTACGGCTAAACGAACCGACATCCGAGATATTTTTGAGCACAATTTAAGTTCCCTATACTTTAACTTCATTTTAGAGCTTTGAAATGGGGTTAACGGGGCTTAAACGTGTCAAAAATGCATCGAAAACCAAGTTTAGGGGCTGCAGGGACCAAAACTGTAAATCTGCCAAAGTTGTTACCTTACGGACCTCAACATTGGCAGCTTTGAGGTCCGTAAAGCAGTCTGCAGACCAGATTCAATGTTTTAATCAGCTGTTTGCAGCTGTTTAATCCTCCTCCACATGTTCCCAATTGCCTAGTCAGTTGATAAGGATGGATTTTAGGCACCATAAGGTCCCGACACTTGTACGGATACGATTAAGGCACGAAATTCGACAAGCGATCTTAACGGTTCGGGTATTCCTATAAATACCCATTCACCCCCATTGCTAAATTTACAAGAACTTTGATTTGAGAAACTCTAAGTTGAAACTATTGTTTCATACCTGAGATTTTTGAATCGAGGTTAGCATTCGGGGACCCTTCGTAAGTATTCTTTCGTTCTTTTCCTTATTTTATTTCTTTTCGAGTCAGAAAGTCAAACTTTGTTTGACTTTCAGCGTTGACCAGTAATGGTCAATGCGAAGTTCGTTTGAACTTCGCAACGTGAGTGTAATCACGTTGGTCATAGTCCCTTGGGACTATGCCCACTGATTACCACGTTGTCTAGGGTCGTAGGGTAGGCGATCTGATAAATCGCCTATACCTTCGAACCCGACCCAGTTTGGTCGATCATTAGGATCCGACCAAATACATTAGGTGACCATAGTAGGTAGGGAATAACCTTCCGAGGTTATACCCTATGGTCACATCGTTTGAGTAGTTGTATGATAGGTAGTTTATATGCCTTAGGTAAATTACCAGAATACCCTTTTCATGTATAATTGGTAATTAAGCATATGTAACCTAAACCTTTGTCACATAACTGATTATGTAACATGTTTAGGCATATAACACTTGTCATAGGGCTAGTTAGGCGGTCCGAACGCGTTTCATGCGCACGACGCGTTAAAGTAGCATAAGCTACCTTAATGGGTCGTGATGGGTCGAAAGCACTTAGGTTTGGTTTCATTGTAGTATGTAGGCCTTGCTAAACCATATCATATGAGTTCCAACACTCATTTGGTTTACCAAGCCTCATCCTATCCGATCTCCCGATTTAAGTCCGGTTTATTTATATAGTTTTAGATTGCCGACTGATTCCGTGCTCCCTCTAGCTTTGTTTGGTTGTTGTTCAAGACCTCCAAGCATTATCAGGCGAGTACATTTTTCCCCTATTTTACTGCTTTCAATTGTTTTGGGGTGACTCATATGTGCTAAATGTTTTCAAGGTTTTAACGATGATATCAAAACGATTTTCGATGTTATAACGATGGTTTCAAAAACGATTAAGACGATTTATACAAAACTAATAACGATTTCAAAAAGTGAACAAACTTGTTGGTTGTATTTACATAACAAATGACATTCATTAGCAATGATCAAGCCGACCAGTATTAGGTTATGGTACCATAGGATCTGACAAGTCCCGTTATTTACTACACCCGTAGTTATGTGTGGGTGTTGTGGGTAGCGACTGAATCTGTAATTATTAATTTACTCTTTGGTAAGGGTTTATTAATGCGAGTTGTTAATCTATCCTTGGGTAAGGGTTTGTTAATGCGAATTGTTAATCTATCCTTTGGTAAGGGTTTATTAATGCGAGTCAAGAAGGTTTGAATGTTATTAGCGAGACGACCATTTAAGTAGTTTCACGACCTAAAACGAATTTAACGATTGGGTAAACGATTGGTTTTCACATGATGTTTTAACGATTGGGTAAACGATGGGTTTTCACACGATGTTTTAACGATTGGGTAAACGATTGGTTTCAAAGCGATATACGATTGAGTTTTGGTTACATATTACATGATTTACATTGGGCATGAACATTACTTTGGTGGTTTGGTTTGATTAAGTGATTAAGTAACAATGCGTGTGGAATATGATACAAGCATGGTGGATACGCCGCTGGTACTTCCTATATATAAGTGTTTGTATGGTATTACATATTGTAGCGTTATTTGAATCATTTCAGTTTGAGACATAGAACATTTTATACAAGTAACATACTTTTCACAAGACATTTATTTACAAACAACTTATCTTATACAAACTCATTTTTACATGGTTATTCATTTAATCATGCATTATTCTCTTATTATACATATCACCTGAACTTATTATTTTTCAAATGATTTACAAAGACAAAGCAAATTACAAGGTTCATGACTAAACATTTTCTTAAACAGAAGTCATGAATCTTATTTTCACAAAACCTATGTACTCGCCAACATTTCTTTGCTGACCTCGTTTTCACATATGTTTCAGGTATTGTTGAATGATATCGATTGATAAGATGCATGCTCACATAGGACTGGACAAGGCCTTAGTGACTCAATAACAATGATAGACTATGTTTAATTTGTGTATTTAGATTTCCAGACGATGTAATTATTCAATGTTTAATAAAACGAAACACTTTTTGGTATCCATGGTTATGAAACATTAATTCTGTTGCAACACGCCCCGATGTTTCCGCCGCGATTTGTTGTTTTACGCGGTCGGGGTGTGACACCTAGGGTTTTCTCCTGTAGGAATCTCTCCATGTTGTAAGTTTCTCATGATTGGTGAGATCCATGATCCTGATCCTGAATGGGATTGAGTATCCTCACTAGGGATAATTGCAGAATTATTTCCTATCTCCATAGCCACATGATCCTCGATAGCCGGGGTCAGGATATGGATAATAGGGATCTTGATATCCTCCGGGATCTTCAAAGATGATCCTAAGTTAGCCAATGCATCAACTTCTGTATTTTCTTCCCTTGGTACCTGTTTCAAACTAAAGGAAACAAAAGAGAGTGTCAATTCTTTGACTATCTCTAAATATTTGGTTAGCTTTTCACCTTTAACAGCATAGGATCCATTAAAGTGGTTTGTAATTAACAATGAATCTACATGTACCTCAAGATACCTGATCCCCATATGCTTAGCAATTTGCAAACCAGCAATTAAGGCTTCATATTCAGCCTCATTGTTAGTGGTTTGGAACTCACAAGCTATAGAGTGGGGTATTATGTCCCCCTGTGGCGATTTTAGTAGTATTCCAAGCCCTGTGCCTTTGACATTTGAGGATCCATCAGTATAGAGTATCCAAGGGTCCTTGGTCTCCTTTAGCTGCTGGACTTCTAACTCAGCTTCTTCTTGTAAATCACCACTGAAATCAGCCACAAAGTCGGCTAATGCTTGGGATTTGATGGCTGTCCTAGGCTCATATCTTATATCATAGGCACTAAGCTTCACTGGCCACTTAGCCATCCTTCCTGACATCTCTGGTTTCCTGAGGACATTCTTAATTGGAAAATTAGTTTTAACAACAATAACATGAGTTTCAAAATAATGTCTCAACTTAGTGGATGCCATAATTAATGCAAGAATAAGCTTTTGAAGGTGTGAATACCTAGATTCGGCATCAAGTAAACTTTTACTTACATAATAGACAGGATGTTGTGTACCTTCGTGATCCTTAACAAGGACCGCACTTACTGCTTTTGAGGATACTGCAAGATATAAGGATAGCACATCGCCTTTTTCTGGTTTCATCAAGGCCGGGGCTGAGGATAGGTAATCTTTGAGAGCTCTTAAGGCATTTTCATGCTTCTCAGTCCACTCAAATTTCTTGTTCTTCCTTAGGATATCATAGAATTCTTTGCACTTCTCTGAGGATTTGGATATAAATCTGTTCAAAGCTGCTATCCTGCCTGTTAGCCTTTGGACATCCTTGGCATTGGCCGGAGATTTGATGTTCACTATTGCTTTGATTTGTTCCGGGCTAGCTTCAATGCCTCTCTTTGTCACTGTCACACCCCGACCGCGTAAAACAACAAATCGCGGCGGAAACATCGGGGCGTGTTGCAACAGAATTAATGTTTCATAACCATGGATACCAAAAGTGTTTTGTTTTATTTAAACATTGTATAATTACATCGTTTGGAAATCTAAATACACAATTTAAACATAATCTATCATTGTTATTGAGTCACTAAGGCCTTGTCCATTCCTACGTGAGCATGCATCTTATCAATCGATATCTTTCAACAATACCTGAAACATATGTGAAAAACGAGGTCAACAAAGAAATGCTGGCGAGTACATAGGTTTTGTGAAAATAAGATTCATGACTTCTGTTTAAGAAAATGTTTAGTCATGAACCTTGTAATTTGCTTTGTCTTTATAAATCATTTGAAAAATAATAAGTTCAGGTGATATGTATAATAAGAGAATAATGCATGATTAAATGAATAACCATGTAAAATGAGTTTGTATAAGATAAGTTGTTTGTAAATAAATGTCTTGTGAAAAGTATGTTACTTGTATAAAATGTTCTATGTCTCAAACTGAAATGATTCAAATAACGCTACAATATGTAATACCATACAAACACTTATATATAGGAAGTACCAGCGGCGTATCCACCATGCTTGTATCATATTACACACACATCGTTACTTAATCACTTAATCAAACCAAACCAAACAATGTAAAAATGTCTATGTTTAAATCAATTGTCAAATGTATTGAATAATATGTCAAAGTATTCATGTATGGCAAGTGAAATGTCTCAACTAAACCATATGCACAAAAACAAAGTATTGAAGTAAAACTTGGTTTAAATCAAAGTTATGTTTTGTGGAAAATACATGATCAAATGTCAATCATGTACAAATGTTTACCCAAATGTTAAAACTTGTTCTGGTTCTTAACAAACCCTTACCAAAGGGTAAGTTAATATTTTAATTGTGAAACTACTTTATGGTCGATTCTCTAATAACATTCAAACCTTCTTGACGCGTTCCTCGTTCCAACTCGCTCTCGCTCTCGTTCTTAACAAACCCTTACCAAAGGATAAGTTAATAATTACAGATTCAGTCGCTACCCACAACCCCCACACATAACAATGGGTGCAGTAAATAACAGGATTTGTCAGATCCTATGGTACCATAACGTAATACTGGTCGGCTTGATCATTGCTAATGAATGTCATCGGTCATGTAAACTACAACCAACAAGTTTGTTCACTTTTTGAAATTGTTATTAGTTTTTGAAATCATTGTATTCGTTCTTGAAATCATTGTCAGCGTTCTTGAAATAATTGTTATTGTTCTTGAAACCACATTGTAATTGTTCTTGAAACCACATTGTAATTGTTCTTGAAACCACATTGTAATTGTTCTTGAAATCATTGATAAAGCATTTAGCACATATGAGTCACCCCAAAACAGTTGAAAACAGTAAAAGAGGGGAATAATGTACTCGCCTGAGAGTGCTTAGGAGTCTTAAACAACTACCAAGTAAGCTAGAGGAGTCCCGGAAATCAAACGGTACCTAATATAGGTAACTACATAAATAACCCGGACCTAAATCGGAAGACTGGGTAGCAGGAGGGTCTGTAAACTAAATGAGTGTAGGAACTCATATGATATGGTTTATCAAAGCCTACATACTAAATGAAACTTAACCTAAGTATTATCGACCCATCGCGACCCATTAAGGTAGCTTATGCTACTTTAACGCGTCGTGCGCGTGAAACGCGTTCGGACCGTCTAACTAGTCCTATGACAAGTGTTATATGCCTAAACATGTTACATAATCAGTTATGTGACAAAAGTTTAGGTTACATATGCTTAATTACCAATTATACATGAAAAGGGTATTCTGGTAATTTACCTAAGGCATATAAACTACCTATCATACAACTACTTAAACGATGTGACCATAGGGTATAACCTCGGAAGGTTATGCCCTATACTAGGGTCACCAAATGTATTTGGTCGGATCCTAATGATCGACCAAACTGGGTCGGGCTCGAAGGTATAGGCGATTTATCAGATCGCCTACCCTACGACCCTAGACAACGTGGTAATCAGTGGGCATAGTCCCAAGGGACTATGACCAACGTGATTACACTCACGTTGCGAAGTTCAAACGAACTTCGCATTGAACATTACTGGCCAACGCTGAAAGTCAAACAAAGTTTGACTTTCTGACTCGAAAAGCAGTAAAATAAGGAAAAGAACGAAAGAATACTTACCCAGGGTCCCCGAATGCTAATCCCGATCCAAGAATCTCAGGTATGAAACAATGGTTTCAACTTAGAGTTTCTAAAATCAGAATTCTTGTAATTTATGCAATGGGGGGCATGGGGTATATATAGTTTTCGGGTAACCGTTAAGATCGTTTGTTGTAAAACGTGCCATGATCCAAGGCGTACACTTGTCGGAACCTTATGGTGGCTGAAATTAGGTTCTTATCCGCTGACTAGACGATAGAGAATGTGTGGTTGAGAATCGAACAGCTGGGACCCGCTTGTTAAAACATTGAATCTGATCCAGAATAGGCAGTCGCGTAGCGCGACGGGTAGCCCCATAGGCCTCGCGCTACGCTAGCACCCCCCCTGAATCAGAAAGTTTCAAAATTGGCAGCAATGGTCCCTGCACGTGTTTAAGGCCTTTTTCGATGCGTTTGAACCCCGTTAACCTCATTTCAAGGCTCTAAAATGAAGTTAAAGTATAGGGAACTCAAAACATACTCAAAAATATGCCGGAGGTTGGTTCGTTTGGCCGTATGAACGCGATGTTCGCTTAATTACGACGGAATGCGCATAAGCGCGAAAAACGATCCAAATGATGCGACGAATGGATTTTTCTTAAGGCGAACACTAAAATATAATATAGTCATGCTCACATAAATTTTTGGATGTCCGGATGTATTCAGAACGTAAGTTATGCGCGAAAATGCAAACTTGTGCACTTTTTGACACTTTTAGTCCCTGAATGACCCAAAAGTTTATTTTAGCACACCGAACCCCTCAAAGCCTATTTCTAAGATATGTAAAGGATATTTATGGTATGTTTAACTTATGGTCATGTTCCGGAATGTCTGTTACAGTTCAAATTGGCATACTTTCGCAGTTTGTCAACTTTAGTCCCTGTAAGCGATTAAACTTTGATTTCACCACACCAAACCTTCCAAAACTTATTTCTAAGTTATGTAAAGGTTATTTAAGGTATGTTAAGCCTATTTCACTATTCCGGAGTGTTCGTTGGATTAAACTGGTTATATCTACTCATCAGAGCGCGTATAACCCTCCAGAAAGCGATTTAAAGCTTGAAATTGAACGAGAATTGATATGTGCAATTGATACACATATTTTTTTACAAATCCCAATCATGAAATATAATATTTCATTGGTTTGGTATTTGTTTGATGGTCGTGGAGGCACAGGTGTTACAGTCTCCCCTACTTTAGGAAATTTCGTCCCGAAATTTATTTAGAGGAAACTTGTGAGAGCTTGAAAACATGAAGTTGAAAAGATCGAACAGCATTGGTTAGGGTTCTGAACTTCTAGTAACTTTAATAACATCATGATTGCAATGTAAGAGGGATACTTATATACAAGTATATAAAGCGTCATTGGTGCGTCCACCGTACCTCCATTACATCATTCTCATTTCGTTATTGTTGTCACTATCGGTTCTTACACATAATAAATCTTACTGGGTTTCTGTGCACTAAATTTCATAATTATGTACGCGTCCATAATTAGACAATTCCTTGCATAGTTCACACAGTCTATTTTATAATGTGTAGGGGAAAACCAAATGAACAATCCTGTGATGAGTGTGACTAGACCGCCATAGAGTCCTTTTAATTAAATAAATAAATGATCTAAATAGACTATCAAGGAGTCTGTCCAGCTACATCACTAGATGTCGTTCTTTAACCAAATTGTGAATCAATCTTTTTGATTAGACCACTAAAGGGTCTCTTATGAATCATGGAGCGGTACTTATATAATCCAAGGGTCTTAACTACCACGTAGAAGCCCATAAGGATTTAAGGTAGTACCTTTTGAATATCCTACTATGAATCCCTCATATGAAGATATAAAAGATTCTATGAGGATTTGAAAATTGTTTACTACACAAAAACATAGAGGAGAACACATAAACACATATCACATAATCGCATAATCGTATACTCGCATAATTGTTTATATTGACCTTTAAATTTGTTATCTTTGGACACGGGTATTTAATGCATACAAGGAATCAATTCTTAATTGCATCAATTTGGATGGATCCACATGAATACCCTGCTTGTTGACTACATGACCCAAAAACTGAACTCCTTTAAGCCAAAATTTCCTCTTGGAGGATTTAGCGAAAAGTTTGTTCCTTCTTTAAGGGTTCCAATGTCAACGAAGGTGTTGATCGGGATCGGCTCGTGATATGAATAGATCAAGATGTCATTAATAACAATGACGAACTGATCCAAATAAGGCTTGCAGACTCTATTTATTAAGTCTTTGAAGATGGCTGGAGCATTTGTCAACCAGAAAGGCATGACTGTAAACTCTTAATGGCCATACTTCGTGCAGAAAACCGTTTTGGGAATATCTTCTTCGAGAATACAAAGTTGATGATACCCAAAACGCAAATCGATCTCGGAAAATATGAAACGCCATGCAGTTGATCGGAGAAATCGTTGATTTAAAGTAGGGGATATCGATTCTTGATGGTAAGCTTACTTAGGCTTACGTTAATCGATATACATTCGAAAAGATCCATTTTTCTTTTCACAAGGAGAACAAGAGTTTCCCCAAGGTGAAAAGTTCGGACGGATGAATCCTTTATCAGACAACTCTTGAAGCTGTTTTGATAATTCTTGCATCTCGAACGGTGCAAGACGATAAGATACTTTAGATTTAGAAGAAACAAGTGTTTGAGGTTCTTAGGGAGATCACAAGTGATCATGAAAATGACAGAACCACAAGAGTAGTTTAGTCTTTGTGATGACATCATAAGGTTGGATCAAACATTCATACAATTGCATTAGTTGAAAATAAAAACCACAAATTTTTATTTATATAACAACCGCATTGTCTTTAAATGTTACAAGATAACAACCAGAGAAATTTCAAAATTCTACTTGTTCTTCATCATTGATAGCGTCATTGATGTTATACACTCGTCCACGTGCTGGGTTCACATTGACGTTGACGTTCGCATTCGGGTTTGCGTTAGCATTTGCATTCACCAGTCTTGGGCAGTTGTGGCGGAAATGACCAATCTCTCCGCAATTGAAACATGAACCCAGTGGGAATCTCGCAGCATTCCCTTGAACCTGAGCTTGAACCTGAGCAGCCTGATTTTGTCCCAGACGACAAATATTGGCGAAATGCCCAAGTCTACCACACGTTGTGCATTTCTTGCAATCTTGTTGTGCAACGTGATGACCGTTGCAACGGGCACAATGTGGTGCGGTACCAGCATATGCCTTCTTTGCAGCTGGCTGTGCCGGTAGGTTCTGCAAGTTCTGAGCAGTCTGTGCTGTAACAGCAAAATTTTGAGCACCCTTCCGCTTCTTTGATTTCTTCGAAGTCTCACCTTCCTTACCCTTCTTGTTTTGACCTTTCTTGCTATCCTCCTTGTCAGACCCCTGCTTCTTACCCTTGTCACCCTTTCTGTGTAACTTATTCTTCCGAATCTGCGACTCAGTCAATGTCGCAGCTACCTCGATCGCCTGACGGAGTGTGGTAGGGCTACTACCAGTAAGGATGTCTTGTACCGTGTCAGGTAGGCCGTCGATGTACCTTTCGATAGCTATGTCAAGTGGGGTAACCATTGTCGGGCAAAGCAGACTCAACTCTTCAAACCTATCAGTATACGCCCTGTGCTCACCACTATCCTGCTTCAAATCATCAAATTCCTTTTCCAAAGCTCACTGCTCATGACGAGGACAGAATTCCCTCATCATAAGAGCTCTTAGTTCTGCCCATGTCTGTGCCAAGGCAATCTCTGCACCCCTATCTCTCATAACCCCGTTCCACCATGTCAACGCCCTCTTCTGAAATACACTTGAAGCAAACTCGACTTTGCGATTTTCCGGACACTGCACGTGGCGGAAAGTATTCTCTATGCTCTCAAACCACTGAAGAAGCCCAGTCGCTCCCTCAGAACCACTAAACTTGAGTGGTTTAGCTTGGTTAAAATCCTTGTATTTACACTGTGCGTTATTGTTGTTGTTATTATTGCCGTGGTTGTATATCTCGTGGACTTGGGTTACAACCCCGGGGAGCACAGCAGCCACCTGCTGAGAGATCAGAGCTGCGAGTTCTTCAATAGTGAAAGTCCGAGCATCGGTTCGATCATCGCGTCGAGGAGGCATTGTCTGAAAGAGGAAACATGAAATGAACGAGTGAAAGAATTTGACGAAAAGAATGATAGTGGTCATTTGTTTGTTACTACAAAGCAACAAACGACACACAGAACTAATCAAAGTAAATGGGTAAAAATAATGTATCGCGAAGACATGCTCGCCTATAAGTGAACACTCATCCCAAGAATTCCCAGGTAAGCACAACTGGTCTCGCGTCTGATGAGATGTATACGAAGTGCTTGCCTAGACAGAAAACTCAGAATACAGGCATTCACCCTTCCAGTTTGCACGTGTTCACATTATTTAAAACCTAAAACTTTGCCGAGATTTTGAAAATTCAAAGGGGTTCAAAACCATATAACAGAGGGTTCAAAACCTTGTAATCAATCATCCTAGAACAGATGATTAGTTTTCAAAGCGGTTTCGAAAATTGTGTTCTTGTTGTGGCCGTCGCCTAAGGATAGGTGACGGTATTGTTTTATGACTAAACGCAAGTAAACTCGCGTTAGGGTCCTAAGAAGGTTATAGACTAGGTCAAAGCATTACTAATAACCTAATTCCCTATAACCATTGGCTCTGATACCATCTTTTCTGTCACACCCCGACCGCGTAAAACAACAAATCGCGGCGGAAACATCGGGGCGTGTTGCAACAGAATTAATGTTTCATAACCATGGATACCAAAAGTGTTTTGTTTTATTTAAACATTGTATAATTACATCGTTTGGAAATCTAAATACACAATTTAAACATAATCTATCATTGTTATTGAGTCACTAAGGCCTTGTCCATTCCTACGTGAGCATGCATCTTATCAATCGATATCTTTCAACAATACCTGAAACATATGTGAAAAACGAGGTCAGCAAAGAAATGCTGGCGAGTACATAGGTTTTGTGAAAATAAGATTCATGACTTCTGTTTAAGAAAATGTTTAGTCATGAACCTTGTAATTTGCTTTGTCTTTATAAATCATTTGAAAAATAATAAGTTCAGGTGATATGTATAATAAGAGAATAATGCATGATTAAATGAATAACCATGTAAAATGAGTTTGTATAAGATAAGTTGTTTGTAAATAAATGTCTTGTGAAAAGTATGTTACTTGTATAAAATGTTCTATGTCTCAAACTGAAATGATTCAAATAACGCTACAATATGTAATACCATACAAACACTTATATATAGGAAGTACCAGCGGCGTATCCACCATGCTTGTATCATATTACACACACATCGTTACTTAATCACTTAATCAAACCAAACCAAACAATGTAAAAATGTCTATGTTTAAATCAATTGTCAAATGTATTGAATAATATGTCAAAGTATTCATGTATGGCAAGTGAAATGTCTCAACTAAACCATATGCACAAAAACAAAATATTGAAGTAAAACTTGGTTTAAATCAAAGTTATGTTTTGTGGAAAATACATGATCAAATGTCAATCATGTACAAATGTTTACCCAAATGTTAAAACTTGTTCTGGTTCTTAACAAACCCTTACCAAAGGGTAAGTTAATATTTTAATTGTGAAACTACTTTATGGTCGATTCTCTAATAACATTCAAACCTTCTTGACGCGTTCCTCGTTCCAACTCGCTCTCGCTCTCGTTCTTAACAAACCCTTACCAAAGGATAAGTTAATAATTACAGATTCAGTCGCTACCCACAACCCCCACACATAACAATGGGTGCAGTAAATAACGGGATTTGTCAGATCCTATGGTACCATAACCTAATACTGGTCGGCTTGATCATTGCTAATGAATGTCATCGGTCATGTAAACTACAACCAACAAGTTTGTTCACTTTTTGAAATTGTTATTAGTTTTTGAAATCATTGTATTCGTTCTTGAAATCATTGTCAGCGTTCTTGAAATAATTGTTATTGTTCTTGAAACCACATTGTAATTGTTCTTGAAACCACATTGTAATTGTTCTTGAAACCACATTGTAATTGTTCTTGAAATCATTGATAAAGCATTTAGCACATATGAGTCACCCCAAAACAGTTGAAAACAGTAAAAGAGGGGAATAATGTACTCGCCTGAGAGTGCTTAGGAGTCTTGAACAACTACCAAGTAAGCTAGAGGAGTCCCGGAAATCAAACGGTACCTAATATAGGTAACTACATAAATAACCCGGACCTAAATCGAAAGACTGGGTAGCAGGAGGGTCTGTAAACCAAATGAGTGTAGGAACTCATATGATATGGTTTAACAAAGCCTACATACTAAATGAAACTTAACCTAAGTATTATCGACCCATCGCGACCCATTAAGGTAGCTTATGCTACTTTAACGCGTCGTGCGCGTGAAACGCGTTCGGACCGTCTAACTAGTCCTATGACAAGTGTTATATGCCTAAACATGTTACATAATCAGTTATGTGACAAAAGTTTAGGTTACATATGCTTAATTACCAATTATACATGAAAAGGGTATTCTGGTAATTTACCTAAGGCATATAAACTACCTATCATACAACTACTTAAACGATGTGACCATAGGGTATAACCTCGGAAGGTTATGCCCTATACTAGGGTCACCTAATGTATTTGGTCGGATCCTAATGATCGACCAAACCGGGTCGGGCTCGAAGGTATAGGCGATTTATCAGATCGCCTACCCTACGACCGTAGACAACGTGGTAATCAGTGGGCATAGTCCCAAGGGACTATGACCAACGTGATTACACTCACGTTGCGAAGTTCAAACGAACTTCGCATTGACCATTACTGGCCAACGCTGAAAGTCAAACAAAGTTTGACTTTCTGACTCGAAAAGCAGTAAAATAAGGAAAAGAACGAAAGAATACTTACCCAGGGTCCCCGAATGCTAATCCCGATCCAAGAATCTCAGGTATGAAACAATGGTTTCAACTTAGAGTTTCTAAAATCAGAATTCTTGTAATTTATGCAATGGGGGGCATGGGGTATATATAGTTTTCGGGTAACCGTTAAGATCGTTTGTTGTAAAACGTGCCATGATCCAAGGCGTACACTTGTCGGAACCTTATGGTGGCTGAAATTAGGTTCTTATCCGCTGACTAGACGATAGAGAATGTGTGGTTGAGAATCGAACAGCTGGGACCCGCTTGTTAAAACATTGAATCTGATCCAGAATAGGCAGTCGCGTAGCGCGACGGGTAGCCCCATAGGCCTCGCGCTACGCTAGCACCCCCCTGAATCAGAAAGTTTCAAAATTGGCAGCAATGGTCCCTGCACGTGTTTAAGGCCTTTTTCGATGCGTTTGAACCCCGTTAACCTCATTTCAAGGCTCTAAAATGAAGTTAAAGTATAGGGAACTCAAAACATACTCAAAAATATGCCGGAGGTTGGTTCGTTTGGCCGTATGAACGCGATGTTCGCTTAATTACGACGGAACGCGCATAAGCGCGAAAAACGATCCAAATAATGCGACGAATGGATTTTTCTTAAGGAGAACACTAAAATATAATATAGTCATGCTCACATAAATTTTTGGATGTCCGGATGTATTCAGAACGTAAGTTATGCGCGAAAATGCAAACTTGTGCACTTTTTGACACTTTTAGTCCCTGAATGACCCAAAAGTTTATTTTAGCACACCGAACCCCTCAAAGCCTATTTCTAAGCTATGTAATGGATATTTATGGTATGTTTAACTTATGGTCATGTTCCGGAATGTCTGTTACAGTTCAAATTGGCATACTTTCGCAGTTTGTCAACTTTAGTCCCTGTAAGCGATTAAACTTAGATTTCGGCATACCAAACCTTCCAAAACTTATTTCTAAGTTATGTAAAGGTTATTTAAGGTATGTTAAGACTATTTCACTATTCCGGAGTGTTCGTTGGATTAAACTGGTTATATCTACTCATCAGAGCGCGTATAACCCTCCAGAAAGCGATTTAAAGCTTGAAATTGAACGAGAATTGATATGTGCAATTGATACACATATTTTTTTACAAATCCCAAGCATGAAATATAATATTTCATTGGTTTGGTATTTGTTTGATGGCCGTGGAGGCACAGGTGTTACAGTCACCATATATCCTAAGAATTTACCTGCTTTAACACCAAAGTGACATTTTGAAGGATTAAGTTTCATGTTATATTTGTCAAGGATATCGAATGCTTCCTCCAAGTCCCTTAGGTGATCCTCAGCTTTTATGGATTTTACCACCATATCGTCTATGTAAACCTCCATAGTTTGTCCAATCTGATCCTTGAATATCATATTCACTAGCCGTTGATAAGTTGCACCTGCATTTCTTAGTCCGAACGGCATAGCAATATAGCAGTATATACCAGTTGGAGTCATGAAGGCTGTATCCTCTTGATCGGATGGTTCCATTTGGATTTGTTGAAATCCAGATAAAGCATCCATAAAAGTTAACAGTTCATGACCCGCAGTTGCATCCACCATGGAGTCAATGTGGGGTAATGGGAAAGGATCCTTGGGACATGCCTTATTTAAATCGGTAAAATCGACACATACCCTCCACTTTCCGTTTTTCTTTTGAACAACAACCACATTGGCCAACCATCTTGGATACTTGACCTCTCTAATCATACCTGCCCGGAGCAATTTCTCTACCTCTTCCTGGATAATGGCATTTCTTTCCGGTGCAAACTTTCTTCTCCTTTGATGGATCGGTTTGAAGGACCTATCAATGCCAAGTTTGTGAGTGATAATATCCTTAGATATACCTGTCATATCCTCATGCTTCCATGCAAAGGTAGTTTTCCTCCTTTTAAGGAAGGATACGAGGTCTTCTTTCATTTTGCCAAGGATCCCTGATCCGATATAGATTTTGGATTCAGGATCATGAGGATCCATGAGGATTTCTACCACATCCTGCTCTCTGTATTGTGCTATGTGTTCTTCAGGATCCGTCGAACCATCATACAGCTTCATAGTTGGGACATGGAACCTCTTGGGTATCTCAGCATCACATATTGGTGGTGCAAAATGAGATATCTTGTGGCTCCCATCTGCAATCTCTGGGATAGGTTTGACCACTCCTGGAACACTTGATATCATATCCTTCAACTTTTGCAATTCTCTGGCCATGGCATGATTGATACCTGGATCCTGCATAAGGCCATGGTTAGTAGTATAAGAATTATTAGAAGTGTTACCTCCCATTGGATTCAAATTAGGAAGAATGGATGTTAATCCATATTGTTGGGGCTCTGGAATGATCGAAGGACCAGTAGAAGCATTGGTCTGCATTGGAATAAAATCTCCCTGATGGACATCTGAACTTCCTGTTTGCAAACTCCTCAAGGATCCTGGCATCTGGAAGGATCCCTGAAACTGGGACGATCCTGGAACAAAGGAGGATCCTTGAACCTGGGATGATCCTGGAACAAAGGAGGATCCTTGAACCTGGGATGATCCTGGAACAAAGGAGGATCCTTGAACCTGGAATGATCCTGGAACAATGGAGGATCCTTGAACCTGGGATGATCCTGGAACAAAGGAGGATCCTTGAACCTGGAATGATCCTGGAACAATGGAGGATCCTTGAACCTGGGATGATCCTGGAACAAAGGAGGATCCTTGAACCTGGGATGATCCTGGAACAAAGGAAGATCCTTGAACCTGGGATGATCCTGGAACAAAGGAGGATCCTTGAACCTGGGATGATCCTGGAACAAAGGAAGATCCTTGAACCTGGGATGATCCTGGAACAAAGGAAGATCCTTGAATCTGCTGCGCTCCTGAGTATCCTCCTGAATTCGTGAGGGATCCCATATGCTGAGGATAGGATCCCGCTGGCTGGAAATAGGAACCCGATGCCTGGGTCACTGTTGTTGTTCCGTAGTGCACTCCTTTTGGTCCACCCACATATTGAACATCTGGAACCACTGATGGCTGAGAAGTAATCACCGGAGTATCAAAATTCAAAGATCTGGGCATCAGTGGGGAATAATCCTCTGCCGTTTTCTTTTGTTTCTTGAGATCTCCGATTTCTTTGAGAATCCTTTCATTGGTCTTGTCCTGTTGCTGTATATGATCCTTCATCTGCAAAATCAAAGTACACATGTCACTAGTAGTGGGAGTGTAAGAAGCAGAAGAAGTTGGAGGTTTGGAGAAAATAGGAGTTGGTTTCTTCTCGGCATTTTTCTGAGGTCCAGAAGGTGGTGGAGGCAAAGGTGGAATGCCCTGAGGTGAATTGACCGCAGACATTGCAGTAGAGGTATTCTTCAATGATGAAGCCATGTATTTGTATGCAATGAACCGGAATGATCACCAACAGAAAAACTTCTTAGGAATGAAGCACCAATTGCCCCACGGTGGGCGCCAAACTGTTTTGGTCAAAAAATCTGATGAGGATAATGCAACCAAACTCTTTGTTACGGGGAATGACGCTTTAAATGTGTAACAATGATAAGGATCACTTCAACGTAAATTGAACAAACGACACAAGGATTTATACGGGGAAAAAGCCCTTGATCAAGAGTTGATCTCCGGCATAAAAAACCCCGGGTGATGGAAACTACCGATCACCAAGCTCAAATAAATCAATAAATGTTTACAACTTCGGATAGTAACGAGCTAGGTACAAGGATCACTATGGTGAAATGTGTAAAAATGAGTGTAAACTGTTAAGTGTTTGCCGAGAGCTTCAAGAGTGCGATTGTACGAGAGTGTGTGTAGCTGAAAATGGCTAAGTGTTCTAAATTCTAGCTCGTCACCCCCTTTAAAAATAGAAGTTAACTAAACTAACAAACTATCCGACTTTTGTGCCAAGCTCCCACGTTCTCCACAACGTCCATTTCCAGTCAAACGTGTGCGAAATACCCGTGGAATATTCCATAGCAACGTTGCCAAGACCAAGTCAAGCTTGTTACTCCTGCAAAATAATGCGAAACATAAACAAACAATTGTTAGTATGAGGATCCTTAAGGTGATCCATGATCCTGATCCTGAAGCTCTTCTGAGGATCACTATCTGTCACAGAAGTAAGGATCATTAATTAGGATAACAAGTAAGGATCACTAATTGTTGGAGAATCCTCCCCTAACACTAAGCTTCACTGCCCATTTAGCCATCCTTCCTGACATCTCAGGTTTCCTGAGAACATTCTTAATTGGAAAGTTAGTTCTAACAATAATAGCATGTGTTTCAAAATAATGACGTAGTTTAGTTGATGCCATAATCAAAGCAAGGATAAGTTTTTCTAAATGTGAATACCTGGATTCAGCATTAAGCAAGCTTTTACTTACATAATATACAGGATGTTGTGTACCTTCGTGATCCTTAACGAGGACTGCACTTACTGCCTTAGAAGAGACTGCCAAATATAAGGATAATATATCCCCTTTTTTCTGGTTTCATCAAGGCTGGAGCTGAGGATAGGTAATCCTTAAGGGCTTTGAGAGCATTCTCATGCTTTTCAGTCCACTCAAATTTCTTGATCTTACTCAGGATGTCATAGAATTCCTTGCATTTCTCTGATGACTTTGAGATGAACCTGTTCAAGGCTGCGATCCTTCCTGTCAACCTTTGCACATCCTTGGCATTGGCAGGAGATTTAATATTCACAATCGCCTTAATTTGCTATGGACTTGCCTCTATGCCTCTTTTAGTCACCATGTAACCTAGGAACTTGCCTGCTTTGACACCAAAATGACACTTGGAAGGATTTAATTTCATATTGAATTTATCAAGGATATCAAATGCTTCCTCCAAATCTCTTAGGTGATCCTCAGCTCTCTTGGACTTAACCACCATTTCATCTATATAGACTTCCATAGTGTGTCCAATTTGTTCTTTAAACATCATATTGACAAGCCTTTGATATGTAGCACCTGCATTTCTTAGTCCAAATGGCATAGCAATATAACAATAGATACCAGTTAGGGTCATAAAGGCTGTATCCTCTTGATCAGATGGTTCCATCTGAATTTATTCAAATCTAGATGAAGCATCCATGAAAGTCAACAACTCATGACCCACGGTAGCATCCACCATGGAGTCAATGTTGGGTAATGGGAAAGGATCCTTGGGACATGCCTTGTTTAAATCAGTAAAATCGACACATACCATCCACTTTCCGTTTTTCTTTTGAACAACAACCACATTGGCTAACCACCTTGGATACTTAACCTCTCTAATCATACCTGCTCTGAGCAGCTTGTCTACCTCCTCCTAGATAATGGCATTCCTCTCAGGTGCAAACTTTCTCCTCTTTTGATGTATGGGTTTGAATGACCTGTCAATGCCAAGCTTATGAGTAATAATATCTTTAGAGATACCTGTAATGTCTTTGTGCTTCCAGGCAAAGGTAGTTTTTCTCTTCTTGAGGAAGGATACTAGATCCTGTTCGATGTCATTAAGGATCCCGGATCCTATGAAGATCTTTGACTCAGGATCCTGAGAATCCATCAGGATATCTTTCACATCTTGTTCTCTTGCCTCCAGGACATCTCTTGGAGGATGCTTTAATTGCTATTGCTCCCTGGGTCTTGAGACTGGCTTCATCGATGAGGTATAGCAATTCTTGGCTTCTTGTTGGTCACTCTCAATCTTCACTACACCCCATGGACTAGGAAGTTTAACACATTGGTGATATGAAGATGGAACTGCTTTCATGTCATGTATCCATGGCCTGCCAAGGATAACATTGCAACAGGATAAGCAATCTATAACACAAAATTTTTGAAAAGAACTAAGCCCCTCTATGTAAATGGGAAGCTTAATGTCCCCTAATGTGTTCTTGGTTTCTCCACTGAATCCCACGAGAACTGACGATCTTGGGATGATTTCTGATTCAGGGATATTCATCTTTTTGAGGACATCAAGTTGAATGATGTTCACTGAGCTCCCTCCATCTATCAGGATCCTGTGAACAAAATGATTAGATATAAATAAAGTAATAACGAGACCATCATGATGAGGATCCTGAATATCCACACGATCATCCTCATCAAAGGTTATAACTTTCTCCTGTGTGAGGGTCGAGGTTCGAATGGGTCTATCTCCATTATCCATCTTGGTCTCTTTGGCATGCCTCTTGGCTGCTGAAAAGGAAGTGCCACATATGTCTGATCCTCCAGATATAAAGTTGATAATCTGTGCATCTTGCTGGGGGAGCAGAAGCTCTTTCTGGAACTTTTTCAGGATCCTAGATCCTTGACTTTTTTCTTCCAAGAAGCTCCTTCAAGTGTCCTTTGCTTAGCAAGTAACCAATCTCATTTCTGAGTGCTATGCATTCTTTAGTGAGATGGCCAAAAACTTCATGATATGCACACCATTTGGATTTGTCTTTTGTTGCAGCTGGCTTATCACTCTTTCTGGGCCATCTGGCTTTTTCACCTAGACTCTGCATTGCAAGGATTAGTTCATGGTTATCAACAGAAAAACAATACTCAGAAATGGGAGGATAATCCTCATCATCCTCTTCCTGTTCTACTGCGTGCACGTTCTGATTATCAGACTTGTTGTAGGATTTGGACTTGTTGTTCCTGAAGTAGGATCCTTGCTTTTCCTGCTTCGAGGATCCTGCCAGTCTTTCTTGGATCCTTTTATCATCCTCTAGTCGGATGAATCTAAGGGCCCTGGTTCTCAGTTCATCAAGATTCCTGCAAGGGGTCATGACAAGATCATCATAGAACAATGAATCCTTAATTAAACCCATTTTGAAGGCTTCTACAGCTGTAGCAATATCCAGATTAGGAATATCTAAGGACTCTTTACTGAATTTAGTGATATAATCTCTAAGTGATTCATTCTGACCTTGTGTTCCCTATATAGATCACTAGTTAAACGTTCAAATTTTCTACTGCATGAGAATTGGCTATTAAACAAGTTAACTAGATTAGCAAATGAAGTAATAGAGTATGGGGGAAGACTTAGCAGCCATTTAAGAGCTGATCCTGTCAATGTGGATCCGAAACCCTAGCATACACATGCTTCTTTTAACCTCTCAGGAATGGGATTGATCTCCATCCTTTCCCTATATTGAGCTACATGCTCTTCTAGATTCGTTGAGCCATCATATAGCTTCATGGTTGGTATTTGAAACCTTTTTGGTATCTCTGCATCACAAATAAGTGGTGCAAAACGAGATATGTTGTGGCTTCCATCTGGAATTTCAGGAATGGGCTTAACCACTCCTGGAATGCTGGATATCATATCCTTCAGTTTCTGCAATTCTCTAGCCATAGCTTGGTTGATACCTGTATCCTGCACAAAGCCATGGTTAGCATTATAAGAATTATTCAAAGTGTTACCTCCTGAAGGATTCAAGTTTGGAATTCCAGATGTGAATCCATATTGGCGAGATTCTGGTATAATTGTGGGACCAGATGAAGCAATAGTTTGCATAGGTATAAAGTCTTCCAAATGAATCTCTAAACTTCTGGGTTCTGCACTTCTTAAGGATCCTTGATCCTGAAAGATGTTGGACCCTTGATATACTGAGACTGGGGGTCTTGGAGGATAATCCATGGATCCGTAAACCTGAGATGAGGATCCCTGAACCTGAGAGAGGATCCTTGAACCTGAGAGGATCCTTGGACCTGAGAGGATCCCTGAACCTGAGAGGATCCTTGAACCTGAGAGGATCCCTGAACCTGAGAGGATCCTTGGCCCTGAAATGAGGATCCTTGAACCGTCTGTGCTCCCACATATCCTCCAGAACTGAAGAAGGACCCTTGATGCTGAGAAGAGGATCCTTGTGGCTGAAAAGAGGATCCTGAAGGCTGAAAGTAGGATCCTTGAGCTTGAGTCATTGCTAATGATCCATAACGTATACTCGACAATCCACCCTGGTATTGAGTGCCTGATGCTGTGGAGTGCTGGGCTGTTATGGCTGGGGAATCAAAATTCAGTGATCTGGGCACCAATGGTGAGTGATCCTCCGTCGATCTCTTCAATTTCTTGATGTCATCAATCTCTCGAAGGATCCTGTCATTGGTTTTGTCCTGCTGCTGCATGTAATCCCTCATCTGCAAAATCAAAGAATAAAGATCATTGTTAGTAGGGCCAGAAGTAACAGCAGAAGTTGGTTTTGGGAAAATGGGGGTTTGTTTCATCGCAGCATTCTTAGCATTCTTCTGGGATCCAAAAGGTGCTGGAGGCAAAAGTGGAATGCACTGTGAAGAAGTGATCACCGGCATGGAGCTTGAAGTGTTCTTCGCTTGTGAAGCCATGTAGTTGAAGGTAATGAACCGAAATGATCGAAATGAACAAAATTTCTCAGAAATGAAGCACCAATTGCCCCACGGTGGGCGCCAAACTGTTTTGGTCAAAAATCACACAAGGATAATACACCCAAATCCGATTTTGTGTGGTGTGATGCTTGAATAAATTGAAAAATATATGGACAATGTATGAATGAAATGAATGTTGGACACAAGGATTTATACGAGGAAAAAACCCTTGATCAATGTATGATCTCCGGCACAAAAAACCTCGGGTGATGGAAACTACCGATCACCAACTATATTAGACAAATGATATTACAACTCGGGATGATAACAAGCTTGTTACAAGGATCACTAGTGTGCAAAAAGTGTGAAACCGCAAATAAGTTGCAGAGAGTTCTCGAGTAGTGTGTGTTTGCTAATTGTTCTATCTAATCAAGCTTGTTATCCCCTTATAAAAATGGAAATAATCTAGCTAACTAACAATCCACAAATCATGCTAGCTTCCCACGACTTCCATAACGGTCATACAAGCCATGCACGTGCAGAATAATGGAGCATATTCCCCTGGAATCTCGGTAAGACCAAGTCCCACTCGTACGTTCCTGCAAAACAAATTCAAACATAATGGAAACAATTGTTAGTATAAGGATCATGATGAGGATCCTGGATCTTTAGTCCTGCAACGTCTTCTGAGGATCCTTAATTAAAAATTGAACTGAGTATCCGTGATCCTGGCTGCACTTGAGGATCTGTGATCCTTAGGTTTAGAAAATCCATCCCTAACACCCTCCACTTTCCATTTTTCTTTTGAACAACAACCACATTGGCTAACCATCTTGGATACTTAACCTCCCTAATCATACCTGCTCTGAGCAGTTTGTCTACCTCCTCCTGGATGATGGCATTCCTCTCAGGTGCAAACTTTCTCCTTTTTTGATGTATGGGTTTGAACGACCTGTCAATGCCAAGTTTATGAGTAATAATATCTTTGGAAATACTTGTCATGTCTTCATGCTTCCAGGAAAAGGTAGTTTTTCTTCTCTTTAGGAAGGATACTAGATCCTCTTCAATATTGTTGAGGATCCCAGATCCTATAAAAACTTTGGATTCAGGATCCTGAGGATCCATCAGGTTATCCTTGACATCTTGTTCTCTTGCCTCCAGGACATCTCTTGGAGGATACTTTAATTGCTATTGCTCCCTAGGTCTTGAGGCCGGTTTCATTGATGAAGTGTAACAATTTTTAGCTTCCTGTTGGTCACTTTCTATCTTCACCACGCCCCATGGAGTAGGGAGTTTGACACATTGATGGTATGTAGATGGAACTGCTTTCATGTCATGTATCCATGGCCTGCCAAGGATACCATTGCAACAGGATAAGCAATCTATAACATAAAACTTTTGAAAAGAATTAACTCCCTCTATGTAAATGGGAAGTTTAATGTCCCCCAATGTGTTTTTGGTTTCTCCACTGAATCCCACAAGAACTGAAGATCTTGGGATAATTTCTGATTCAGGGATATTCATCTTTTTGAGGACATCAAGTTGAATGATGTTCACTGAGCTTCCTACATCTATGAGAATCCTGCGAACAAAATGGTTAGATATAAATAAAGTAATAACAAGACCATCATAGTAAGGATCCTGAATATCTATACGATCATCCTCATTAAAAGATATAACTTTCTCCTGTGTAAGGATCGAGGTTCGAATGGGTCTGTCCCCATTATCCATCTTTGTTTCTTTAGCATGCCTCTTGGCTGCTGAAAAGGAAGTGCCACGTATGTCTGATCCTCCATATATGAAGTTGATAATCTGTGCATCAGCAGGAGGAGCTGGAGCTCTTTCTGAGATCTTTTCAGGATCCTGGATCCTTGACTTTTTCCTTCCAAACAGCTCCTTCAAATGCCCTTTGCTTAACAAGTAACCAATCTCTTTCCTGAGTGCTATGAATTCATCAGTGAGATGACCGACATCTTCATGATATGCACACCATTTGGATTTGTCTTTTGTTGCAGCTGGTTTATCACTCTTTCTGGGCCATCTTGCTTTTTCACCTAGATTCTGCATTGCAAGGATTAGCTCATTATTATCAACAGAAAAGCAATATTCAGAAATGGGAGGATAATCCTCATCATCCTCTTCTTGTTCCACTGCATGCACGTTCTGATTGTCAGACTTGTTGTATGATTTGGACTTGTTATTCCTGAAGTAGGATCCTTGCTTTTCCTGCTTTGAGGATCCTGCCAGTCTTTCTTGGATCCTTTTATCATCCTCTAAATGGATGAATCTAAGGGCCCTGGTTCTTACTTCATCAAGGTTCCTGCAAGGGGTCATGACAAGATCATCATAGAATTGTGAATCCTTAAGTAAACCCATTTTGAAGGCTTCTACAACCGTAGCAATATCCAAATTAGGAATTTCTAAGGATTCTCTACTGAATTTAGTGATATAATATCTAAGTGATTCATTTTGACCTTGTGTTACCCTATATAGATCACTAGTTAATCGTTCAAATCTCCTACTACATGAGAATTGGCTATTAAACAAATTAACTAAGTTAGCAAATGAAGTAATAGAGTAAGGGGGAAGACTTAGCAGCCATTTAAGAGCTGATCCTATTAGTGTGGATCCGAAACCCTTGCATAGACATGCTTCTTTTAACCTCTCAGGGATGGGATTGATCTCCATCCTTTCTCTGTATCGAGCTACATGCTCTTCAGGATCAGTTGAGCCATCATATAACTTCATGTTTGGTGTTTGAAACCTCTTTGGTATCTCTGCATCACAAATAGGTGGTGCAAATCGAGATATCATGTGACTCCCATCTGGAATTTCTGGAATGGGTTTGACCACTCCTGGAACACTGGATATCATATCCTTTAGCTTTTGCAATTCTCTAGCCGTAGTTTGGTTGATTCATGTATCCTGCACAAAGCCATGGTTAGTATTATAAGTAGTATTTAAAGTGTTACCTCCTGATGGATTCAAGAGTGGAATTCCTGATGTGAATCCATATTGATTTGATTCTGGCATGATTGAGGGACCAGATGAAGCAATAGTCTGCATAGGGATGAAATCTCCCAGGTGAATTTCTGAACTTCTGGGTTGTACACTCCTTAAGGATCCTTGATCCTGAAAGATGTTGGATCCTTGATACACCGAGGCTAGGGGTCTTGGAGGATAATCCATGGATCCGTGAACCTGAGATAAGGATCCTTGAACTTGAGAGGAGGATCCCTGAACCTGAGAGGAGGATCCTTGAACCTGAGAGGAGGATCCTTGAACCTGAGAGGAGGATCCTTGAACCGTCAGCATTTCCATATATCCTCCAGAACTAAAGAAGGATCCTTGATGCTGGGAGGGGGATCCTTAAGGCTGAAGAGAGGATCCTGAAGGCTGAAAGTAGGATCCTTGAGCCTGAGTCATTGCCAATGATCCATAGCGTATACTCGATAATCCACCCTGGTATTGAGTGCCTGATGCTGTGGAGTGCTGGGATGTTATGGCTGGAGAATCAAAATTCAGCGATCTGGGCATCAACGGAGAGTGATCTTCCACTGATCTCTTCAATTTCTTGATTTCATCAATCTCTCAAAGGATCCTGTCATTAGTTTTGTCCTGCTGCTGCATGTGATCCTTCATCTACAAAATCAAAGAATAAAGATCATTGTTAGTAGGGCCAGAAGAAGCAGCAGTTGGTTTCTTCGCAGCATTCTCAGCATTCTTCTGGGATCCAGAAGAAACAGGAGGCAAAGGTGGAATGCCCTGTGAAGAGGTGATTTCCGGCATGGAGCTTGAAGTGTTCTTCGCTTGAGAAGCCATGTGGTTGAAGACAATGAAGAGAAATGAACGAAATGAGCAAAATTTTCAGAATTGAAGCACCAATTGCCCCACGGTGGGCGCCAAAATGTTTTGGTCAAAAATCACACAAGGATAATGCAACCAAATCCGATTTTGTGAGGTGTGATGCTTGATTATGTGAACAAATGAATGAACAAAGAATGAATGAAATGAATGTTGAACACAAGGATTTATACGAGGAAAAAGCCCTTGATCAACGAATGATCTCCGACATAAAAAACATCGGGTGATGGAAACTACTGATCACCAACTATATTACACCAACAATGTTTACAAATCGGGATGATAACAAGCTTGGTACAAGGTTCACTATCGTGCTGAGAGTTGTTGAGAGCTCGAGTGTAGTGTGTTGCTAATAATTCTTATGTCTAAACAAGCTTGTTATCCCCATTTAAAAATAGAAATCAACTAACTCACAAACAATCCGAAAAAGGTGCAAGCTCCCCACGATCACCACAACGGTCGAAGAGCTCATGCCCGTGCAGAATTAGAAGGCATATTCCCCTGGAATCTTGCTTAGACCAAGTCCCATTCGAATACTCCTGCAAAACTAGTTCAAATATAATGGAAACAATTGTTAGTATTAGGATAATAATGAGGATCCTGGATCCTTAGTCCTGCAACGTCTTCTGAGGATCCTTAATTCAAACTGAACTGAGGATCCGTGATCCTGGCTGCACTTGAGGATCCGTGATCCATAAGCTTGGAAATTCTATCCCTAACAGTAAGCAGTACTGAAATTCAAACGAGTGCCCAAAGATTGTTGAAAGCTTTTCCAAAAATGAGATGTGTATCTTGTATCCCTATCAGAGATAATAGATACTGGCACTCCATGAAGAGATACTATCTCATCCACGTACAACTGAGCTAGCTTATCGGAGCTGTGCGTTGCTTTAATAGGTAAGAAGTGAGCTGACTTGGTCAGCCTGTCGACTACAACCCAAATTGTATCATTCCCATGTTTCGTCCTTGGTAACTTAGTAATAAAATCCATAGTTACCATTTCCCACTTCCAAGTGGGAAGTTCAGGCTGTTGTAGTAAACCTGACGGCTTTTGATGCTCGGCTTTAACCTATGCGCACGTCAGACATTTAGCCACATAAGTGGCTATAGATTTCTTCAAACCTATCCACCAATAATTTTCCTTTAGATCCTGATACATCTTATCACTGCCTGGATGAACTGAATATTTTGAACTATGAGCTTCCTGAAGGATCACATCTCTAAGTCCTCCATGGATTGGAACCCAGATTCGACCATTTAATCTAAGGATTCCATCCTTACCATATGATAATTGATCAACAGTCATACCTAACTTCTCATTCGGAAAGTTAGTTTCCAGAACAGCTTCCTTCTGAGCAGCTAATAACCTTTCATTCAAGCTGTTCCTTAATTCAATGCTTTTGGATTTGATCCTTATTGGTTTAATCCTTTCCTTTCTGCTCAAAGCATCAGCAACAACATTCGCTTTGCCCAGATGGTAGCAAATTTAGCAATCATAATCATTCAAAGTCTCCATCCAACGACGCTGCCTCATGTTAAGATCTTTCTAGTTAAACAGATGTTGAAGGCTTTTGTGATCTGAATAAATTATACACTTGGTTCCATATAGATAATGCCTCCAAAGCTTTAATGCAAATACAACTGCACCTAATTCCAAATCATGGGTGGTGTAATTCTTTTCATGCACTTTTAATTGTCATGAAGCATAGGCAATGACCTTACCTCTCTGCATGAGCACACAACCTATACCGGTGTGCGATGCGTCGCAGTACAAAACAAACTCTTCAATCCCTTCTGGTAATGTTAACACAGGAGCATTGCTTAACTTCTGTTTAAGAATCTCAAAGGATTCTTGTTGCTTGGGACCCCAGTCAAACTTGACATTCTTGCGAGTTAACGAAGTTAGAGGTGCAACAATCCTTGAAAAGTTTTCAATGAAACATCTGTAGTATCCTGCTAGACCTAAGAAGCTGCGAATTTTTATAGGTGTTTTAGGCGTTTGCCAATTCATAATTGCTTCAATCTTAGCGGGATCCACCTGGATACCACGCTCGCTTACCACATGTCCATGAAATTGGACTTCACGAAGCCAAAACTCACATTTGGAAAACTTGGCGTACAGCTTCTCATGCTGCAGAAGTTTAAGGATACATCGGAGATATTTTTCATGATCGGCTTGACTCTTTGAATAAATAAGTATGTCATCAATGAAAACAATGACAAACTTATCTTGATACGGCTTGCAAACGCGATTCATGAGATCCATGAATGCTGCAGGTGCATTAGTGAGCCCGAAAGGCATCACCAATTACTCACAGTGACGATATCGTGTTCTGAATGCGGTCTTGTGCACGTCTTTGGTTCTGACCTTCAACTGATGATAACCCGATCTTAGGTCAATCTTGGAGAAGTAACTTGATCCTTGAAGCTGATCGAACAAATCGTCGATCCTGGGCAATGGATACCTATTCTTGATTGTAACCTTGTTCAGCTCGCGATAATCGATGCATAAATGCATCGAACCATCTTTATTCTTCACAAATAGAATGGGCACTCCCCAAGGAGATGAGCTCGGTTGAATAAAACCTTTTTCTAACAAATCATCCAATTGTGTTCTTAATTCCTTCATTTCTGTCAGTGCCAACCGATAAGGTGCTCTTGCAACAGGTGCTGCTCCAGGAATAATATCGATCCTGAATTCTACTTGTCTATCTGGGGGGTAAACCAGGTAACTCTTCAGGAAAAACGTCTGGATAATCAGAAATAACAGGAACGTCTTCGATCTTTGGCTCGTCTATAGTCACCTATGCCATGTAAATGACACAACCTTTCTTTTAACACTTCGATGCCTTAAGCATAGATACTTGTTTAGGCAATCCATACTGTGTATCTCCTTGAATTGTAAGTGGTTCACCATAAGGGGTCTTAATGATAACTTGCTTCTTGTCGCAGGCAATTTGGGCTTGGTTGCGAGATAATCAATCCATGCCTATAACTATATCGAATCCTGCCAATTTTAAGGGAAGCAAAGACAGCGGAAAAGAGTGATTCCTAATGGATATAAAACATCCATCTAAGATTGTTGAAGCAGTCTCTATAGTACCATCGGCCAATTCTACCTTGTATTTTATGTTTAGAGTTTTAACAGGCAGATTTAACAGTTTACAAAATTTATTGTCTACAAAGGACTTATCTGCACCAGAATCAAATAAAACTCTAGCATATACATCATTGATGAGGAATGTACCTGTTATAACATTATCATTCCGAACTGCTTCCTGAGCATTCATCTGGAAGACTCGAGCATTGGTCTTTTTTGCCTCCTCAGGCTACTTTGGATTTTTCAGGTAGTTAGTCCTTATGTACCCCTTCTCGTTGCAACCATAACAGGTTGCATTCTTCAT
Source organism: Helianthus tuberosus (assembly GCA_030545235.1). Taxonomy (NCBI): domain Eukaryota; kingdom Viridiplantae; phylum Streptophyta; class Magnoliopsida; order Asterales; family Asteraceae; genus Helianthus; species Helianthus tuberosus. The sequence continues at coordinate 103,878,897 of CM060415.1, read as the reverse complement.
TTTCTTGCAATCCAAATTTCTATGCTCTTTGGACTTGCAGATCCCACAAACTTTAGGCTGTGAATGCGATTGCGACTGCGATTCGAATTTGCACTTTCCAAAATGGTTTTTCTTGCAGACTTTACACTTGGGCTTCTCCCCTGTCTGCTGGGTATCCTTTCTAGACCCAGAACCCTTCTTATGCTCAAAGTTCCCTTTTCGTTTCTTGTTGGAGCGATAAGAACTCTCATCCTGCCGCTTCCGCTTTCCTTCATCAGAAGCTTTGATAGACTTGTTTCTGACTGCATCGAGTGTGAGAGATAGAGACAGATCCACCACTGATGCTTTCACATTTACCTTGATTTCTGGAGCCAGACCTCCTATAAAACGTACTGTGCGTTTCGGTTCCGGTGTGACCAAATAAGGAACCAATCGGGACATGGTATTGAAGCTTGTAACATACGCCTGATAGTCCAAATTCTTCATGACCAGAGTCAAGAAGTCAGTCTCGATTTTCTCTACCTCATGCTGAGGACAGAAGTTTTCCTTGATTAGTGCAACAAATTGATCCTAAGACAAGTTATACAATGGGATCTTCCCTGTGGCTTGGATTAACGACCTCTACCAAGCCAAAGCTTCACCTTTAAATGATTGTGAAACAAACTTCACAATATCTTGTTCCGCACAACCACTAGTATCAACTACAGTATCCATCTTGTTGAGCCATGTCATACAATCAATGGCTCCTTTTTCTCCTGTAAAGTCACTTGGCTTGCAAGAGACAAAGTATTTGTAAGAACAGGTTTTGACACGTGGCTCCTGATTAAGCACAATTTGTTTGGATGGGATACTTTTCTGATTCGATGAGGGACGAGAATTGTCCTTATTTGACTCATGTGTTTTTGAAGGGGGCTTACTATGAGCCACAGATTGAGTCTTTGTACGAGTATTACTTGGTTCCTTGAACTGTCTGTGTTAGTTCATACGTCTGTAGCTTTCGTCAGCATTTAGTCATATTTTGTATGTTTTGTATACTTGTATGTTATTATGTATGTAATGTAGAATGACAGCTCAGGGAATGGTTTTGTACTGTAAAGATGATGTCCGTCGGCTGACTTATGTCATCCGGTCGGATGGCCATCCGACCGGATAGCCATCCGAGCGGATTGCCACTCGGTTGGACAGCATCTATTTCATTCCTGAGTTGCCTATAAATACCCCATCCGGGTATGTCATTCAGAACTTTTGACTCTAGAGAGAACTCTGTCAAGTCTGACTTCTACAGGCGCTTTTGTACTTTCATAACAGTTAAATAGAAAGATTAGACTGCGTTTAAGCGTTGAATACTTTGTCGTACATCTGTGATTTGATCAAATGGATTCCGCACATTAGTCAAAGTCAATTCATCTAAGTTCCTGATGAACAGATCCTGTACGAGGGACCAACAAGTGGTATCAGAGCATCCAGGGAGCTGAATCAAGATCTACGACAGCGATTCACCGGAATTCGAGCTATTCTTGCCGATCAGAGTCAAATTTCACCGGAAATTTGACATATTTTCTCACTTTCTACTCATTTCTTACATTGTTCTTCACTTTTTCACCACAAAAGTCAGAAAAACATAAAATTGGACGTGAATCTACGGTTAAAATTTGATAAAACTGATATAAATCGATTCGCAATCAATCAAAGTATAATCCTTCCAAGTTTCATAATCAGATTCGATCAAAAACTAGATCAAATTCATCAAAAACCATGTTGAACTGTTCATGTTTGCTGACGTCATCCACTCGCTCAGACAGCTGTCCGAATGGATTGGACTAGACAGTACTTGTTAGTTGCTTGCTGACATCATCAGTGTTACTCGCTCGGATTACCATCCGAGTGGTGTGATTTTGATTGTTCAAGTGTATCAGCTTACTTCATCATCCCACCCGGTCGGACAGCAATCCGGTAGGAATGGATTTGGAAGTACTAGTTTTCATTTGCAAAAGTTAACCTGTCACCCGGTCGGATTACCATCCGAGCGGTGAAAGGTTGAAAAGTTCAAATTTTCAAAAGTTTAGTGTGTCACTCGAATGAACGACCACCCAATCGGATCACCATCCGATCGGATAACCATCTTACAGAAGGACATTTGATTACTTGTGTCACTCGTTCGGATTGTGACTCGACCGGATCACCATACGATCCAGGTGCTTTTGTTTGAAATCTTTAAAATTTGTGAAAATTGTCTAAGTGTTTGTAATTTGTTACAGGTATACTAAAATGGGGGACGATTTTCTCAATCCCTTCAGTGACATATTTGCTTACACCAGCAACACAGGAGATGCTACTTCAAGCAACACAAACGACACAGCACCAAATCCAAACCATAGGAAAATGATTGCTGATTCTTTGAGTGTTGATAACGCCTATAGCACCTACAACAAACCGCCCAAGCTAATGGCGATAGAGGAATACAACAGATGGGTAAGTAGGTTTGAGGAATGGCTGGAAGCATTCGCATATCTAAGTTGGAAGAGTATGAAAAATAGTTTTGACATCGGAAGAACTGACTTTGAAAATTTAAATGATACTGAACAAGAAAGGTTCGTGGCAGAACAGAAATGCATTGCGTTACTACATCAATCAGCAAGGGATGACATTATATCATTAATCGACTACAAAGATTCCAGAGATTTATGGGAGAAGTTAAAGATGAAGTGTGTGGGTGGTGCCGAAATTGTTAAAAACAAGAAAAAATTGTTGAAAAAAGAATTCGATCTGTTTGAGTGTATGAAAAATGAGTCTGTGTCAAAGATGATAGAAAGATTCGGTCACTTAAAGATGGAACTTGTAAGATATGAAATTGTGTATTCACATGAAGAATTGGTTGATAAGTTGTTTGATTCACTGCCTGATGAGAAAGATTGGCAGTATTTTGCGCTAATGTTGAAGAACACAGTGAATTCGACTGATCTGACAGTTGATTTGCTAATTGAAAGGTTGGAAAGTCATGAGCTGGAGATTAGAAAGATGTACAAAGTCGACAATTCCTCGTATCAATAGAATGTTGATTTATATTATCGGGGAAGTATGATCCCAAAAACTGTATCACCGAAGACTGCATTCTCAGCAGAAAACTCAAACATGCCAAATCAAGAAAGTCAAAACAACAGTTCTACTCCAAGCAGTGGTTATCATGGAGGATCACCTTCAACTGCTCCAAGTCAACAAAAACAATCAGTACCGAAAAACATGTTCCAGTGCAATATTGCTGTAGACCTCAACAATGCACAAAACTTCAGTGAAGAAGCAGCCAAGCAGCAAATGGTGTTTTTGGCATCCGTCTTGGAATCATATGAGAGCCTTGTTGCTGGAAAGATCGAAAACACCAACCTCACCAAGGAAGATTATGATCAAATTGACCCTGAAGAGATGGAGTTGATTGATATTAGATGGTGTATGGCAAGTGCAGTCAGAAGGGCTCAGAGATTCATGGAGATAACAGGCAGACACTCCATTGGTGGACCTTCAACAAAGCTAGGTTTTGATAAAACGAAGGTTACATGCTTTAAATGCAAGCAAAAGGGGCATTTTAAACGAGAATATCGAAATGCAGCTGCTGATGAAACGGCCAACCCATTCCGTGAGGACTATTATAAAAGAGCCATCTATCATCAAAACAAATCCGAACCTCCACGAATGAAACATATAGAAGAATATCCCAAAGAAAAGTCAAGAGCATTAACCGTTATCCATGATGATGAGGAATTTGATTGGAGTGATTTGTTACCGGAAGAAGATGCAGTGGGTTATGCCTTTATGACAAAAAATATTCCTTTCAAAGATACCCGAACAGAAGAAGTAAAATATGTCAACAGGAAGATGTTAGCCCAAACTATGAAAGACAGACATTATCGTGCATGGAAAGAGGCAAAAAGTGCAAAGAGATGGGATGCTGACAGAGAATGCTATTTGGATCCTAAGGGAAATATACTTGTGGAATCATCAACACTTCTTGTCGAGACTCTTATCGAGCAAATAACAGAAGAGGAAGAAGCAAGACAAAGAATGTGGTGGGGAAATGAAGAAGAAGAGAAAGAAAAGGAGCTACAGTCGAAAAAGGTCGATGATGGGATAATCAACACGACGAAAGAGTTCACAGCAGAAAATCTGAAGAAAATGGCTGACAAAGTTCTTGCAGCGAAAGAGTTAAAGGTAGATTCTAAGTTCGGAACTGAGTCAAAGAGCAAGGTCAGTTCTAATGATTCAACAAATGAGTCAGGTAAGACTGATAAAGCCAAAAGAGAAAGTGACTGCAAAAATTGCATGAAAGACTGCAAGGTTTGTAGCACACATGCTTACCTCAATGGTCAAAAGACTGAAGAACTGACAGAAAGAGTCAAAGAAGTTGAAAATCAGATCTTAAGTCGTGATGTCCGTCGACCTCTTTGGTGAAGAGAGTTGCATCCACTTTACCTCGAATGAAGCTGTAGGCTAGCAGGTGTTGAGACAATGTCTCGTACCAAGCTCTCGGGGCCTGGTGTAAACCATACAGCGCTTTGTCTAGCAAATAGACCTTGTCTTTGTGGATTGGATCGGTAAAGCCCGGTGGCTGTCCAACATATACCTCCTCTTTTACCTTCCCGTAAAGAAACACCGATTTTACATCTAACTGATATACTTTGAAATTTTTCCAAGATGCAAATGCTAGGAAGATTCTGATCGCTTCTAGTCTAGCAACTGGAGCATATACTTCAGTGAAATCTATACCCTCCTGCTGACTGAACCCCTGGACTACGAGTCGAGCTTTGTTACGAATAATAACCCCTCGATCATCCCTCTTGCACTTGAATACCCACTTGGTGTTTATCTTCCTCTGACCATCAGGCAAGTCTACTAACTTCCACACTCCTAACTTCTCAAACTGACTCAACTCTTCTTGCATAGCATTGACCCAAGAGTCTTCAGTTAGCGCCTCTTTATATGTACGCGGTTCGATCTGCGAAATAAAACAACTAAGTGAAAACTCAGTTTGTAAAGGTGCTACTGTAGAATAAAAACAAGTAAGGCCTTGGTCAATTTGACGTCTAGTGTGAATGCCTGATTGCAATTCTCCAATGATCAGCTCTTCTGGATGGTATGAAAGAGTTCTCGGCATCACCTCGCCTGAAACATCTACCTCGCCTTCCAGATTAGTAACATTCTGTTGATGCATTAATGTCTATTGCCTCCGTCAATTCAAACCGTAGCTGAAACTGTAGAAATCTAGGATTTTATTGTAATATTTAGATAGAATTAGCAAGGTGGCATTTTGGTAATTAATGAGAAATCTCATTAATTCCAAGGCCTATAAATAGAGAGTTATGACATAAGTTGTGGGACTTTTGCTCATTGGTGATTTTAGGAGATTCAAGGCTAGAGAGAGAAAGTCTAGAGAGAGAAAGTACTCTCTACGTGATTCTTGTATTGTACACGTCATATCTTTCAATAGATTCACGGTTCTAGTACGTTATTGTGTGTTCGATCACGCACGTTCATGGATTCCGCACGTCGAACGTTCATTACGCAATCGAACGGTGTCAAAACCGGTCCTACAAGTGGTATCAGAGCTAGGAGCTCGATTGCACTGATCAAACGCATTGATTCGTACCAGATTTCAGCAATTTCAGATCCGAAGTTCATCTATTTCTTCATTTTTTCACTTTTATCACGTTTTTCGCTGAAATTCGTCAACTTGAACGGGATTTTACGGTCCGAATCGGCTGAATTTTTGATATGTTGTGCGAAAATACTTGATCTATAACCCTACCAAGTTTCAGATCCAAATTTCTAACCGTTTAGGAGAAATCTAAGATTTTCAGTTCGATTTCGCGTCAATATTGCAGGTTCGCTTTTATGGTCCGCTTATTTGTCAAGATCAAGTCCGCTCATTGTGCCAAAGTTGAGGTCCGCTCATTTTGTCAAAGTTGAGATCCGCTCATAGGTGTAATAATAGGTCCGCTTATTAGTCAGATCAGTGGTTCGCTCATTAGATCCGCTCATTAGGTCCGCTCATTAGGTCCGCTTATCAGTCATCACTGTGGTTTCGGTTCTTCGGTTCAATAAGATTGCGTTGATTGTTGGTCACACACATAGAAATTGTAAAATCATTTAAGTGGTTGTCGGACTTTAAAAACAATTTGTTTGGAATTTGTAATTTGTCAGTCACATGGTTTAGTGGAGTTCAAGGTCCAATAGAATCAAGTTTGTACTAAAAGTTGTCGGCTGAATGTGAAGGTGATTAAGGATCCAAAAAGCTGTAATAATCGGCCCAGTTAAAAATTTTGTTGTCTGCTATTACTATCATGTGAACAACTGACATGTTTGACCATTTGATGGATAATGCGGCCCAATCACCAAATCATACTCTAAATGTTGTCGGTTTAGTGGTTTAAGTAGAAATTGAATTGTTGTATCTGATAATGTCGACTCAGTGGGATTTGCGGTCCATTCAGATTCTAGTGTTATTAATGATTGACAACATATATTGTTTGAACATCAAGTTCAGGTCACGTGTAATCTGAATTGAAATTGATTGTCGTTGATCAATTAAAATCCAAGGATCAAAGAATTGTTTAAAGAGGTTGTCGGCTTGTTACATCTCTCAGTTCAATAACAGAATTTTGTCGAGTAACAGAGTAACAATCAGTAAATGTGAGCGGCCCAATCAAAGTGAATTCATTTGTTAGTGGCCCAATCAAAGGAGATTTGAAATATACGATTTGTCTAAACACAAATTAATATCAAACATGTCATGTGACTTCATTTGATACGTTTGTCGGCCATTTTGATTGCATGAGAATCATATTTTGCGGTGCAATCACATTATACAGTGCATGTGAAGAGATTGAATGTGAGAATATTTTGGAATTAATTTGGTTTTGAAGTATAGGGTAGTTCAGTTGAAGTTTGGTTTGTTAAAGTTTTGGCCCAATCACAGTTTAATAAAGCCCACTACAAGAGTTTTGGTCCAATCATATATTTTTGTTGACAGTAGGCTTTTTAAAATGTGCATGTGAAGGTCCATGTGAAGGTGTGATCAGTTTTGTCCATTAGGCCAAGTGTCAAAGGTGATTCAAAGTGATTTGTCAAGCATCGGATACTCGCACGAGCAAATCCTCATCTGATTCGTTGTCACCTGATTGTTGCCATTCAATCGGATAGTCATCTGACTGTGTGAATTTTCGTATCGTTTGAAAAACTGTCTTTGTAAATCGTTTAATACTGAAACATGGATTCTAAGATTTATATTGCACTGAACAAGTTTGATAATTTTATAGGTATCAAAGGAGAGTCTACAAAAGAATTGATTGATCGATATTGCCATCTAGTTTTGGAGATGGGGAGATTGAAGATAACCAAGACTAATGAGGAGTGGGTTGACAAGTTGGTAAATGTTTTACCGGGTGATATGTGGAGAACGTATTTGTTAGATTTGAAGAAGATATATTTAGACTTGACTTTGAGCATGTTTATCGAGAAGATCAAAGCTCAAGAACTTGAACTCCAAAAGATTAGAAAAATGAAGTCTGTTGAGAAAAATGTTCAAGTGGTAGAGGAGCAGGTTGAAGAAATTTCAGCTATCAAGGTTGAGAAGAAAGCTGAAGATGAAATGATGTCCGAGAAATGCTTAAACTGTGAAAAATCTGAAACAGACAATGCCAAATTGTTAAAGGATTTGGAGAGTTTGACATTGGAAATAAAAAATTTGAAGGATGAGAAGAAATCTGATGATAAACAGATTCTTGAAATACAGGAAAATTTTGAGAATTTGAAATCTGAAAATGTCAAACTGTTGAGTGGTTTGGACAGTTTGATATTGGAAAACAAAATTGTTGAAGATAAACTGAAAAATTTTGAAAATGAAAAATTAAAAATGGAAAAAGAATTTCAAAGTCAAATTAAAATTCTTGAAGATGGGAGAGATGTGTTTAGCAAAAACAACATCGAAAAGCAAAAAATGATCAATTCTCATCTTGAAAAGATTATTCAACTTGAAAAAGAAGGTGAGCAAGCTCGAAAGAAAATCAAAGAGCTTGAAACAAAATTGAAAGGTTTTGTGACTTCTTCAGAGTATTTGAATATTCCATGTCCAAAACCGATCAATTCTGTTCCAATAAGTGACAATGTCACAAACTTTGACAATGTCAAAGTTGAAGATTGTGATGAAGGAGCTGATGATAAAAATGAAAAACAAGCTAAACAAAAATTATTTTTAGATTTACAAGAAAAATTTTAAAATACTGTTTTGCAATCTACTGAAACAGGTGAATGTTCTAAGCAAAAACCTGTTAAGAAGGTTGTAGAACAGAAACAAAAAGTTAAAAATCCGAAAAATTTTCAAAACAACAATAAAAGCTCATCAGTTCAGTCATCCAATCGTTATAAAAACCACAAAAAGTTGAAAATTTAAACTCACAAAAAGTTGGTGATATGTGGTGCAGGTTTGATCACAGTGCTCAAGCGTCAAATCAAGCTTATAGGAGAAGTCATGAGTACTACAAATCAAATCAGTGTTATGATTTGAGTGTTTGGATTGATGGTGGAGATTGGTATGATAACAGGATGTGTTACAACTGTGGTTGTCAAGGACACATTGCTGTTAACTGCCAGAGACAGAGATTTGAGACAAGAAGATGTTATGAATGCCAAATCAAAGGTCACATTGCCAGAGATTGCCCAATGAGATCAAAGGGAAAATCGAGGGCTGAATCTCAGAAAATGGCAAAGAAATCAGTCAGTATCAAGCCCAAAGAACAGAAAGTTCAAGAAAAGAAAGTTAAGCTTTCACAAGGGCAGAAAGACAGACTAAGGAAGAAGAGGAAGAAGGCCAGAGAGTATCTGGAGAAGATTGTGTCCTCGGGTTCATCTGTTGATAAAAATAAGAGTTCTGATGAATCGACTCCTTCAATTGCAAAGTCAAGCAAGACGAATTCATCAGATACAAATCTGAGGACGAAAGAAGAAAAGAAGAAGAAGAAAATGGTCGGCGATGAATCTGATGTGTCGAAGTCAGACAAGCCACCTTCAGGCGATGAATCTGGCTCATCAAAGTCAGACAAGCCACGTTCAGGCAATGATTCTGGTTCATCAAAGCCAGAGGAGCCAGTTGATGAGGTAAAAGTAGAGAATTCTGGTTTAACAATGGATGATGCAAATTTTCCACCATTGTTGAACGAGAATTCAAAAGCATCCAAGGACCGTCAGGCTTGGGTGAATCTCTTTAACTGAAAAACCTGACTTGCCGGAGTTCCCAGGTTGGTAAGCGTGGAACATGAATCGGCACATTTCTTGAGAAATTTCACTCTGGTGATTTTTCGCCTTACATGTGGTAAATCAGGGACATTAAGTTGTACTTGATTTTCTACAAGTGATGTTTGAGTTTTAAAACTGAAATTGTAAAATCTGTCATGTGTATGAAGAAAACAATGTGATGAAGTGACCCCGAATCTACAAATGGATTGGTAAACAAAACTAATTTTCCGGAAAAACCATTTTGATTAAAACAAACTTAAGTGTTTTGAAATCATAATGGGAAAATAGTTTGTTGTGAGGGGGAGTTCTGATTGTTTATGCCAGGTGGATGGAGAATTGAAGAGATTCTCATCATGTTGTCACATTTCTTGTACAGTTTATTTTCAAATTTCCTAAAATGTGTTTGCATTTTAGGGGGAGTATATTTTTTCTGAAAATCCAAAAACATTAGAAAATTTGAAAATGTCAAAAACATTGAAAAGTAAAAAATGAGTTTTGTTGTGAAAAAGAGGAAATGATAGTATATCAGTTGGACTATCACAGCATGCTAAAGAAATGAAATGTCAAATGTGATAAACGATCTTACTAAAGATGTGACGATAGGCTCAGCTAGACTAGTAGATTTGCGATAACGATACAAACTTAAATGAAAAAGCCTAGTTCTAGTGGGAAACATGGTCGAAAGCATAGTACTTAGTTTTGTCCTTCTTGATTGTGTGCCTACTCAGTAATCGCTGATTGTCGAAAGACATAAAACTGGTTAAGTTTGTGAACTTTCACAACTTTGCTGAAAAGTCGCTGTGATTGTGCATTTCATTTTGCAAAGATTTAAACTTGTTTTATTTCTTTATTTTGTTTAAGCATCGGACATCCTCTGCGTATACGTGAGTATCGACCTGGATGTTGTTGCCTAAACGTTCTGCTTTATTTTCTTTGGTGTTTCGTTTAAGCTTTGGATCACCTCTGCGTATACGGGAGTATCGACCTGGTGGTTAAAGCCTAAACAACTTCAACTTATTTTATTTTTCTTATTTTGTTTAAACATTGGACTTTCTCTGCGTATACGGAAGTATCGACCTGATTGTTAATGTTTAAACATTCTGAGTTGTTTTCGTACATATCACAGTTGATGAAAGTTTAAAGGCATTACTCGAGTTAGTGTATTGCATGATGAGGGGATATGCTGAGATCGTGGGGTCCATAAGAATTTAGTGCAAAATTAATATACCTTAACGTATCGGTAAGCATTTCGAAAGTTTTTAGATTGAGCTTAAGAGGACAATTATATCGTCAATCAACGTGAATTGTTTAGAACTTAAAACGATTAAAAGCTTAACGGGGCTTGTGATTTGTCTCATAAACTGATATGATCCTCTTACACAAACTCACAAAAATATGTTTGTACATATTTCATTTTTGCATTTAATTTCTGTTATTGCATTTATGTTTCAAATTTTGAAAAATCCAAAAAGATTTTCGACAACTGATGTTGAAAAGCTGATATTCAAAATCTCAAAGGCTAAACAAGATGAACAATTGGTTTGGTTAAGATGATGAGAAGTTGAAAGATAATCCTCAAATGTTTAGATGATTCATTAATTTGAATCACAATATTGTGTGTTATATGTTTGAGAATTTTGAGTGAATTCTTTTAGAGTCAAAATTATTTTGTCTTACGAGAGGTTGAGATGTGTAGGTTTCTGAATCTGTTGCTACGGAAAGCCAGGCGTCGATCCTAAAAGCACGGAAGCTTGACGAAAGGGGGAGCCTGAAGAGACTACCGAAAGGGGGAGCTGAAGCTGAAGACAGATCCACCGGGATTCTGTTCGAGCAAGAGGGAGTCTGTGTTTGCTGAAGACGTTAAATCTTAAAGAAAACTCAAGAGAGAGAGAAAGACAAGTCGCTACGAGTTTAACTACGGATTGACTGCGGCAATATCCAAGGGGGAGTTTGTTGAAGCATTAATGTCTATCGCCTCCTTCAATTCAAACCGTAGCTGAAACTGTAGAAATCTAGGATTTTATTGTAATATTTAGATAGAATTAGCAAGGTGGCATTTTGGTAATTAATGAGAAATCTCATTAATTCCAAGGCCTATAAATAGAGAGTTATGACATAAGTTGTGGGACTTTTGCTCATTGGTGATTTTAGGAGATTCAAGTCTAGAGAGAGAAAGTCTAGAGAGAGAAAGTACTCTCTACGTGATTCTTGTATTGTACACGTCATATCTTTCAATAGATTCACGGTTCTAGTACGTTATTGTGTGTTCGATCACGCACGTTCACGGATTCCGCACGTCGAACGTTCGTTACGCAATCGAACGGTGTCAAAACCGGTCCTACACATTCTGATTTGCACCTTGTTCACTGACTGGGTTTGTTTGACTTGAAATATGAATTTGCTCCCCCTCAGAATCTGAATCACCATGATCAAATACTGGCATGTTCTCAGATTCTTGATTATCATTCTGTACCGTCTGATTATCATGAGCAACTTCATTTTGTTGAATATCATCATGTTCACCAGCATTGCTTGGACCTGCTTCCTCATCATTCGAAGTTTGTCATGGTCGACTTGAATACTTAGCTGGGAACCTTTCTTGAGATTCTTCATATTCTCTTAGAATATTCAACTCATCAAAGAAATCTTCTTCTTCTTCCTTTTCTTCTTCCATGTCAAACGAATCCCACAAAGTATCATAAAGAAAATGCCATGAATCTCCAGGATTCTGCGGTGGCATTGTGTAACCTTGACACTCAACATTATGTGCTTAAATAATCCTCTTTAAGCTTGGAACAAAGACTCGTTTCAATGGACTTTGATAACCCACGAAAATTCCTCCGATGCTCTTTGGACCAAATTTACCAAAAGGCTCTAGAACAGTGCAGGGAGACCCAAACGGTTCTAAATACTTCAGGTTTGGTTTGCGGTTATTGATCAGCTCGAAACACGTCTTATTGAATTTCTTTACAGTGAGAACCCGATTGAGTGTATAGAATGCGGCGGATACTGCTTCTGCCCAAAAATTGACTGGTAGCTTTGAATCAGCAAGCATCGTCCTAGCCGTTTCAATTAGCGTCCTATTCTTTCTTTCAGCTACTCCATTCTGCTGCAGAGTGTAACGCGCGCTAAATTCATGCAATATACCTCTTTCATCACAATACTCTTCCATCTTGTTGTTCTTGAACTCAGTACCATTATCACTTCTGATTCTTTTGATACGCCTTTGGTACAAGTTTTCAATTTTCCTGAACAACGCCATCAAACTATCAAACGTCTCATCTTTCATCTTCAGAAATGAAACCCATGAAAACCTTGAAAAATCATCCGTGATAACCAAACAATAGTAATCACCAGTGATGCTTTTGACGTTCACTGGACCAAAAAGATCCATATGAAGTCTCTCTAAAGGTCTCGATACTGAATTGACTTTCTTTTGAGGATGTGATTTCTTCTTCTGCTTGCCTTTGATGCAGCTAATGTACTCCCCCTCAAGATGAAAACCTTTGACATGAACACCAAGAACTAAATCATTGTGCACCAAGTGATTCATTTTTCTAAGATGTATATGACCCATCTTCCTGTGCCACAATTGCGATTCCTTCTCAGTTGCTCTAGAAACAAAACAATGAGCCTGACCCGTTGTTGTAGTTGCTACACTCATGTCCAAAACATATAAATCATTCACTCTAGGCGCTCTCATGATAACCCATTCTTCAGGAACAACAAATCCTGGTTTCAAGATCAAGCATTCTTTGTCAGTAAAGTGAGTGGTATACATACGATCACAGATCTGAGATATGGTCAGAAGACTGTTTTCAAGCTCGGCGATGTAGTTAACTCTTTCAAACGTTACAATCCCATTGGATAACATTCCTTCACCAACTATTCTACCACCTTGATTGCCTGCAAAACCTACATAACCACCATTGAAATTTCTAACATCATACAGCAAAGCTGTTTTCCCCGTCATGTGCCGAGAAGCTCCACTATCCATAATCCATCTTGAAACGGATCTTGGAAGCTCCTGCACCAAATAGAAATATGATTAGCTGAAATAAGCTGCCCAAGCCTCATCAGACTCGGGTAACTTAACTTCATCTACACACTTTACAACCGAGTTTAGGGGCGGAAAATTTTTATCATTCATTTCCAATTTATCTTCCATTTCATCTTTTGTTTCAACTTTTGCAACACCTTTTGAAGAAATATTCTCTTTGGTGAAATTTTCATAAGAAATTGGAATATTTTCCTTTTGTATCTCCTTTTTAAGAATCTTTTTCGGAACATTCTTCATCTCTTGTGGAGTTGAAGTTTGTTTCTCAGATTTTGGTTTCCATGTTTGTTGAGATGATGCAACCCGTTTGTAAAATTTGTCATTTTTAGTTACCATATTCTTAACAGGTTCAGTTTTGATCTTGGTTTTGTCATTTTTCAAAACCTTTTTCTCAACAACCAATGGAGCTTTTCCCTTCACATCATCTTTCTTTCTTGAATTCATCACAACTTCAGTCTTAGGCTTCAAGTTAGTACACTTTCGTGCAATATGTCCAACTTGATTGCATTTGAAGCATGTTCGAGTGTCAACTATCCGACTTGTACCTTCAGACTGAGGTAGCGATGCTTTCTTCTCAAAGAACTCTTTGTTTGATTTTGAAAAAATTTCAGATTCCTCATCAGAAAGTGAACTTGAACTGTTCACAAACACCTTTTTCTCAGCAAACTTCTTGTTTTGAAAATTCTTTCTCTGATAATTCTTACCACCCTGATAATTACCTGACCATCTATTTCGATTGTTGTTATAAAAACACGGTGGAACAACAGGTTTCTTGTAGTAAGCTTTATCTTTTTTAAAATTCATTTGCCTTTTTGTCTGATTCAAACCTTCTACTTCATACAAATCAATTTCAACCAGTTTGAACACATTTGTCAATTTAGCAACATTCACATTCTCCAGAGGAAAATCAGAATCCGAATACAACTTATCAGATCCAGCCAACTTGTACATCACAAGACCCAGTTTATCACCAAAGTTGTTTTTGGATTTTGGTTTCGGAATGTAATTGTTCAGAAAACATTCTTCATCCTCAACTGAATCACTATCAGACTTCAAAACACTTTCAGCCATGCCTTTCACAATATCAGTTTGAACACTATCATCAGATGAAGAAAATGTAACATCAATTGACTCTGGAAGTTTCACTTCATTTTCATCTTTATCATTAACCAACCCTGAATTTTTCTTTGAATAATTGTTTAGAACAGGTGGTGGAACCTGATGAAATCCAAACCCGGTTCCATCAAAGTATACATCTTCGCCTGCTTTGTTTTCCCGATGGGTTTGGGAACAATGTGTTGTAAAACAAAGCTTGCAGAGCTATAACTATTCAGTTTCAAATTGATACGCTCATTCTCAATCTTAGCTTCTTCAAACTGAAGCTTCATTTTAGCAATCTCATCCAGTTGTTGGTTGATTTGCTCTTCTTTGTGTCTAAGAACAACAGTTAAATGCTCATTTTCTTTATTGGTTTTACCGTTTCTTTCATCAGAATCTTTAACCGTTCGTTTTAATTTGTCAAAATTTTCTGAAATTTTACGATTTTCAAGAACCAATTTTTCATTTTCTTTCTTAATTCTTTCTTCTTCAGTTTTATCATTTTCAATTTTCTCAGTTAACTTGTTAGTTCGATCATTTGAAGCTTTTAACATTTTATCACGGTCTAGAATCTGATCTTCAACCTTTCTGACTCTTGTTGTCAGTTCTTCAACCTTTGCATTACTAAGATAAGTAAGTGTACTACAAAACTTGCAGTTTTTCATGCAACTTTTGCAGTCACTATCACCTTTGACTTTCTTACCTGTCTCACTTGTTGAAACATTTGGACTGACCTTGCTTTTTGACTCAGTTTCAGACTTAGAGTCTACCTCAAGTTCCTTTGCAGCAAGCACTTTGTCAGCCATCTTCCCCAAGTTTTCAGCGGTAAATTTTTGTGATGTATCAATAATTCCATCATCCACTTTCTTTGACTGCGGTTCTTTTGCTGTCTCTTTCTCTTTCACATCAGATTCACCTCCTCCCCACCATTCTCTCTGTCTGGCATCTTCTTCTGCTTTGAATTCCTCAATGAAAGCTTCTATACTAAGAGTTTTCGTATCAATAGCAATGTTTCCTTGAGGATCAAGGTAACATTCTCTATCAGCATCCCATCTCTTTGCTTTCTTGGCACCACTGTACACCTTAGATAATCTCATCATCTTGAATTCTTCTTTCTGCTTTCTTGCGAGATATTTTTGTTCTTCAGTTCTTGTGTCTTTGACAGGAGTAATCTTTTCTGCTACAAATGCATAGCCTACTGCATCTTCCTCCGGTAACACATCACTCCAATCGTATCCCTCATCATCATGAATAACAGCAAGTGCTCTTGATTTTTCTTTGGGGGTATCCTCAAGCTGCTTCATTCTGGGTGGTTCTGATTTATTCTGATGATAGATCACTCTTATGAAGTAATCCTCGGGGCGGTTCTGATTTATTCTGATGATAGATCACTCTTATGAAGTAATCCTCGCGAAATGGATTTGCAGTATCATCAGCAGGAGCGTTACGACATTCACGTTTAAAATGTCCTTTTTGTTTACACCTGAAGCACGTGACTTTTGATTTATCAAAGCCAAGTTTTGTGGACGGTCCGCCAATTGAATGTCTCCCCATAATCTCCATGAACCTTTGGTCTCGTCTGACCGCACTAGCCATACACCACCTGATATCGATCAGTTCCATCTCTTCAGGATCTATTTGATCATAGTCCTCCTTAGTCAGGTTAGTGTTTCCAATCTTGCCCACCACGAGACTCTCGTACGATTCTAACACCGATGCTAAGAACACCATCTACTGTTTTGCTGACTCTTCACTGAAATTTTGAGTGTTCTTCAGATCCACAGCAATGTTACATTGGAACAGATTCTTTGATGCAGATTGGCTTGGAGTTGTTGAAGAAGATCCACTATGAAAACCACTATGAGGAGTTTCTTGATTCACAGTATTTGAACTCTCTGCAGAAAATGCTGTTCTTGGAGAACCAATCTTTGGTAGATTCCCTCTGTAGTACAACTCCACATTCTGTTGATAAGATGAGTTGTTAACTTTGCTAGATTTCTTGATCTCCAACTCATGACTCTCCAATCTTTCGATAAGCCGATCCACTGTCAAATCTTCAGACTTGATTGTTTTCTTCAGCATTAATGCAAAGTACTGCCAATCTTGTTCATTCGGCAGCGAGTCGAACAATTTGTCAACCAACTCTTCTTGAGTATATACAATTTTGTGTCTTGCCAGCTCCAATTTCAAATGCCCAAATCTCTCAATCATCTTGGAAACAGACTCGTTCTTCAAACAACCAAACAAATCAAACTCTTTTCTTAACAGTTTCTTTTTGTTTTTGACTATCTTTGCACTACCTACACATTTTACCCTCAGTTTCTCCCAAGGATCTTTTGAATTTTCATATTCTATCAACGAAATTATATCATCTCTCACAGACTGATGAATCAACGCGATGCACTTTTGTTCAGCAATATATCTTTCAATCTCATCAGTATCTGTCAAACTTTCACCAAACTTTTCTCCTCTAATGTAACCATTCTTTAAACTTTTCCAGCTTTGATATGCAAAGGCTTGAAGCCACTCGTCAAATCTTGTAGCCCACCTATTGTAATCTTCAATCGCCAACAGTTTTGGAGGTTTGTTGTATGTTCCATAGGCACTTTCAACACTTACTGTATCCGAAAGAGTCTTTTTCGCACTTGGAGCTTTCTCATTTGTGTTGTTTGATGTGTCATTTGAAATATCATCTCCACCATTTCCACCAAAAGCAAAAATGTCACAGAATGGATTGAAATCATCCATCTTCGCGTACCTGAAATGATCAACAAACACTTAGAAAATTTTTGATTTTGAAAAACAGCAATTTCAAGCAAAATCAGTTGAAGCGAAATAGCTTCAAGCAAGATAAGACTTTTCAAGCGAAATCACTTAGTTCACTCGAAATATGCTTTTCAAGCGGAATAGCAATTCAAGTTCAAGCGAAATCAGGTCACTTGAAGCGAAATCACTTATTTTGCTTGAACTTTCAAGCGGAATCTGAATTCAAACGAAATCAGCAAGTGTTTCAAGCGAAATCAAATGAAATATGTAATTCCGCTTGGAATTACACTGATATTTTCAAGCGAAATAGCTATGACGTCAGCAAAATCGAACAGATTTCGAGCGGAATTATGAGTTTTTATCAGAAATTGTTCGAATTAAGGTCCAAAACTCTCAAGGATTTGTTAAAACTATGTTTCGCTTGATATGTGTAAGTTTTAAGCCATTTCAACCGTAAAATTTCGTTCAAATCAGAAAAGAATGAGTAGAAGTGTGAGAATCCGGTGAAATCAAGCTGAATTGGTATGAACTCCTCGTCCTGAGCTCTG
The DNA here is from genome assembly GCA_030545235.1 of Helianthus tuberosus. Taxonomy (NCBI): domain Eukaryota; kingdom Viridiplantae; phylum Streptophyta; class Magnoliopsida; order Asterales; family Asteraceae; genus Helianthus; species Helianthus tuberosus. The sequence goes on along the minus strand of CM060415.1, from coordinate 103,861,167 downwards.
ATACCACTTGTTGGATCGTTCGGTGACCCTAAATAGTCAGTATGAGTAGTTCATCATCAAGTACAAAGGCGGAATCAATGTAAAAGATGTCAATACAGCTTGTTCCTCTCTAATTATCCTTTTATTGATCAATCCTGAGCTTTTACACGTTCAAATGACAAACGGACAGCACCTCGACTCAGAGCATATGATCAGATTCCGCTCCAAATGAACACACACATCAGGTATTTATAATGTTCTGATTTCGCTCCAAATGACATGTCTGTTTCAAGCGAAATCACATGTGTTGATTTCGCTTGAACTGCACATTGACACTTTCAAGCGGAATCACCCACTTTTACATATAAAACCCTAATTTCAACCCTGTTGTGTGCTCGTTTATCCTACCTAGACATAAGACTCGATTAAGACGAAGTTAACAGACAGTAGATGCACCAACAATTCTGATGAAAGAAATGATAAAACAACCAAAGAAAACTTTCAGCTGTCAGGAGTACTTCAGTCGAAAGAAAAGCAAATCAACCAACAGTTGGATGAGATTGCTAATCTAAACCTTCAGTTTCAGGAAGCTAAGATTGAAAATTAACGCATCAATCTGAAACTCAACAGTTACAACTCCGCAAGTTTTGTTCTTCAACACATAGTTCCCAAACCCATTGGGAAGAACAAAGCTGGCGAAGATGTATATGCAGATGGAACAGGGGTTGGGTATCATCAAGTTCCACCGCCTGTGTTGAATAATTTTTCAAAGAAAAAGTCTGGGTTGGTTAACAATGATGAAACAAATGAAATTAAACTTCCAGAAACAATTGACATCACATTCACTTCATCATCCGATGAAGACAGTGTTCAATCTGAAGTTGTTAAAAATGTAGTTGAAAGTGTTTTGAAATCTGACAGTGATTCAACTGAGGATGAAGAATGTTTTTTGAACAATTACATTCCGAAATCAACTTCCAAAAACAACTTAAGTGAAAATCCTACTCTTGTGATGTATAAGATGTCGGGTTCGGATAAGTTGTATTCGGATCTTGAGTTCCCATTAGAGAAGGTGAATGTTGACAAATTAAAAAATGTGTTTAAACTGGTTGAGATTGATGTTTGTGAAATCGAAGGTTTGAAATGTTTCGAGAGACAACTGAACTTTGAAAAAGATAAATCTTACTACAAAAAACCTGTTGTACCGCCACGTTTTTCTAACAACAACCAAAACAAATGGTCGGGTGGTAATCATGGAGGTAAGAATAACCAAAGAAGGAACTTTCAAAACAAGAAAATTGTTGAGAAAAAGGTGTTTGTGAAAAGCTCGAGCTCACACTCCGAGCAAGAATCTGAGATTTTTTCAAAAACCAATGAAGAATTCTTTGAAAAGAAAGCCTCGCAACCTCAGACCGAAGGCACTAGTCGGGTAGTTGACACCCGAACATGCTTCAAATGCAATCAAGTTGGACACATTGCACGAAAGTGCACCAACTCGAAGCCTAAGTCTGTGATTGTCGAGAATCCGAAAAGAAAAGATGATGTAAAGGGAAAAGCTCCAATGTTTATGATAAAAAGTTTTTAAAGAAGGAAAATGCCAAAGTTGAAACTAAATCTGTAAAAGAGTCAGTTAAGAAAACCAAACCCGTAAAGAAGATGGTAACTAAAAATGACAAATTTTACAAGCGGGTTGCGTCATCTCAACAAGCATGGAAGCCAAAAGCTGTTGAAAAGAAAGCAAGTTCTCCAAAACCAAAGGTTTTAGAGTCTGCAAAACAATCATCTTCTACCACACCGGTAAAGATGAATGTTCCTTTGGATTACTATGAGAAACTTGAGAAACAAACTTCTACCCCACCAGGGAAGAAGTATGTTCCGAAGAAAGACCAACCATCCGGTAAACCTCAAAAAGAAAAAATTTTCCTATACAAAGAAGTTGAGGTTGGGACTGAAGAAAGTTTAAAGATGAATGACAAAAATTTTCCGCCATTATACACCAAAACCACAGTTCTAAACGTCAAGCTACCTGAGTTGAAAGAGGCTTGGGTTGCTTCAAAATCTCACTAAATGTCTTTGAAATGCGCAGGAGCTTCCAAGATCCATCTCACGTTGGATAATGGATAGTGGAGCTTCTCGGCACATGACAGGAAAGAAAACCCTACTGTATGATGTTCGAGGGTTTAATGGAGGATATGTGGGATTTGCAGGCAATCAAGGTGGTTGTATAGTTGGTGAGGGAACTTTATCGAATGGTATTGTCACGTTTGAAAGAGTGAATTATATCACCGAGCTGGAAAACAATCTTCTGAGCATCTCTCAGATTTGTGATCGTATGTATTCGACGCACTTCACTGACAAAGAATGTTTGATATTGAAGCCGGGGTTTGTTGTCCCTGAAGAGTGGGTTATCATGAGAGCACCAAGATTCGACGATCTGTACGTGTTGGACATGAGTGTAGCAACTACTACCACGGGTCAGGCTCACTGCTTCATGTCAAGAGCAACTGAGAAGGAATCGCAATTGTGGTATCGAAAGATGGGCCACATTCACCTGCGAAAAATGAACCACCTGGTGCACAACGACTTAGTAACTGGTGTTCATTTGAAGGGTTTCCATCTTGAGGGGGAGTGTATTAGTTGTGTCAAAGGAAAACAGCGAAAGAAATCTCACCCTGGGAAGAAGGAAAACTCAATCTCGAGGCCATTGGAGAGACTTCACATGGATCTTTTTGGTCCTGTGAATGTCAAAAGTATAACTGATGATCTCTACTGTTTAGTAGTGACAGACGACTACTCAAGATTTTCATGGGTAACATTTCTGGAGACAAAAGATCAAACGTTTGGGAGTTTAATAACGCTGATCAGAAAGATTGAAAATTTGTACCAAGCTCGCATTCGAAGAATAAGAAGTGATAACGGTACAGAGTTTAAGAGCTGCAAAATGAAAGTATATTGTGATGAAAGAGGTATACTGCATGAATTTAGCGCGCCTTACACTCCACAACAAAATGGAGTAGCAGAAAGAAAGAACAGGATGCTAATTGAAACGGCCAGGACGATGCTTGCTGATTCGAAATTACCTATCAACTTTTGGGCAGAAGATGTGTCAGCCGCATGCTATACACTCAACCGGGTTCTTAGGGTAAAGAAATTTAAAAAGACGTGTTTCGAGCTGATAAACAACCTCAAACCAAACCTGAAGTATCTGGAACCGTTCGGGTCACCCTGCACTGTTCTAGAACCTTTTGGAAAATTTGGTCCAAAGAGCGTCGAAGGAATATTCGTGGGTTACACAAGTCCATTAAAACGAGTCTTTGTTGCAAGCTTAAAGCGGATCATTGAAGCACATAATGTTGAATGCCAAGGATATACAATGCCACCTCAGAATCCCGGTGACTCATGGCGCTTCAATTATGACACTTTGTGGGAATCATTCGATATGGAGGAAGAACCAGAGTTTTTCGACGAGTTGGATATTCTAAGAGAGTATGAAGCATCACAAGAAAGATTTCCAGCAGAATCTTCTAGGCATCAATGGCAAACTTCAAATGACAATGAAGCCGGTCCAAGTAATGCTGGAGAACATGATGATATTCAGCAAACTCCATCATCTTCAGAAAGTGAACATGCTCTTGACAATCAGACGGCAGTCAACGATAATCTAGAATCTGATGATAGGCCAATATTCGATCGTGGTAATTCAGATTCTGAGGGGGAGCAGATCCAGATTTCAAATCAAACTATTCCAGTCAGTGAACAAGGTGCAAATCAGAATGTCACAAATTTGGAAGGTGAGGTAGATATTCCAGGCGAGGTGATGCCGAGAACTCTTTCGTACCATCCAGAAGAGTTAATCATTGGAGAGTTACAATCAGGCGTCCACACCAGATGACAAATTGACCAAGGCCTTACTTGTTTTTATTCTACAGTTGCTCCTTTACAAACAGAGTTTTCACTTAGTTGTTTCATTTCGCAGATTGAGCCGCGAACGTACAAGGAAGCACTAACTGAAGATTCTTGGGTTAACGCTATACAGGAGGAGCTAGGTCAGTTTGAGAAGTTGGGTGTCTGGAAACTGGTGGATCTGCCTGATGGTCATAGGAAGATTAACACCAAGTGGGTGTTTAAGTGTAAGAGGGATGATCGAGGGGTTATTATTCGTAACAAAGCTTGACTCGTTGTCCAAGGTTTCAGTCAGCAGGAGGGGATATATTTCATTAAAGTATATGCTCCGGTTGCTAGACTTGAAGCGATCAAAATCTTCCTAGCATTTGCATCTTAGAAAGGATTTAAAGTTTTTCAGCTAGATGTGAAGTCGGCATTTCTCTATGGCAAGGTGAAAGAGGAGGTATATGTCGGACAGCCACCGGGCTTCACCGACCCAATCCACAAAGATAAAGTTTATCTCTTGGATAAGGCGTTATACGGCTTACATCAGGCCCCGAGAGCCTGGTACGAGACCCTGTCTCAGCCAACAACTTCATCCGAGGAAAGGTAGACGCCACTCTGTTCACAAAAGAAGTCAACGACCATCTTCTGATAGTCCAGATTTACGTGGATGACATAATTTTTGGGTCAACAAATGAACAACTCTGCAAAGATTTTGAAAATGTTATGAAGCAGAAGTTTGAAATGTCATCAATGGGAGAGATGAAGTTCTTCTTGGGGCTTTAGGTTGATCAACTACCTGAGGTAACATTCATACATCAGACGAAGTATGTTCATGATGTTCTGGAAAAATTAGGGATGTCAGGAATGTCACCAATGTCCAGCCCGTTAGCGACGAACCATGGGATAAACCCTGATCTCACCGGAGATAAAGTGGATGAAACGTTGTATCGCTCCATGATCGGATCGCTGATGTATTTGACGGCAACAAGACCGGATATTATGTATCCAACCTGCCTCGCAGCACGGTTTCAGTCAAGCCCCAGAGCCTCGTATATGGTAATTGTGAAAAGGATATTACGCTACCTGAAAGGAACTCCATCACTGGGGCGGTGGTATCCAAAAGAAGGTGATTTCACGCTTGAGGGATATTCTGATTCCGATTTCGGATGCTGAAAAGTTAACGCTAAGTCAACAACAGCGGGGTGTCAGTTTTTCAGACCACGATTGGTCACCTGGCAATGTAAGAAGCAGACCTCTGTGGCTTTATCCACATGTGAAGCCGAATATGTATCTGCTAGCAGCTGCTGCTCTCAGATCTTGTGGATCCAGCAACAAATGCGAGACTACGGTTTGCAATTTCTTAACTCCCCTATCTTTGTTGATATTGAGGCAGCTATAAACATAACAAAAAATCCTGTTCATCACGCTAAAACGAAACACATTGAAATTCGTCATCACTTCATCCGAGATTGTTTCGAGAAAAAGTTGATACGAATAGAAAAAATCCACACCGATGAACAAAAAGCTGACTTACATACCAAAGCATTTGACAAAACTCGTTTTCAATATCTTTTGAAATTTAACGGTATGAAGCTTTTGTCGGTTGCAGAGGGGATCATTGGCGTAGATGAAGGTACCACTGTAGTTGATGTTGAAAAGCAATCTGTAATGGTGTGTCGATTTTTTTACTTGTTTTGGTATTTAGGGGGAGATAGGTAATATTTTCACAAAAAATACAAAAACAATAAAAAAAGTTCAAAACCCCAAAATCATGAGATATTTTCAAAATCCAAAAACAATAGAAAATCGAAAAAGAGTTTGTGTAAAAAGGGAAAATGATAGTACATCAGCTAGACAATTGCAGTATGCTAAAGAAATGTAAAGTTTAAAAGTGTTAAGCAGTCTCGCTGATGATATGCCAGTAGGTTTTTACACATTTAGTAGGTTTGGTCGGGATATAAACCTAAATCACAACTTGCTTTTTACGTGGGGAACATCTCTCGGATATATAGGTAATCCCTGAAATCCTGTTTGAAAGGCTCTAGTTCTGACATACTAGGTCTTTGTACGTGATGATATCGGGGGTATTATACCATGACTTCTGATTTTACGGGAGCAATAGCCTAGTCCTCGTATAATACTTTGCATTGCTTTAATCTTAAAGCCCCCCCTCAGCATAAAAAATGATGAAACATTGAAAAATGCTAATCATGTGCTGTTGTAAAGAAGATCCCCAAGGGGGACCCACCTAAAGTCGAACCATCATCTCTCTGATTTTGCGGAAGCAATAGCCTGAGCTCTCATGGTCTCGAATTTAACCTCTTACAGATATCATTAGTGTGCACTCACCTATAAGACTGAATATAGTAGTATGGATATGGGAGTATATTCTGAGGTGGTACACGCGTATAAGCTAAGTCTCTAAAACACTAAATTCATATCCTGAACAAATTGAAATTTGTGTGAGAACTTAAGTGGATCAGTATATCGGCAATCTAAGCGAATTGTTTAATTCTGAGTATGAAATCAAAGCTTAACGGTACTTGTAACTTGTCGGTAGCTGATATGATTCCCAAACACGCTCACCAAAAATATGTTTGTAAATAGTTTACATTTACTGCATTTCATTTCTGTTTAACATTCAAAACTCAAAAAGATTTCATAGCTTTCTAGTCTAGAAACTTTTTAAAATCCAAAAAGATTTTACATTTCTGTTTTGTTTTCGCAGTTTGAGGCAGATGCAGGAAGTTTCTGAGCTGGGCAGATGAGTTGGGAGCTTATCATGTTAAACCTGATAAAATGAAAGGTCAAAGCAAGATCATTAAATTGAATCTTGTAATTTTCAAAAAATGTTTGAAATAAACGTCAGTGTGCTTTGTTTCGGGTCAACCAAGGTCATTAAGTTGGACTTGGTTGGCAAATTAAGTGCTTAGGGTCATTAAGTTGGACCTAGATACTTAAGTGGATTTCTAAAAAACTGATAAAATCTGAGAAAATATCAAAAGGGTCAAAATGTCAAAGATTTGAAAGTCAAATGTGTGCCTCGCTCGGGTGACAATCCGGTCGGACAGCCATCCTACTCAAGTGTCACTATATATAGAGGGTCAATGGTTCAGTCAAAGGTTTACTCGCTCGAATTGCTACCCTACTCTCTCACACCTTTTGATTTCTGATCTTGTTTTCTTCATACTTCTTTGCACAAATCGTTGGATCGTTGGTTAGCACAACTTTTACAATGGCAAAGGTAAGTGTTTCGAGATCTAAACTGTTAAATTTGATGCTTTTACTATGTGTTCTTGATGATGTCACTGTTCGAACATATAGTGTTAGATCTAGCAAAATTTAGGTTGTTTTGATGAAAACTGAGCATAGGGTTTTGTTCATAATGATTAGATCTACAAGTCTACCGATTCAATTTGTGCCAAATCTTGTTAGAATTTATAGATCTGAGATCTTAGTCGAGACGGCATTCGGTAGGGTTTCTCTCAAATTAAACCCTGATTAGGACGAGTTAGACAACAATGAACATAGGGTTTTGATCGCGCTGAAATTTTCTACGAAGATCTGTGTTCAATTTGAAGTTTAGGCTTAGAAAATTTTGATGTTCATAATGTGTTCATGTTGTTCTTCATATGTCTTTGACTCGAGTGGCACCATCCGACCCATAGCATGTTTACTTGTTAAATTTGTTAGGAAATTGATGACTTGAAATTTGTGCTTATTTTGGCAACCCGGTCGGATGGCAATCCGACCGAGTGGCAAATCGTTCCAAAATTCACATGACTCGAGTCATCCGACCGGACAACCAATTCATTCACATGACTCGAGTGGTGATACGGTCGGATGACTATCCAACCGGACAACCAATTCATTCACATGTCTATATTTTGAAATTTGTGCACTCGTGTCACATTACTCATGTGGCAACTTGGTCGGATGGCAACTCGACCGGGTGGTAATCCGTTCCAAGGCATTCATTCTCAAAGTTAACTAAGTCATATGTATCTTTCTTGTTACATAACTCGAGTGACAACTCAGTCGAATGGAAATCCGACCGAGTGGTCATTAGACTCACATACTATTGACTTGTGTTGACTTATCATTTCAAAATCAAAAGGGCAATCTGGTTGGATGACAATCCAGTCGGACAGCCATCCGAGCCACTGTACTATGCATAGTGAGATCTTCAGTGTTAGAAAATTTTTGAAAAATTTCAAGAACTGTATCATTTGTCAAATTTTTCTGCAGGACTGGGAGAAAACACATAATATATACTGTCTGTTAGAAACACAATATACAGAGAAAACTGCAGTGGAAGACATTGCAAAATTCCTGAGAGAAAGCAGAATTGCTAAAGCTCTAACTGACAAAACCATAGTTTACGAATCACATGTCAGAAGATTTTGGAACTCTGCAAGATATGAAGAGAAAGATAAGACGATCTACTCTGCAGTAACAAAGAGAGATGAAAAAGGACAGAATGTTGATTTGGAGATTAAGATAAATGTTGGAGATGTAAGACGTGTGTTAGATTTAGGTGATTCTGAAAATGATCCACCCATTATTTCGGAACGTCTTTCAAAAGGATTATGGTGCAGGATGGGATTCACAGGACACATAAACGGGAAGATGGCAAAGACTATGTTCTGTCATTCTTACAAGTTTTTGATACATTGTGTTATTCATGCGTTATCACACAGGAAGGGCGCATATGATGAAACATCTGACTACATCATGAACATTATTGCTTGCCTCGTTTTGAATAGGCCGTATAATGTTTCACAAGTGCTATTTGACTACATGGTTGAGAATGCGAAAGCTGGAATCAAGAAGTACATTATGTATCCTCGTTTCGTACAGATGTTGATTGATGATAAGTTCAAGGATCTTGAGAAGAATAATGATGATATTTTAGGTCTGAGGCACATGACAGCAGAAACAATCAGCAGACTTATTAAGGGTCCTGATCCAAGAGCAAAAGGAATGATTTGCAGGATTAACAATCCGGCATATATTGCTCCAGAGAACGATGCTTGGAGACATCAAAACAGTGATTCTGATAATGAAGATGAGAAGATGAGTCAGTTGGTTGAGAAGAAAACCAGATGAAGGTTTGTGAGAGATGGGAAAAGAAAGAGAACTCCTAAGACATCCCCTGTAGTTTCTATTCCGAAGATTGTAGTAAAGGGTATAGTGAAAGGGGGAGTCCTAAGGTAGTTAGATCTTTAATCTGTTAAAAGTTTCTAATGAACTTGTAAATGTTTGTTTTGCAGGGCCTTCTGTAGAGCCACAGCAAAGATTGGTGGATGAAACAGTATTAGATCCATCTGAGGTTGTATAACAAGGAGCTGATTTGCTGAAGCATTCACTTGAAAGCTATCTGAAAAAGAATGAGGAAGTTGCTGCACAGAAAGAACAAAGCTCAAGTGTTCAAGCTGAAGGTATCAAAGTTACAGAGCCTGAGGGTGTTGCACAAGATGATTCAAGTGAAGATGATTCTGAAGCTACTGAATCAGAGTCAAAGCTCGACCCAACAACACTTGGTAGAGGTAAAGCTCAGCTAAAGGAAAAGCCTACAAAGAAGCAGAAAGCATCGGATGAAGAAGACTCTACCTATATACCTGATGAGCCAAAGAAACAAAGAGGGAAGCGTAAAGCTATTCAAGCCGGAGTCATTCCGAGAAATGTGCGTGCGAAGAAAGCTGGGGCTAAATCACAAAAAGATCAAGGAGGCAAAGGCGAAAAGTATGTTACAACTTCAAAGATTCATGAAGTAGAAAAGATTCAAAGGGTTGAAATTCAAAAGGAGCCTGAAGTTCATAATGTTGAAGTTCTAAAAGTTCCAAAGGTTCAAGCACAAAGTGTGGTTGATGTTGAGGCTCAAAAGAAAGCTGGTCACGATGATTATGTTGAAGTGACTGAAGGTGGAGATCTTACTTCTAAATTTCCACCAATACCAGAAAATATTGAGATTCCAGAGTCTTCACATCCCAAAACTACAGATGATTTGTTTGGAAATCTTCCACCTACCTCAGGGGATCCTTCAGAAGATTTAAATTTTGGAGATGACTTTGATGTGTTCAACAATGAAGCCGTAAAAGTATTGGTAAAGAAAGTTGTTGATCTTGAAAAAGCTAAAGCTAAAGCTGAAGCAGAGCGTGATGTTTTTAAAAGACAGATTGAACAATTGATGAAAGCTCATTATCACACCCCGACCGCGTAAAACAACAAATCGCGGCGGAATCGTCGGGGAGTGTTGTAACAGAATCATTGTTTCAAAACACACAGAAATTTGAAGTTTCGTTTAATTAAACATTAAATATTTACATCGTCTGGAAATCTAAATAAACAAGTTAAACATAGTCTATCATTGTTATTAAGTCACTAAGGCCTCGTCCAGTCCTATGTGAGCATGCATCATATCAATCAACATCATTCCACAACACCTGAAACATATGTGAAAACAAAGTTAGCAAAGAAATGTTGGCGAGTACATAGGTTTTTGAGAGTGTCGGATTCATGGCTAGTTTACATGTTGCAATACTTAATTAAAAACCTTGTTTTGAAAAGTATAGTATTGCGACATAATTAACCAACTCAAATCAAGTTGGTTATAATTTATAAAATCTCGTAGCCATGATTCTTAACCCAAAACATTTATTTAATTAAATCAAATTGTAAAACATCTCGTAAAAACTTGTTAATAAATCTCGTTAATAAAATTCGTTAATAAAACTCGTTAATAAATCTCGTTAATAAAATTCGTATGGTTTATATCATTTCGGAAACCTCGTTTGTGTGACATCGTTTCAAAATCGTTTACCCAGGTGAACTAAATAACGCCACGGTATGTAATACGATGAAAACACTTATATATAGGAAGTACCAGTGGCGTATCCACCATGCTTTCATCACATTACACCCGTCCCGTTATCTAAACACTAACCAAAAACCAATCGTTTACCCAAATCGTTTAATTCGTTAAAAAATCGCTTTAGTCATTTAAATCATTCTCGTTTTAAACTGTGAAAACTACTTTTGATTGTCTCGCTAATAACATCCAAACCTTCGCAACTCGCCTATCGCTTCTCGCATTAATAAACCACCAAAGGGTAAATTAACAATCACAGATTCAGTCGTTACCCACCTAACCCACACATAACCATGGGTGCAGTCTGATAACGGGATTTGTCAGATCCTATGGTACCATAACCTAATACTGGTCGGTTCGGCCAAAACTAATGGATATTATTCGTTATGTAAATACAACCAACAAGTTTGTTTACTTTATCGAAATCGTTATTAATTTAATATAAACCATTTTAATCGTTTTTGAAACCATTGTTATAATATCGAAAATCGTTTTGAAAACCATCGTTAAAACCTCGAAAAACATTTAGCACATATGAATCACCCCAAAACAATTGAAAACAGTAAAATAGGGGAACTATGTACTCACCTGAGAATGCTTAGAGGTCTTGGACAACAACCAAGCAAGCTAGAGGGAGCACGGAATCAATCGGCGACCTAATAACTATATAAATAAACCGGACCTAAGTCGGAAGATCGGATAGGATGAGGTTTTGTAAACCGAGTATCGGAACTCATATGACATGGTTTAACAAAGTCTACATTCTAAATCGAAACCTAACCTAAGTGCTTTCGACCCATTGTGACCCATTAAGGTAGCTTATGCAACTTTAACGTGTCGTTCGCGCAAAGCGAGTTCGAGACGTCTAACTAGTCCTACGACAAGTATTATATGCCTAAACATGTTTAAATATGTTTCATAATAAGTTACGTGACAAAAGTTTATGTTTCATATGCTTAATTACCAATTATGTATGAAAAGGGCATTTTGGTCATTTACCTAAGGCATATAAAGTACCTATCATACAACTAATTAACCTAAGTGACCATAAGGTATAACCTTGGATGGTTATTCCCTATACAACTATGGTCACTAAACATGCTTGGTCGGATCCTAATGATCGACCAAACGGGTCGTGTTCGAAAGTCTAAGCGGGTGTTTAGTCCGCTTGACTTACGACTCTACACAAGCACTAATCTAAAAAGTGACGAGTTAAACATGTTAAAACATGTTTAATGAATTTAGAAAATAGATTTGGTATCAAAACAAACGGTTTTGATACCCAAAAGTAGTTTGGTTACAAAATACGCGGGAATGCGCATTTTGGCCGAAACTACGACTCGTCACTGAGCCTAGATAACGTGGTAATCAGTAGGTATAGTTACTAGGGACTATAACCATCGTGATTACGCTCACGTTATGAAGTTCAAATGAACTTCGCATTGACCATAAACTGGTCAATGCAGAAAGTCAAACGCAGTTTGACTTTTAAGCTAAAAACGCATAAAAAGAACGAAGGAATACTTACAAAGGGTCCCCGCAAGCTATGATCCGATTTACTCTCAGGTATGAAGCATAAAATTCAACTTAGAGAGCCAAAATCAGATCATTGTGGGTTTTGCAAGTGAATGGTGAGGGGTATATATAGGAAAACTAGAACCGTTAGGATCGTTCATCGTAAAACGAGCTTCGATCTCATCCGTACACATGTGCCCATGGTTTTGTGAAACCATGGGAGCCCATAGTTTCATTAAAACCATGTGCAAATGAGGGGAACAGCTGGAACAAGCTGGAATTTAGATTTTTCATTTTGGTCCCTTCCTAATATAACTATGGCAGAATGACAATTTTCGTCCCTGAACTTCAGAATCTTGCATTTCGGCTCATTTTTGACACGTTTAAGCCCCGTTAACCTCATTTCAAGGCTCTAAAATGAAGTTAAAGTATAGGGAACTCAAAACATGCTCAAAAATATCTCGGATGTCGGTTCGTTTGGTCGTACGGTTGCGTTGTTCGGTTAATTACGACGAAACACGAACGAATGCGAAAAACGATCCAAATTGCACGACGAATGGAATTTTATCATGCCAATCACTAAAATAAAATATTTTAATGATTTCATAAAGTTTTGGATGTCCGGATATATTCAGAACGCGAGATATGCGCGAAAATGCAAACTTATGCACTTTTTGACGCTTTTAGTCCCTATTGATCAATAAAGTTTGTTTTAGCTTACCGAACCCCTCAAAGCCTATTTCTAAGCTATGTAACGGATATTTAGGGTATGTTTAACTTATGATCAAGTTCCGAAATGTTCGTTACAGTACGAATTGGCATACTTTCATAGTTTGTCGAAATTAGTCCCTGTAAGAAATAAACTTGATTTCGACACACCAAACCCTCCAAAACTTATTTCTGTTGGATCGTCGTGTGACCCTAATGAGTCAATCTGAGTAGTTCAGCATCAAATACAAAGGCGAAATCAATGTAAATGACGTAAAACAGCTTGTTCCTTTCTAATCTTTATCTATTACTGATTTCCTGAGCTTTTACAGATCTGAATACAATTCGGCAGCACCTCGGCTCTCAAACACACACTGCTAATTCCGTATCAAATGAATCAGAGACAACAGGTATTTATAGGCTACGTAATTCCGCACGAACGATTCACGCGAGACTTAATTCCGTGCGGAATTAACTCACACGGAATAACATTCAAGCGAGATTACTATTCCGTACGAAATTATAATTCCAAGCGGCATTATACTTTCATGCGGAATTACCTATAAACTCGTTTTCTCATTTTCCGTGCCCTGATCTATACAATACAATACGAGACTCTATAAAGACGAAGTTAACAGACATCAGTGCACCAACAGACTCCCCCTTGGATGTTGACGAAGTCTTTAGCATCCTGTCTTCAGTCTTTAGTCTTGATTGATCGATCTTTGCTCCAAATTGTCTTGACATTGTAAAAGCCTCCTTCAATCTTTATCTACAAACTTTAATCTTCAATCTCCCCTTTGAATTTTGATCCAGAATCTAGACTCCCCCTTTCAATGACTCCCCCTCTTGATCAGCTGGGACTTGAATTTTGGTTCAAACTTTGACATTTTCGTTGCCATGGGGAACTTGACTTTTGTTTCCTGCACAATCTCTACCTAAATATAAGATATATGCCAATAACAGTTTCAATTCCAAACTTACCATTCACCTTCATTTGTTGTTTTTGTCAGAATTAGAAATCCACTTAAGTATTCAGGTCCAAGTTAATGACCCTGATTACTCAATTAGACTACCAAGTCCAACTTAATGACCTTGGTTGTCCTTAGATAAATCCAAACTGATTTTTTTTTTAAAAAATTTCAAACAATTTTCTGAAATTTACAAGTTTCAAATTAATGAACTTGTTTTGTCTTTTCAATTTTCAATTTTAACAAGATAAGCTCTCCTCATCTTCCAGTCTAGAATCTTCCTGCATCTGCTTAAAATTTCGAATCTGAAGATCAGCTTTCCACTTTGGTTTGTCAAAAATAAAGCAAAAATGTAAAATCTTTTTGGATTTTTAATAAAGTTTCTAGACTAGAAATGAAATACTGAAATAAAATGCAGTAAATGTAAACTATTTACAAACATATTTTGGTAAGCATGTTAGGGAATCATATCAGCTATCTGACAAGTCACAAGTACCGTTAAGCTTTAATTTCATACTTAGAATTAAACAATTCACTTAGATTGTCGATATACTGATCCTCTTAAATTTTCACACAATTTTCAATCTGTCCAGGATACGGATTAAGTGTTTTAGAAACTTAAACTCACTCATGTGTCCCACCTCTTGAATATACTCCCGTATCCAAATCACAATATTCAGTCTTACAGGTGAGTATACCACAGATGATATCTGTAAGGGGTTAAATTGTGAAGAACCATGAGAGCTCAGGTCAGAACTTCCGTTCAGCAGAGAGATGACTGCTTCGACTTTGGTGTGTCCCCTTTAGAGGATCTTTTTTACAACAGCAATGATTAGCATTTTTCAATGTTTTATCATTTTTAGCTGAGGGCGGTGCTATATTTCAAGCAAGCAGTAAAGTATTATACGGGGACTAGGCCATTGCTTCCGCAAAATCAGAAGTCCCGGAATAATACCCCAGATATCACTGAGCATAAAGACCTAGTATCTCAGAAAGAGGGATCTTGCAAACAAGATTTCAGGGGTTACCTATATATCCAAGTAGTGTTCCCCACGAAATAAGTAAGTAAAGAATTTAGGTTTATATCCCGAACGAACCTACTAAATGTGTAAAAACCTATCGGCACATCATCAGCGAGACTGTTTAAGACTTTTTAGACTTTACATATCTTTAGCATACCGTAACTGTCAAGCCGATGTACTATCATTTTCCCTTTTTACACAAGCTCTTTTCTGGTTTTCTATTGTTTTTGGATTTTGAAAATATCTCATGTTTTTGTATTTTTGAAATTTTTTACTGTTTTTGTATTTTCTGAAAATATAATACTCCCCCTAAATACCAAAACAAGTAAAAAATCGACAAACCATTGCAGATTGCTTCTCAACATCATCATCTACAATGTCTCCTTCATCAACGCCAAGAATCTCCTCCAACACCGATAAAAGCTTCATACCGTTCAATTTTAACAAGTATTGAAAATGATTTTTGTCAAAAGCTTTGGTATGTAAATCAGCTTTTTGTTCATTAGTGTGGATTTTCTCAATTCGTATCAACTTCTTCTCGAAACAATCTCGGATGAAGTGATGACGAATTTCAATGTGTTTCGTTTTAGCGTGATGAACAGGATTTTTCGTAATGTTTATCACTGCCTCATTGTCAACAAAGATAGGGGTATTTAAAAATTGCAAACCGTAGTCGCGCATCTGTTGCTGGATCCACAGGATCTGAGAGCAGCAGCTGCTAGCAGATACATACTCCGCTTCACATGTGGATAAAGCCACAGAGGTCTGCTTTTTGCATTGCCAGGTGACCAATCGTGATCCAAAGAACTGGCACCCCGCTGTTGTTGATTTAGCGTTAACTTTGCAACATCCGAAATCAGAATCGGAATACCCTTCGAGCATAAAGTCGCCTTCTTTTGGATACCACAACCCCAATGATGGAGTTCCTTTCAGGTAGCGTAATATCCTTTTAACAATTACCATGTGCGAATCTCTTGGGTTAGATTGAAATCTTGCTGCAAGGCAGGTTGGATACATGATATCGGGTCTTGAAGCGGTCAAGTACATCAGCGAACCAATCATGGAACGATACAACGTTTCATCTACCTTCTCTCCGGTGAGATCAGGATTTATCCCATGGTTCATCGCTAATGGGGTGGAAGCTAAAGTAGAACCTGACATCCCAAATTTCTCCAAGATATCATGAACGTACTTCGTTTGATGTATGAAAATTCCCTTAGGCAGTTGATCAACCTGTAGTCCCAAAAAGAATTTCATCTCACCCATCGATGACATTTCAAATTTTTGCTTCATAACTTTTTCAAAATCTTTGCACAGATTCTCATTTGTTGACCCAAATATGATGTAGTCCACGTATATTTGAACTATCAAAAGATGTCCGTTGACCTCTTTGGTGAAGAGAGTGGCATCCACTTTTCCTCGGATGAAGCTGTTGGTTAGCAGGTGTTGAGACAATGTCTCATACCAAGCTCTCGGGGCCTGGTGTAAACCATACAACGCTTTATCCAGCAAATAAACCTTGTCTTTATGGATTGGATCGGTGAAGCCCGGTGGCTGTCCGACATATACCTCCTCTTTTACCTTCACATATAGAAAAGCCGATTTAACATCTAGCTGATAAACTTTAAAATTTTTCCAAGATGCAAACGCTAGGAATATTCTGATCGCTTCAAGACTAGCAACCGGAGCATATACTTCAGTGAAATCTATCCCCTCTTGCTGACTGAAACCCAGAACTACGAGTCGAGCTTTGTTACGAATAATAACCCCTCGATCATCTCTCTTGCACTTGAACACCCACTTGGTGTTTATCTTCCTCTGTCCATCAGGCAAGTCTACCAATTTCCACACTCCTAACTTCTCAAACTGACTTAGCTCCTCTTGCATCGCATTGACCCAAGAATCTTCAGTTAGCGCCTCTTTGTATGTTCGCGGTTCAATCTGCGAAATAAAACAACTTAGTGAAAACTCAGTTTGTAAAGGTCCCACTGTAGAATAAAAACAAGTAAGGCCTTAGTCAATTTGACGTCTAGTGCGGATGCCTGATTGCAATTCTCCAATGATCAGTTACTCTGGATGGTATGAAAGAGTTCTTGGCATCACCTCGCCCTCCAAGTTTGTAATATTTTGATTTGCACCTTGTTCACTGACTGGGTTTGTTTAACTTGAAATCTGAATTTGCTCCCCCTCAGAATCTGAATCACCACGATCAAATACTGGTCTGTTCTCAGATCCTTGATCATCATTCTGTGCCGTCTGATTATCATGAGCAACTTCATTTTGTTGGATATCATCATGTTCTCCAGCATTGCTTGGACCTGCTTCATTGTCATTTGAAGTTTGTCATGGTCGACTTGAATACTCAGCTGGGAACCTTTTCTGCGATGACTCATACTCTCTTAGAATATCCAACTCGTCAAAGAAATCTTGTTCTTCTTCTTCTTCTTCCATGTCAAATGAATCCCATAATTTTTCATAGTGAAAACGCCATGAATCACCTGGATTCTGCGGTGGCATTGTGTAACCTTGACACTCAACATTGTGTGCTTCGATGATCCGCTTTAAGCTTGGAACAAAGACTCGTTTCAATGGACTTGAATAACCCACGAAAATTCCTTCGATACTCTTTGGACCAAATTTACCAAAAGGCTGGAACTGTGCAGGGAGACCCAAATGGTTCTAAATACTTCAGGTTTGGTTTACGATTATTGATCAGCTCGAAACATGTCTTGTTGAATTTTTTGACAGTGAGAACCCAATTGAGTGTATAGCAAGTGGCTGACACTGCTTCTGCCCAAAAATTAACAGGTAATTTAGAATCAGCAAGCATCGTCCTGGCCGTTTCAATTAGCGTCCTGTTCTTTCTTTCAGCTACTCCATTCTGCTGTGGAGTGTAAGGAGCACTAAACTCATGCATTATACCTTTTTCATCACAAAACACTTCCATTTTGCTACTTTTGAACTCTGTACCGTTGTCACTTCTTATTCTTCGAACACGAGTTTGGTACAAGTTTTCAAGCTTTTTTATCAACGTGATTAAACTCCCAAATGTTTGATCTTTTGATTGCAAAAATGAAACCCATGAAAACCTCGAGTAATCATCTGTGACTACTAGACAATAGAGATCCCCAGTTATGCTTTTGACGTTTACTGGACCAAACAGATCCATGTGGAGTCTCTCTAAAGGTCTCGAGATTGAATTTTCTTTCTTCCTGAGGTGAGATTTCTTCTTTTGCTTTCCTTTGATGCAGCTAATGCACTCCCCCTCAAGATGAAAACCTTTCAAATGTACACCAGTTACTAAATCATTATGCACCAAGTGATTCATTTTTCTCAGATGAATGTGACCCATTTTTCGGTGCCACAATCAAGATTCTTTTTCTGTTGCTCTTGACATAAAACAATGAGCCTGACCCGTGGTTGTAGTTGCTACACTCATATCCAACACATACAGATCATCAACTCTTGGTGCTCTCATGATAATCCATTCTTCAGGGATAACAAATCCTGGTTTCAATATCAAACATTCTTTGTCTGTGAAGTGCGTAGTATACATCCTATCACAGATCTGAGAAATACTCAGAAGATTATTCTCAAGCTCAGCAATGTAGTTAACTCTTTCAAACATGACAATGCCATTAGATAACGTTCCTTCTCCAACTATTTGACCTCCTTGATTGCCTGCGAAACCTACATAACCTCCATTGAAATCTCTAACATCGTACAGCAGGATTTTCTTTCCTGTCATGTGCCGAGAAGCTCCACTATCCATAATCCAACGTGAAACGGATCTTGAAAGCTCCTGCACATTTCAAAAACACTTTAGTTAGATTTTGATGCTACCCAAGCCTCTTTCGACTCAGGTAACTGGACTTTGATGTGAGTTTTAGCAGTATAAAGTGGCGGAAAATTCTTATCATTCATCTTTAAGCTCTCTGCCGACCCAACCTCAACCTCTTTGTACAAGAAAAATTCATCTTTTTGAGGTTGACCAGACGGTTGATCTTTCTTTGGTACATTTTTCTTTTCAGAAGTAGTAGCCACTTGTGGTTCAAGTTTCTCATAATAATCCAAAGGAACATTCATCTTTACCGGTGTGGTAGAAGACGATTGTTTTTCTGACTCTGAAACCTTTGGTTTTGGAGAACTTTTTGATTTCTTATCAACCACTTTTGGCTTCCATGTTTATCGAGGTGATGCAACCCGTTTGTAAAACTTGTCATTTTTAGTTACCACATTTTTAACAGGTTCAGTTTTGATCTTGGTGTTGTCATTTTTCAAAAACTTTTTCTCAACAACCAATGGAGCTTTTCTCTTCACATCATCTTTCTTCCTTGAATTCATCACAACTTCAGTCTTAGACTTCAAGTTGGTACACTTTCATGCAATATGTCCAACCTGATTGCATTTAAAGCATGTTCGAGTATCAACTACCTGACCTGTGCCTTCAGACTGAGACTGTGAAGCCTTCTTCTCAAAGAACTCTTTGTATGATTTTGAAAAAATCTCAGATTCTTCATCAGAAAGTGAACTTGAACTTGTCACAAACACCTTTTTCTCAACAAACTTCTTGTTTTGAACATTCTTTTTCTGATAATTCTTACCACCCTGATAACCACCCGACCATCTGTTTCTATTGTTGTTATAAAAACGCGGTGGGACAACAGGCTTTTTGTAGTAAGCTTTATCTTTTTCAAATTTCATTTGCCTTTTTGTCTGATTTAAACTTTTTTACTTTAAACATATCAATTTCAATCAATTTGAACACATTTGTCAATTTAGCAACATTAACATTCTCCAGTGGAAACTCAGAATCCGAATACAACTTATCCGATCCCGACATCTTGTACATGACAAGAGTAGGTTCTTCATTTAAGTTGTTTTTGGATTTTAGTTTTGGAATGTAATTGTTCAGAAAACACTCTTCATCCTCAGCTGAATCACTATCAGACTTCAAAACACTTTCAGCCATGCTTTTAACAATATCAGTTTGAACACTATCATTAGATGATGATGAAGAAAATGTCACATCAATTGACTCTGGAAGTTTTATTTCATTTGTTTCATCTTCATCATTAACCAACCCGGACTTTTTCTTTGAATAATTGTTTAAAACTGGTGGTGGAACCTGATGAAACCCAACCCCAGCTCCATCCGAGTAAACATCTTTGCCTGCTTTGTTTTTCCCGATGGGTTTGGGAACAATGTGTTGTAAAACAAAGCTTGCAGAGTTGTAACTGGTTAATTTCAACTGGATACGTTCATTTTCAATTTTAGCTTCTTGGAATTGAAGCTTCAACTTAGCAATTTCATCCAATTGCTGGTTGATTAACTCCTCTTTCACTCTAAGAACACCGGTTAGCTAAAGATTTTCTTTGTCTGTCTTACCATTTCTTTCATCAGAATCTTTAACCGTTCGTTTAAGCTTCTCAAAATTTTCTGAGATTTAACGATTTTCAAGAATCAATTTTTCATTTTCTTTCCTAATTCTTTCTACGTCATTTTTATCATTTTCGATTTTCTCAATTAATTCTTTTAATTTGTCGTTCGAAGCTTTCAACAGTTTATCACGGTTTAAGATTTGATCTTCAACACTTCTGACTCTACTAGTCAGTTCTTCAACCTTCTTACCACTAAGGTAAGCAACTGTACTACAAACTTTGCACTCTTTCATGCAATTTTTGCAGTTGTTCTCAGATTTAACATTCTTACCTGACTCATGTGTATCATTTGAACTGACCTTGTTTTTGGACTTAGTTCCAGAACCAGAAACTACCTCTAGTTCTTTCGCAGCAAGAACCTTGTCAGCCATCTTCTTCAAGTTTTCAACGGTGAATTCTTGTGATGTATCAATGATTCCATCATCAATCTTCTTTGGCTGCAGTTCTTTTTCTGTCTCTTTCTCTTTCTCATTAGATTCTCCTCCTCCCCACCATTCTCTCTGTCTGGCTTCTTCTTCATCAGCAAGTTGTTTGGTGAGAACTTCAATATCAACAGTATCTGGATCTACAGCTATGTTTCCATTTTGATCAAGATAACATTCTCTATCAGGATCCCATCGCTTTGCTTTCTTTGCTTCCATCCATGTACGATAGATTTTGCTTTTCATGACACGAGTTGTTTCCTTCCTGTTCACATACTTCACTTCTTCAGATCTTTTATCTTTAAACGGAACAATCTTTGCTGCTGTGAAAGCATAACCAACTGCATCTTCCTCAGGCAAAACATCACTCCAATCGTAACCTTCATCGTCATGAAAAACTGCAAGTGCCCTGGATTTCTCTTTGGGTACCTCCTCTATCTGCTTCATCCTGGGAGGTTCTGATTTATTCTGATGATAAATTGCCCTTTTGTAATAATCCTCTCGAAAAGGATTTGCAGTATCATCAGTCTAAGCATTTCTGCACTCACGCTTAAAGTGACCTTTCTGTTTACATTTAAAACATGTCACTTTTGACTTGTCAAAGCCTAACTTGGTAGAAGGTCCACCAATAGACTGTCTTCCAGTAATCTCCATGAATTGCTGCGCTCTTCTCACTGCACTGCACTAGCCATACACCACCGCACATCGATCAATTCCATCTCCTCAGGGTCGATTTAATCGTAGTCTTCCTTTGTTAGGTTGGTGTTTCCTATCTTTCCTACAACGAGGCTTTCGTACGATTCTAACACAGAGGCTAAGAACACCATCTGTTGTTTAGCAGACTCTTCACTGAAATTCTGACCATTCTTCAAATCCACAGCGATGTTGCATTGAAATAGATTCTTTAATGCAGATTGATTTGAATATTTAACGAAGATCCACCATGATAGCCACTGCTAGGAGTTTCTTGATTCATTATGTTTGAACTTTCTGCTGAAAAAGCTGTCTTAGGAGATGCAGTCTTTGGGATCATACTGCCTCTATAATACAGCTCCACATTCTGCTGATAAGATGTGTTATTGACTTTGCTGGATTTCTTGATCTCTAATTCATGGCTTTCCAATCTTTCAATAAGCAGATCAACCTTCAAATCAGTCGGCTTTATCGTATTCTTCAGCATCAAAGCAAAATACTGCCAGTCTTGCTCATTCGGTAGAGCGTCAAACAATTTGTCTACCAGCTCTTCTTGAGTATAAATGATGTCATGTCTAGCAAGCTCCATCTTCAAATGCCCAAATCTCTCAATCATCTTGGAAACAGACTTATTTTTTAAACAACCAAACAAATCAAACTCTTTTCGTAACAGTTTCTTTTTGTTCTTAACTATTTCAGCACTACCAATACATTTTATTTTTAATTTTTCCCAAAGATCTCTCGAATCTTTGTACTCGATCAGTGTGATAATGTCATCTCGAACAGATTGGTGAAGTAGAGCAATACATTTTTGTTCAGCAACATATCTTTCAATTTGATTTTCTTCCAAGTTCTCATAATCATCTCTCCCCAAATCAAAACCATTTTTCAAACTTCTCCAACTCTGATAAGCAAACGCCTTAAGCCATTCCTCAAATCTTGTAGCCCACCTGTTGTAATCTTCAATCGCCATCAACTTGGGCGGCTTGTTGTATATTCCATACGCACTGTCTACACTCATAGCATCAGAAAGAATTTTCTTTGCATTCGGTGTTGATGTAGTTTCATTCGTGTTATTTGATGTGCCATCTCCCGAACCACCAGTAAAAGCAAACATATCACCGAAAGGATTCATGAATAAATCATCCATCTTTCACGTACCTGAAATGATCAACAAACAGTTAGAAAAATTTTTGAAATTTTTGAAAAATGAGTTTCAAACGGAATTAGTTGAAGCGGAATAGCTTCAAACGGAATTCTCACTCAAACGAAATTAAGCTTCACAAACGAAATTACTCAACAATATCTAATCTCGTACGGAATTAGATCAATTTCAAACGAAATTAAGCTATCTGAAGCGGAATTAGTAATTCCGTTTGTACTTTCAAGCAAAATTAAGTCCCGTTTGAAATTTTCAAATGAAAATAAGAACAATATGTCTAATTTCGAGCGGGATTAGGATCTGGTTCAAACGAAATTAAGATGACGTCATTATGTGCGATCAGTTTTTCAAGCGGAATTAACCAGTTTTATCAAAATTTGGTCGAATTTAGGTCCAATACTTTCAAGGATTAGATAAAACTATGTTTCGCTTGATATAAGTGAAAATGAGGTCATTTTGTCCGTTCAATCTTGTTCAAATCAGAAAAGAAGGAGTAGAAGTGAGAGAATCCGGTAAAATCAAGCTGAATTGGTATGAACTCCTCGTCCTGAGCTCTGATACCACTTGTTGGATCGTCGTGTGACCCTAACGAGTCAATCTGAGTAGTTCAGCATCAAATACAAAGGCGGAATCAATGTAAATGACGTAAAACAGCTTGTTCCTTTCTAATCTTTATCTATTACTGATTTCCTGAGCTTTTACAGATCTGATTACAGTTCGGCAGCACCTCGGCTCTCAAACACACGCTGCTAATTCCGTATCAAATGAATCAGAGACAACAGGTATTTATAGGCTACGTAATTCCGTACGAACGTTCACACGAGACTTAATTCCGTGCGAAATTAACTCACACGGAATAACATTCAAGCGAGATTACTATTCCGTATGAAATTATAATTCCAAGCGGAATTATACTTTCATGCGGAATTACCTATAAACCCGTTTTCTCATTTTCCGTGCCCTGATCTATACAATACAATACAAGACTCTATAAAGACGAAGTTCACAGACATCAGTGCACCAACAATTTCTAAGTTATGTAAAGGTTATTTAAGGTATGTTAAGCCTATGTCACTATTCCGGAGTGTTCGTCGCATTAAACTGATTACGTTTACGCACCAGTTCGCGTATAACTTTCCAGAAAGTGATTTAGAGCTCGAAATCGAACAAGAATTGATATGTGCAAATGATACACATATTTATACAAATCCCAAGTATGAAATACAATATTTCATTGATTTGGTATTTGTTTGATGGTCATGGAGGCACATATGTCACACTTATGATGAAGCCAGAATGGTTTTGATAGACCAAGAAGAAACAATAAACAAAATGAAGAATGCTATTCATGATAAATCTAAAGTGTTTGAACTCTTGACAGCAGAGATTGCTACACTGAATGTAAAGATAAAGAAACTGCAAGATGTGAATCAGACACTAAATTAGCTTCTTAGTGAAATAAGTGAAGCTTCATCGAACGAAATGAAGGTGATGAAGTTAGAAATGGAAGAAATGAAAGCCGATAAAGTCATGAAAGACAATCAGCTCAACATGTTACATGATGTCCTGGAAAGTCACTTGAAGATAGATGTTCATGCTGCTTTCAATGAAATTGAGGTAAAAAGGGCTGAAGAGCGAAGAATTGAAAGAGAAAGACTGCTAGCTCAAGAGGCAACTGAAAGAAAAAAGGGCATGATTGAGGAAGTTCTTGGTTCGTCAAGTCAACCTGAAGCTGGAGGATCTTCAACTCAAGAAGACATTGAAATGATTGAGGTTGAAAATGTTCAAGAACAAGATGTTGAAAATGTTCAAGAACAAGATGTTGAAAATGTTCAAGAACAAGTTGTTGAAGATGTTAACAATGTACAAGATCAAGACTTCATGCTGGTTGGTGAGTCTTCTCTATCCTTTGATCCTTATGAAATTATTCGCCGAGTTAGTGCTATTCAGAAGAAAAAGAAGGCAAAAGATATGTTGTTGTTAGAGTGGAAGACACAGCAGTTTGTTCTTGTTGGTGAACCGTCCTCAGTTCCTTATAGCATAAAAGAGATTGTTCGCTAAGTCAAAATTGAAGAAAGGCGAAAAGAAGCTAAGAGGGCTCGTGGAGAAGTTGTTGATAGTGATTCTGATCTGGAGATTCTTGGTGACGAAGAAGAAGATGAAGATGAAAATGACGATAACGATAAGTCTGATAAAGATGATAAGAAAGTTGATAATGATGACAAGAAGAATGATGATGACGATCAAGGTGCATCGGGATTGCTGATTGAAAATCCTAACGTTGAGCAGAAAATTGAAGAGTTTCCGAATGATCAGATCAACGAACAAGAAGATGATGATCAGCAAGAAACTTCTACATCTGGAAAACAGCACGTTGATCAGGTATTCCTCACAAATCCAACTGTTATTTACTTACATGCTCAACATGAGGAGGAGATCGAGGTTAGAAGGTCAAGAGAAGAAATGTTGGAGGAATTGGGATTGAATGATGGGAAATTTAAATTTGATATCGAAGATGAGATACCTCCATCACCAGAAGAAGAATTTGAGTTTAGTTATGCTCATGAAGCTGATCACTACAATGATGTTATTGTTGAAGATGCTTCAGACTCCTCTGATGAAGAAACTGGTTTCCATTATTCTGGAATTGATGAAACATTTCCTTCGTTGATGGAAATGTTCAAGGATCTAAATGAAGATGAGATTAGAAGGAAAATTGTTGAAAAATTTTCTACTGAAGGTGTTCCAGAAACCATCCCAAGAGAAAACCTTGCTGAAGAACGGAAGAAATGGTTTAAAGTGATGCCGAAAGAGAGGAAGACTCTTAGGGCCCTTCAATTCTTCACTCACAACAAAGACATCTCATGGGGTGACATTCTATCGTAGGGTTATCTAGAAGATTTGCAGGTCTATGCCATTAGACGGGAAGAGGGTGTGCAGTATTTTGAATTTCTATCAGACATAAGGACCCTTCCGTGGTGTGACGTAGATGAGTTGGTCAAGACAAAGAATATCAAGCAGTTATATCATGGTTTGGAAGTAAAACAACATGATCAGCGCTTGTGGAACTATGTGAAGTTGCAGGCTAAGAATGGTTATCCTGATTGGAAGCCGCAACGACCAAAGCAGATTGTAACTGTACTGGAGAACGGAGAAAAAGACATAACTCTGGATGTTAAGCCTCCAAGATGTTTGAAGAACATGCCTCTTAGGGCAATGGAGCAGGATTTTCATGATTTGTTTGAAGGTTGGTTCTACAATGAATCAACAGCTGAAGCGGTAATTTCATTATTTGACAAGTCAAAGGGAGAGTCGAGGAGAATCTGCATACTAGACCCGATGTGGCTAGTAAATTGTTCGAAGAAAGATATTGACTGCTTATTCCTCAATAAGATTGTTTATGAAAGAAGAGACAAAGTACAAGCTATGCAGTATCAAACGGTCGATGATGTGTGCTTTGCCCAAGACATCAACTCAGGAAGATATTGGAAGACGAAATGGAGAGATCTTGAGATTGATGAGTTCCTGAAAAAAGTACAAATGAGAAAAAAGATCAAAGGCCATTTCTGAAAGAGCAGCTGAGCTGGGAAAGCGCAAAATGGGTATCGTGCCGCCAACAGATCAAACGCCAATCGAGAAAGAGGAGAACAAGATTCCCAAATAGGATCGGAAGGGTGATGGTGATCCGGTTTACAGAAAATGGTGGATCGATGAAGGCAGGCATATAAGACGAATAATGTTAGAAGAGAAAGCAGAAAAGAGAAGACAGAGAGCGGGAGAACAAAGGCGCAACAGGAAGAATTGAAGACTATGCTGGAAGGAACTACAGTTACATCCGAGGGGGAGTCTGTTAGTTCATACGTCTATAGCTTTCGTCAGCATTTAGTCATATTTTGTATGTTTTGTATACTTGTATTTTATTATGTATGTAATGTAGAATGACAGCTCAGGGAATGGTTTTGTACTGTAAAGATGATGTCCGTCGGCTGACTTATGTCATCCGGTCGGATGGCCATCCGACCGGATAGCCATCCGAGCGGACTGCCACTCGATCGGACAGCATCTATTTCATTCCTGAGTTGCCTATAAATACCCCATCCGGGTATGTCATTCAGAACTTTTGACTCTAGAGAGAACTCTGTCAAGTCTGACTTCTACAGGCGCTTTTGTACTTTCATAACAGTTGAATAGAAAGATCAGGCTGCGTTTAAGCGTTGAATACTTTGTCGTACATCTGTGATTTGATCAAATGGATTCCGCACATTAGTCAAAGTCGATTCATCTAAGTTCCTAACGAACAGATCCTGTACGAGGGACCAACAGTCTGTCAATAGCTCTAGTAACAGCATTGTCTATCAATGCTTGAAGATCTGCATCAGCTACATTTATTCTGGTGGTATCATTTCTCTCCCTTGGATGACTGTTAACCTCTTCTGATTCAGACATGCTGAAGCTTGATTTCTATACAACAATTGACAATAATTTTTGTTTAGAGGTCTATTATGGAATCATCATTTTCGATGATTCATTAACCATGGTATAAAATAAACCATATTTGGTTAATTTGATAATCAGATTTATTTTAAACTTTTCATTATAGTTAATTCAGTTATAAACTATTAAGGATATTAAAATGTCACAAAAGGCCTTGTCACAAGGACTGTTTTGAATTTATGAGCCATGATCTTATAGGATCGAGGCATTAAGGTTTGAACATAGTTCATTACCTTTCTTGACAGGGACTCATAGACTACAACTGTCTTTTGTCTTTTAGGACAATAGGTATAGCCCGTAGGCATTTCATCACTATTGGATGTTTATAATATGATCACCTTATTGGAATGATATAAACCATGATTTCTAGATCATTAAGCTGAATAAGGAATTGGAAGAATCCAATATAAGGATGACTAGTGTGATTTTCTCGAACCACATTTGTCAAGAGTGCTAACACGTTCTTAGGTGTTAACAAGGATTTATTATCTTAAAAAGGATTTACCATCATGGCCATGTCTAAAATGACATATAGGCTAGGTTATACCTTCAAGATTTTCTTTTGATATTTTAAAGGCAGATCAATTATAAAAATGATATTTTGATTTTTTGAATATAGTATATATATATATATATATGTATGTATATATGTATGTATGTATGTATGTATGTATATATGTATATATGTATGTATGTTTAATGCCAAAAGTAATTGCAAAAAGGAACTTCTCATAAATGATCCTAAGAATTATAATAATTGCCCTAAACGGGTCTTAAACAAATAAGTTCATCCACGCAGGGACTTAAAAGATAAATATGTCCTTATAGGGACTACTAGAGAAATGAAATACAACAAAAAGGAGTTTCTTCTTCATTTCATTTCTGAAAGTTTTCTCCTTGGTTCACTGTGTGCGATACGGATACTGAAGGTTTTGGTGGATAGTCGAAATCTTCCATATTAGGAACCTTTGCAAAAGTAGAATCCAAGGGTTCTATGGTTAATGAATAATATGGATGAGGAATAGGGTTAGGACTGGTATAATCTAAGTTTGGGATTCCAAGACTTGGAGGTAAGAAATGTGGATCATTTGAGTCCATAGGTATCATCTTTGGAGTGGGAGCCTTAGGGACTGTTGGTATGGACTCCTCCGATGCTGGCTTCTCATTTGAAGTTTTAAAAGTCTTAGGTACAGAATCTGAAATATGGTTAATGGTTTCAACTGGTTTGGTTTTGGGAATGGGTCCAAAAAGGTCCTTTCTCCATACTGGTCGTACGCTTATTCGAGCTGTAGTACAAAGCTTAACATTCTTAGACTTCGGATTTGAAGAGCTTCCACCAATGGCAGCTTTACTTGGCGACATGTTCCTGAAATACACAAATATCGAAAACAATGTATACTTATTAGGGATGAGATTATTCATAGTTCATGTCTAGACTTGGAAGTCGAGGAATGTGCAACTGTGTCATTGAGATTAAACACAAAAGGCTAGTGTTTAATTCACTCAATGTTGGCTCTGATACCAACCTGTCACACCCGATATTTCCATGTGTTACCGGTGGGCCCGGTGGGGAGTATCGTGACGTAGTTGATATCATCATAGACAATTAATCACAGTTTAATGCACAGCAGAATACTAAAATAATAATACAAACCGAATTTGAAAAGTATAATAAAATATTATACAAACGGTCGATAATGGATCCACAGGCGGATCTTAAAACAGAAATATAAACATTTTTCAACAGACTTTTGACGTTTAGAACTTGCAAGATTCCTTATTAACGCCCCGAGCTCCCAGCCAATTACGTACAATACCTGTCACTTAGTCATTTTGGAAAAACATTTATGAAAACATTTATGAAAATTGGTTTAAATGCACAAGGCATAAACATTTTATAACTTTGGACAATTATATTAATAACAATCTTGTATCAGATTTACATGTTTGTCCAACATGTAGGGCCGGTATAAAAGCCGAACAAGATTAATCGACACACCACAAATATAAACTCACAAGAAGTTTCCTCACGAGTGAGTATATCTTTTACATACGCAACGGACAGGTGTATGCCTACACCCCGTGCTTAAGTCGTGGCCATTCATGCTTTTTGAATGAGCCAAGGATATCCAGGACGCGGTCGTTAACCCCCAATGTTATTTGTTATCAAGCAATACTGATTAAAATGGGATTATACAATTTAACCATATCCGATTAAAAGGTTTCTACACCCGACCAAGCGGTAATAATTTACCGTATCCCAAGCCCGTATAAGGGAAAATAAGATAAAAGTATTTACCTGAGCCAAAATGTAATTTATTCTCAGTCGTATTTTCTAATCAGCAAGTGCAAGTACTTCTATCGGGGCTCTCAATCTGGAACGAAGGTTTTTATTAACCTATTAGATTCCTAACGGGTCTTATTTAAGTTATAACTTAGACCGGTTAGTTTTAAAGAAAGGTTTATGGTACGAAACGCTAGATTAAGCGGTGACCGGATTGGAATGTGATTTAGACCCGACAAGTATGAAGACTTGTTTATAATGGGCAAACTAAACACATTCTGGATTTTGAAGTAAAAATGATAAGGTTTAACCCATTTCAGCTAATTCATGCAAACTAGTTACATAAACGTTACCGAACGCGTATATGCATAACGGGTAACCGGATGAGTCATAAATAAGATCCAATAGTTATTATGCTTAAAATATGTTGTGATATCAGTAGGATATCAACAATTATGCCCCAAATGTATTTAAGACCAATTTAAGTCCCGAAAGGGTAATTTGGTCATTTTAAAGTTTATAAAGAAGGTTTAAACATAAACTGAGGTTCTGGTCTAAAACATTCTGTAAAAATATTTATTTTATGTTGTTATATCAGTAAGACATCGTACATATTTGTGTTTAATCATTTATGGCCAAACTATGCACCGTAGGGGCATTTTGGTCATTTCACATATGCTTTTAAGGTTAGATTAGGAAATCTGAGTTCAAGACTTATACTTACTGTTAAAGTATAAAAATTTATTTATAAAATCAGTAGGTAACAAGTCTTAGGCGTTAAATATGGTTTTAAACCATACTATGCGCCTAATTAGCGTAAAAGTCGGTAATTGACGGTATTCAAGGTGTTTATAAAATTCTGAAGTTTTGATCAGTCTCTAATGCTTAAAATATTTTATTTAACATATGATATCAGTAGGAAAAGGTTTGGTATGCAAATCATATGTTAAACTCATTTTATTATCAAAAAGGGCATTATCGTCAATTACCGAATTTATGCTAGAATTCTATACTATGGTCAGTATAAAATTTGACAAAAATTTTCAAAAATCCCTAAATATTATATCATAACAGTAGGTAGCAAGTTTGATGCCAAAAATTGGGTTTAAATATGATTTATGCCAAAAATGCCATTTAATTAACAAAAAGTTTTGTTTTACGATATCTTGCATAACTTCTATTTTAGACCATAAACTGATGTCAAATTTTTATAACATACTTATATATTAGTAATAAAACTTTTTTTCCTCTCACATTTTCAAAAATCTTGTTTTTATATTAAAAGGGCATAATGGTCAAGTTTTAAGCATTTAACGGAAACATGCAAATGAACTATGATTTCTATGGGACCATGTAATATAACCTCAGAGGGTTATGCTTACATATAATATGGTCACAAAGGAACCCTAAGGCATAACTAAACTAAACTAAATCGGGTCAGAACTAAAAGTGAAAGCAAAAGTCTACTTTTGCGACTTTCGGTTGCGAACCGAGCCAAATACCCAGAATTGTCGGGTTGAACATGCCTAAACATGTTCTTATATTATTTACCAAGTTGTTTAAGTGATAAAATGTATTTTATAGCTTCTACATTATCAGTTATGATTTATTTTGTAAAAACTGACTCGTTTGACTTTTCTATTAAGTAGTTTGACCCGACAATTGACCAAGTAAATGTGATAATTAGGAGGTGCCCTTTTAAGGGTTTATCACCTACTTAATTACCAACACATAGCCACATTCAATTCAAATAATGGCTGGGCCGTTTAGGTCTAAACCGAAAGTCAAAACGTTATTACGACAACTTTGACTTTTGGTCTTTAAACATATAAAAACCAAACTAGAGTGGCTAAGAACGCTTACACAAGGTCCTAGCACAAAGATTGAACTAAGGAGGGCTTCCTTCTTGATCAGGAATCCCAGAGAATGCTTCAAAGAGTTCAAACAAGAGAGAAGGTGATGAAAATTTGAAGTGAGCAAAGAGTATGGCAGCCAATGCCCCTATTTATAGTGCAAGTGACTCTCACAAGATCATCACAAGTGTTTAGGGATGTTGTAAGATTGCTCCATGTGTCCCAAGTGGTTTTAAAAACCAACAAACAGTCCCTAGATTCGAGTTAAAGCTGAAATGGGTGAAGAAACATGCAGAACCTGCACCTATGCATGGCTGCTGTGAATTTCAGGCCGTCGCATCGTGCGACGGCAGGGGAGCTTTGGTGTGGCGTGATGCCACCCCTAGGTGGACCAGCAAAACAAGTTTCAAACTTGACAGATTCAACCCCTGGACCTTTAAAACCTCATAACTTCAATTTTAAGCACTATTAACCCATAAAGTTTATATTTTGATGATCTTTAGGATATGACTAAACATCGTTAGGTCCGGTTTCGTTAAACGATAACCGAAAATACAAGTTTTGCCTTGTTGACGCTTTTAACCCTCTATTTACGAATGTGAATGTTTTTAATATCAAACGATATCGAAACCTCGTGAATTTTTCGTCACTTGTTCTTGAGAGTATAATCAATCGTTACAAGGCTCTGGGTTTGTTAAAAGGTCACTCAGAGGTATTAATTTAACATGTTGACACGTTTAACCCTCGCGTCTTGTAAACTTTCACTTTTTTTCACAGACGGCTTCATACGTTTCACAATTTATTCGTTTAAGAATATATACATTGTGTAGGGTTGTTGAAAGGCATAGTTTTCATATGTGGACACTTTGAATCCTTTTACATACATACTTTCTTCGTTTGTCAACTTTGGTCCCTCGAAATCAATTCATTACACGTTTAAAGTCCATGACACGTGGCTTTATTATATTGGACATGATTTTCCGAGGTGTTACAAATTTCTTGAAATACATGTAATTTGAAAACATCAACAAAAGTTGAGCGAGTTCATGTGTTTTGTATGTGAGCTCGTAATGACTTGTAAACATTTGAGAGAATTCCTTTGACAACTGGTATGTAAGCGTCTATGAACAGATCATTAATATTTTGCAAGGACATTAATATGTGTGGTATGTAGGAAGTGCTCAAACCTAGCGGATTTCCTCCGGTCCATCCGGCGGGAACGACATAGTCACCACATGCAGCCACACAAGGACCCATGGGTGGGGCTCGCTACACCCTGATAGATCTACCACTTATGCCCCTCGGTCTTAAACTAGATTAATGGCACTTAGGAGAGATACTACATCATCCACGTGATCTAACAGTTCATTCCTTAGCTAACCATACCATTGAAACATTTGAACTTTTGAAACATTGAAACATGTATTATAAACCGAAAACAGTTAAAAGAAAATGGGGACATGAACTCACTGATTTGCGTCCTTTTCCTGGTAACTCAGAGATCCTTTCTTCTGGTCGTACGACTACCTGCACACATGCTATGGTTTATTAGACGACTAGGTTGTGTAACGACTCTTAGTCTTAGTTGTTATGACTTGTCTTGGAATTGGTATACTTTGAGTTACATGTTGGATGTACCTTATTTAATCCCAAAGTATATAATTATTGGTTAAAATAATAATCTTTTAACTTAAATTATATTTGTCAATTATGTGGAATATTTGTTAAGATAATATATTTTTGACTTATATTATTTGTAATTCCTTCATGAATATTTCCCCAAGTATGGGTACACTTATACTTGTGTATTTTTAGGCTTGTGTATTTTGCCAAGTATTGGTGGCGTATTCCGGTGTGTATTTGTACGCACAAGAATACGTATTTTCATTGTGTTTACTACGTATTTTTATACTTAATTTTTGTATTAAATTTTCCGGAATATTATTCTTAATCAACTAAAAATCACCAACTTATATTCTTAAAGTATATGTATTTTAAGAAAACTTTTATAGAAAAATATCTATAAATCTTTCTTGGCAAAAATAATTATACTTTCATATAAACCTCAAAAATAATATATATTCAAGATTAACTTAGAAAATATTTATAATTCCATTTTACACCCAAAATAATATATTTTTAGCTTGTTTAAGAAAATATATATTTTCTTCAAAAATAATATATCTTCTAATTGTTCAAGAAAATATATATATATTTTTCTCCACTAAAAATAATATATTTTCTACTTGATAAAATATGATATACCTTGTAACACTTGTAAAAATCATATTTTCCGTTTCTTTGGTTTCCTAAATACTGTTTATCACACTTGTCGAAATATATGAATTTATTTCCGGAATATATTTTTATAGTCCATAGTCCTTGTCCGGTTTGTCCAATATTCGGGTATAGATTATATATTTATTTTCCTTGGAATTTTGGTAATATTTTGTATTACAATTTTTGGTATTTGTTGTATTATATTATTTTCAAGTTCCTAAAATAATATAAATAATACACATAATATACAATTAACACACAAATTGTGACATCTAAATCTATATTTTCCTAAATATATACTAAGTCACGTTTATTTATCAAAAATCAACCTCCAACCTTTGTAATTTTTATAACAAAAATTATGGAAAATTTTTATATGAAAACCATGATCAAAATTTATTTGTAAACACTGGTTTAAAAATATTTTTCTAAGTGTTTAATTTCTACAAAAATTTTGCCGTAGTTTCCCCTTAAAAATGGAGGTTTCCATGCTTTAAAAGCATATCATTTTCTTTTAAAAATCATCATCAATCATCAACCACATAAACAAGACTTACCATAAGCCAAAATCATGCAATTTACACTATGTCATGAACTTGAAATTTTGTAAAAGTTTGTAGTAACTTCATGTGTCATTTAGTAGGTTTAGTTACCCCTAAAAACATGGTTTATATTTTATAAAACTCATTCTTGAAATTTTTAGTCCTTTACAACTTACATGATGATTTTCTAAAAATGATTCTTCATGCATTCTTCTTGTTAACAACACTTTTCTAACTTTGTTTTAACACGAAAAACATGTTTAACTTCTTTAAAAACCATGATAATGTAAACCTTGTAAATAACTTTGGTTTCTTGAGAAAATTACTTTTGAAATCATCCATTTTCAAGACTTATAACATGTATCATTAATCATCATATTCTAAGACCCCCAGTAGTGGGGCGTTTTTTTTTTTTAAATAAAAATAAAAAAACGCTGAAAAACGCCCCCCCCCCCATTACATATAGGCGTTGTTTGGCGTTTTTTTTGAAAAAAAATCAAATGGCGTTTTATATAAAACGCTGAATTGTGCATTGGGGCAAGAGGTGACCGTTGCCAAACGGTCATTTCTTTAATTTTTTTTTTAATTCCAAAATTTACCCACTATATATATACTACCCACTTTTTCCTATTTTTTAGAAAAAAACTCACACTTTCTCTCCTACTTCTTCTATATTTTATACAAACATGCATCCATTCCGACCCCCCTTTGGTGTCCCCGCAAGACCCATGAACCGCAATACCCGTTTAACCTTCAAGACATGGACCCGAGCATGTTAACGTACGCGGCTTACTTAAGTGGCGCCACTCCGTTCGTCCCTCCCACCTTCGGCTTTGGTCAAGCCGGCTGGTCGCAACCTTCACAACAACAAGCCGAACCCGATGTCAATGTCGTGCCGGAGACGCAACCCGAACCGGTGCCAGAGAAATCAAAACGCGGCAGAAGGTCGCATAAGAAGAAGGAAAAGGACGAACCTTGATGTAAAAATACTAACCTTAAATGGACGAAGGAGGAGGAATTCATGTTGGCTCGGGTGTGGCTCGACGTTTCGGAGGACCACGAAATTGGTAACTTTTATATTTTTTTTACTTATTTTTTACTTATATTTTTAACATACAACTTATATTTTACTTTTATTTATTCAATTTGTAGCAAACTTTCAAACGGGCCCCGTTTTTGGGATAGGGTTCGTGCACTCTTTTATAGCACGTGGGGTCAAGGCGAGCATCGCGACAAAGATTCCATTTCTAGAAAATGGACCGACATCAACAACAAGTGTCATTCCTTCCAAGAAGTGTACCAACGTAACTACGATAATCGCCCGAGCGGAGAAGGTGACACGTGGGTTTTAACGAAGTCTTTGGAAGAGTACGAGAAAACGAAATGCCCTTTCCCGTACTATAAGTGTTGGGATCTACTACGAAAAAGTCCAAAGTGGGCGCTAGTAGGTACCATGACGTCTAGTAGTAGACGTCGAGCTAAACTGTCAAAAACATCATCCTCCGTTGACCCTGAAACACCGACATCGGATGCCCGCAATGTCGATCTAAATGAGGTGGTGGACGTTGACGAGGAACTTGAAGAAGAGTTGACCCGACCGCCCGGTAGAAGAAAGGATAAGCGAACCGGGAAAAAAACGGTGGAGTCGTCTTCCGATCTCGAGTTGAAGGAAGAATTCGAGAAGATGAACCGTCGTCTCCAAGACATTCGCGACCTCGGCCACCAACGTTATGAGATTATGAAAGAATGAGTGGCCAAAACCAAAAAGTTTAACGAGATACAAGAGGCGAGGCAAATGGAAAAGGACATTGAGTTTTTGTCCAAACCGATCGACCACCTCCAAGGCGATGCGTTGATCCTTGCGCAAATGCATCGCCAAAAAACCCGAGAAAAATATGGACTTTAGATCATCTTCTTTTTTTTTAATTCTATTTTTTTTTTCGTTTTTTTATTCTGTTTTTTTCGGGTTTTTTTTTATTTCAAGTAGTGTAATTTTTTTTTTAAATTAATGAAGATTTTTATGTTTTAAATTAAAAAAAATAATTGTGAAATGATTGCATGGGCGTTATTGGGCATTATTCCCACTACGACACTTTTGCAATAACCCCCAATAATGGCCCATGCTGACTGGACTGCCACGTGTCGCAAAACGCCCCATGGTGGGGGCATTATTGAGCCAAACCACTACACTTGGTCTAAAACAACTTCATTTTCAAGTTCATGATCCACATAAAGGATGATCATTATGATTTTCTTAAGATTCATCCTCTCACTTGCTAGATCATGTGTTTAATCATCATCTAGCAAGCTTCTTTTGATGATCAACATCATAAGCACAAGAAATAAACAATCAAGTATCATACATACACTAAATCAACTTAGATTTCATGTTATTAAGCTTTATGTGAATGATCATCTTCTTGTTTCTTTGAGATTCATGAGATTAACACATTTGTAGGATCAAATCGAGCCAAAAATCTGATTTTGAATAAGAATCAAGATGAACACACAAAATATGAACTTGAAAACCCTTGAATAATGATTTGCATAAGATGAATACAATTAGCCCCCAAATCTCTCTCAAAGTGTGAGTTTCCAAAACCCTAATCATCACTTTCTATTTATAGCCAAAACAACTTTTGGCTAATTACATTTAGGACCCTAGAGATAATAACTTGCCAAAACTAGTAATAAACATGAAAACTAATTAAATAAGATAATAAATATATTTAGTGATAATCTTGTTTACTTCTCGTGTCGACTTGTACATTGCTCTTTGAAGTCTTGTATCCTGCATTTATGTGAGTTTCAATTTGCTGGGGAAGATTTGTGAAATGCTCGTCAACGTAGATCACGGGAGGTCCATCTTCCTGAGTTGGTTCATTCACATTCGCCTGTGAAGAAGAAGCACCATTTTGTGAGGTGTTCTCAGGCGAAGTGTCACCGTTTACTTCATCCACGGAGAGAAGTGGATCGGCTGAGAATGGAGAGAAACGAGTAGTGAAAGGAGTTAAACCAATATCTGATGAATCAAACAGAGGTTCAACTTGAGCAGCTTCTGCAGGTTTGGCTTCTGGAACATCTTCTGGAATTTTGAAGGTGTTGAAAATCACACCTACGTCGTAAAACCAATCGGGAGTACTTCCAGTGTTGGTGTGATTTCCTTCTTGAAATTCGACATAATATGATTCAATCACCATCTTGGTCCGTTTGTTGTAGACTCTATACGCTTTCTGAGTTGATGAATGCCCCATGAAGTAGCAAATATCGCCCACTGCTTCGAACTTGATAAGGTTTTCTTGAGTGTTCAGAATAGTGCAGGAACATCCAAACAACCTTTAGAAGTCTACGTTTGTCAACCTCCGGGCTTCGAAGATCCTCATTTCCCAGGTCGCTACTACAAGTTGGACAAAGCTTTGTATGGTCTTCACCAAGCTCTGCGTGCTTGGTACAAGACTTTGTCAACCTATCTTTTGGAATGTGGTTATACCAGAGGAAAAATTGACATGACACTCTTCACCAAACGAATCGGAGAAGACGTAATGCTGGTACAGATATATGTGGACGATATCATCTTCGGATCAACAAATGAGGAGCTGTGCAAGGAGTTCGAGACAGTGATGAAGGTAAAATTCGAAATGAGCATGATGGGTGAGCTCACGTTCTTCTTGGGGTTAGAAGTAAAGCAATAAGAGGACGGTATTCTCATTCATCAAGCTAAATACATAAGGGATATTTTCGCAAAATACAACATGAACGACTGTAAAGTTGCTAGCACTCCGTTCGTGTCACACCCCCAAAATACCACATGCGGAGTTCCCCACGTGGCGTGTGATGTACCAGGATCTAGCCACCAATCACATTGAACTCATACAAAATTTTAAATAAAACTTTCATTCATTAACATAAAGTGTTACAACACAGTAAATACAAATCATCGTGTTCAGCGGAAGCATAAATCACTAATTAAGTGTTTCATAAACCATGTGTATGATAACCATTAAACTTGTCTCGCAATTCCATGTATCTCGACCCATGACCACTCCAGCATCCCAGACAACAAGTTCCAATGATATAAACCTATAGACCTGCAAGCATGCAGACAAGTGCGTCAGATGACGCTGGTGAGTTCAAAGTTTGTTAATCACGTTTTAGTTACCAGATATGAGTATAAAACAATATAGTGATTTGATGTTGTTATTAACTCGATTACCGCAGATGGCTCCAGATTGTTTGCCCAAACCCCAATGCTCTATCATACATTGGTCAAGTGGTTAAGGTAATTAGTTCACGACCGTCCTTCCCGGTACGGTGTGAGGGTGCCAAACCTAATAGCGCTATCAACTAATAACCCCGTTGCCTCCCCGGCAACTAATCGGTATATGTAAGGGGACTTAATGATAGAAATGAGTGTAATAACCAACATCCCAATAACCCGACGTTCCTCCCCGGAACGATTACCAGATGTCCCTCCCCGGGATGCATGCTTGGGAAAAGAGCAGTGAACTCACCTTAGATTTTCTCGGTATGTTACGTTACGTTACCCATTCCCAGTTGGTCAACCAAACCCTACCTTGGTTACCAAGAGTAGTCAGTTTCACAATCACGTATCCAAATCACGTATCACATAGCTAACATTTAGATTTCATGCACGTTTATAATCACAAGTTCATGTTTCCAACAATGGTTACTGACAACATCAGTTTTACTATCAATCATCAGTTACATGATCAAACAAGTCACTTGTTACACACTGGTTGCATTTATCACATGATTATCTCAAATTGCCTATCAGGTACTCAGTTATCAGGATAACGTCTAACATGTGGATTAACTACCCATACAAGTCGGGTCAAGACCCTCGAAACCAATTTACATTATTATAATGCCTCATACAGAAAACCACGACACATGCTAACGACATAAATAGACAGGACAAAATATCAAACCACATAAGAATTATTCTGACCACAACTACACATGGCAAAATACCAATGTTTCATTGAAGCCCATATGTGATGAAACACCCATGTTTCGTCGAAGCCAAATTGTGACGAAACACCAATGTTTCGTCGTAACCGGTTTGTGACGAAATATCACTGTTTCGTCATGGAGAACTTGGCCTGCAAACCCTAACTGTCATTACTGTTTCATCGTATCAACATAACATCATCATTTTCATCGCAGTTTTTATGTATTAATCACCACTCAAAATATCAGACTTTGATCAACATAAACAAATTCCATATCCTACCAACATATGCACGGTAATTAGTTTCTAACAACATCGATCCAACACACATCAGTTTATCGATCCAACATAATCACAATACATCATGTAACATCGGGTTTATGGATATCAATACGTTAAGTATTTAACACTATAGCCAATAATCAATCAGATCCAACTCAGTTTATAGCCAAAACCTAGAGTCACGTTACATCCCTACATACTAACACATAAGCACATTCTACGATTGTTCATGCGGACCAAAACGAGCAGGAACATAGTCACATGAAATCGAAAGGAAATTGATCATCAGAGGGTATTCGTACTAACCAGGTTGTGGAACGTCGCCAAGAGTGTTAGAGACGAGAAGGAGACTTCAATTCTGAGGTGAAGGTTGCCGTCGACTTCCAGGGGAAAAGTATAAGGTGCTAGGGTTTGGCGTTGTATTGTGTTTAACAAAATATAAGAAACAGCGCACAACTTTTGGGCCGATACACTGGTTTGGGCCCAGAGCCCTTTTCTGGCGAAACACCGATCTCGACGAAATACCAAGTTTCGTCAAAACGTACTTGACGAAACTCTATTGTCGTAATGTTGTCCAACACCAATAGGGCTCCACTTAGATAATGGCCTGTTGTCTTTTGCAGCCCAAAGTTGTTTTGCAAAAATAATATAACCCTCCAATTCCTTTGCTGACGTCAACTATTGTTTGTCAAGAGTAAATTGCCAATCCCCTACTGATGTGTTTCGAATATATTGGCCACCCCCACAATTTCTTTTGTTCACAATTCTTATTTTCATGTCATCCATAAGTCAACCTAGTGACACCTACGTATGAATTGAAACAAAAATAATTAATGCATCACTTAAGTTCTCATTTAATTGCACTCTTACAACAATTTGTAAAAAAACCGGATTACGAAACAAGTGATTCGTAGAGAAAGGGCCTTGAAATCTCGGGTTGTCACAGTTCGCTTCACAGACCAAGCTTACACTAGATCCTCAAGGAAAACCTGTGAACAAATCTTTTTATCGCTCCATGATAGGCTCTCTGATGTACTTAACTGCTAGCAGGCCTGACATTATGTGGGCCATCTGTCTCTGTGCCCGTTTTCAGACAAATCCTAAGGAATCACATGAAACAGTTGTAAAGCGCATCTTTCGCTATCTTAAAGGAACTCCAAAACTTGGTCTTTGGTATCCTAAAGATAGTAATTTTGATCTTATTGCTTATTCTGACAGTGATCATGCAGGTTGTAAAGTTGATCGCAGGTCTGTATCAAGAGGATGTCAATTCTTGGGAAATCGTCTAATCTCGTGGCAAAGCAAGAAGCAGACGACTGTGTCCACCTCCACTGCTCAAGCTGAGTACACTGCAGCCTACAGTTGCTGTTCGTAAGTTCTTTGGATACAGAATCAGTTGCCGGATTATGGAATCAACATTATGAAGACTCCTATATTCATCGACAATGAGGCGTGTCTAGGAATTGTGAAGAATCTAATCCACCACTCCAAAACAAAGCATATCGAAATTTGCATTCATGCAATTCGAGATGCATATGAGAAAGGATATATTCAAGTGGTGCCAGTGGATACAACACAACAACGGGCCGACATCTTCACAAAAGCCTTTGATAAAACCCGATTCAACCAGCTGGTAACCTGGTTGGAAATGGTTAATTTCCTTGAGTGGAAATAGATTTTCATCGTCCTTCTCTGTTTGTAAATACTCTATCCTTGTCCATATTAAAAAAAATACTTAATTATCCAAAGAAGTATAACTATCAAATCTCGAACGTTCACACGCTATATCTTTCTTCGATCTTCTCGTGTCGACTTGTGCGTTGACTTTGACTTCTTGGCGTTGACTTTGTTGACTTGATTCGTTGATAATATTAGACTACATGTTTTAGACCCAACAATCTCCCCCTTAGGATAATGTTATCAAACTCTTGCATCATCTTTAGAACTGTCAACTTCATGCATGTTGTAATCTTCAATTTGGCAAACTTCAGTCTCAATTTTAGACCCAACAATCTCCCCCTAGACTGATGCTTTCCAAATTTTCTTCACTGAAGATCTTCTTTTGACACTTTTCTCTTTGAGTACTTTATCTGGATAAGCTCCCCCTTTTTGCATGCATCATCTTTGACAAGCCGGAACAAAGTTTTCTACCTCTCATTTTCTTGAGTGAATCAGAAGACGTAGGAGGAGGATTCCTAGCTCGGTATCTTCTACAATCTTCAGGAAACAGGTGCTTTGGTCTGGTATCTTGCTCAGTTGATGATCGGCCATCATTGTAGCAAATAGTCGAAGTAACCTGTTCACAATCACAAACACAACTCGAACTTTTCTTTTAGACTGATTCAAAGTACAGACAAAACCGTATTCATTTACAGTGAGCAATGGAAAGAGTATCTCAAGCGGTTTGAGACACGATTGATGTGATATGGAAGACTTAGAAAAACAACTGTACACAAATCAAAATATATATATTTTTTTGGATTTTAGTTTTTTTTTTTAAATTTCAACCTTTGAGATATAGTGCTGATCAAATATGAGATCATACCAACTTGAAAAGCCTAGCCACACTTCAACTTTCTTTAGGATAGCTACGACTCAAGAACGATTGCTGGTATGTTTGTCCATTTAAATCCATGCACCATTCTTTCGACATACATCCGGTGATTAATTATCATGTTTTGGGTATATTTAGGATGAAGCTAGTGGACCCCACACGTGTTTGGTTAAACTTTTCTGTCCTCATGGTCTTTTGAGATGCATACCTTAACAATTTAGAAATAATATATACTAGGTGATGAGAGCTCCAGATCTATGTTTCCATAAGCAGAGGAGATGATCACCTTAAATCAGATGATGAGAGCTTCAAGTCTATGTTTCCATAAGCAGAGAAGATGATCACCTGATTAGAGAGTATAACTAATAAAATATTTACTTAATATATGTACGCGCTTTGGCGTATCTTTTATTCCTATAGCACGACATTAACATTGCGTGTCTTTTTGCTCTTTTTGGGTTGCACACATTGGTGTCTTTTTAATATATATATGCACAACATTGTGTGTCTTTTGAACGTCTAAATTTAATCTCGTAGCCCCTTTTAGACATAATTGGTTTGTGCAATCCTTCAACAAGGTGGGTATCCACATTATCATACGATCTTTATCTTTATCACCAAGATGCAGTTTACTTGTCTGAAATGCTGAATCTAACGATATATCGTTAACTTGGAACCGTATCTTCCATCAGATCCTATTCATGTGAAGACATAATCAAGTTAGTTCCTATCACTTCTTATATAAGATCATGATTATTTTGCAATAATTACATCTCATGGTCTAGAGAGTATTTTAATACCCGCCTCAAAATTTTATTTATGTACAACCATTTACTAAAAAGCTGTATTTACAAAATAAAGTCTTCCACACCAGGCACACAAAAACATATGTCAAGAGGAAAATGAATGTGTTACAGTGCAGTTGAGTGCACAACCAGGTTAGATACCATTACCAAACCTGTGATTTTCCTCTTCAAACTTGTATCTGAAACAACCATTGTTAATAACCGGTGTTACTAACAGTCCTCTATGGAAGTTCCTACACTCAAAAGCAATTCAGTTAGAGAGTGGAACCCAAGCCATCGTAGTCTTGGGTTTTCCCCTTTCATCAAAATAAGAAACCTCCCGATATGCCAAATCTTTTCCCTCATTGATTTCTTTTACACCCATTGGTTTGACTCGCCAAACCTGTGTTGGTTTAAAAATTTTGTTTGTAAAAGATTTAAAGTTTGCAAAAATTTTATGTTTAAGACCCGGAGGTAAAGATTGAGGTTTTGATGAGTTGGTCCTTTTCATCTTTGAATCATGTGAAATCGGCTTCACATGTGGAGATCTGGATAGAGAGTTTTTCAGCTGATCTTTCAAAGATGTGTGATTTTTACCTTTTGATCCAGAGAAGCAATACTGGTTACCTTTACCGTCTGGATCATGTCGCTCTAGGCATTGCTTGAGCACATGACCTTCTTTTCCACACCTATAACAAGCCTTGAATGGCTTTTGAGACTTTGCAGTTCCGTGTGATGCAACTAGGGGAGGGGATTGCTTTGAGCTTGACTCAGCATGTTGACAGACGTGATGTTCGACAACTTCAGATGATCTTTTGATCTTTGACTCCCCAACACTTTCATTTGACTTTGATTCATCATCTGAACTCGTGCAATCATCAATGTGGAAGTCT
The DNA here is from genome assembly GCA_030545235.1 of Helianthus tuberosus. Classification (NCBI taxonomy): domain Eukaryota; kingdom Viridiplantae; phylum Streptophyta; class Magnoliopsida; order Asterales; family Asteraceae; genus Helianthus; species Helianthus tuberosus. The sequence continues at coordinate 103,817,553 of CM060415.1, read as the reverse complement.
TTTTCCAATGGATCTTGATTTTCAAGACTTGCAGAGTCATTTGGGGTCATTGATTCTTGAACACCCGATGGTTTAAGGTTTTCAACCTTTTTATCAGCATCTGTTACTGAAGTTTCTGAGTCATTTGAGCTTTCCCATTCTTGATATTACTGAAAATCTAAATCACGATCCTCAGTTGAGCTTCCTTCGCCACCTTCTGAAGTTGTGGTGCTTGAGTCTTCACTGCTGCTTTCTTCATTTGGCTCCTTTTCAGACTCTGACATACCTGTATGAGATGGAACAAATTCTGGAATTTCCTCGATGAGGAATTTTCCGAATTTGTTTTGTTTCAATTCTGGAACAAACACGGGAGGTTCACACACAACTTTTTCATCACAAAAAGCAGAATTTAAATCATGACATTCAATCACTACATTGTTGTGGTTGTCGTTTTTAAATGTAGGCACACGGCCATTACAGTCATCCCGAATGTTAAATTTAGGCACATGGCCATTATAGTCATTTTGAAACAAAGTATGGTTTCCTTATTGGAATTCCAGGCGAACCAGTTAACGGTGGAATAACTATCGCCTGAATAGCCTATGCCTATCTTCGAACCACCACATTCGTCATCGCATCAATCTTCATCACGTTCTTTCACATCTGCATAATTATCAGAAAGATTAGAAGCCTTTTCATTTTCACAAGAAACATCTTGAGCAAGTAAATCATTTTCATCAATTAAATCATTATCAGGATGAAGAGATGGCATGGGTACATAATTTTTGCTGTGAGGAGGAAGAAAGAGTTTTCTTTCATTTCCAAGCTTATCTTTGTACCCGATTCCATCCTTTACGTATGTCGGTCGTTGACAATTTTTAATACCAACCAGTGCCTTTTTGCTTACGTTCCATTTATCGATCGTGATCTGCAATCTATTGTTTTCATTTGAGATTTTTCTAATCTTTCAGTTAAATAATTTATGACAAAATCTTTTCTGAAAACAAATTCTTTCAAAGTTTGCATTTCAGCTAAGGTCGAGTTCAACTTCCTCTGATATGCAGCTTCGTTTTCTTTTAATTCTTTGTTAAATTGCAAAATCTTCTCTTTTTCTCTAGTTAGGTCACTGTTGAGGGATTTATAATGTGCCACAAGGTTGACACACGGTTGGGAGCATACTTTGACTTTAAACTTATAAGGAATGCTGTTTGCCAAGTCTTTCTCCTCCTTTTCTTTGCTGGATTCCATTTTCATGGCTTCTTTAGGAATCTTTTCTTCCATCTTTCCACTTGTTGCACTGCTACCTTCTTCCTCCTTCATAGCTTGAGCATCACCGACCACAGTAGCCTTTTCGTTAGACTGTGGAGCCTTTACAGAGTTTGCGAAAGCATTGTTGATGTTTGATGTGTTTGCAGCTTGTGAGCTAGAGTCGTTGGAGTTTGTTGGGAGTACAAATGTCATGTTCTTGTGAGCATCAGCGGATTGGACAGATTTCTTGTGACAATTGTCAAATTTCCATGTAATTCCGTACATGTTAAACAGTAATTTATGCTTTAATGACTGTGCTGATTTAAATTAATGACATGAATGCTTTCTGATTATTGTCATATACATACAAGTGCATCCCATACTGCATGATTGCATATCATTAATGCAAGCAACACTTTATGATTCAAATGATTCGCGAAACAAAGTTAGCACAGTCATTAGAAAAACTAGAAGTACTGACGGGAGTTTATAGTTAAATCAAGTGTAGAAACTAACCATGTTTTTAGTGTTAAATCAAGTGTAGAAATATGTTGTTAACAAGAAAAATTCAAGAAGAAATATTTCTAGAAAATCATCTTATAAGTTGTGAAAGGATAAATTTTTCAAGAATGATATTTATGAACAAAGAAATATGTTTTAAAGGGTAACTAAGTCTACTAAATAACATAGTAAGTTACTACAAATTTTTGCAAATTTTCAAGTTCATGATGTAGTGTAAATTGTAAGATTTTGGCTCATGGTAAGTGTTGATCGAATTGTTGTTGATTGATGATGATTTTAAAAGAAAATGATATGCTTTGAAAACATGGAAACCTCCATTTTTAAGGGGAAACTATGGCAAAAAAATTTTAGAAATTAAACACTTAGAAAAATATTTTTAAACAAGTGTTTATAAGTAAATTTTAACAATGGTTTATCATATAAAATTTGCCATAAATTTTATTACAAAAATCATAAATGTTGGAGGTTGTTTTTAATAAATAAAAGTGACTAAGTATGTATTTAGGAAAATATATATTTAGATGTCACAATTTGTGTGATTACTTTTATATTATGTGTATTAGTTATATTATTTTAGGACTTGAAATAATATCACTTAACAAAATACCAAGAATTAAAATACAAAATATTTCCAAAATCCCAAGAAAACAAATGTATAATTTATACCCGAAAATTGGACAAACCAAACAAGGAATATGGATTACGTATATATATATATATATATATATATATATATATATATATATATATATATATATATTCTGGGATTAAGTTCATATATATGTTAAACGGTATTTTGGAAACCAAAGGAACGGAAATTATAATTTTTACAAGTGTTACAAAAATATATCATATTTTTTTAGCAAATAGAAAATACATTATTTTTAAATAGAGAAATGATATATATATATATATATATATATATATATATATATATATATATATATTGAATTATTAGAAGGTATATTATTTTGAAGAAAATATATTTTCTTAAACAAATTTAGATTATATTATTTTTGGGGTGAAAAATGGATTTATAAATATTTTCTAAGTTAATCTTGAAAATATATTATTTTGAGGATTATATGTAAGTATAATTATTTTTGCCAAGGGAAAAATTATAGATAATTTTCTATAAAAGTTTTCTTAAAATATATATATTTTAAGAATACATATATTGGTGATTTTTATTGATTAAAAATAATATTCCGGAAAATTTAAATACAAAAATTAAGCATAAAAATACTTAATAAATACAACAAAAATACGTATCCTCGTACGTACAAATACACACCGGAATACGCCACCAATACTTGGCAAAATACGCAAATCTGAAAATACAAGTATAAGCATACCCATCATTGGGGAAAATATTCATGGAAGGATTAAAAAACAATATAAGTTAAAATATATTATTTTAACAAATATTCCAATAATTAATGTTAGGATCTGAGGCTCTCGTGATTGTGTTTGTTTGTATGATTTAAACAAAACAATAGAGATGAACAGAGTTTAAGTGCAGCGGAAATGAACAACAAACTTTGTAAACACAATCATAAAGAGAATTGGATTTGATAAACACATGAATTGCATTAGTCGAAAGATTATAAAGTAAATCAAAAGATTACAAAGCATGCTTACAAATAAAACTCCCCCTCAGCCTGATGCTCCAAGGTTGATTGCACACAAGATGAAAGGATTGGACTAGAGGAGAAGAACTCACTCAGTCAATCAAATGTAACAGTACAGAGTACTGCTCCATTTATAGGCAAACCAAACCACTGAGGCATCTCAGCTGACGTCACCATGAAAGCGACGTCTAACAGCCTAACAACCTGTAACAACTGTTCCTATACAAACACTGCTAATCTTAACCACTGATTCTACATAAGACAAGTAATACACTAAACTACTGCTATCTTCTTCTATCAGTGCTTTCCTCAAAGTGTGACACCTATGCCTCCACGGCCATCAAACAAATACCAAACCAATGAAATATTGTATTTCATACTTGGGATTTGTATAAATATGTGTATCATTTGCACATATCAACTCTTGTTCGATTTCGGGCTCTAAATCATTTTCTGGAAGGTTATATGCGCACTGATGCATAAATATAACCAGTTTAATGCAACAAACACTCTGGAATAGTGACATAGGCTTAACATAACTTAAATAAGCTTTACATAACTTAGAAATAAGTTTTGGAAGGTTTGGTATGCCGAAATCAAGTTTATTCGCTTACAGGGACTAAATTCGACAAACTGCGAAAGTATGTCAATTCATACTGTAACGAACATTCCGGAACATGACCATAAGTTAAACACACCCTAAATATCCTTTACATAGCTTAGAAATAGGCTTTGAGGGGTTCGGTGTGCTAAAATAAACTTTATGCTCATTCAGGGACTAAAAGCGTCAAAAAGTGCATAACTTTGCATTTTCGCCCATAACTTACGTTCTGAATACATCCGGAAATCCAAAAATTTATCTAATCATTAAAATATTTTATTTTAGTGATTTCCTTGATAAAACTTCATTCGTTTCACAATTTGGATTGTTTTCGTGTCCGTTACGACCTCCGTCGTAATTAACCGAACAACGTAACCGTACGGCCAAACGAACTGACATCCGACATATTTTTGAGCATATTTTAAGTTCCCTATACGTTAACTTCATATTAGAGCCTTAAAATGAGGTTAACGGGGCTTAAACGTGTCAAAACGCATCAAAAATCAAGTTCGGAGTCACAGGGGCCTGTTCTGCCAAAAATCAAACTTTGCTGGTCTGCACAAGGCTTACGGACCGTAAGCACTTATCCATACGGTCCGTAAGGACCTCCCAGTTCAGCAAAAATGTGTTCCAGCCATTTCCAGTATGTTCCAGTTAATTCCAGCTCTTGCAAATGGGTTTTGGGCTTTCTAGGGGCTGGTTTTGGGTTCCCATGGTTTCATAAATCTATGGGTGCAAGTGTATGGCCAAGATCTTACCCTCCTTACCAAGAAATGATCTTAACGGTTTTGTGAAAACTATATAAGGCCATGCTCTTCACCCATTTTCTGCACATTTGGTCTGAGTTTTCTCTAATTGGTTGTGATTATTCACTACCTACCTGAGAATACTTGGAACCAAATCTATTTGGATCCTTTGTAAGTCCTCTTTCGTTCTTTTATCGCTTTCTAGCTTAAAAGTCAAACTCTGTTTGACTTTCTGCTTTGACCACGAGTTGGTCAACACGAAGGTCTTTTGAACTTCGCAACGTGAGCGTAATCACGATGGTTATAGTCCCTAGTGACTATGCCTACTGATTACCACGTTGACTAGGCGTAGTGACGAGTCGTAGTTTCGGCCAAAATGCATATTGTGCGTATTTTGTAACCAAACTACTATTGGGTATCAAAATCGTTTGTTTTGATACCAAAACCTGTTTTCTAACTTAACTAAACATGTTTTAGCATGTTTAGCTCGTCACTTTTAGATTTGTGCTTGTCTAGGGTCGTAAAGGTAAGCGATCTAATCAATCGCTTATACTTTCGAACCCGACCCATTTGGTCGATCATTAGGATCCGACCAAGCACTTTAGGTGACCATAGTTGTATAGGGAATAACCTTCCGAGGTTATACCTTATGGTCACGTCGTTTAGTTAGTTGTATGATAGGTAGTTTATATGCCTTAGGTAAATTACCAAAATACCCTTTTTACGCCAAAATTCATTTTAAGCATATGTAACATAACTTTTGACATCTAAACTGATTTAACAACAATATTAGACATGTTAAGGCATATATTACTTGTCATAGGACTAGTTAGGCGGTCCGAACGCGTTTTACGCGAACGACACGTTAAAGTAGCATAAGCTACCTAAACGGGTCGTAATGGGTCGTAAGCACTTAGGTTAGGTTTCATTTTAGTATGTGGGCTTTGTTAAACCATATCATATGAGTTCTAATACTCATTTGGTTTATGAAACCTCATACTATCCAATCTCCCGATTTAGGTCCGGTTATTTATGTAGTTATCTATATTAGGTGTCGTTTGACTTCCGTGATCCCTCTAGCTTTGCTTGGTTGTTGTTCAAGACTTCTAAGCACCCTCAAGTGAGTACATAGTCCCCTCTTTTACAGTTTTTCAAACATTTTGGGGTGAAACACATGTGCCTACTTGTTATTTTTATGCTTTCCCATGTTTTCATATCATATACTTGCTATGTTCATTAGTACACTATTAGTACATGATTTCACATTTCTTTTGCTATGTATGTTTACTTAACATGCTAGCAAATTGTTTTACATGACTTTTCTGCTTTGTATGTTAACTTAGCATACTTAGTACATTGTTTTATATTGCATCTCTGTTGCATATGTTCTCGTAACATATGGACACATTGTTTTATATCTCTACCTTGTATGTCACTTAGCATACTAGGTACATTATTTTCATAAAACATGCTTACATTTGGTATATCATTTGGTTTATTTAACGGGACTAAATTACATTCATTAACACCGATCATGCCGCTCGGTAATAGGTAGTGGTACCATAGGACTTGACAAATCCCGTCCCTAAAACCCTAGGTTTGTTTGGGTGGAAGGAATGACCGAATCCGAAAACATTTCTTTTTGATAACTTTTACTCTAAGGTTATCCGGCTGTCTCAAGGCTTGAATGTAGGCGTTTAACATTACCGCATAAATGTTGTATCAGTAAAGCATGCATTATTCTACAAAGCATAACTTTTGATTTATTCAAATACTTTGTTTTGTACATTTTTACTTGTGGTTTAAGTAGTCTCATTTTACTTACCATACATAACTTTTGATTACACATTACATGATTTACATATGATGGTTTTTACATAAATATTTGACATTTGACTATACATAAACATTTTTACATTGGTGGTTGGTTTTGTCTAAGTGATTTATATAACGAGGCGTGTGTAATAAGATAAAATCATGGTGGATACGCCGCTGGTACTTCCTATATATAAGTGCTTTTATAGTATTACATATCGTGGCGTTATTTAAACCATTTCAATATTTGACATATTACATTTTACACAAATGACATATCTTCACTAAACAATTGTTTTACAAAACAACTCATTTTATACAAACTCATTTTACTTGGTTATTCATTTAACCTTACATTACTCTTTTACATATCATCTACTTTATCATCGATTTTCAAATGATTTATAAAACAAAACATTTTACAAGGATCATGACAGACTTTTGTTAAACAACCTTTTTCTAAACTTATAAGTCATGAATCCTATTTTCACAAAACCTATGTATCTCACAGGCATTTTTATGCTGACGTACCTATTTTCACATGTGTTTCAGGATATGATGCATAGGATTTATCAAGATACACTTAGGCGGACTTGGGTCTTGGTGACAATAAAAGATGCAAGACTAGTTAATTATGTTATGTTTCTTTGTTGTTAAGACATTGTAACTTCTTTTGATTCAATAAAACAAAACTTCAATTTCCATGTGTTATGAAACAATGATTCTGTTACAACACTCCCCGATGATTCCGCCATGATTTGTTGTTTTACGTGGTCGAGGTGTGACAGAAAAGTTGGTATGAGAGCTCATGGTTATAGGGAATTAGGTTATTAGTAATGCTTTGACCTAGTCTATAACCTTCCTAGGATCCTAACGCGAGTTTACTTGCGTTTAGTCATAAAACAATACCGTCACCTATCCTTAGGCGACAACCGCAATAAGAACATAAATTTCAAAACCGCCTTGAAAACCAATCATCTGTTCTAGGATGATTAATTACTAGGTTTTGAACCCTCTAAGTTTTCAAATCTCATCAAAGTTTGGGTCTTTTGATGTGAACACGTGCAAACTGGAAGGGTGAATGCCTGTACTCTGAGTTTTCTGTCTAAGGCTAGAGTGTTCGTACAAATCTGTAGTATCGGACCAGTCACTCTTACCTGGGAACTCTTGGGGTGAGTGTTCACTTATAGGCAAGCATGTCTTCAGCAATACATTATTATGACCCGCTTGCTTTGATTTGTCACCGTCTCATTTGTTTGCCTTTGGTAACAAACAAATGATCGCAATTTTTATGCATTGCCATTCTGTTTTGATTATCTGATAACCTTTCACTTGTTTCTTCCTATATCTTTCATTTCCTTCTAGAATGTCTCTTCCTCTCAGCAACGGTCAAATGTCCGAGCAAACAGCCAAATTTGCCCAGCAAATAGGCGAAGTGATTATGAAGACTGTGGATTTAGGCATTGCCATGTCTCGTCTCAACAATGAAGCCACTCAAGAGCCACCAAAGGAAGCAGAAGTCAAGCCTGCATCAAAATCAAGGAAGCGTAAGGTTTTAAGGAAACCCGCAGCAGTTACACCTAATCAAGCGGGACCTAGCCAAGTGGCAAGGCCACCAGCTAGGAAGCCATACATAGGAGCTGCCTCATGGTGCAGACGATGCAACCGTCATCATTCAAACCTCATACCCTGCTCCAAATGTACCTACTGTGGACGGTGGGGACATTTGGTTAACATATGCCGCTTTGCTATAAAAAACAAAGCTGCTATAAACTTTGCTGCGACCCAACTCCAAGTCAACCCTACTCAAGCTCGTTTTCCGTCTGGTACTTGCTACAACTGTGGCGAGACGAGCCATTTCAGGAACAAATGCCCAAAGATTGTCAATGCAAATCCAACCCTTGGATGAGCATTTGGCTTATTAGAAGAAGATGCTGCTTTAAATAATTTGTATCTGTTGCTTTTGTTTCTTTTGTTGAACTCGGGAACAATATGTTCAGTTTATGAATAAATCATTATTCGCAATTCTGATGTACAAGTATAGTTACATGTGTGTATGGCATTTCCCTATGATACCTACATCCAGGAACTATGTTCCTTACAAACTACTCTTGTGATTCTCCCTTTCAAGTGATCGCTCATGATTTCCTCGAAAAATTTTAAGTACTCGTTTCATTCTAAGAAACGAAGTACATGAAATAAAGTGACATTATGAGTAATCGTGCTTTTGCACATCTGTGCCTTTGAATCCTTGGTTAGATAATTAAGGGTATTTTCAAATCTCATACCCATTACGTTCTGATTTTTCAACATGCATAACATAAGTTTTCAAAACAACCTCCATGATTTCAAAAACATTGTTTATGTTTTCAAAAACAACCTCCATGATTTCAAAAAACATTGTCTATGTTTTCAAAAACAACCTTCATGATTTCAAAATGTTATTAACACAGTATAATTACTTATATTAAGTGCATGATTTCAAAAGCATCATTCATGTTTTCAAAAACCTTATACATAATTTCAAAATTCATCTCGCATGATTTTAAAACATTTTTATAAATATACCTACCTAATACACCTACTTTATGATTTCAAAAGTATTATATGTAAGATTTCAAAAACAGTAAACACATTTAAAAAAAACCCCATGCATAGTTTTCAAAAAAAAAATTTCTCATACATTAACTTAACCTTCAAAATTCTGCTTCTTGTGTCGCCTTGACATATCTAGTATCTCAACTTCATAAGCATTTTTACTTCATGTTCTGACTTAAGCACATCCAGTGCAAGGTTTCAAAACATCTTCAACTTCTAAAAATCCATATGGGATCTTTTATCTTCACATTAGACCCTTGTGGATGATTATCATTCAAATCAGAATCCTTAATTGGATTCCTTGTGTACCTTAATTCGAACATCTCGGTTCCTTATAATCGAAATCGAATTTTCTCTTTAAAAATCTTTCTATCTTTATAGTTAGATTCTTGATAATGTTTAAAGTACCAAATGAAATCCATGGAATGGATTCCTAGTGTGCTTTAAATGCATGTGCACAATTAACAAAAACAAATTAACAAAATGATAGCAAATTTAAAATCAAGTTAAAACAATTATGTGATTATGTGTTTAAGCATTTTGTGTTTTCTTTTATGCATTTTTGTGTTTTTGTATACTCTGGATATTCGTTATCCAAATCCTCGTAGAACCTTTCATATCTTCATATGAGGGATTCGTAGTAGGATATTCAAAAAGGTACTACCTTAAATCCTTATTGGGCTTCTACATGATAGTTAAGACCCTTGGATTATATAGTACCACTCCATGATTCATAAGAGACCCTTTTAGTGGTCTAGTAAAAAAGATTGATTCAGAATCTGGTTAAAAATGACATGTGGTGATATAGCTGAACAGACTCCTTGGTAGTCTATTTAAATCATTTGTTGATTTAATTAAAAGGACCCTATGGTGGTCTAGTCACAATCATCACAAGTTCGTTCATTATTTTCTTCCCCTACACATTATAAGATGCACTACGTGAATATGCAAGGAATTACGTAATTATGGATGCATACATAATTACGAAGTTCAGTGCACGGAAACCATGGTAAGACTTATTATGTGTAAGAACCGATAGTGGCAACCATAACGAAATGTGAACAATGTAATAGAGGTACGGTGGACGCACCAATAACGCTTAATAGACTTATATATAAGTGTCCCTCCTACATTGTAAGCATGATGTTATTTAAAGTTACTAGAAGTTCAAGAACTCTAACCAGTGTTGTTCGATCTTTTCAACTTCATTTTTCAAGCTCTCACAAGTTTCTTCTAAATAAAATTTCGGGACGAAATTCCCTAAAGTAGGGGAGACTGTGACACCTGTGCCTCCACGGCCATTAAACAAATACCAAACCAATGAAATATTGTATTTCATACTTGGGATTTGTATAAATATGTGTATCATTTGCACATATCAACTCTTGTTCGATTTCGGGCTCTAAATCGCTTTCTGGAAGGTTATACGCGCACTGATGCGTAAATATAACCAGTCTAATGCAACAAACACTCTGGAATAGTGACATAGGCATAACATAACTTAAATAACCTTTACATAACTTAGAAATAAGTTTTGGAAGGTTTGGTATGCCGAAATCAAGTTTATTCGCTTAAAGGGACTAAATTCGACAAACTGCGAAAGTATGTCAATTCGTACTGTAACGGACATTTCGGAACACTACCATAAGTTAAACACACCCTAAATATCCATTACATAGCTTAGAAATAGGCTTTGAGGGGTTCGGTGTGCTAAAATAAACTTTATGCTCATTCAGGGACTAAAAGCGTCAAAAAGTGCATAAGTTTGCATTTTCGCGCATAACTTACGTTCTGAATACATCCGGACATCCAAAAATTTATCTAATCATTAAAATATTTTATTTTAGTGATTTCCTTGATAAAACTTCATTCGTTTCACAATTTGGATCGTTTTCGCGTCCGTTACGACTTCCGTCGTAATTAACCGAACAACGTAACCGTACGGCCAAACGAACTGACATCCGACATATTTTTGAGCATATTTTAAGTTCCCTATACTTTAACTTCATATTAGAGCCTTAAAATGAGGTTAACGGGGCTTAAACATGTCAAAACGCATCAAAAATCAAGTTCGGAGTCACAGGGGCCTGTTCTGCCAAAAATCAAACTTTGCTGGCCTGCAAAGGCTTACGGACCGTAAGCACTTATCCATACGGTCCGTAAGGACCTCCCATTTCAGCAAAAATGTGTTCCAGCCATTTCCAGCATGTTCCAGCTAATTCCAGCTCTTGCAAATGGTTTTTGGGCTTTCTAGGGGTTGGTTTTGGGTTCCCATGGTTTCATAAATCTATGGGTGCAAGTGTATGGCCAAGATCTTTCCCTCCTTACCAAGAAATGATCTTAACGGTTTTGCGAAAACTATATAAGGCCATGCTCTTCACCCATTTTCTGCACATTTGGTCTGAGTTTTCTCTAAGTGGTTGTGATTATTCACTACCTACTTGAGAATACTTGGAACCAAATCTATTTGGACCCTTTGTAAGTCCTCTTTCGTTCTTTTATCGCTTTCTAGCTTAAAAGTCAAACTCAGTTTGACTTTCTGCTTTGACCACGAGTTGGTCAACACGAAGTTCTTTTGAACTTCGCAACGTGAGCGTAATCACGATGGTTATAGTCCCTAGTGACTATGCCTACTGATTACCACGTTGACTAGGCGTAGTGACGAGTCGTAGTTTCGGCCAAAATGCATATTGTGCGTATTTTGTAACCAAACTACTATTGGGTATCAAAATCGTTTGTTTTGATACCAAAACCTGTTTTCTAACTTAACTAAACATGTTTTAGCATGTTTAGCTCGTCACTTTTAGATTTGTGCTTGTCTAGGGTCGTAAAGGTAAGAGATCTAATCAATCGCTTATACTTTCGAACCCGACCCATTTGGTCGATCATTAGGATCCGACCAAGCACTTTAGGTGACCATAGTTGTATAGGGAATAACCTTCCGAGGTTATACCTTATGGTCACGTCGTTTAGTTAGTTGTATGATAGGTAGTTTATATGCCTTAGGTAAATTACCAAAATACCCTTTTTACGCCAAAATTCATTTTAAGCATATGTAACATAACTTTTGACATCTAAACTGATTTAACAACAATATTAGACATGTTAAGGCATATATTACTTGTCATAGGACTAGTTAGGCGGTCCGAACGCATTTTACGCGAACGACACGTTAAAGTAGCATAAGCTACCTAAACGGGTCGTAATGGGTCGTAAGAACTTAGGTTAGGTTTCATTTTAGTATGTGGGCTTTGTTAAACCATATCATATGAGTTCTAATACTCATTTGGTTTACGAAACCTCATACTATCCAATCTCCCGATTTAGGTCCGGTTATTTATGTAGTTATCTATATTAGGTGCCGTTTGACTTCCGTGATCCCTCTAGCTTTGCTTGGTTGTTGTTCAAGACTTCTAAGCACCCTCAAGTGAGTACATAGTCCCGTCTTTTACAGTTTTTCAAACATTTTGGGGTGAAACACATGTGCCTACTTGTTATTTTCATGCTTTCCCATGTTTTCATATCATATACTTGCTATGTTCATTAGTACACTATTAGTACATGATTTCACATTTCTTTTGCTATGTATGTTTACTTAACATGCTAGCACATTGTTTTACATGACTTTTCTGCTTTGTATGTTAACTTAGCATACTTAGTACATTGTTTTATATTGCATCTCTGTTGCATATGTTCTCGTAACATATAGACACATTGTTTTATATCTCTACCTTGTATGTTCACTTAGCATACTAGGTACATTATTTTCATAAAACTTGCTTACATTTGGTATATCATTTGGTTTGTTTAATGGGACTAAATTACATTCATTAACACCGATCATGCTGCTTGGTAAACCCTAGGTTTGTTTGGGTGGAAGGAATGATCGAATCCGAAAACATTTCTTTTTGATAACTTTTACTCTAAGGTTATCCGGCTGTCTCAAGGCTTGAATGTAGGCGTTTAACATTACCGCATAAATGTTGTATCAGTAAAGCATGCATTATTCTACAAAGCATAACTTTTGATTTATTCAAATACTTTTTTTTGTACATTTTTACTTGTGGTTTAAGTAGTCTCATTTTACTTACCATACATAAGTTTTGATTACACATTACATGATTTACATATGATGGTTTTTACATAAATATTTGACATTTGACTATACATAAACATTTTTACATTGGTGGTTGGTTTTGTCTAAGTGATTTAAATAACGAGGCGTGTGTAATAAGATAAAAGCATGGTGGATACGCCGTTGGTACTTCCTATATATAAGTGCTTTTATAGTATTACATATCGTAGCGTTATTTAAACCATTTCAATATTTGACATATTACATTTTACACAAATGACATATTTTCACTAAACAATTGTTTTACAAAACAACTCATTTATACAAACTTATTTTACTTGGTTATTCATTTAACCTTACATAACTCTTTTACATATCATCTACTTTATCTTCGATTTTCAAATGATTTATAAAACAAAACATTTTACAAGGATCATGACAGACTTTTGTTAAACAACATTTTTCTAAACTTATAAGTCATGAATCCTATTTTCACAAAACCTATGTATCTCACAGGCATTTTTATGCTGACGTACCTATTTTCACATGTGTTTCAGGATATGATGCATAGGATTTATCAAGATACACTTAGGCGGACTTGGGCCTTAGTGACAATAAAAGATGCAAGACTAGTTAATTATGTTATGTTTCTTTATTGTTAAGACATTGTAACTTCTTTTGATTCAATAAAACAAAACTTCAATTTCCATGTGTTATGAAACAATGATTCTGTTACAACACTCCCCGATGATTCCGCCACGATTTGTTGTTTTACGTGGTCGGGGTGTGACACAAAGTTGACCAGTCCTTGAGTGGCAGTGCTTTGTCATCAGTAGATTGAACCAGCAGTGTTTACTTCTTCAGGACTATATCAGCAGTTTAAAGGGTAGCAGCAGTTGTATACGGACAGTGGATAGAGAACCATTAGTTGTTATAATCACTTTCAAGGGGAAAGCCTAATGTAAACAGCTTCTTATTGTGAATCCACTGTTGTGATCCGGTTTTGGCTTTAATTATCTGTTCCTCTGGTAGGGTTCAATCCCAACAATCTCCCCCTGGAACAGATAATGCCAAAACCCTACATTATTCTGGATCTTTATTTTCTCACCAGAAGTTCCTTAGCTTGTCTTTTAAATTCTTCTTCAAAGTCCTTGGAACTTGAGTCATTCTCATACCTGCACAGTGTAAGTTCAAGGAGATCCTGTAGATCTTCAACACCAAGGCATAGTGCTTGTTTCCTTGATATGTACTTCACTTCACCATCGGATCTGATCAGGGTCAATACATGGGTCTTTTGATCAGAGAGCCATTTTAGTATTTTTGAACCCAATGGGTTTCTTGGGAGAGGTTTATTTACTGATGAGTTGGGAGATTTTGGCCTTGTAAAGATTTGTAAAGCAGTATCCTGAGCTTTTGTTAGTTCAGAATTTTTAGACATTTGTTTGAAAGCTTTTTCTATGACTTCATTTGCTGCAGCTATATCTTCTGCAACTTCTTTGTCAATCTGCTCTTGTCTCTTTTGTTGATCTAGCTCAATGTCTGATATTTCTGCTGATGTGTTTGGTGATGATGGTTTGGTTAATACCTTTTTGACAAGGTTTTGAAGTTTCACTGAGCTATCTTCTTTTAAATCCATTTTCTTGATGGCTTCTATAAAGTACTCAGCTTCCTTTTCTTTTTCTTCTTCACGGGTCAACAGTTTTCCTTTTTCTTGGTTTATCACAAGGATATGGGTATCTGCTAATGTGATCAGTGGTTTAGGAGCACTAATCTGTTGTTCTGGCTTTTTGTAGTCAGGCTTCTTTGGAGTGTCAAAATCTGTCATCCTCCTTTTCTTCAGCCTTTCATAAGCCTCATCGGTATACTGCTTTGTCCATTTTGCTATGGCTTTAGCAGTATCCACCTTTGCATCCACCAGCTCTTGCTTCTTTCTTTTATACTCAGATGTAAGGTCAGCAATGAGCTTCTTGTATTTATTCCAGTTTGGAGCTGTTTTCTTCTTTCTTGAATCATTCTTGATCCTTTCAATTCTGTTTGCCTCATGCTTTAATGCAATGATTGGCCATTCTTTGAATTGTTCTTCTTCAGCTGGATAAAATTTTTCTTTCATGATATATGCAAGATATTCTTTTCTTATTTCTTTTCGTAGATCTGCTTTGGGTGGGAATTTTGACATTTCTTTGCTCAGATCTCTTGCATAATCTTCCATCTGTTTGACTTTAGTGAGCAAAAATTCCATTTTTTCTGAAATGGCTTCATCACCTTGGTCTTTGCATTCAAGTTTAGCTCTTATCTTAGCTTGCCTTGCTTTGAGCTCGAGATATTCATCCATATTTTCTGGGACTATGAAGCCTATGAGAGAAGGAAATCTTCTTTTTGAAGGATCATCCTCAGTGTAGAATTGTCTCATCTCATTTTTTACAGCTTCAGGTTCTAGTGGATATTTTGCAGCCATAGGATCATATTTGTCATCACATGCCTGAGTTGTTTTTCTTTTTCTAGAGTAAATTTTTGGACTGACAGGTGTTGGGACAACCGGTGTTTGAATCACTGTTGTTATTACAACAGATGTTGTAACATCTGATGTCCTCTGCATTTTCGCAGGAGGTGATGGTGGTGATGTGACATTGATGAGAGCAGTGGTGGATGGTTGGCAAACAGCTGTTGAAACAACTGGTGTTTCAACCTCTGTTGTCATTACAACTACTGATGTGTCAGTAGATGTCTTCTGCTTTTGAGCAGGTGGTAATTTGGTGGGTGGTGATATAGTTTTAGGTTGTGATGGTAGGGTAGTGGTTGCAGTGGTGTGTGTTGAAGAGATGGCAGCTGTTTGGCTAGCAGTTTTTGAAACCACTGACATATCAACTGTTTAGATGTCTGGTTTTCTTTTTCCGGTTCAATATAAACACCATCCTCAATTCCCTTCTTCTTCAACTGCTTGATTTTCTCCCCCTTTTTGGCATTATCTGGAAGGGGGTTATCCATGAAGAGGATAGTGGGAGAAACTTTTCCAGTGGTGCTTTGGATATGAGCCTTGATAGCTTTGATGTCTGCTTGAGTATCTTTAAATCTTGACTCCACCATGTTTGTCAGCATTTGTACATGTATTGCATGCTGCTGATCAGCCATTTGTTTTTGTTTTTCAAGCAGGGGTTGAAATACATTCCATAGCTCATTTGCAGCAGGTGCAGGTTGTGCAGGTGCTTGAGCTGGAACAGCAGTGGATTGTGCTTTTTGAGCTTTTAACAGCTGTTGCACCATATCTTTTATTTCAGCAACTGATGTTTCAAGTTTTTCAACTCTGTCCGTCAATTTCTGATATTTTAAATCATCACCCAAGTTAATGGGATCATCCGATTTCCCACCAGCAGTGGTTGTACCAATGTGTGACTTAGGAACTGAGTCCCAAAAATCACCCATTGATGCCCCTTGTTCTTGGTTCTGGGGTCTTCTCTCTTCAACACTTGATAACCTTTTGAGGGTACCAGTGGTTAAAATAAACTCACTTGTGGTTACCAGAGGTGCTATAGAAGAAATTGCCTTCAAGGGAGTCTTACTAATGAAACAACTGTCCAAATGTAGATCTGTTGATCCATCACTTGTAGTTGCTGCTCCACTTGAACTACCACCAAGAGTTACTTGTAACTCAAGGGGTGTAACCTCCTCAGTTGTTGCTGGGATAGCATGGGTAGTAGCATCAGACCCAGTCACTTATGGGAGTGTACTCTCAGTGATAGGTGATAGATAGGAACTGGTTTGTGTCTGAGCTATAGCAACTGCATGCAACAAAGGTATTATGGATTGTGGTAATGTGATTGGTGAGGGTATAGGTGTTGAAAGAGACATGTCCTTGGGATCAGGACTGAGGAAGATGGATCCAATTGGCTCCAGAGCTTCATAATGTGGGGTCCCTGTGCTTACAACCTGATCCTTTTGTGAGGATGCAGGAGGAGTTTGAGGCAATGGTGGAGATCTTTCTTCCAACTGCTGTGAGGAAGTAGCAGCAGTGGTTGTAAGTGACATTTGTGTTGTCACTGGCAGTGGCTCTGGGATCTCATCTTCCAGAGTTGCCTTTGTTTTGGGTTTGGTGGGTTTTTTGTATGATTTCTTTTTGGTCTTTTTGGTAATGGCAGGTGTGGGTTTCAAAGCAGTGGTTGTGCTGCTATGATCACCTGGAGCAGTGGGCTCAGCAGCTGATACCTGAGGAGCAGTGGTAACTGCTAAATTCTGCTCAGGCACCTCTGCTTTTGTTTTTACAGGTGTTAACATTCTAGTGAATGTTTCAGGTGTTAAACCTTTTATTTGAAAATAAACACCTTGTTTGAGCAAATTTTCATTTTCTTTTCCAAATTTTTGTTTAAAATAGTAGCTTAGAAACCTTGGAAAAAGTAGAAATGCTTTGCTATCAACATTTTTCACTAAATCATCAAAGATCTCCTGGGAACAGTTATAATTTTCATTATTTAAAATAGCATAACCCAAACACTGGATCTTTAATGATATTTCATTAAAAGCAGTTGTTTTATTTGAAACACACATCAAAAGTGTATGAAATAAAAATCTAGGTGCAGAAGGAAAATAACCTTTTTGTAAGGTATCCCTTTTTGTTTGTTCTGCATACCCTCTTTTCAGAAAATCAGTTTTCAACTCGTTTTTGGGAAAAGATGTTTTATCTTTCTGATCATCGAGTTTAAAGACTTCCAAAATGGATTGTGGAGTAATTTGAATCGCTTTACCCTGTATTGAGGAGTTGATGGCTATGACTTTCTCGCCTTGTTTATCAAGGGTGGCATTTTTCCAAAACTCTCTCTGGGTTTGTTGGTATATTGGAGCATCTGCTGTAAGCAAAGTTTTGTACTTTGACACAGACATAATGTCAATGATGGAATCGAAGGTCTGATTGTTGGTGGGTTTTGTGAGTAGACCCAAGTAGTTGTGAGGGGATTTGTATGGAATTTCAATAGGTTCAGCGGCCATTTGTGTGGCTTCTTTGGGAGATGAAGATGAGGATGATTTTGATTTTGATTTTGATTTTGATTTCGTCATTTTGATGAGGACGAGATGAAGAATGATTTGAGATAAAGAGTGGGAAACTGCTTTGAGAAGAGAATTTTAGAATTCAATTCGACAGTGTAAAACCCTGTTTGGGGTTTTGATCAGGGTTTTATTTAGGGAAAAGGATGAACGCTGATGTGGCAGTGATTACAAAGATCTGAAGGCTAAAAACTGACCACGTGTCAACCACTGATGAAAAGATGTTTTATGGAGGACAGTTGTTTTGAGAGCCACTGATGAAGCATGCATCAGTGGTTACAACGGTAATAATGTGATAACAGTGGATGATTTTCACTATCAGTAGATAGCACATCAGTGGATACAACACTGATTTTTGAACAACAGTGCTTATCAAGAGAATAATAGAACAGGGGTTGACTTTCAGCAGTGGATAATAATTAGGAAACAGACGTTTGAGCAAAGCAGTGGTTAAGGGTAATGGTAAAGATTTGAAAGACTAGTATATCAGCAACTGTTAGTGCATCAGTGAATAAGCTTTTGACAAGTATTTTGAGCATCTGCTGTTCTGATGAAAGGAATAATTTTATCTCATCTGTTGATGATGATTCTGAAATATCTGCAAGATGGCTATCCTTAACAAAATACATTTTAGATGCAAGTTGTCAAGTTCAATTTGTCAGCAGCTTTCACAAAGATTTTCATTCAAGGTTTTGCCACATGACAAATACAGGTTTTGAAACTTTTATAGAATCCTGACAGTGGTTTAGTATCCCAGTTTTTTAAAACTTGTTAGCAATCAGTCTTTGATCTGTGATAAAACCAAACTTGAGTTGACATGACCTTAAACTTGACACATACACCATTTCCTTTTGATCCATTTTCGAGGATAATATCACCCCAAAAAAATAAAGGTTCTATATCCTGACAGGAGATTGAAACTTTTACTATCAAAAACCAGTAAAAGTACAAAATATATTATTCATACAGAAAAATAAAGAATAATATATCCTGCTTTATTTGAGAAAATCCTTTTCCAGAAATAATTAAAGGATTTTCTGAAAACAGCATCAAGAGAATCTGGTATATTTTCCAATAAAGCTCCTAATCATATCAAACTCAAGTTTATGAAAATGGTCAGTGGTTTGACAACAGTGTTATGAAATTGTAAATACATTTTGACCACTGCTTGGTACCATTTTCTTGTCAGTTGATTGCAAAAATGAGGACACATTTACACATAAGTTTTGAAAACCATGTTATAGATTTTGTTACCATGTGATGATACTGATAGCTTGTCTAGTCCTCTTGTAAGTTTACTTACTGAGAATAC
Source organism: Helianthus tuberosus (assembly GCA_030545235.1). Classification (NCBI taxonomy): domain Eukaryota; kingdom Viridiplantae; phylum Streptophyta; class Magnoliopsida; order Asterales; family Asteraceae; genus Helianthus; species Helianthus tuberosus. Next base: position 103,797,992 of record CM060415.1, on the reverse strand, counting down.
CATTGTTACCTGAACTTCCCTGAACCAATGAATGCACACAGTTGCTTGTGCTTGATGACCATTGTTACCCCCAATTTTGACTCTTAAGTGTTTTACATTTATGCTCTTTTCTTTTGACATCAAAAGTTTTTGAGATAAACACACTTATTGAGTACTTGTAAATTTTCGTTTTCCCTTTTTACCCATCCCATCCATAAGCAATGAAATACTTACTGGGAGGTATTTTTTTTTAATTCCAGAATCATTTTGCAGCAATGTTTTGAGAGATTTGGTCATTTCTGCACATACTTATGCCAAATTTCACATTACCTATGATTCGGACTATTTTGACCCCTGATATTCTTAATATATTTTTAACAAGGTTGATTTGGTCCTTTTGAGGATTCTCAACCTATTTTTGAATACATAAGAACTAAATGACTAAAGTTTTAATTTCCCTCTTTTTGTGTCAACAAAAACACTAATGTTTTTATGAACATAGGTTTTTGTTGACTTGAGGTTCATACCTTAGCAGCAAACATGATGGAAACAGCAAAAACTTCATAACAACAATTGAAATCAATTTTCGTAAATAATTTTACCATAGTTATCAGATATATTTTCAGATCTGAAAACTGTAGGTGGTTTATGTATGATATCACTTGTTATGTGAAGCTTGTGTGTCCTATAACATCATGGTTATTTTACAGAGCCTTTGAGTTGTCACTTTGAACATGATTTCATGTTACTCTGTTTTTTCAACTAAATACAATCAACCTTAGTATCAATGAATTTTGAGCTGAACTGTTATGTCAAATTGACTGTTAGATCGAATTTGACTGTCCAAGCTCTGATACCAATTGTTAGGATCTGAGTTTGGTTTTGATTGTGTTTTACGTTTGAATTAAGATGAAGATGAATGAGTTGTGCAGCGGAATTAAGATGGAAGCAAACTTTTCACAATCAAACAGGAGAATTGCTTTTAACATACATGTTTAACATTGAACCGAATGATTGAATTTAATTTCAACAACGATTACAATTGTGCAAGTATGTAACAAACTCCCCCTCAGCCTGAGCTCACAGTATTTGTGCGTGCAGGAAGAAGATAGTGAAAGAGCTAAATAGAACAATGCATGGTACTGTTCTATTTATAGGCACAAGCAAACCACTGAGGCATCTCAGCTGACGTCACCATGAAAGCGACGTCTAACAGCCTAACAACCTGTAACAACTGTTCCTATACAAACACTGCTAATCTTAACCACTGATTCTACATAAGACAAGTAATACACTAAACTACTGCTATCTTCTTCTATCAGTGCTTTCCTAAAAGTTGATCAGTCCTTGAGTGGGCAGTGCTTTGTCATCAGTAGATTGAACCAGCAGTGTTTACTTCTTCAGGACTATATCAGCAGTTTAAAGGGTAGCAGCAGTTGTATACGGACAGTGGATAGAGAACCATTAGTTGTTATAATCACTTTCAAGGGGAAAGCCTAATGTAAACAGCTGCTTATTGTGAATCCACTGTTGTGATCCGGTTTTGGCTTTAATTATCTGTTCCTCTGGTAGGGTTCAATCCCAACAATTAATAAATATAATTTAAGTTAAAATATTATTATTTTAACAAATAGTTATATACTTTGGAATAATATTTATTACTTCAAAAACATAACTCAAAGATATTAAGTCATAATAATTAAGACTAAAAGCCGAGGCACGACCCATCCGTCTAATAAACCATATCACGTGTGTAGGTAGTCGTGCGACCGAGGAGAAGCTTTGAGTTACACCAGTTTTGCAGGACGCAAGATTGTGAGTTCATGTCCCCCTTTTCTTTTAACTGTTTTCAGTTTTATAACTTCGGGGGTGAAATACATGTCACAAATATTTCTATGATTACAAATGGTATGGTTAGCCAAGGAATGAACTGTTAGATCATGTGAATGGGTAGGCGCACACTTACTGCCATTAATCCTCGTATAAAGACCGAGGGAGAAGAGTGATAGATCTATTTGGGTGTTGCGAGCCCTACCCCTGGGCCGGAAGTGGCCGAAGGTGGTGACTATGTCTTCCAGCCGGAAGCCCGGTACAAAATCTGCTAGGTTTGAGCCTTCCTACGTGTTGCACACATGTTAATGACCTTGTAAATCATTAATTGATCTGTTCATAGACACTTTCATACCGGGTTTACAAATACATACTTACAGTGATTACAAGTTTATTACGAGCTCACTTACAAAACACATGAACTCACTCAACTTTTGTTGATATTTTCAAACTACATGTATTTCAGGAAATTGAAATGGATCTGGCGGGCATTCAAGGTTTTCATGATGTGTCTACAATAAATGATGTTATCCGCACTTTTGTACGGTTTGAATTGGATGTTTTATCCTAGATAAGACATACAATTCAAAGCCTTGTTTTATCAATATGTATTTGTCAAGTCCTTTATGGAACTTTAAACATTTAGATGGTTTGTGTTTTAAACTCGAAGTCTTGGTTGATGTTAAACAATATGGTTTGTATTATTTTGAAACTTGGTATTGGATGAACATCATGATTTCTAGCATATAGTTGTTTGGTATAATTGAATGCAATGATATTAAGCAAGTCACACATAACACGCTTCCGCAAAAGTCAGGGTGTGATAGTTTGGTATCAGAGCTTCGGTTGTAGCGAACTAAGATTCCTTCTTGAGTCTAGACTACAATCATTAGGGCTCTCTCACGAAATATTTTACAAAATATTTTTCATTGCATTTTCAAAACGCCAAGATCCATGGAACAAATGTTTTACAAAAGGAAAGACAAGGAACACGAGAAAGGTCACAGTTGGAGGTCTAGTTTGCATGGGGTAGACTAGTTAAGATAAACAAAGTTTCATGAAGGATAATGTGAATACGTGATTAAGTGATGATTGTCTTTGTTTTCACACGCTAAGTGTTAGTGGTTAACATATGTGCACATGTTATGATTGTTATGCTACAGGTATACATGTCCTCTTCTGAGAGCGGTTTATCAGAGGAGCACGATCCGATGGCGATCGTCTCTGACGACGAGGTGGCGCCCGTACCGGAGGTTTTGACTTCAGATACTGATAGCAATCCAGAGATGCTATCTGAGGACGACGATGACTTTCAGCCTTTCGCTCTCCTGGACTTTGGAGACGACGTACCTATCGCTGATGGCTTCCCTGTCGAAGATCCTTTTGATTTCCCTGCTCCTATCCATGATCACCTCATCATCGGTTACCCCGATGGTGAGTATATTGTCACACCTATCCTCGACGATGTTCCCCTCATGGTCATTCCTCCTGAGGATTGGCCCTTTGATGATCTTTTTGGTGATGATGTCGATTTATTTTTGGATGGTCCCCCAGCTGATGTTCAGGGTGACAGGGAGGTTGATGATGATGTTGCTATACTAGATGTGCCTCCTCCAGTCATACCCGTTATCGAGTTATCTTCTGACTCCAGCTTGCATTCGGTTTCAGGCTCCTTTGAGTCTGTGACTTCCTCAGCCCTGCGGGCAGCAAGACAGCAGCTTTATGCCACTGACTCCGATGACGACACTGCTATGTCTGCTGCACCATTATCCCCTGCTAGAGTCCTTACACCTCCTCACGTCCTGAAGCCTGTTTCTGAGCTAGACCCTGTTCCGTTTGGTCAGCCTGATATTGCACCACTCATTCCAGAGCCGATTCCTGATCCTGACCATGTTCCGTTTGGTTTACCAGATATCGCACCTCCCATCCCGGAGCCGGTTCCTGCTCCATTTGATCTCCCACTTGTCGATCCCTATGTACCACCACCCCCACCCGCTGATGTTGCTCCCCCACCTCCTGTTATATCTGATGCTCACCGCACTGACCTTCCGATTGTCTTCCTCCAGGAGTTTCCCGCTCCCCGACCAGGGGAGGGTACCTCGGGACAGCCCCCGAGTTTTGACCCATTTGCTTCAGCCGATTTCCCTTCGATTCCACAGACTACACCTTTTACTCCCTTTTCATCTGCATCACTTGATGAGCCATTTCGATGGTTCCCTCCATATACCATGCCTATCTCAGACCCTTACCATCCCCCTCATTATGGAGGCTACACTCGGGATGAGTAGCTTTTGTCGCTCCAGGTGCAGTTTGAGATTTTGAGTCATAGAGTTCCTGAGTTAGAGCTCAGTGAGGGTCCTAGATGGTCACCCTGTCCCTGTTATTCTGCTTTTATCCCTCAACACTCATCACCATCAGCTTCGTTCGTACCTCCACCTGCTGCTCCCGCACCTATCCCGGGGTTTGATGCCCGCTTTCTCACTGTCGAGTAGCAGATTAGCTTTTTGCTCCGCCGTGTCTATGAGCTCAAGGAGGAGCTTTCACATGTCCGTAGTTTGCTTTTCTTCCCTCCTCCTCCTCCACCATCAGCATAGTAGGTTTTTGGTTTTATGCAGATGCATTACTTTTGGTGAGAGCACTACAATTGAGCCGAGATTGTGAAGAATGGAAGACCACTTTTTGACTATATTATTTTTGTATATTGGCAGACTTATTGACAAGAATAGAGTGACCCTATGTCTCTTTTGATGTAATACACTTTGTAAACAATGTAACTTGTGGTTGGTAATTAATGAAAGCTCAATCGTCATGTTCTCACAAAACACATTGTTGGATTACATGTTCATGCTATGATTATGTTGTTACATGGTTGTTTGCTATGATGATTACTTATATATATATATGTGTGTGTGTGTGTACATACGACTCCTAGACAACTATTTATCAATTTTACGAATAAGGCCTGACCTATCCGATCTTCTTATTAGAAGAAAGATGCCGCCGCGAAGAAATACCGATACCAACAACCATCTGCCCATGACAGAGGCGGAATTACAAGAGCGTATCTCACATGCCATCGAACAGCACGAGGCCCTTCACTCCGAACATAGCGGGGGTACCTCAGGGAATAACCCACCAATCGGTAATGTTTAGTCTCCTAAGACACATTACAACTCGTTCGGATATTTCCAATTGTGCTTTGCTAATGCTTTCTGTGAATGATGTTGCTTGTGTACAGGCTGTACCTATAAACAGTTCTTGGACTGCAAGCCCCTAAATTTTGATGGCACTGGGGGTGCCGCCGCCTTCGTACGCTGGGTGGAGAAGACGGACTCTGTCTTGAGAATGAGTAAATGTGCTCCAGAGCAAAGAGTTACATACATTTCTGGACTGTTTCTAGACCTCGCGCTATCGTGGTGGAACCTTCAGGTGCAGACTTTGGGTTAGGCTGCTGCGTATGCATTGACGTGGAATGAACTGAAAGAGTTTATGTGCAAAAAGTATTGTTCTCGAGCAGAGATCCAGAAGTTGGAAACGGAATTCTGGAACTTGAAAATGGACGGTCCGAAGGTGGCTGAGTATGTTCAGAGATTTCATGATTTGTCGAAAGTTGTTCCATATTTGGTGGAGTCGGAGTTTAGAAGGATAGAACGTTTCATCTGGGGATTGGCACCTCAGATTCTGAGCATGGTGACAGCGTCCAAGCCTCCAACTATTTCCGAGGCTATTGACTTAAGTGTGGCGCTTACTAAAGAAGCAGTTAGGTTGGGAAAGTTCTCAATTTCTGAATCGAAGAAGAAAGAGACTCATGTGGAGTCATCAAGTGATAACAAAAGAAATTCACCAATTTCAAGAAAGGCACCCGAGCGAGCAACAACAATGCCAGCAAGCGCAGAGACACTAATCAGCCAACTGAGGCTCAGACTGGCGCTGGGAATACTGTAAATAAGGGAAGATGGTACATGGGTACCCTACCAAAGTGTGACATTTACCAACTTCATCATGCTGGTCGATGCAGATATGGAAAATGTGATACTTGAGGAAAAATTGGGCATTCTAAGGAGGCATGCTAGTATGGTGCTGGATGTGGAAATGGAGGACAAGGTGGTAATAGAAACCATGGTGGAAATGGAAATCAGACTGGGAATCGAAATCAGGGAGGAAATGGTAATTTCGGTGGAAACTGGAATCGTGGTGGTTATGGAAACCAAGCTGGCAACGGAAACCGTGGAGGAAACAAAAACAATAACCAGGGTGGTAATGGGAATGGACGCGGCCAAGGATGATATGGTTGCAGTGATATGGGGCACTTTAAGCAGGACTCCCCTAAAAATAATCAGGCACGTGGAAGGGTGTTTACCATTGAAGCTAGGGAAGCACGCCAGGATCCAAACGTGGTTACTGGTACATTCCCTATTAATCAACATTATGCATTTGTGCTATTTAATACTGGTGCCAATTTTAGCTTCGTGTCCCTAGACTTTAAGAATATACTTGGTTTAGTTGTAAGTAAGTTAGATGTCCCGTATTCGATATAACTGGCTAATGGAAAGCTAGTAGAAGCTAATGAGGTGATTAGAGGTTGCATTATAGAGCTTGGAGAGCATGAGTTTTCGATAGATCTTCTGCCACTTGATTTTGGAAGCTTCGATGTTGTAGTTGGATAGATTGGTTATCTAGCAATCGTGCGGAGATAGTGTACCACGAGAAGCACATTCACATTCCGGTGGTGAATGAAGAGACGATCGTGATTCACGAAGAGAAGCATGATACATCTTTGCGGATCATCAGTTGTTTGAAAGCGTGGAAGTTTTTACGTAAAGGATGCATTGCCTTCTTAACTCATGTCGTTGATAAGGAAGCCGAAGAGCCGAAGCTGGAAGATATCCCTGTGGAAAGGGAATATCCTGAGGTCTTCCCCGAAGACCTGCCAGGATTACCTCCTCAACGACAAGTGAAATTCCATATTGACTTGGTTCCAGGCGCCGCGCCTGTAGCCAAGGCACCTTATCGACTTACGCCTTCAGAGATGCAAGAGTTATCCACGCAGCTTTAGGAGTTATTGGACGAGGGATTCATAAGGCCGAGCTTCTCGCCTTGGGGAGCTCCAGTGCTATTCGCTAAGAAGAAGTATGGTAGCTTTCGAATGTGTATCGACTATCGGGAGCTGAACAAGTTAACAATCAAGAATCGGTATCCATTACCGAGGATTGATGATTTATTCGACCAACTGCAAGGATCAAGCTACTACTCCAAGATTCATCTTCGATCGGGTTATCATCAGTTGCGGATCCAAGAGCAGAGTATACCAAAGACCGCATTCAGAACTCGTTATGGACACTGTGAGTTCCTCGTAATGCCGTTTGGGTTAACTAATGCGTCGGTAGTGTTTATGGATTTGATGAATCGGGTGTGCAAACCATATCTCGATAAATTTGTGATCGTATTTATCGAAGATATTCTGATTTACTCGCGAACGAAAGAAGAGCACGAACAATATCTCTGAGCCATTCTAGAGCTATTAAAGAAGGAAAAGCTCTACGCTAAGTTCTCAAAGTGTGAGTTTGGATACGCGAAGTACAGTTCCTCGGTCACGTGGTGAATGAGAATGGTATTCATGTGGATTCCACAAAGATTGAGGCAATAAAGAATTGGGAAACTCCAAAGACACTGACTGAGATCCGACAGTTTTTGGCTTTAGCGGGTTACTATCGCAGGTTCATCGAGAATTTCTCCAAGATAGCTCAACCGCTGACCTCCCTTACTCAGAAGGACAAGAAGTACAAATGGGGAGACATGCAAGAAGAAGCCTTTCAGCTGCTCAAGAACAAGCTATGCGATGCCCAAATATTATCCCTACCCGAATGCACGGAAGACTTCGTGGTATATTGCGACGCTTCGCGTCAGGGATTGGGTTGCGTGCTCATGCAACGCTAGAAGGTTATCGCTTATGCTTCACGCTAATTGAAGGTCCATGAGAAGAATTATACCACTCATGATCTGGAGCTAGGTGCAGTGGCATTTTCCTTGAAGATCTGGCGACACTATCTGTATGGCACTCGATGTACTATTTTTACGGATCACTAGTGTCACGCCCCGACCACGTAAAACAACAAATCGTGGCAGAAACCTCAGGGAGTGTTGTAACAGAATTATTGTTTCGAAACCATGGATACAAAAGAGTTTCGTTTTTATTAAATATTAAACATTGTCTTATAGTTAAACAAGCAAGTCAAACATAGTCTATCATCGTTATTAAATCACTAAGGCCTCGTCCAGTCCTAAGTGAGCATGCATCCTATTCGCAATCAACATTAAGCAACATCACCTGAAACATATGTAAAAACAAAGTCAGCAAAGAAATGCTGGCGAGCACATAGTTTTTGTGTGAGTGTCAGATTCATGGCTCGTTGAAATATCTCGTACAACTTCGTTAATCGATATTTGAAACCTTGTTTTGTAAAATGTTTGTATTGTAAAATGAATAACCAAGTCAAACAGATTGGTTATAATTTTATAAACCTCGATGCCATGAATCTTAACCCAAAACATTTGTTATGTAACTCAAATCATAAATCGTTCTCATACTAAAACTCGTATGGTTTATATAGTTTCGTAAACATCGTTGTGTGACCTCGTTTAACTCGTTCTCGTTATATATCATCGTTCATTTGTTTAAATCGTTCATAATCGTTCAATCGTTCAAAAATCGTACAATCGTTTAATATCGTTCTCGTTCCAATCGTTCTCGTTTTAATTGTGAAAACTACTTTTGGTCGTCTCGCTAATAACATTCAAACCTTCGTGACTCGTTCATCGTTCAACTCGTTCAACTCGTATTAACAAACCACCAAAGGGTAAGTTAACAATCATCAGGTTCAGTCGTTACCCACATAACCCACACATAACCATGGGTGCAGTCTGATAACGGGATTTGTCGGATCCTATGGAACCATAACCTAATACTGGTCGGTTCGGCCAAAATTAATGAATGTCATTCGTTATGTAACTACAACCAACAAGTTCGTTCACATCGTCGAAATCGTTATTAGTTTAGTATAAACCATTGTAATCGTTTTTGAAACCATCGTAAAATATCGAAATCGTTTTGATACATATGAATCACCCTAAAACAATCGAAAACATATAAAAGAGGGGATCTATGTACTCACCTTTGGGTACGTTTTTATATGTTAACACAATCCCACAAATTTTTTATTCGTCCTTCAAGATTCAAGTAAGTTGTTGGATGAGATTTTGATGATAGGAAGCTTGAAATCACTTGAATGCACCTTGGAAACCCCTTTGTATCTTCACACCAACTTGAAATATGCTTGAATTGGAGCTTGAATATGAAGAACAAAGTTTGAAGGTTTGAAGATGGAGAGAGAAGAGGGGGTGTACGGTTGGGAGGAGAGAGAGAGAGTGAGGGATTTTTCTTAGATTGAGTTGTGATCTTGTGTGATTATGTAAGATATAAAAAGATATGGAAATATACTAGAGATTGCATGAAGCTACAAGTGGCCAAGATGGAAGAGAAGTGGCATAAGGAAGCATATGAGGCCGCCACCTCCACCTTACACTCTCAAACTCATGCATAGTTTTATATAAATATGTTATATGTAGGCTAAAACGGGTGTTTAACTGGATACCGGGTATTTTATCTAGCGTTTAATTCCCGGTTTATGACGTTCTAAATTATTTTTATTATTCTATAAAAATAAACTGGCCAAAATATTACTGAAATAAATTTCAGTTGCCGAGACTGGCTGCGTTGTCCGTGTTTCGCAGTACAAGCACTGTGTTGCGCTGTAACACGCGGTACGCGCTTAAACTTGAAAAATAACGTTTTAAGCGTTTTAATTTATTTTTCAACACGAACCTGATTAAAAATAAAATTTTAATCATAACAGAATATTTTTGGGATTTAAATATTATCCGGGCGGTCACCAACGTTCGTTTTGCAGTTTTGTCGCAAATAGTTCTTTAGTTCAAATAAACATGTTTTTGCCATACCGAATCCTTCGAAACTTATTTCTAAGTTATGTAAAGGATATTTAGGGTATGTTTAGCTTACGTCATAGTTCCGGAGTGTACGTCACGTTAAACTGATTGCGTTTATGCACCAGTTTGGGTATAACCTTCCCGAAAGCGATTAAAGCTTGAAATCGGAATCGAATCAAATTGTAAAATCATTAAACACAATAACACATATAATAACACCAATGCACATTGTTTTATTAATAATCAACATTTTTTTACATTATACGATGATTACAGAACACAGTTGTCACAGTCTCCCCTACTTTAGGAAATTTCGTCCCGAAATTTTATTTAGAGGAAACTTGTGAAAACAAATGTGGATATTTCGTCTTCATCTGGTCCTCACGTTCCCAAGTAAACTAGGGGCCACGTTTGGATTCCCAGCGAACTTTGAGCAATCGAATTCGTTTGTTCTTCAACTGTTTGAAAGTACGGTCCACTATCTCCACAGGTTTCTCGACAAAGTGCATTGTTTCATCGATTTGAATCTCATCGAGAGGAATGTGAAGATCAGCATCAGCTAAACACTTTCGCAAATTGGACACGTGAAAAGTCGTATGAATATTTCCAAGCTCTGGAGGTAGCTCTAGTCGATAGGCAACCTTTCCAATTCTTTCAACAATCTTAAATGGTCCAACATATCGGGGTGAAAGTTTTCCTTTCTTTCCAAATCTCACCACTCCCTTCCAAGGTGACACCTTGAGTAGGACACGGTCTCCGATTTGAAATTCTAAGGGCTTGCGTCGTATATCTGCATAACTCTTTTGACGGCTTCGAGCTGTCACAAGATTATCGCGGATTTTCTTGATTTTGTCTGTTGTTTCCAGAATGAGCTCAGGTCCAGTAAGCTGAGCTTCACCAATCTCATTCCAACAGATAGGTGAACGACATTTTCGACCGTAGAGAGCTTCGAATGGTGCCATATTAATACTAGCATGATAACTGTTGTTGTAAGAGAACTCGATCAGTGGAAGATGAGAATCCCAATTACCACCAAAGTCTATCACGCATGCTCTAAGCATATCCTCCAAAGTTTGAATGGTTCTCTCAGATTGACCATCTGTTTGGGGATGATAAGCAGTGCTTAGATTCAGTTGGGTTCCCAAAGCATGTGACAACCCGCACTAAACCAGGTATCCGTACAACTTAATTACTGATTAATTACTGCTTAATTACTGTGCTTGCTTGAAACTAGCTGATAAACTGCTACCTGCATACTGATACATGCACTTACTTGCATCATACTTTATATGCTGTCACTACATTATTTACATACGGCACCTTAGTGACAAACATGATGCACAAAAAGCACAGTAGCACTAAACGGATACACAGTGAACATGCTGAAATAACCAGCATCAGGCAGACACTGCCTCTAAGGCCTGTTAAGAGCCTCATATATTTTGGCTACACTGGTAGTGAGTGTAGGTATATAAGGGTTGTGGTACTGCGTCTCTAGGGATAAGATACACTGATTCGGATGTGCCTAAAACGTACTTTAAGTACCAAACACAGCACTTTAATAAATAAACCAGCTTCTAGCTGACTAGTAAAGTGCCAAAACATGAGAAAATAACACTAGACACTTTCTAAAGTGTCGGGAAAACAAATTGTGTCACTAAAAATAACAATAACGACACTTTAAAGCTTTTGTGACGCTTTAACGGATTACTATCCAACCGGACACCCGGACTTTACCCGGAACATGAAAATATTACTATTTTCACTATTTATATTTTTCTGAGCCAGTTAGGGTCCCTGATTACCCTAACACCCGCCATAACGTGTAACATACAACTAACGAGGTTAAATACTTAGTTAACTTATTTAACCATAACTAACCTCCTAATTACTACTTAAAATCGAACCAAGACCCCCCCCCCCCCATGGCCGATTCGGTCCCTTTGTAACTAGAGGGGAACATGCAAGTACAATGTGATCTTGTTAAATCTTATATGCCTAATATCTTGAAGACATTGTGACCAATGGATAATACCTCCTAAGATTGCCTATAAGTATTAACCTTAACTCACAAGATCTTTCACCACAAACTCCCCACAACATTACACTCTCTCTTGCTCCCTTTGGCTCTCGGCCGAACCCACCCCCACACCTACAACCATCTTCGACCTCCATCATCATCATTCCAAGCTCATACAAACTTCAAGGGTCTCATATTAGGAGCTTTGGTGCACTCGGAACGCGAAGGACCACTCCCGTTAGCTTTTATCCACCTCATTTTCGCCAAAGATCTTCCCTAGCCTTGAGCTAGAGGTATATCATTTAAAACTTGTTTTTACGCTCATCTAAAGTGGTTAAAAGGAATATTGTCGGTTGAATCTCGTTAAAATGAAAGATGATGATCAAAAGTCTAGTAAAATACTTAAAATGGTGGTTAATAGCATATAACTTGTGTAAAAGTTGTAGTAATTGGAATTTGTGTTTATCTAGACCCGATCTATGATGTGGTAGCTCGGATCTCCGCTTAACCCGACTTTGTAAGATCATGTATCTTCACATAAGCTTGTTTTTGGTTACCACAAGGGTTAAAAGGCGAAACTCTACCACACAAGATACATGAACTTGTGAGAAAATATTTTACTTGTGTAAAAGTGAATTAACCGGTAAAATAGTGTTTAAAACTAGCGGATCTACGTATCCGCAAGTGGTATTTTTGAAAGACCACATTTTAAAGAAATCATGTTTTCCTAAAGATGGATCTTACACTAATAAATATGATTTTATAAACCACAAGTGTGTAGACACTTGTGAAATGAAGAGATCCGACAAATAACTATTTTTGGGAAAAATGACTAGAAGTTGTAAAGACGGATTTCGCTAGTCACAAGGTTTTTACAAGATTAAAGATACTTTATATAAAGATCTACAAGAAATAAGGGGATTTACACTATAGATTCGGAAAAACTACAAGTTCATGCGATTGTGCAAATTTACATACTTGTCGACTAGTTTGTTGTGTCGGAAATTGTTTGACTGAATAAAGAAGTTGTTGATTGATTTGTTTAAAAGAAAATGATACGCTTGAAAGCGTGGCCACCTCCAGTTACAGAGGAAACTCTGGCGAAATTTTCCTAAAAACCTAACACTTAGAATTATTTACACAACAAGTGTTAGAACTATTTTTGGACATACTTACGAAACATAAATTTCGCCAGCACTATATTTTACTAAATATTCGGAGGTGGGATTTTCACAAAGATTAACGTGATAAATATATTTGTCACAACACTGTTTATGATTATTTTGTGAAATACATAAATATTATTTTAAAAGTAAAATAATATTTACAAGCGTTAATGATTCCAAAACTGTACGAACGCTTCCACACAAACATATAAGTTACACCGGTAATTACATTACCACAAGATTGATAAAATGTAACTTACGCACATGTATTGTAACCCCCATCCTTGGGAAGAAGTATAACTGCCAAGTGTACGGAACATAAACACGAAATAGTTGTCTAACTATTTCCCAAAAGACTTAAACTATAGAGCTAAGGCACGGCCGTCCGTCTAATAGAATTAGCACTTGTAGGTCGTTGCACAGCTTACTGTATTGGAGACACTTGGTAGAGACGCGCATTCACTGTGAGTTCATGTCCCCCTTTTCTCTAACTGTTTTCAGTTTTCTTAACTGCGGGGGTGAAATACATGTTACTTTGTTTACAAGTACTTTATACACGGTATGATTTACGTAAGGAGGTTTAGATCATGTGAATGGGTAGTTAGAACACCGAGGGACTCGAGCGGTAGATCTATTTGGGTGTAGCGAGCCCAGCTCCCGGCCCAACAGAACAGGCCTCACAGAGGACTAACAGAACGGACCCGGAGTGACTTGGTACCCAACGCAAAATCAGCTAGGGTTGTGTCTACCTACTTGCATTTCACGACATGCTAATGGCCTTGCAAACCATTGGTGATCACAAGTCCTCTTACACTGCTACATACCAGGAAACTTTTATACTTACAAGTGTTTTACTTACTCACTTGCACATGAACTCGCTCAACATTATTGTTGATTTTTCAACTCACATGTATTTCAGGAAATTAAACGGATCTGGCACGGTATGGAACGTTTTCCCGCTGCACTTTTCATGAAGTCATCAGGGTTTAGGGTTGTGTCTCTTACCTGGACAAGACACAATCCCTAAATCACGTTTATGTTTTGTTATAAGTTGTAATGTTTGCTGAACAAGGTTATGGTTTATGTTAAAAACAATGGTATTGTATTTTGTTTTCAAAACTTAATAGATGACTTGCATGGTTTTTAAATTCATATAGCTTGTTATGGTTAAGCTATGGTATTAAGAAGTCACACCAAAATTAACCACGCTTCCGCAAAGCCAGGGTGTGACAAAGCAGATTGCATAGTCTTCCAAAAATGAGATGAAAATCGAGCATCACGATCAGAAATGATATCCAAAGGAACACCATGTCGTGATACAATCTCATCAACATAAATCTTTGCAAGTTTATCAGCAGATAGATCCTTGCGAATCGGTATAAAATGAGCTGATTTCGTTAATCGATCAATAACAACCCAAATAGCATCGTGACCTTTAGATGTACGCGGTAACTTAGTGATGAGATCCATTGCAATGTTCTCCCACTTCCAAACTGGTATCTCTGGTTGTACAAGCAAACCAGAAGGTCGTTGATGTTCAACCTTGACTTTGAGACAAGTTAGGCATTTCGATACATACAAGGCAACATCCTTCTTCATACCAGGCCACCAGAACTGAGTACGAAGATCCTTGTACATTTTATCAGCACCAGGATGGATAGAATATCGGGACTTGTGAGATTCGTCCATTACCAAGGTGCGAAGATTATCTTGTTTCGGAATCCACAAACGATCCTTGAAATATAGCAACCCATCGTTCTTCGTTTCGAGTTTAAGTTCGAGTTGAAGCGGTAGCTCATATTTCAATAAGTCTTTGATCACACAAGATCGTTGAGTTTGAAGGGCACGAGATTGAATATCAGATAGAGTTCGAGCAGAATGAAGCTTGACTCGTTCATTTCGACTAAGCGCATCGGCTACGACATTCGCCTTACCAGGATGGTAGCGGATCTCGCAATCATAATTGTTTAAGAGTTCAACCCAACGTCGTTGCCTCATGTTCAGCTCCTTCTGATTGAGAATATGCTGGAGACTTTTGTGGTCTGTGAAAACCACACACTTCGTTCCATAGAGGTAGTGTCTCCAGATTTTAAGTGCGAAAACCACAGCTCCTAATTCAAGATCGTGAGTCGTATAGTTCTTCTCATGAATTTTCAGCTGTCTAGACGCATAATCTATGACTTTACCTCGTTGCATAAGAACGCAACCAAGTCCTAGATTTGACGCGTCACAATAGACAACAAAATCATCGTTTCCCTCAGGTAGAGATAAAACAGGAGCATCACAGAGCTTTCGTTTCAGCGTTTGGAACGCTTCTTCTTGCTTAGGTCCCCACTCAAAAGGCTTATTTTTCTGAGTCAAAGCAGTGAGTAGAACCGCGATCTTTGAGAAATTAGAAATGAATCGACGATAATAACCAGCAAGACCAAGAAATGATCGAATCTCTGTAGGTGTCGTCGGTGTATTCCAATCCTTAATAGCTGCTATTTTGCAAGGATCCACATGGATACCCTGCTCATTGACAATATAACCCAAGAACTGAACTTCTCTAAGCCAAAATTCACACTTGGAGAATTTAGCAAAAAGTTTTTCCTTCTTCAGAAATTCCAAGGTCAAACGAAGGTGTTGCTCGTGGTCGGCTCGAGACTTTGAATAAATGAGGATATCATCGATGAACACAATGATGAACTTATCTAAATAAGGTTTACAAACCCTGTTCATTAAGTCCATGAAGATAGCTGGGGCATTCGTCAAACCAAAAGGCATGACAGTGAACTCGTAATGCCCATATCTTGTACGGAAAGTAGTTTTGGGAATATCTTCTTCGAGAACACGAAGTTGATGATACCCAGAACGCAGATCGATCTTGGAAAAGCATGAAGCACCTTGCAGCTGGTCGAAGAGATCATCAATTCGAGGTAGGGGATATCGATTCTTGATGGTAAGCTTATTAAGCTCACGATAATCGATACACATTTGAAAAGATCCATCTTTCTTTTTCACAAAGAGGACAGGAGCTCCCCAAGGCGAAAAGCTCGGATGGATGAATCCTTTATTAGATAACTCTTGAAGCTGTTTCGATAACTCTTGCATTTCCGATGGTGCAAGACGATAAGGTGCTTTTGCAATCGGGTTGGCATTGGGTACAAGGTCAATATGAAACTCGACTTGACGAACTGGAGGCAAACCAGGAAGTTCATTGGGAAACACCTATGGATAATCCCGAACAATCGGAATATCCTGAATACTCTTGCTCTTTCCTTTCTCCTAGGTGACATGTGCCAGGAAAGAAACATATCCTTTTCGCAAATAACTTTGGGCCTTTATACACGACATAAGCTTCAAACCGCCAGATGGTTTCTCGCCACGAACTTCCAGAACATCGCCAGACGGAAGAGGAATGCGAACAATCTTATCGAAACAAACCACCTCAGCATGATGTTTGGTTAACCAATCCATCCCCACGATAATATCGAAACTCCCAAGTTGCATCGGTGTGAGGTCAATGGGAAAAAGATGGTTATCAAGGTTTAACTGACAATCACGAATAACAGAATTGAGAACAAGAGGTTTACCAGTAGCAACTTCGACAGATAAGGGTTTCCTTAGTTTAGTTCTAGGTATCGCAAGCAAAGGTTCAAAAGATAATGAAACAAAATTTCTATCAGCACCAGAATCAAAAAGAATAGATGCGGGTCGATTGTTAACAAGAAACGTACCATTAACCACCTCGTTGTCAGCCCTTGCTTCGATAGCATATATATTGTACGCTCGCCCATGAGCGGGATTCACATTTGCGTTGACATTCACATTCGGATTTGCATTCGCATTCGCCAACCTCGGACAATTGTTGCGGAAGTGGCCAAACTCTCCACAATTGAAACATGAACCCGGTGGGAATCTAGCAGCATTCCCCTGAACTGGAGCTTGATTCTGAACAATCTGATTCTGACCCAAACGACAGATGTTGGCCAGATACCCAAGCTTACCACACGTTGTGCATTGCCTACAAGCTTGTTGTGCAACATGATGACCGTGGCAGTGAGCACAATGAGGTGCGGTACCAGCATACGCTTTCTTCGCAGGCGGTTGAGCTGGTGGGTTCTGAGCATTAACTACAAAGTTCTGAGCACCCTTTCGCTTTCTCGACTTCTTCGACGACTCACCTTTTTTACCCTTACCCTTTTCCTTGACAGATTCGGTCGACTTCTTCTTATCACCCTTGCAGGTAAGTTTACCCTTCTTGACTTGCGACTCAGTCAGGGTAGCAGATTACTCGATCGCGTGATGAACAGTAGTAGGATTAACGCCCGTCACAATATCCTGTACGGAATCGGGTAAACCATCGATATACCTCTCTATCGCTTTCTCCAACGGGGTAACCATAGTAGGAAACAAAAGACTGAGTTCCTCAAATCGATCCGTATACGCACGGTGTTCTCCCCCATCTTGTTTTAGATCGTCAAATTCTCGTTCCATAGCTCGAATTTCGTGACGGGGACAGAACTCTCTCATCATGAGAGCTCGAAGCTCTTCCCATGTTTGTGCCAATGCCACTTCGGCACCCCTATCGCGCATCACTCCGTTCCACCATGTAAGAGCACGCTTCTCAAACACACTTGATGCAAATTCAACCTTACGCCCATCCGGACATTGAACATGTCTGAATGTGTTCTCGATACTTTCGAACCATTGAAGGAGTGCAGTTACTCCTTGTGACCCAGAAAACTTTAGCGGCTTAGCAGAATTGAAATTCTTGAAATTACATTGTGCATTGTTATTATTATTGGTGTTGTACAGCTCATGGAATTGGGTCACAACGCCTGGAAGCACAGCAGCCATTTGCTGAGAGACAAGGGCTGCGACTTCTTCAGCAGTAAAAGATTGTGCATCACGTCGAGGAGGCATTGTCTAACAAGGAAATATGAGAAACGAGTGAGGTCGACAATTTAGGAAAAACAAAAGAGGTATTGAAAATATCGACGAAACATAAGGAAGGGGATCATTGGTTCGTTACCTCGAACAAACAAACGACTCGCAGTGACTAATTAAAGTAATGAATCAAAATAATGTATCGCGAAGACATGCTCGCCTATAAGTGAACACTCACCCCAAGAGTTCCCAGGTAAGAGTGACTGGTCCGATTATGTGGATTTGTACGAACACTCTAGCCTTAGACAGAAAACTCAGGGTACAGGCATTCACTCTTCCAGTTTGCACGTGTTCACATTATTTAGACCCAAACTTTGATGAGATTTTGAAAACTCAGAAGGCACTAAGCCAAAAAATGAGTCAAACTGGAAGGGTTCAAAACCTTACAACAGAGGGTTCAAAACCTAGTAATCAATCATCTTAGAACGGATGATTAATTTTCGAAGCAGATTCGGATTTTGTGTCCTTGTTGTGGTTATCACCTAGGGGTAGGTGACGGTTTTGTCTTTAAAAATCTAAACGCAATTCAACTTGCGTTGTGTCACACCCCGACCACGTGGAACATACCAAACGTGGCGGAAAACGTCGGGGAGTGTTGTAACAGAATTAATTGTTTCATAACCATGGCATTCAAAGTTGTATTTTATTTATCAACATAAGAGTTACATTGTCTTAAACAGAAATCAAAGAGTTCAGAACATAATTAAACTAGTTCTATCTTCATTTTTATGTCTCTAAGGCACAGGTCCGCCCTAGTGTCACGATCATCGTCCTAAGTGACAGCTCCTGAAAACACATGTGAAAATAGGTACGTCAGCATAAAAATGCCTGTGAGATACATAGGTTTTGTGAAAATAGGATTCATGACTTAAGTTTAAGAAAAAGTTGTTTAGTAAAAGTCAGTCATGAACATTGTAAATTGTTTTGTTTTGTAAGTCGTTTGAAAATCAATAAGTTTAGATGATATGTATAAATAAGAGGATAATGTATGGTTAAATGTATAACCAAGTAAAATGAGTTGTATAAAGTAAATTATTTGTAAACCAAAGTCTTGTGAAAATCGTGTTACTTGTGTAAAATGTATAAGTCCAAATTGAATGATTTAAATAATGCTATGATATGTAATATAATATGAACACTTATATATAGGAAGTACCAGTGGCGTATCCACCATGCTTGTATCATATTACTCACATCTCGTTACTTAAGTCACTTAAACCAACCAACAATGTATAATGTCTATGTTTAAACCAATTGTCAAAAGTCCTTGTATAAACCATGTCAAATGTTGATAGTCCAAAAGTAGTCAAGTAATGTGTAACAATTGTTATGTATTGTAAGTAAAGTATTGTCACATAAACCAAATGTAGAAATGTACAAAACAAAGTATTTTGAATATATCAAAAAGTTATGTTTTGCAAAGTAATGCATGTTACATTGATACAAACATTTATGTGGTAAGTTAACGCATACATTCAAGCCTTGAGACAGTCGGATAACCCTTTCAGTCAAGGCTATCAAAAGAATTGTTTTCGGATTCATTCATTCCTTACATCCAAACAAACCCGAGATGTTAGAAATGGGATTTGTCAAGTCCTATGGTACCAGTACTTACTACCGAGCGGCGTAGCTAATGTTAATGAACGTATAATAGTCTCGTTTGTGCAAACCAAATGTTATAGCAATTGTATACAAGTCATATGAAAACAATGTACTAAGTATGCTAAGTTAACATACAAAGCAGAAAAGTCATGTAAATCAATGTGCTAGCATGCTATCAGTTAACATACGTAGCAGAAATGTAATGTAAAACAATGTACTAAGTATGCACACAATGGGCATATATAGCATGAAATATAATGAAATCATGTACTATAATGTACTAACAAACATAGTGGGTATATGATGTGAAAACAGGAAAGCATGAAAGTAACAAGTAGGCACATGTGTTCCACCTCAAAATAGTTTGGAAAACAGTAAAAGATGGGTCTATGTACTCACTTGAGATTGCTCAGTAGTCCTTGAGTGACAACCAAACAATGCTAGAGATCACGGATATCAAACGGCACCTAATATAGGTA
This sequence comes from Helianthus tuberosus, assembly GCA_030545235.1. NCBI lineage: Eukaryota > Viridiplantae > Streptophyta > Magnoliopsida > Asterales > Asteraceae > Helianthus > Helianthus tuberosus. The sequence continues at coordinate 103,777,980 of CM060415.1, read as the reverse complement.
ACTACATTAATAAACCGGACCTAAATCGGAAGATCGGATAGAATGTGATTTAGACCTGACAAGTTTGAAGACTTGTTTAATATGGGTATTTCATACACATTCTGGAATTCTAGATAAAACCGATAAGGTTTGACCCGCTTCGGCTAATTTATGTAAACTAGTTATATAAACCGAACCGAAAGCGTAATAAGCGTAACGGGTATCCGTAAGAGCCATATACAGGTTTCCTAAGTTAATATGCTTCAAATATGTTGTGACATCAGTAAGATGTCTTTCATTATGCCCGAAACGTATTTAAACACAAACTATGCACCGTAAGGGCATTTTGGTAATTTCACATAAGCCGTGAAGCTCAAAACCGAAGTCTGAGTTAAACAACTTCTGCTTACTGTTAAAACATTATAATTTACCTAAAATATCAGTGGGTATCAACCCTTGTATGTCTAAAATAGTTCTAGTACATACTATGCGTTAAAAACGCTTAGAAAGGCGATTAGGAGCCGTTTCCGGGTTGTATACATAAAGCTGATATTTTTATTATTCTAGAAGGCTTAAAATAATTTATTTATCATCTAAGATCAGTAGCAAAAGTTTGGAGTCGTTTAGATATGTAAAACTTATTTTATAGCCCGTAAGGGCAAAACCGACAATTACCGGATTAAGCCTACGACTATAAGTTATGCTCAGCCTAAAATTAATTAAAAATCTTCAAAAATCCCAAAATAATATATTACATCAGTGGGTAATAAGTTTGATATCAAAAAGTAGGCTTAAATAGGCTATACGCTAATTACGCCGTTTAATTAACATAAAGCTTTCATTTTGCGCTAATGAGCATAACTCTCAATCTACACCACCAATTGATCTCAAATTTTGGGTACAAGTTTATATATCAGTAACAAAGGTTTCTACTCTTTTACATTTTCAAAAATCACATTTTAAGGTAAAAAGGGCATAATGGTCAACATATGAGCAATTAACAGAATCATGCATATTAATTGGATAACTAATGAACCAAGGTGTATAATCACAGAGGGTTATACTAGTATGTAACCTAGTCCAGTTAAAGCTCTGAGGCATTTCTAAAACAAGCCTAAACGGGTCAGAACTGAAAGTCAAAGCAAAAGTCAAACTATGCGACTTTCGGTTCCGAACCGGGTCTAAACAGGAAATTGTCGGGTTAAACATGTTCAGACATGTTCTTACACTAATTACCAAGTTATAATGATGATCAAACAGGTTGTTTATGTTCTACATTGCTAATTTTGCATAAATTAGACTTTAGGTATCCTGTTGACTTTTTATTAGCAAGTTTGACCCGACTTTTGACCTAGTTAGAGTGGGAATCAGGGGGAACCCTTTTAAGGGTTTATTACCCACATAATTACCAACTTATAACTACTTTTGATTCGACTAATCACTGGACCATTAGTGATTAATCTTAAAGTCAACCGTTAATTACGACGGTTTGACTTTTAAGCTATAACTAAGCAAAAACTAAACTAAGGAAGGTTAGGCAAACTTACAAGAGTCCTATGAACGACCAGGGATCACTTGAGAGAAGACTTGTGCTCCAGAAATGCTCCAGAAATGCAGAAGTGAAGGTGTGAAGAAAGCTTGCAACTCATTGGCCTTTTATAGTGATTTCAACACCACAAATTGTTGACACACAAGTCTACAAGTGACCACAACTTACTAACAAGTGTCCCTAAGTGTCTAGGAGTCGTTTAGGGGCCATCCAAGATGAGGAAAATTGTTTAAAGGTCGAATATGCGTGAAAACAGGCTGCTGCCAGTTTTTTTCTGCAACTGGGGGTCTGACGCGGCCCACGTAAGATCATGACTACTCTTACGCGGCCCGCCTTGACCTTGTTTTCAGGTTTAAAAGGTTTAAGTTGTTGCAACTTGTCCCTTGGCCTTTCGAAAGGTCAATTAAGCTTATTTCTTGCAATTTGACCCCTTCATATTTACATACAAGGGCTTCAAGACTTGTACCCCATTTTCTAAGTCCTCGGTTAACTTTATTGTTACCCGAAAAGTCCTAAACTTCAATGTTGACGCTTTAACCCCTTGTACACGCATTTGATCATAACTTTCTCGTACGATAACGAAACTTTATGAAATTTATATCGTGCATTCTAGTGAGCATAATTAACCGTTACAAAGCTTTGGGTTTGTCAAGTTTAGTCCCTGTAAGCGAATTAACTTGTTTTTGCCATACCAAAGCCTTCAAAAACTTATTTCTAAGTTATGTAAGGGTTATTTAAGGTATGTTAAGTATATGTTGAACTTCCAGAGTATTTGTCGCATTAAACTGATTACGTTTACGCACCAGTTTGCGTATAAATCTCCAGAAAGTGATATAGAGTTTGAAATTGGACAAAAGTCAAAACACGAAAAATGTAAAAAATAACCAAACAAACATTGGGATCAAATAACATTGTTTTATTGATAATTGAACTATTCACAATGATAACAAGCACAGATGTTACAGTCTCCCCTACTTGTGGAAATTTCGTCCCGAAATTTATTTAGAGGAAACTCGTGGGAAGAGATGCGGATACTTCGCCTTCATTTGATCTTCGCGTTCCCAAGTAAACTCGGGTCCATGTTTAGCTTCCCAGCGAACTTTGACCAAAGGAATGCGCTTGCGTTGAAGCCACTTGACTTCACGTTCCATAATTTCCACTGGCTTCTCAACAAATTTCAGTGTTTTATCAACACGAATTTCGTCAAGTGGTATGTGGAGGTTCTCATCAGCTAAACACCTCTTGAGATTGGACACGTGAAAAGTTGGATGAACATTTCCAAGTTCAGGAGGTAACTCAAGTCTGTAGGCTACCTTACCGATTCTTTCGACGATCTTGAATGGTCCAACGTATCTAGGTGCAAGTTTTCCTTTCTTTCCAAATCTGATCACACCTTTCCAAGGTGAGACCTTAAGTAATACTCGATCACCGACTTGAAATTCCAAGGGCTTGCGTTTTGGGTCCGCGTAACTCTTTTGACGGCTTCTAGCTGTCTGAAGGTTATCACGAACTTTCTTTATCTTGTTAGTAGTCTCTAAAATGAGGGCAGGTCCAGTAAGTTGAGCCTCGCCGATCTCATTCCAGCAGACTGGTGAACGACATTTTCGACCATAGAGAGCCTCGAAAGGAGCCATTTTGATGCTGGTGTGATAACTGTTGTTGTAGGAGAATTCTATTAACGGAAGATGTGAATCCCAACTACCACCAAAGTCGATCACACAAGCTCTAAGCATATCCTCCAGAGTCTGGATTATTCTTTCCGATTGACCATCCGTTTGCGGATAATAAGCTGTGCTCAAGTTAAGTTGGGTCCCCATAGCAGATTGCATGGTTCTCCAAAAATGAGAAGTGAAACGAGCATCTCTGTCAGAAATGATGTTCAAAGGAACACCATGTCGAGCTACAATTTCATCCACATAGATTTTAGCAAGTTTGTCAGCAGGAAAATCCTCACGGATTGGCAAGAAATGCGCTGACTTAGTAAGCCGGTCAACAACTACCCAGATGGCATCATGACCTTTCTTTGTGCGCGGAAGTTTGGTAATGAGATCCATGGTAATGCTTTCCCATTTCCAAACTGGGATCTCTGGTTGCACCAATAAACCAGAAGGACGCTGATGTTCAGCCTTAACCTTTAGACAAGTAAGGCATTTCGATACATATAAGGCAATGTCTTTCTTCATACCAGGCCACCAATACTGAATACGAAGATCCTTATACATCTTATCTGAGCCCGGATGAACAGAATAACGAGTCTTATGGGCTTCATCCATAAGTAAGGTGCGAAGGTTATCTAGGCTTGGGACCCACAAACGGTCCATGAAGTAGTACGATCCATTGTCCTTCAGTTCCAGAGCAGGTGTTATGTGATAGGGAAATTCCTTATCCATTAAACCTTGTGAAACACAAGATTGTTGAGCCTGAGAAATGCGTGCTTGGATATCGGATCGAGCTTGAATAACAGATTGAACACGTACACAATGAAGCTTAGTACGTTCCTTACGACTCAATACATCGGCTACGACATTCGCCTTACCAGGATGGTAGCGAATCTCGCAGTCATAGTCGTTTAAAAGCTCGACCCAACGTCGTTGCCTCATGTTGAGTTCTTTCTGGTTGAAGATATGCTGAAGACTTTTGTGGTCTGTGAAAACCACACATTTTGTACCGTACAAATAGTGTCTCCAGATCTTAAGAGCGAAGACAACTGCTCCCAACTCAAGATCATGAGTGGTGTAGTTCTTCTCATGTATCTTCAACTGCCTCGATGCATATGCTATGACTTTGTTCCTTTGCATCAGAACACAGCCAAGACCCAATTTAGATGCATCACAGTAAATGTCGAAATCATCATTGCCCTCAGGCAAAGTCAGAACAGGCGCGTCACAAAGCTTTTGCTTCAAGTGTTGAAAAGCTTCCTCTTGCTTGAATCCCCAATCAAAGGGTTTGTTCTTCTGAGTTAGAGCAGTTAGAGGAACTGCAATCTTTGAGAAGTTCTCAATGAAGCGGCGGTAATAACCCGCTAGACCAAGAAAAGAACGGACTTCAGTAGGAGTAGTAGGCGTATCCCAATCCTTAATCGCACTGATCTTGGAGGGATCTACATGAATACCTCGTTCGTTGATAATATTTCCTAAGAATTGAACTTCTTTAAGCCAGAATTCACACTTGGAAAATTTGGCGAAAAGTTGCTCTTTCTTTAGGAGTTCCAAAGTAAGACTAAGATGTTGCTCGTGATCAGCTCGCGTCTTAGAATAAATCAATATGTCGTCAATAAAAACAATGACGAACTGATCCAAATAAGGTTTGCAGACCCTATTCATTAAGTCCATGAAAACAGCAGGAGCATTAGTCAAACCGAATGGCATGACTGTGAACTCGTAATGCCCATAACGAGTGCGGAAAGCTGTCTTGGGAATATCTTCTTCATGCACACGAAGTTGATGATACCCGGAACGCAGATCAATCTTCGAAAAATAAGAAGCGCCCTGTAACTGATCAAAGAGATCGTCTATGCGCGGTAGGGGATATCGATTCTTGATGGTAAGCTTGTTAAGCTCACGATAATCGATACACATCCTAAAGGATCCATCCTTCTTCTTGACAAAAAGAACGGGAGCACCCCAAGGTGAAAAGCTAGGACGGATAAAACCTTTGTCAGAGAGCTCCTGAAGCTGCTTAGACAACTCTTGCATCTCAGATGGTACAAGACGATATGGAGCTCTGGCAATGGGATTTGCACCAGGTACGAGATCAATACGGAACTCGACTTGGCATGCTGGAGGTAGACCAGGTAAATCTTCAGGGAATACTTCAGAATAATCCCGAACAACAGGAATATCTTGAATAGACTTACCCTTGCCCTTATCCGCTGTGACATGTGCCAAAAAGGCCACATAGTTCTTTCGCAGGTACTTCCGAGCTTTAAAACAAGACATGAGTTTGAGACCATCGGTAGGTTTCTCACCCTGAACCTGTAGGATCTCACCTGTCGAAAGCGGCACACGAACGATCTTCTCAAAACAAACTACCTCTGCACGATGCTTGGCTAACCAATCCATACCCACAATAACGTCGAAGCTTCCAAGTTGCATAGGCGTGAGGTCAATAGGAAAAAGATGGTCGTTAAGGTTCAACTGGCAGTTGCGAAGAACAGAATCAAGAACAATGGGTTCACCACTAGCAACCTCTATTGTCAAAGGTTTACCTAGTTTCGTTCTAGACACGTGAAGCATTGGCTCAAAAGACAATGACACAAAACTCTTATCGGCACCCGAATCAAAGAGAACAGATGCAGGCTGATTATTAATAAAGAACGTACCGTTCACCACTTCGTTGTCTGCTTGTGCCTCTTGAGCATTCATGTTGAAGACTCGACCTCGAGCCTGAGCTTGATTCTGATTTGGATTCTGATTCTGGTTGGCTAGCCTTGGGCACCGGTTCCTGTAGTGGGTCAGATCCCCACAATTGTAGCACGAACCAGGAGGAAAATGAGGTCGTGCAGCTTGACCTTGTTGCTGAGCAAGAGGCTGAGCAACTTGTTGGGCTTGGTTCTGAACTGCCTGGTTCTGGTTAACAGGAATGCGACAAGTAGCAGCAAGGTGGCCAATTCTCCCACAGTTAGTGCAATGACGACATTGGAGATGTGGTAGGTGATGGCCGTTACACCTGTTGCACAAAGGTGCATTGCCAAGATAAGGCTTCTTGGCTAGTGGTTGCGCAGGCTGATTTGGTGCAGCTTGAGCCTGTGCAGTAACGGCATAGTTTTGGGAAGCCTTTCGCTTCCTAGACCCTCTGGTAGAACCAGAATTCTTTCCCTTCTTGTTTTCACCTTTCTTACCATCTTCTTTGTCAGACGCCTGCTTCTTACCCTTGTCACCCTTTTTATGCAGCTTCCCCTTTCAAACCTGCGACTCAGTCAATGTCGCTGCTAATTCGATCGCCTGACGGAGTGTGGTAGGGTTACTACCAGTAAGGATGTCTTGCACTGAGTCAGGTAGGCCGTCGATGTACCTTTCGATAGCCTTGTCGAGTGGGGTAACCATTGTTGGGCAAAGCAGACTCAACTCCTCAAACCTATCAGTATACGCCCTGTGCTCGCCACTGTCTTGTTTCAAGTTATCAAACTCTTTCTCCAAAGCTCGCTGTTCATGATGAGGACAGAACTCCCTCATCATAAGGGCCCTAAGTTCAGCCCATGTCTGTGCTAGAGCAACTTCTGCACCACGGTCTCTCATAACCCCGTTCCACCATGTGAGAGCCCTCTTCTGAAACACACTAGAAGAAAACTCGACCTTGCGATTGTCAGGACACTGCACGTGGCGAAAAGTATTCTCAATGCTCTCGAACCATTGAAGAAGCCCAGTCGCTCCTTCAGAACCACTAAACTTGAGTGGTTTAGCCGAGTTAAAATCCTTGTATTTGCATGGAGCATTGTTGTTGTTGTTGGCTTGGTTCCATTGAGCAAAGAGGTTTGGGAATTGAGCAGCCATCTGTTGCACAATGATTTCTGCCAGTTCGGCAGTTGCTATCTGGTTTTCGCGTCGAGGAGGCATTCTAAAAGAGGAAACATGAAAGGAAACGAGTGAGATGATTTGATGAAGAGAATGAGATGAAACAAAATCAACAAAAGCAAAGATGGTGGTCATTCGTCCGCATCACAAAGCAACCAAATGACACACAGTGGCTAATCAAAGTAAATGGGTGAAAAATAATGTATCGCGAAGACATGCTCGCCTATAAGTGAACACTCACCCCAAGAGTTCCCAGGTAAGAGTGACTGGTCCAATTATGTGGATTTGTACGAATACTCTAGCTTTAGACAGAAAAACCCAGGGTAGAGCATTCACTCTTCCAGTTTGCTCGTGTTCACACTATTTAGAACCCAAAACTTTGACGAGATTTTGAAAACTCAAAGGGGTTCAAAACCATATAACAGAGGGTTCAAAACCTTACAATAGATGGTTCAAAACCTAGTAATCAATCATCCAAAAATAGATGATTAATTTTCGAAGCGGATTCGAACTCGATGTTCCCGTTGTGGTTATCACCTAAGGATAGGTGAAGTGCATGTTTTATAATCTAAACACAAGATAACTTGTGTTAGGGTCCTAGAAAGGTTATAGTCTAGGTCAAAGCATTACTAATAACCTAATTCCCTATAACCATTGGCTCTGATACCAACTCTTCTGTCACACCCCGACCACGTGGAACATACCAAACGTGGCGGAAAACGTCGGGGAGTGTTGTAACAGAATTAATTGTTTCATAACCATGGCATTCAAAGTTGTATTTTATTTATCAACATAAGAGTTACATTGTCTTAAACAGAAATCAAAGAGTTTAGAACATAATTAAACTAGTTCTATCTTCATTTTTATGTCTCTAAGGCACAGGTCCGCCCTAGTGTCACGATCATCGTCCTAAGCGACAGCTCCTGAAAACACATGTGAAAATAGGTACGTCAGCATAAAAATGCCTGTGAGATACATAGGTTTTGTGAAAATAGGATTCATGACTTAAGTTTAAGAAAAAGTTGTTTAGTAAAAGTCAGTCATGAACCTTGTAAATTGTTTTGTTTTGTAAGTCGTTTGAAAATCAATAAGTTCAGATGATATGTATAAATAAGAGGATAATGTATGGTTAAATGTATAACCAAGTAAAATGAGTTGTATAAAGTAAATTATTTGTAAACCAAAGTCTTGTGAAAATCGTGTTACTTGTGTAAAATGTATAAGTCCAAATTGAATGATTTAAATAACGCTATGATATGTAATATAATACGAACACTTATATATAGGAAGTACCAGCGGCGTATCCACCATGCTTGTATCATATTACTCACATCTCGTTACTTAAGTTACTTAAACCAACCAACAATATATAATGTCTATGTTTAAACCAATTGTCAAAAGTCCTTGTATAAACCATGTCAAATGTTGATAGTCCAAAAGTAGTCAAGTAATGTGTTACAATTGTTATGTATTGTAAGTAAAGTATTGTCACATAAACCAAATGTAGAAATGTACAAAACAAAGTATTTTGAATATATCAAAAAGTTATGTTTTGCAAAGTAATGCATGTTACATTGATACAAACATTTATGTGGTAAGTTAACGCATACATTCAAGCCTTGAGACAGTCGGATAACCCTTTCAGTCAAGGCTATCAAAAGAATTGTTTTCGGATTCAGTCATTCCTTACATCCAAACAAACCCGAGATTTTAGGAATGGGATTTGTCAAGTCCTATGGTACCAGTACTTACTACCGAGCGGCGTAGCTAATGTTAATGAACATATAATAGTCTCGTTTTTGCAAACCAAATGTTATAGCAATTGTATACAAGTCATATGAAAACAATGTACTAAGTATGCTAAGTTAACATACAAAGCAGAAAAGTCATGTAAATCAATGTGCTAGCATGCTATCAGTTAACATACGTAGCAGAAATGTAATGTAAAAAAATGTACTAAGTATGCACACAATGGGCATATATAGCATGAAATATAATGAAATCATGTACTATAATGTACTAACAAACATAGCGGGTATATGATGTGAAAACAGGAAAGCATGAAAGTAACAAGTAGGCACATGTGTTCCACCCCAAAATAGTTTGGAAAACAGTAAAAGATGGGTCTATGTACTCACTTGAGATTGCTCAGTAGTCCTTGAGTGACAACCAAACAATGCTAGAGATCACGGATATCAAACGGCACCTAATATAGGTAACTACATTAATAAACCGGACCTAAATCGGAAGATCGGATAGAATGTGATTTAGACCCGACAAGTTTGAAGACTTGTTTAATATGGGTATTTCATACACATTCTGGAATTCTAGATAAAACCGATAAGGTTTGACCCGCTTCGGCTAATTTATGTAAACTAGTTATATAAACCGAACCGAACGCGTAATAAGCGTAACGGGTATCCGTAAGAGCCATATACAGGTTTCCTAAGTTAATATGCTTCAAATATGTTGTGACATCAGTAAGATGTCTTTCATTATGCCCGAAACGTATTTAAACACAAACTATGCACCGTAAGGGCATTTTGGTAATTTCACATAAGCCGTGAAGCTCAAAACCGAAGTCTGAGTTAAACAACTTCTGCTTACTGTTAAAACATTATAATTTACCTAAAATATCAGTGGGTATCAACCCTTGTATGTCTAAAACAGTTCTAGTACATACTATGCGTTAAAAACGCTTAGAAAGGCGATTAGGAGCCATTTTATACATAAAGCTGATATTTTTATTATTCCAGAAGGCTTAAAATAATTTATTTATCATTTAAGATCAGTAGCAAAAGGTTTGGAGTCATTTAGATATGTAAAACTTATTTTATAGCCCGTAAGGGCAAAACCGACAATTACCGGATTAAGCCTACGACTATAAGTTATGCTCAGCCTAAAATTAATTAAAAATCTTCAAAAATCCCAAAATAATATATTACATCAGTGGATAATAAGTTTGATATCAAAAAGTAGGCTTAAATAGGCTATACGCTAATTACGCCGTTTAATTAACAAAAAGCTTTCATTTTGCGCTAATGAGCATAACTATCAATCTACACCACCAATTGATCTCAAATTTTGGGTACAAGTTTATATATCAGTAACAAAGGTTTCTACTCTTTTACATTTTCAAAAATCACGTTTTAAGGTAAAAAGGGCATAATGGTCAACATATGAGCAATTAACGGAATCATGCATATTAATTGGATAACTAATGAACCAAGGTGTATAATCACAGAGGGTTATACTAGTATGTAACCTAGTCCAGTTAAAGCTCTAAGGCATTTCTAAAACAAGCCTAAACGGGTCAGAACTGAAAGTCAAAGCAAAAGTCAAACTAACTTTCGGTTCCGAACCGGGTCTAAACAGGAAATTGTCGGGTTAAAAACGTTCAGACATGTTCTTACACTAATTACCAAGTTATAATGATGATCAAACAGGTTATTTATGTTCTACATTGCTAATTTTGCATAAATTAGACTTTAGGTATCCTGTTGACTTTTTATTAGCAAGTTTGACCCGACTTTTGACCTAGTTAGAGTGGGAATCAGGGGGAACCCTTTTAAGGGTTTATTACCCACATAATTACCAACTTATAACTACTTTTGATTCGACAAATCACTGGACCATTAGTGATTAATCTTAAAGTCAACCGTTAATTACGACAGTTTGACTTTTAAGCTATAACTAAGCAAAAACTAAACTAAGGAAGGTTAGGCAAACTTACAAGAGTCCTATGAACGACCAGGGATCACTTGAGAGAAGACTTGTGCTCCAGAAATGCAGAAGTGAAGGTGTGAAGAAAGCTTGTAACTCATTGGCCTTTTATAGTGATTTCAACACCACAAATTGTTGACACACAAGTCTACAAGTGACCACAACTTACTAACAAGTGTCCTTAAGTGTCTAGGAGTCGTTTAGGGGCCATCCAAGATGAGGAAAATCGTTTAAAGGTCGAATATGCGCGAAAACAGGCTGCTGCCAGTTTTTTTCTGCAACTGGTGGTCTGACGCGGCCCGCGTAAGATCATGACTACTCTTACGCGGCCCGCCTTGACCTTGTTTTCAGGTTTAAAAGGTTTAAGTTGTTGCAACTTGTCCCTTGGCCTTTCGAAAGGTCAATTAAGCTTATTTCTTGCAATTTGACCCCTTCATATTTACATACAAGGGCTTCAAGACTTGTACCCCATTTTCTAAGTCCTCGATTAACTTTATTGTTACCCGAAAAGTCCTAAACTTCAATGTTGACGCTTTAACCCCTTGTACACGCATTTGATCATAACTTTCTCGTACGATAACGAAACTTTATGAAATTTATATCGTGCATTCTAGTGAGCATAATTAACCGTTACAAAGCTTCGGGTTTGTCAAGTTTAGTCCCTGTAAGCGAATTAACTTGTTTTTGCCATACCAAAGCCTTCAAAAACTTATTTCTAAGTTATGTAAGGGTTATTTAAGGTATGTTAAGTATATGTTGAAGTTCCGGACTATTTGTCGCATTAAACTGATTACGTTTACGCACCAGTTTGCGTATAAATCTCCAGAAAGTGATATAGAGTTTGAAATTGGACAAAAGTCAAAACACGAAAAATGTAAAACATAACCAAACAAACATTGGGATCAAATAATATTGTTTTATTGATAATTGAACTGTTCACAATGATAACAAGCACAGATGTTACACGTTGGGGTCCTTGAAAGTTATAGTCTAGGTCAAAGTATTACTAATAACCTAATTCCCTATAACCATTAGCTCTGATACCAACTCTTCTGTCACACCCCGACCACGTAAAACAACAAATCGTGGCAGAAATGTCGGGGAGTGTTGTAACAGAAGTATTGTTTCGAAACCATGGATACAAAAGAGTTTCGTTTTTATTAAATATTAAACATTGTCTTATAGTTAAACAAGCAAGTCAAACATAGTCTATCATCGTTATTAAATCACTAAGGCCTCATCCAGTCCTACGTGAGCATGCATCCTATTCGCAATCAACATTAAGCAACATCACCTGAAACATATGTAAAAACAAAGTCAGCAAAGAAATGCTGGCGAGCACATAGTTTTTGTGTGAGTGTCAGATTCATGGCTCGTTGAAATATCTCGTACAACTTCGTTAATCAATATTTGAAACCTTGTTTTGTAAAATGTTTGTATTGTAAAATGAATAACCAAGTCAAACAGATTGGTTATAATTTTATAAACCTCGATGCCATGAATCTTAACCCAAAACATTTGTTATGTAACCCAAATCATAAATCGTTCTCATAATAAAATTCGTATGGTTTATATAGTTTCGTAAACATCGTTGTGTGACCTCGTTTAACTCGTTCTCGTTATATATCATCGTTCATTTGTTTAAATCATTCATAATCGTTCAATCGTTCAAAAATCGTACAATCGTTTAATATCGTTCTCGTTCCAATTGTGAAAACTACTTTTGGTCGTCTCGCTAATAACATTCAAACCTTCTTGACTCGTTCATCGTTCAACTCGTTCAACTCGTATTAACAAACCACCAAAGGGTAAGTTAACAATCATCAGGTTCAGTCGTTACCCACATAACCCACACATAACCATGGGTGCAGTCTGATAACGGGATTTGTCGGATCCTATGGTACCATAACCTAATACTGGTCGGTTCGGCCAAAATTAATGAATGTCATTCGTTATGTAACTACAACCAACAAGTTCGTTCACATCGTCGTAAACCATTGTAATCGTTTTTGAAACCATCGTAAAATATCAAAATCGTTTTGATACATATGAATCACCCCAAAACAATCGAAAACATATAAAAGAGGGGATCTATGTGGGTAACACAATCCCACCTTTGGGTGCGTTTTTATATGTTAACACAATCCCACAAATTGTTTATTCGTCCTTCAAGATTCAAGTAAGTTGTTGGATGAGATTTTGATGATAGGAAGCTTGAAATCACTTGAATGCACCTTGGAAACCCCTTTGTATCTTCACACCAACTTGAAATATGCTTGAATTGGAGCTTGAATATGAAGAAAAAAGTTTGAAGGTTTGAAGATGGAGAGAGAAGAGGGGGTGTACGGTTGGGAGGAGAGAGAGAGTGAGGGATTTTGCTTAGATTGAGTTGTGATCTTGTGTGATTATGTAAGATACAAAAAGATATGGAAATATACTAGAGATTGCATGAAGCTACAAGTGGCCAAGATGGAAGAGAAGTGGCATAAGGAAGTATATGAGGCCGCCACCTCCACCTTCCACTCTCAAACTCATGCATAGTTTTATATAAATATCTTATATGTAGGCTAAAACGGGTGTTTAACTGGATACCGGGTATTTTATCTAGCGTTTAAGTCCCGGTTTATGGCGTTCTAAATTATTTTTATTATTCTATAAAAATAAACTGGCCAAAATATTACTGAAATAAATTTCAGTTGCCGAGACTGGCTCCGTTGTCCATGTTTCGCAGTACAAGCACTGTGTTGTGCTGTAACATGCGGTACGCGCTTAAACTTGAAAAATAACGTTTTTAAGCGTTTTAATTTATTTTTCAACACGAACCTGATTAAAAATAAAATTTTAATCATAACAGAATATTTTTGGGATTTAAATATTATACGGGCGGTCACCAACGTTCGTTTCGCAGTTTTGTCGCAAATAGTTCTTTAGTTCAAATAAACATGTTTTTGCCATACCGAATCCTTTGAAACTTATTTCTAAGTTACGTAAAGGATATTTAGGGTATGTTTAGCATACGTCACAGTTCCGGAGTGTACGTCGCGTTAAACTGATTGCGTTTATGCACCAGTTTGCGTATAACCTTCCAGAAAGCGATTAAAGCTTGAAATCGGAATCGAATCAAATTGTAAAATCACTAAACACAATAACACATATAATAACACCAAAGCACATTGTTTTATTAATAATCAACATTGTTTTACATTATACGATGATTACAGAACACAGTTGTCACAACAAGAGCCTTCAGCGCCTATTTGATCAGAAAGAGCTTAATATGCGACAACGACGATGGGTTGAGTTACTGAATGATTATGACTGCGAGATCAAGTATCATCCTGGAAAGGCGAATGTGGTAGCGGACGCCTTAAATCGAAAGGAAAGGATCAAGCCCATAAGGGTTCGGGCTTTAGAAATGATTATTCAAACGGATCTCACTTCACGTATACGTAACGCCCAATGAGAAGCTCTTAAGAAGGAGAATCTTAAGGCTGAATATCTCCGAGGAATGGAAAAGAAGTTGGTGCCTAACGAGGAAGGAACCTTGTATTTCATGGGACGCATTTGGGTTCCGCTCTATGGCGGTATACGAGAGGCTATTTTTGATGAAGCTCATAAATCGAGGTATTCAATCCATCTAGGATCAGACAAGATGTACCAAGATCTGAAATATTATTATTGGTGGCCAAGAATCAAGAGTGACATTTCCATTTACGTTGGGAAGTGCCTAACCTGTGCTAAGGTTAAGGCCGAGTATCAGAAACCCTCAGGTCTTTTGCAACAGCCTGAAATACCCATGTGGAAGTGGGAACAGATTTCAATGGACTTCATAACAAAGTTACCCAGGACTCCTAGAGGGCATGATATGATATGGGTAATAGTGGATCGATTGACCAAGTCTGCGCACTTCCTACCGATTCGAGAAAAGGATAGCACAGGGAAACTAGCTGAGCTTTATCTCAGGGAGATAGTAGCACGTCATGGAATGCCTATCTCGATAATTTCAGACCGAGATGGACGGTTTGTATCAAGGATTTGGCAATCCTTTCAGGAAGCCTTTGGTTCTCGGTTGAATCTGAGTACGGGTTTTCACCCACATACGGACGGTCAGAGCGAAAGAATTATTCAAACGCTGGAAGACATGCTCCGCGCATGTGGAATGGATTTGGGTGGCAGTTGGGATACTCACCTACCTCTAGTTGAGTTTTCCTACAATAACAGCTACCATACAAGCATTCAAGCCGCGCCGTTCGAAGCCCTCTATAGCCGTAAATGCCGCTCACCGTTGTGTTGGGCAGATGCTGGTGATAGACAGATGGTTGGTCCTGAACTGGTTCAAGAAACAACTAATAAGATTATACAGATCCGAGAGCGCATCAAGGCGGCTTGTGATCGACAAAAGAGTTACGCAGATCAAAGATGAAAACCTTTGGAATTCGAAGTAGGAGACATGGTTTTGTTGAAAGTCTCACCTTAGAAAGGTGTAGCACGATTTGGGAAACGTGGCAAGTTAAAACCACGTTACATTGGGCCATTCAGGATATTGGAAAGGGTTGGTACCGTAGCGTACAAGTTGGAATTACTAGAGGAACTAAACGGTGTTCACGATACATTTCAGTATCAAACCTGAAGAAAAGCCCAACTCAGGAGACAGTTATCATCCCTGCAGATGAAGTGCATATAGACGACACTCTCCACTTTACTGAAGAACCCGTCGAGGTTACAAACCGGAAAGTCAACAAGACTCGAAGGAGTAGTGTTAAGCTTGTCAAGGTTCGATGGAATTCACATCACGGCCCAGAGTTTACTTGGGAGCGTGAAGATCGAATGAAATTAAAGTATCCACATTTGTTCCCTAACTCCCCTGCAACCTATAGCTCAGCTTAAAATTTCGGGACGAAATTTTCTTAATTGGGGGAGAATGTGACAACTGTCAAATTTCCATGTAATTCCGTACATGTTAAAGTAATTTATGCTTTAATGACTGTGCTGATTTAAATTAATGACATGAATGCTTTCTGATTATTGTTATATACATACAAGTGCATCCCATACTGCACGATTGCATATCATTAATGCATGCAACACTTTATGATTCAAATGATGCGCGAAACAAAGTTAGCACAGTCATCAGACAAACTAGAAGTACTGACGGAAGTTCAGTACTCAGACATACATGATGTTAAGACACAGAATAAGACAGAAACCAAGAGTTACACTAGTATAGTGTGTAGGAAAGTAAGGATCATAAAACTACCTTCCTAGTGATAGTTTAAGTGCCGGAAAGTGCCTAAAACCCACACAAACTGCAGAATTCTGCAATTTTCAGCAAAAATCAGCTTTTTAACAACAAAATATTATGCAGAATTATGGTTTAATGGTCCAGAATACCTTCCTAAGTGTCGGGAATCAAAAATGTCATAAAAGGGAACATAAAGCACACTAAACTGCATAATTTAGCACCTTAACGAACCGGTAACCAACCGGACACTACCCGAAACACCAAATTTTCACTAGAAGCACTGTTTTATCATTTCCGAGCTAGTTATGGTCACCAAACATCATAACACACCTTATAATTACACAACACCTAAAACACTAATTCTAACACTTAGATTCTAACTACATAACCTAACTTACCATTACAACCCAACCCTATACCCCCCCCCTGGCGACGGTCACCATGGGTGGCCCACCCATGGATTTTCCTTAATTGTTTATTAAATCATGTTGATAACTTTAGAAGCACATGAACCATTGGTTAAGTGAATGTTGGAAAGTTCTTGATTTAAACCACAAGTAGCAACATAACTCTAATTTCACAAACACAACACTTCACACACTTCTCCCTCTCTTCCCCCTTGTCACAGCTGAGAACCACCACCACCATATCACCCATTTTCACTTCAATTCCTTCCAATCCCAAGCGATTCTAAGGTGCTAGGAGCTAAACTAAGGAGCTTGGTGCCATTGGAGCTTGAAGGACCTTTCTCAAGAACTTTTAACCACCAAGTTTATCATCTTCATCATCTTTGATCTCTTCCCTAGCCTTGTGCTAGTAGTAAGACTTTCATAACCTCATTTTACTTCTCATTATGTTGGTTAAAAGATTATATAAGTTACTAAACATGAAGATCATGAATGAACAAGAAGATAACTCTTAACATAAAGCTCAAAATCATAATAATCTATGTTGTTTAAGTGTATGTGTGCATCTTGATTGTTGATTACTTGTGTTTATGATGTTAAACATCATAAGAAGCTTGCTAGATTGTGATTAAACACATGATCTAGCAAGTGAGAGGATGATCTTGTGAAAAATCAAGATGATCATCCTTTATGTTTCATATGATCATCCTTTATGTTTCATATGAGTAAATTTTACTAAGTCTACTAAAAAACATAGTAAGTTACCACAAGTTTTTGCAAAATTTCAAGTTCATGATGTAGTGTAAATTGTAAGATTTTGGCTCATGGTAAGTGTTGATTGAATTGTTGTTGATTGATGATGATTTTAAAAGAAAATGATATGCTTTGAAAGCATGGAAACCTCCATTTATAAGGGGAAACTATGGCAAATTTTTTCTAGAATTTAAACACTTAGAAAAATATTTTTAAACAAGTGTTTATAAGTAAATTTTAACCATGGTTTTTTTATAAAATTTGCCATAAATTTTGTTACAAAAATCACAAATGTTGGAGGTTGTTTTTAATAAATAAAAGTGACTAAGTATGCATTTAGGAAAATATATATTTAGATGTCACAATTTGTGTAATTACTTGTATATTATGTGTATTAGTTATATTATTTTAGGACTTGAAATAATATAACTTACCAAAATACCAAGAATTATAATACAAAATATTACCAAAATTCCAAGAAATTAAATATATAATTTATACCCGAAAATTGGACAAACCGAACAAGGAATACGGATTACATATATATATATATTTATATTCCGGAATTAAGTTCATATATAAGTTAAACGGTATTTTGGAAACCAAAGGAACGGAAATTTTAATTTTTACAAGTGTTACAAAAATATATCATATTTTTTTAGCAAATAGAAAATACATTATTTTTGAATAGAGAAGGGATATATATATATATATATATATATATATATTGAATTATTAGAAGATATATTATTTTGAAGAAAATATATTTTCTTAAACAAATTTAGAATATATTATTTTTTGGGTGAAAAATGGATTTATAAATATTTCCTAAGTTATTCTTGAAAATATATTATTTTGAGGATTATATGTAAATATATTTATTTTTGCCAAGGGAAAAATTATAGATAATTTTCTATAAAAGTTTTCTTAAAATATATATATATTTTAGGAATATATATATTGGTGATTTTTATTGATTAAAATAATATTTTGGAAAATTTAAATACAAAAATTAAGTATAAGAATACTTAATAAATACAACAAAAATACGTATCCTCGTACGTACAAATACACACCGGAATACGCCACCAATACTTGGCAAAATACGCAAATCTGAAAATACAAGTATAAGCATACCCATCCTTGGGGAAAATATTCATGGAAGGATTACAAAACAATATAAGTTAAAATATATTATTTTAACATATATTTCAATAATTAATAAATATAATTTAAGTTAAAATATTATTATTTTAACAAATAATTATGTACTTTGGAATAATATTTATTACTTCAAAAACGTAACTCAAAGATATTAAGTCATAATAATTAAGACTAAAAGTCGAGGCATGACCTATCCGTCTAATAAACCATAGCACGTGTGTAGGTAGTCGTGCGACCGAGGAGAAGCTTTGAGTTACACCAGTTTTGCAGGATGCAAGATTGTGAGTTCATGTCCCCCTTTTCTTTTAACTGTTTTCAGTTTTATAACTTCGGGGGTGAAATACATGTCACAAATATTTCTATGATTACAAATGGTATGGTTAGCCAAGGAATGAACTGTTAGATCAAGTGAATGGGTAGGCGCACACTTAAGACCATTAATCCTCGTATAAGGACCGAGGGACATGAGTGATAGATCTATTTGGGTGTTGCGAGCCCCACCCCTGGGCCGGAAGTGGCCGAAGGTGGTGACTATGTCTTCCAGCCGGAAGCCCGGTACAAAATCTTCTAGGTTTAAGCCTTCCTACGCCGTTGCACACATGTTAATGACCTTGCAAATCATTAATTGATCTGTTTATAGACGCTTTCATACCGGGTTTACAAATACATACTTACAGTGATTACAAGTTTATTACGAGCTCACTTACAAAACACATGAAATCGCTCAACTTTTGTTGATGTTTTCAAACTACATATATTTCAAGAAATTGAAAATGGATCTGGCTGGTGTTCAAGGTTTTCAAGATATGTCTACAATAAATGATGTCATCCGCACTTTTGTAGGGTTTGAATTAGATGTTTTATCCTAGATAAGACATACAATTCAAAGCCTTGTTTTATTAATATGTATTTGTCAAGTCCTTTATGGAACTTTTAACATTTGGATGGTTTGTGTTTTAAACTCGAAGTCTTGGTTGATGTTAAACAATATGGTTTGTATTATTTTGAAACTTGGTAATGGATGAACATCATGATTTCTAGCATATAGTTGTTTGGTATAATTGAATGCAATGATATTAAGCAAGTCACACATAACACGCTTCCGCAAAAGTCAGGGTGTGACATTTCTGAGGATGTTCGACTTGATCTCTTTCAAAAGATTCTAGAGCATCGATCAGATCTGATAACGTGATTGGATTCAGGTTGTTTAAGAAGCTTTGTTTAATTTTCATACATTTTAAGCCCCACTCTTTTGGAAGTGAGTCCAAAAGTTTACTGATTGCAGCACGGTTGGTGATGGGATTACCAGCCTTTTTCATTTTCGTCATCATGTTTAAAAATCAGCTGATGTGACCTGATAAGCTTTCCCCGCGAACACTGACGAACATGTCATATTCCTTTTGGACTGTGTTCCTTTTGTTCCGAATTAGTTCCTTGTCTCATTCATAGAAATCAATCAACGCTAACCATAATTCATTCGCCGTCGTGTATTCTTCAAACATGTTGTAGTCGTCCGTTGATAAAGCCATTGTCAAAGCAGCGTGAGCCCGTTGGTCATGTTGAATCAACTCCTTGTCTTCATTTGTGCATGTCGACGGATCGTTCATGAGGATGTGTGGTCCGACGGTGATAGAGATCCACTGGTTATAGTCCGTATACTCGAAAAAGGACTTGATTTGATTTTTCCAACTTCTAAAATAGGTTGATCCTTTCAGCTTCGGAGGTCGGGTTGCGATTCCTGTTTCATGTTCAACTTGTGCAATGCGAGTTAATTGATTTTGAAACATTTTTTTTGTTTTTTTTAATTAATCCCAAAAAAAAAATTTGTATCACTCAAAACCCAGGTCAAATTACTTTGAAAATAACCCCGTGTCGGCTCCAAATTTTAATAGTACTTAGCACAAATAAATTTGAAACATCTAGCCCGGTGAAATTTTGCGAACACAAGTTAACTTTAAAAGGCCCAAAAATAAACTATGGATACCCGGTCCAAAACTGATCAAAATTATATGCCCACGAATAAAACGTCAGGACCTGGCGCTTTTTGAACTAGAGAAAATTCTTGATCCAATTTAATTTTCACGAGGCCCAAATTTTTAAAACGGTTGATACCCGGCCTAAAAATAATAACTCGGTCCAAACTTATACAACAAACGGCCCAAAACTCTAGCTCTCACTAGAATTTAATTGCTCTTTCACTTCTCAAATGAAGAATCTGTTAATTGATTAAATAAAAATTAATTCCATCGGCCCATGTGTCTGTGCATTTTCCATCTAAACCCCCCAAAGATAATTCATCCTTCAAGATTTAATTAACGTTTTTTTTTTTCAAAAGATATATGTTTCCAAAATTCCTTTTCAAGTGCACCTCAAATTCTAAAGTCCATCGCAAGCCAATAAATCCTATGAACTTTAACGATGGATTTCAGTTTTTTTTATATATTAAATTAAACCCTTATATGATATCATCCAACTAAACCCTAATATTTGAAATATGCAGTCGTCACCTCTCTTTCGTTCTACAACTCCTCCCAAACTCTAAAAGAAATATGCAGCCGCCACCCTCATTTTTTTTTCTAACCAGGGTGTTGCACCCGCGCTTCGCGGCGGGGCGACCCGATTTTTGATCCGAAATAAAAGTATGTCGACACGTGTCTTATATTGACCGGAAAAAATAGAAAAGTATTTAGAAAACGTAAACATGTATATAAGTAAAGTAACATAATGGGGAATCAAATTTATTAAGTTGAGGGACTAAATATCTATATTAGGAAAGCTAGAGTAGAATGACATCAAAGTTAAAGTAGAGGGACTAAACATGTATATTTGCAAAGTTAACTAATGAGGAATAAATTTTATTAAGTAGAGGGACTAAACATGTATATTATGATAGTTATAATAGAAGGACTAAACACGTAAATTAGGTAGAGGGACTAAACATGTATATTAGCAAAGTTAACTAATGAGAAATAAAGTTTATTAAGTAGAGGAACTAAACATGTATATTACGATAGTTATAATAGAAGGACTAAACACGTAAATTAGAAAAGTTAAGGGTTAAAAACGGAAAATTATTTTGACCACTCATAATAGGACAAATGGCTATGTCGAAGTGGTCAGCCGACATAGCATTTTAAGTGTATATAGAATCTGCTCATTGTACTTACTTCCTTGTGGGCTTTCAAATCGGGTGTGTTGGTTGCGGGTTGTGGTTGAATCAGGTGATGTACTGCGGCAGAAAGATGACGGTGAACAGAGAGGGTGATTGACGGTGATATTAGTTGAACGGGGGTGGCTGGTTTGTGTGGTGGAGTTTTAAGTTGAAGTTAGTGATGGTGTTTCAGTGGTGGCGTATGGTGGTGGTGCGGCGCTGATTGCAAATAAATACTAGAAACCCTAAAAAGAACTTTCTACTCTCTTTTCTGAACCAACTAAATACGCTCGCCGGAATAACGACGACGGAATAACGACGCTGGAAAAACATTGATTGTTCCGCATATTTACCAAATACGCCGTCAACTTGAACTCGCGTTCAAGATTTAAACGCGCCGGAAAAATCAAAGTCGACGCCGAAAAAGTATTAGTAGGCCGAAAAGTACAAGTATGGTGGATCTTCAACAAAAACGCTGAAACAACAAAGATTCCCAGATCTACTAATCAATCCCAAACATCAGATCAAACAGTTTTCAAATCAGATTTATGAAAAAAAAATTGAAAATTTTTAAAACCCAAAAACTTCAAAACTTAAAAAAAATACTCAAAAATCATATTTTTAATGTTGAACTTGAAGATTTTTTAAATCCCAAATTCAAGTACCAAACCAAATTGTAGGATCAAATCGAGCCAAAAATCTGATTTTGAATAAGAATCAAGATGAACACACAAAATATGAACTTGAAAACCCTTGAATAATGATTTGCAAAGTTGAATACAATTAGCCTCCAAATCTCTCTCAAAGTGTGTGTTTCCAAAACCCTAATCATCACTTTCTATTTATAGCCAAAACAACTTTTGGCTAATTACATTTAGGACTCTAGAGATAATAACTTGCCAAAACTAGTAATAAACATGAAAACTAATTAAATAAGATAATAAATATATTTTGTCTAAAAAAATATATTTAATTATCCAAAGCAGTATAACTATCAAATCTCGAACGTTCACACGCCATATCTTTCTTCGATCTTCTCGTGTCGACTTGTGCGTTGACTTTGACTTGTTGACGTTGACTTTGTTGACTTGATTCGTTGATAATATTAGACTACATGTTTTAGACCCAACATTACATAATCTTTTAATCACTAAAATGGGAAGTAAATTCAAGTTGTGAGGAGCTTACTACTAGCACAAATGGCTAGAGAAGAAACAAGATGAAGATGATGTCGTAGGAAGTGGATAAAAGCTCTTGATGAAGGTCCTTCAATCTCCAATGCTTCCAAGCATCTTAACTAAGCTATATATATTTAGAACGCTCCAATATGTCTTAAAATACACTCCGTATACGATAAATAGCCCCTAATACCTTTAATTTTATAAAATAAAAATAAAAACAATTTTTAATGGTTTCTGGCGGGCCGCGAAGACCTTAGTGGTCTCTTACGCGGGCCGCGACAGCTAACCCACCAGGCGGCACCCTGATCTGCCACGTGGCACAACTCGTGTCGAAGCTAAGACCATGACCGGGCCAAGCTAGGCCCTACGTACCCTATGTCGCGGGCCGTGAAGGCCCCCTTGTGTTCTTACGCGGGCCGCGAGAAAGCTCAGATCAGCTCCTATAAATTGGGAGCTTCGACATTCAGTTTCTGACGCTCACATACAACTTTCTCTCTCAAATTTCTTCATAGTATACATAATTCCCGGGCATTATACCCACTAAAATAGCGAAGTTCTGCCTCGTTGTAAGTATTTTAACCCCCAGTTACGTATTAGATACGCTGCCCAATTGATCTAATGCTCCGTAACGGCTGTCGAGGCTCTGCCCGACGTAGTTGTTGGAGTTCTGTCTCGGGGAGGGTATAACTAATGTAAATATTGGGTTATTATACTAACACATGTGCATTGTTTAATTAATAGATTATAACCAGGAATCCACCAAGAAAAGTCTAAAGTAGCAATGTGAGTAATCTCCTTTTTGTAAACCTTTTTACAAACTATTTTTACAAAACCTTAAATAATTTACAATGTGATTAGCAGTGATTGAGTCTTTGTAGTTCTTCAATTACTGCCGGTATGTTGGGGTTTTGTATACAAAATGTGGAACACGTTACCATTGGACAACAGGATAGCCAATGTGTAATATGACCCACCAGTCAGGATTAGCAATACTGAATTAGTAATTGTGTAGATATAAACATTGTAATTGCTCTCAATACTGTTAAAGGATAAATTGCTTCTTGATTAAATTGGGATTCACTCACCAGTATTTCCTACTGATAAATGTTTTTAAAACGCGTTTCAGGTAACAAAATGTGAAAGCCAATTAGAAGCCATCTGGAGAGCACTGTAGGCTTGGAAAATGTGGCTATAAAAGTTACCCAAATAAAGACGATGTTTTAAATTCAATAAATTAGGGTTTATCCCTATAAACATGTTTGTAATAGAAACTTGGGTTTTACCCATGTGTTTATTAATATAAAAATGTGGTATTTTACTCTGATAAAATATTTCCTAACTACGGTCCTGATGAAATTTCCGCTGCCAAATAATGATAACCAATGATACCACTTAATCTGAGTTCGCGTCCTCCCGATCCCAGGAGATAGGGGCCGGGGGTTGTGACAGAAGGTGGTATCAGAGCTACAGCCACTAATTTCAGCCAAAGAGGTGTTCTGCTGACAATTAAATTATTAATTTTGTTAGGAAATAATCAATAAGACTATGTGCATACGTGTAAATTATTATTTTGTGTTATTTGACAATTTGTTAGTTTACAGCATGAGTGACCAAGGACCTTCAGACGCTTACCGTCAACTGTCCGGTTCACCTAGGGACGAAGGCACCTCTTCATAGCCTACCCCCTCGGGGTATTCGAATGATACCGAAGAAGGAATTTTCGTGTTCAAGGCTCAATCTGAGGAGCCATTCCCTCCTAAGAAGAGAGGATAGTTCAGCAGAGGAGCTCATGAACGTAGAAAGAGGATGAGAAAAATGCAACAACAGCGGGCCTTAGCAGCGGCCAATAGAGTAATGAATGCACAAACCCAGGATATTCTCAACAGGAGACTAGCTAATTTCCACATTTTAGCTACTACCGCTGCCGACCCTAATCTAGAGCAACTCATAGCACCCCAGCCTTTGCCACTATTTCCCACACAACCCATGGAAGTTGAATTAAACCCAACTGAGATTCCTAGGGTACCTGCGCCCCATCCTCCAGACTATGACCCATGGTTTGACGACCATAGGGATTACCAGCAACGTTATCCATTCCCAATAGAGGAGCCCATGCAAGACCTAGTAGGACCCTATCCCGATTTGGATCCCCTAGACCCATATTATGATAATGACCAATACATCAGGGAGATTCTAGAGAATCCATACCCTCAGGAGGAACAGATGCCACAATACCCAAATCCCATACCAGCACCCGTACCACCCATGAGCACTGAGAATGTGCAAGAACTCCAAACCTTTGGTGAGAAGATATTAGAAGGAAGTGAGAGGATGAGACAGATAGGGGAACGACTCGTCTGGAAATATGACGAGCGTAATATGGAATTTTGGATGAACCCCTATCACTAATATATATATATATATATATATATATGTGTGTGTGTGTGTGTGTGTGTGTGTGTGTGTGTGTTTGAAAAAAAAATTAATAATAATAATATATTGTAGTATAGACCATCTTGTGGTTAGTGATGCATACTAGTATTGTATTTTAATTTCAGTTGTATTTGTAATAAATATAGATGCATAACATAAAATAGAGTAAGTCACAATGTTCGACGATTTTGGATCAACATGCTTGTTGTGTGATTGTTGCATTAGATATTTTCATGCGATATTAATACTTGGTAATTGCTTAAAATCCAAATGGCCGACGCAGCAAATCCGGAAAACCAGAATAATGAAAATCAAATAAATAACAGTGAAATTCAACACATTGTAACCCAAGGAATTAGAGATGCTATGCCAGCCATCATCCAAAATGTTAGGGACGCGGAAAATAATAATAAAAGTGATAATGAGAGTAAACGAACCCATACCGAACTTAGTCACAGCGTGCACAATGGACCCATTTTTCAAATGCCAATTCCAAAAAGAAGAAGAACCATGTCTTATGGTTGTTCTTACAAAGAATTCTGGTCCTGTAAACCAATAGAATTCTCTAGCAATGAAGGGGCCATTACAGATCTACGCTGGATAGAAAAGACTGAGGCAATCTTAAAAATAAGCAAGTACGCAGAAGAAGATAAAATAATGTTTGCCTCCAATCTGTTTAAAAATGCAGCGTTAGAATGGTGGATGTTAGTGCACTACATTTGTCGACTTCGTCATGTATCGAGTCTTAGTCTTAGAATGTTAGATTAGGGCACATTGTACGAGATTTCCCGAGAAAGTTGATTTCACATATATGGACATGTTCATATGTGGGAAACCACATGTCCATATGTGGGAAACCACATGTCCGTATGTGGGAAACCTCATGTCCGTATGTGGGAAACCTTGTAGATGGTTTCGCTTTTACGAACAATGGAGGTTTCGCTTTTGTGTACATGTCCATATGAGCGAAACCTAGTCCCTATATATATCCTAGGAGCGAAATCATTTGTATGAGTTCTTGTTTTCCATACCGAGGTGCTGCCGGTGTGAGATTTGATTGTAAACGCTGTAATATCAATCAAAAGTGTGTTTAAAGTGAAGATCTAGCTGTTTCTACGTTGGTTACTTGTTTTCCGCACCTGTAACTGATCGAGACTCCTCTGATAGACTCGTTCGGGTCAGAACACGATCCTACAAGTGGTATCAGAGCTTCAGGAGGAGGAGTTCTAAAGAGATTTGCTGGATTTCATCATAAATTCTTACTTCTACACCTTCTTTCTTCATCAGAACGAGATTTAACGGTCGGAATCCGCTCAAAATTTCACAGATTGTAGATAATTGAACATAAACAAATCCCTGAAAATTTGAGCTTAAAATTCGAATTAAAAATGGTCCAAAATAACCCCCGAGTTGGTTTTGCTCATACGAACAACCAGTGATTTCGCTTTTACATACATCAGGTTTCGCTTATGTGTCACTCCTAAGTGGCTAGTTTTGCTCCAAACGCGTTCCTAAGTGGCTAGTTTCGCTCCAAAGGACCTCCTAAGTAGCTAGTTTCGCTCCAAAGGACCTTCCAAGTGACTAGTTTCGCTCATTTGAACATCAGTAGTTTCGCTTATAAGGACATCAAGTAGTTTCGCTCATTTGAACATCAGTAGTTTCGCTTATAAGGACATCAAGTAGTTTCGCTCATTTGAACATCAGTAGTTTCGCTTATAAGGACATCAAGTAGTTTAGCTCATATGAACATCAGGGTTCCACTCTTGTGAACATCAGGGTTCCACTCTTGTGAACATCAGGGTTCCACTCTTGTGAACATCATGGTTCCATTCTTGTGAACATCTGGGTTTTCGCTCTTCGTGCACAAACATCTGATTTCGCTTATTTGTCACTGATCTTGAAAAACGTGATAAGTCATTATGGATACTGAGTTTTACAATGCATTTGCTACAACCCCGGCTAGTCCATCCGACATTACTAAGGCCATGACAATGGAAAATGAAACCGGAACAATGCAAAAACCCCCCGAAACTTATGGGAATTGAAGATTATCACGGATGGAAGAAACGGTTTGAGAATTGGGTTCAGGCGAATCATCTAAAAGCTTGGGAGAGCATCGAAACTGAATATGAGAGGCCAAAGAATTCAGCGGGAGTCGATAAAATCATTTCAAAATTCACAGAGCAAGAAAGAGATAGTTATAAAGGAGAGAAAATGATGATCAATCTGTTACAACAAGCAGTAAAGGAGGATATATTTGTGTTGCTTCAACATGATGACAATGCTTACTCTATCTGGGAAGCTCTTAAAAAGAAATTCGAAGGAAGTACTGAGATGCTTCAGAGTAAAGCAGCATTACTGAAAAAGGAGTTTGAACTATTTGCATGCATGCCTGGTGAAACAACAAAGACTCTTATTGAAAGATATTGTCATCTTGTACGCACCATGTCACAGTTGAAGATTACAAAAACTCGAGCAGAATGGGTTGAAAAGCTTGCTGACGCGTTACCGCAAAAGGAATGGGGTACATATCTGATGATATTGAAGAATTCCGGACATTTTAGAAGGTTATCGATTGCACAGTTTATAGAAAAGTTGGAGGCACAGGATCTGGAGCAGCAGAAAATTGCTAGAATGAACAGTTCTACTCATCAGCAAGATATCAAACTGTACTATAAAGGAAATGTTCAAACAGTTGAAGCGAGTCCAAAAATTCAAACAGCCTTTAGTGCAGGAAACTCATCGGGAACATCTAGTCCAAGCTCAGTGAACACTAGTGGATTTTCAAGTGTGAATCCTCCAAGTGTTCAAAGTGCATCTACTGGAAATAGTCATCTAATTCAGTGCAATGTGGCTTTACATCTTCAAAATGGACAAAACTATTCTGAAGAGATTGTAAAGAATCATATGGGATTATTGGTCACTGCATTAGAGTCTTATGAAGGGTTGATTGCCGGAAGAATTGGTAGTCCGATGCTCACAAAGGAAGATTATGACCAAATCGATGCAGAGGAGCTGGAACTGATGGATATTAATGTAACACCCTAGTTATTATTTAACGTTTATCGTATAATTTGAACTCATAATCATGTAATTACAATCACGATTATACTGAAAATACGGGCTTGTTAAAAAAAACTTTTTACAATTTATAGTGATATATCATAATGTGATTTAATTCGCCATTTGAGAATAACGAACGAAACAACTTGCGGAAGCTTTATTTAACATGTGTTCGGTTCTTGCTCGACGCTTTAGCTTCATCCGGGCTCTCGACATATACCTGTGTTCAAAACCAACTTAACAGTTAGTTTTGATAATCTAAATAACGGTACAAGACAAGATAAATGATAATGGAAGGAAATCCCAATGAAAATCTCATGATCCAAAAACATTGATTTCAAATTGGCCTCCACCGTAAGTTACGGTGGCACCGTAAGTTACGGTGGCCTCTGATTGTTAATTCCCCCCACCATAAATCAGGGGGGATCTACCGTAACCATTTTAGCTACACCGTAACTTACGGTGGCACCGTAAGTTACGGTGGCCCCTGCAACCAACCTTTCCATTTAGCCGTTTTAAACACGAAAACCTCCGTATCTTTCAATCCGCTTGTCCGTTTGACCTACCGTTTCTTTCTACGTGTTTGTAATTTGATTCTCTACCTTGTGGAGTTGAAATCCAACATCCTTCATATTAAAATTTCAGATTTTTAACTCTTCGGCTTATTACCCCTTTTTGCCAACTTTTGACCCGTTCGTGATTTCATCATCAAACGTGTGTATTTGACCCTTATATCTCATATACTTCTTCAACTTAATGTTATCTACCATATTAGATTATAATCACCGGTTTATTACACAAATTAAACCCGTTTTCGTTTGTATGCTTATTTTGACCCGTTAAGGGTATTTATGCACTAAGGTCCCATAGCATCCCTTTTATACTTATCTTAAGAATTTAATCTATCAAAACACTTATTTCCAACAACCTTTAAAGGTCGTTTGCCCGGTTTACCCAACAAGGGCATTTTAGTCAACTTTAGCCCCTCATTTACGACGAAGGGCATTTGCTACTTATTTGACCCAAAAATGTATGTTTAACCACAATCGTATTTATACGTACCTGGCTCGAGTCAACCTAGTGACCCGTTTCAACACCTTGCTTTTTATTACCGATACTCTATGGCGACGCAATTATCCAAATTACTATTCGCTCCTGTAACACATGACTTGACCACCACATTAGTTGATTTTGTCAAATGGCGTTATTCCCACCATTTGACCCGTTCGGCCTATATAACCCAACATTTTCATATGTAACAAAAACATGGTTTTTAATTACCAATCTCACATCCGACCCATTTCGGATTTTCTCACTAGATCCCTTTCTTTCTAAAGTCAATTTCTTATATTTTTAACCCATTTGGCTTACGCTATGGGTGTCCTTTGAAACTTATTTTACTTTAGTCAATACTTGACTAAATTTCCATTTTTACCCATTTTCCATTACTAGTTACGCTATAAGGTAACTTTAAGAAAAACTTACTAATTCTTAACCAATTCGTGACTAATTTACCATTTTGCCTCTTTCACCATTAATCATGGTTTAAAACATTTTTATTGGTTCCGACTCATTTCGTTTCGTGTTGGAACCCATGAGTCGATCCTAATCCTTTATTGTATTCATCGCTTATAAAATAAACACATATACTACAAGTGGGTGTAAGTTCTACTTACCTTGCATCCGAAACACGCTTTTACTTCACACTTGATTCGTTTGACCTGCTCACTCATCAAGCTTCCACCTAGCTCGTTAGGCGTCAAACTATCATCATAATTCATGAGATGGTTAGATTAGTCATTATCAATTATGACTACTCCATCTAACGGGTCTTATGTCGACTTTATCACTTGATTAAATCATTGGTTAGTTTGACTTCCTAGAAGTCAATTGATCTATCAACATACTCAAATGCACACTTCACATGAAATTTCAACATTTTAGCTTCTTTTAGGCATTTTAACAAATACCTAGTGGGCATAATTTTACATGTTTACTAACTAGTTCATAACTAGTTATTTTTTTTACCAAGATTTACACCACAAATCAAACCTCTATGTCTAGTGTTCATGAACTACACATCATATTTTCATAAATCAGTTTCTATGCATCAATTTTCACTAGATTAGCATTCTACATCCTAGTGTTTATCATTTTCTCACAAAACCCATGAATCACCTTCAATGTGTTCATGAAATTTTTCAGAATTTAGCCATGATTTCACATGTTATTGTCTAGGTTTTACTCCTAGACACCATATCAACCCTATTCTACCCAAATAGCAAACATGCAGCATCAATTTTCAGATTTCCCAATTTCATGAGAATTTCAAACAGAGAATTAACACCAAATTTTACATACCTTGTAACCCCCTTGTGATGAGGATCACTAATCTATGCTCGATTTCTGTTTTTGATCAGATTTGGACCTTCAATTTGGTTGTTTTGTGAATGTTTAGGGTTTAGATGGAGCCTGGGGGTCGCCCCTGATGTTGGTCGATTTCCACAAAACACAGACAATTGTGTTTTGTGTTTTATTTTGTTATTTCTATACAATAGTTTTCATTTAGACACATATGGTCCTTCATTTTTCACTCTTAATTCTTTTGAACTCCTAATTGCTCATAAGTGACTAACTAACTTAGTTAGTGTCATTCCTAGTTAGTTTAGTAGGTTCGGGAAGTCGTAACCCGTTTACTTTAAGTCCCGTTAAATCGGGCCTTTTATCCATCCTATTTTTCTTGAAAGCTTTTATTCACTTTAAATAAATATTAGGATTATTTAATTTATTCCTAATATTTGCCGGTTTACTTTTACCACTAATGGTACTTTCCCCGTCTTTAGTGTTAACGGGGTTTAATTACCAAACCCGATTTCGGGGTATTACAAGTCTACCCCCCTTAAAGAGGTTTCGTCCTCGAAACCTTTTATGATATAATTCATTGTGTTTAAACTCAATGTATTTGAGCTGAGAAATCCTTTAAACATTACTTATACTTTTAACCAATTCTTAGTATTACCAGAAAAGTATGGTAACATCTTTTGGCTATTAATTGTCTACGTATCTCTTACGACATAGTGCAACTCGAAATAACGTAATTTCGTTATTTCCACTAGTTTAGTTACTTAGCGCTATTCATCTCTTTCATATACTATCGAATTCCTTATGGATCCGTTACTTTGACCCGTTTAAAGGTCTTTAGTGAAATCTTTCACTTTTAGCAACAATTTCTTTTGTTTTCAAATTCATTTATTCGGTTCAGTTATACCGAATCCACCGCTTACAAACAACCAAATTTACTTTAATGATCTTAACCGGTCTCACTAACTAGACTTGTTAGTCCAGTTACTTTTTACCGCTCGCTTAGTGATAATGTGATTCCACTTCACATTGCATTCTTGACCGTGATCGTGTCACGTCTTGTTTAATTTATATCAACCTTTCATTTTCGAAAATACCACTTTTTCGAATATATCGTCTTGCACCTATCGATGTTAAGACCCATACTTTTTGATATTTGTTATTTCCAAATTCGTTTTATAGTATTCATATTTGTTAAAACGTTGTTTCTTACTAAAACTGTATTTTAGTTTAACGTTTTTCCTTTTAACTATGTCAATTACTCATATTAAGGAAATTGACAACTCATAATTTATTCTTTTCCGTTCTCATTTTACGCGGGGAATCGTGACTAGTTCCCTTGCTTTACACTATTGACTCGTAGGTTCTTTCACTTAGCCTCATAAGCTATTTCTTTAAATTTTTCACCTTTTTAAAGTGAGACATTAACAACTCGTTTCCTTCTCTTTATGACCCGAGGGTCTTTTTTGGTCCCGTAGTCCTTAACACTGCGTTTAATCCCGTAGGTTATGATGATCCCGTAGATCATCTTTTATTCTTGTCTATATTCAAATGTATATATACATATATATCTTCAAAGCATCTCTTATTATGTTTGGAATCGTTTATTTTCGCTCTTGAACTTTGATTGACCTTGACCGTAGTCTAAGGCTTCATTTGTTTATTTCCGGACTAATCCTCCGACTTTATGACTTCTGACGTTATTTACACGTCAGTTTGTTCTACACTTACCGTCTCCCGGTTCATACTTATACTTCTATACAACCCATTACCCGGGTTCTTTTATCGTAACGTTCTTAACGCCCATAACCCTTTACACTGGTTAGTTAACATCTAACACTTTTACTTATTCAACCCGCGCCTACTTACATTAGCAAGCGTCATCATTTATTTAATTCGTTTGACTTGTTCGTGTGAAATTTCATCACTGGCGAACGTCAAATTTCATTCTTTGTTCGACCCGTTCGACTTTTAACTAGTCGAACGTAATTTTCATCAAAATTTATGTTTGCGAAAATTCTTGTCATCTTTTAGTCATGACTCATATTCCGAGTCTTTTGACTTTCTATTTCGCGTTCCTGTTTCTCAGTCTACGCATGCGTTTAAATCCTTACCCACCAACCGGGTGTTTTACTGAAGTCGTTATTATTGCAACCCTTACGGTATGCATTATGACTTCGTTTCACTTTTATATCCCTACTTTGTTCTCAAATTTGGCGTTTTACAAAATCGGCCCGTTAAGAGTCATATTTGCATTTTCCGGGTTCAAGTGTAAACACACCCCTCCCAATTGCATACCTTAATCCTTTTACATTACTCTTTGTCCCTTCACTCGGGCTCATCATCCTAATGTAATACGCTTCCGTCACCCGGCTGTGCGTTTACATTAATATCAAATATTTTGTTCATTTGATTCATTTGGGTACTTTTAAGTTAGCCCCATTCACCCCGCCCTTACTACATCGGATGTAAACGTGTCCGCCATAAGAAGTTCATGGTATCATATGCCACTACTTACTTGGCCAGAGTAAGTGATTAACACATGACACACATGACCTTTTTACAGTTTTCACATTACGCCCTACGTAAGTAACGCCTTTATTTGTTTCTCTTGGAAACAATATCCCGAATACATTTTCTATTCGGGTTTTTCCAAGTTTTTAATCTACATATGCAACCTTCAATTTCTACTTATTTGTTGCATATTACTATTTGTGCGATTATTTAAAATGTGCACCTGGTAATGTTTGCCCCGACGGGCGTTCCTTGTCATTAACCTTGTTCGCGGTCGTTACGCGATTTAGTCCTCGGTGAGCATGCTCTTCTTGTCATACTTCGGACCATTCCATCATCATATCCACAATTCGCTTGACTCTCGTCGTCTTCAAACGCGAGTGTCCTTCAATTAAAACGTTCACAAAAGTTAGTAACGTCAACTTCAATAATCGCCCGTATTATAATACAAGGCTTTTTCTACTATACGCGTCAACGCGCGTATTTTCGTCAACTATATCAATCGTTTTAATTTGGGGTAACGTGTATCACACGATAGCCCTATGTGTTGTTTGCAACACTTTTAGCATGCTAAGCTATTAACATACTTGTACTTACCGGATTTGCGATCAAGCCTCGAACCGAACACTAATCTTTATTAAGAGTATAAGGTTTAAGTCCAAGCATAGTTTTCCCCGCCATACTTGAATCTCTTAAACCAAGGCTCTGATACCAACTTGTAACACCCTAGTTATTATTTAACGTTTATCGTATAATTTGAACTCATAATCATGTAATTACAATCACGATTATACTGAAAATACGGGCTTGTTAAAAAAAACTTTTTACAATTTATAGTGATATATCATAATGCGATTTAATTCGCCATTTGAGAATAACGAACGAAACAACTTGCGGAAGCTTTATTTAACATGTGTTCGGTTCTTGCTCGACGCTTTAGCTTCATCCGGGCTCTCGACATATACCTGTGTTCAAAACCAACTTAACAGTTAGTTTTGATAATCTAAATAACGGTACAAGACAAGATAAATGATAATGGAAGGAAATCCCAATGAAAATCTCATTATCCAAAAACATTGATTTCAAATTGGCCTCCACCGTAAGTTACGGTGGCACCGTAAGTTACGGTGGCCTCTGATTGTTAATTCCCCCCACCGTAAATCAGGGGGGATCTACCGTAACCATTTTAGCTACACCGTAACTTACGGTGGCACCGTAAGTTACGGTGGCCCCTGCAACCAACCTTTCCATTTAGCCGTTTTAAACACGAAAACCTCCGTATCTTTCAATCCGCTTGTCCGTTTGACCTACCGTTTCTTTCTACGTGTTTGTAATTTGATTCTCTACCTTGTGGAGTTGAAATCCAACATCCTTCATATTAAAATTTCAGATTTTTAACTCTTCGGCTTATTACCCCTTTTTGCCAACTTTTGACCCGTTCGTGATTTCATCATCAAACGTGTGTATTTGACCCTTATATCTCATATAGTTCTTCAACTTAATGTTATCTACCATATTAGATTATAATCACCGGTTTATTACACAAATTAAACCCGTTTTCGTTTGTATGCTTATTTTGACCCGTTAAGGGTATTTATGCACTAAGGTCCCATAGCATCCCTTTTATACTTATCTTACGAATTTAATCTATCAAAACACTTATTTCCAAAAACCTTTAAAGGTCGTTTGCCCGGTTTACCCAACAAGGGCATTTTAGTCAACTTTAGCCCCTCATTTACGACGAAGGGCATTTGCTACTTATTTGACCCAAAAATGTATGTTTAACCACAATCGTATTTATACGTACCTGGCTCGAGTCAACCTAGTGACCCGTTTCAACACCTTGCTTTTTATTACCGATATTCTATGGCGACGCAATTATCCAAATTACTATTCGCTCCTGTAACACATGACTTGACCACCACATTAGTTGATTTTGTCAAATGGCGTTATTCCCACCATTTGACCCGTTCGGCCTATATAACCCAACATTTTCATATGTAACAAAAACATGGTTTTTAATTACCAATCTCACATCCGACCCATTTCGGATTTTCTCACTAGATCCCTTTCTTTCTAAAGTCAATTTCTTATATTTTTAACCCATTTGGCTTACGCTATGGGTGTCCTTTGAAACTTATTTTACTTTAGTCAATACTTGACTAAATTTCCATTTTTACCCATTTTCCATTACTAGTTACGCTATAAGGTAACTTTAAGAAAA
This sequence comes from Helianthus tuberosus, assembly GCA_030545235.1. Taxonomy (NCBI): domain Eukaryota; kingdom Viridiplantae; phylum Streptophyta; class Magnoliopsida; order Asterales; family Asteraceae; genus Helianthus; species Helianthus tuberosus. The sequence goes on along the minus strand of CM060415.1, from coordinate 103,742,723 downwards.
ACTTACTAATTCTTAACCAATTCGAGACTAATTTACCATTTTGCCTCTTTCACCATTAATCATGGTTTAAAACATTTTTATTGGTTCCGACTCATTTCGTTTCGTGTCGGAACCCATGATTCGATCCTAATCCTTTATTGTATTCATCGCTTATAAAATAAACACATATACTACAAGTGGGTGTAAGTTCTACTTACCTTGCATCCGAAACACGCTTTTACTTCACACTTGATTCGTTTGACCTGCTCACTCATCAAGCTTCCACCTAGCTCGTTAGGCGTCAAACTATCATCATAATTCATGAGATGGTTAGATTAGTCATTATCAATTATGACTACTCCATCTAACGGGTCTTATGTCGACTTTATCACTTGATTAAATCATTGGTTAGTTTGACTTCCTAGAAGTCAATTGATCTATCAACATACTCAAATGCACACTTCACATGAAATTTCAACATTTTAGCTTCTTTTAGGCATTTTAACAAATACCTAGTGGGCATAATTTTACATGTTTACTAACTAGTTCATAACTAGTTATTTTTTTTACCAAGATTTACACCACAAATCAAACCTCTATGTCTAGTGTTCATGAACTACACATCATATTTTCATAAATCAGTTTCTATGCATCAATTTTCACTAGATTAGCATTCTACATCCTAGTGTTTATCATTTTCTCACAAAACCCATGAATCACCTTCAATGTGTTCATGAAATTTTTCAGAATTTAGCCATGATTTCACATGTTATTGTCTAGGTTTTACTCCTAGACACCATATCAACCCTATTCTACCCAAATAGCAAACATGCAACATCAATTTTCAGATTTCCCAATTTCATGAGAATTTCAAACAGAGAATTAACACCAAATTTTACATACCTTGTAACCCCCTTGTGATGAGGATCACTAATCTATGCTCGATTTCTGTCTTTGATCAGATTTGGACCTTCAATTTGGTTGTTTTGTGAATGTTTAGGGTTTAGATGGAGCCTGGGGGTCGCCCCTGATGTTGGTCGATTTCCACAAAACACAGACAATTGTGTTTTGTGTTTTATTTTGTTATTTCTATACAATAGTTTTCATTTAGACACATATGGTCCTTCATTTTTCACTCTTAATTCTTTTGAACTCCTAATTGCTCATAAGTGACTAACTAACTTAGTTAGTGTCATTCCTAGTTAGTTTAGTAGGTTCGGGAAGTCGTAACCCGTTTACTTTAAGTCCCGTTAAATCGGGCCTTTTATCCATCCTATTTTTCTTGAAAGCTTTTATTCACTTTAAATAAATATTAGGATTATTTAATTTATTCCTAATATTTGCCGGTTTACTTTTACCACTAATGGTACTTTCCCCGTCTTTAGTGTTAACGGGGTTTAATTACCAAACCCGATTTCGGGGTGTTACAATTAAATGGGCATTAGCTAGTGTTTTGAGGAGAGCAGAAAAATTTAGAATGATTACAGGAAGAAGTGATTTCTTGGATGCAAATCTTTCTAATTTAGGTTTTGATAAATCTAAAGTTGTCTGTTTTCGTTGCAGGGAGAAAGGCCATTTTAAAAGAGAGTGCAAGAATCAGGAGCCAAGAGGAGCAAAGGATTCTTTTGGAAAAGATGATTATTATAAGAAGTCCATATATCAACAAATCACTCATCTACCACATCAACAAAAAGATCCACAAACGGCACATGGAAAAATGATCGAAGATGCAAACAGGAAAGCTTACTATAGCATCATTGATCAAGATGACAAGAAAGTGGCTGAAGGTTTTAGCTGAGACAAATTCATTCCAGCTGATCCAAATGTTCAAGCTTTTATTGCACATATTGTTCAAAAGCCAGAAATGTTGAAGGAATGGATGGAAGTGTTATCTGATGAAGAGAAAAATGAAGATGAAAGATCTGTTTCATCTGAAAACAGTTCATCAGAAACAAGTGATAGTGATGAAGAGATGGAACAGATAAATTTGGGAAAAACTCATTTATCTTCTGACACTTTTGAATTTTATTTTGCAGAAAAATTGAAGAAACTGAAAGAAAGGAAAGCTGCAAAGGAAATGAAAGAGGTCAAAGTGATTGAGAAGATTGTGGAAGTTGAAAAGATAGTTGAAGTCGAGAAGATCGTTGAAATCACAAAACCTTGTCTTACTTGTTTAGAGTCATGTAAACAATGTATAGAAAAGGATGAGAGGTTTAGTGAGTTAGAAAAGTTGAAAGAAAAGTTGTTGTTTGATGTAAAAAATTTGAAAGAGTCATATGATGTATTGAACAGAACTGTGAATAGTCTGGAAAAGACTAACTCTGAAAGAGAGAAAGCTTTGAAGATGTTGAATGCTACCATGATGACAAAGCAGAAAGAGATCAACTTGTACATAGAAGAATGTGCAAAGTGGAAGAAAGAGTTGGATAGTGAAGCAACTGAGAATGAAAGAATCAGAAGATTGCTGCGAAGTTACAAAGGTTGTGACTACATAATTGATAGAATTTATCCAACAGTTGAAGGATTTGAAGCGTTTAAAGGTGAAGAAACAAAGCCAAAGAAGAAAAAGGATACTGGTAAGAAACAGGGTGTCTGTTATAATAAGTGTCCGCCTCCAATTTGGGAAGGGTATTCGCCTAGAAAACCGAATGAGGAACAAGTCCAAAAGGCAGTTAATCTAAAGTTAGTCCGAGATAACCGATGTTTTACCTGACAATATTGACATCACGTTCACAGTTTCTGACACTGATCATGAGTCCGAACTGATAAAACAAGTGGTCGATCAGGTGTTGGATAAGGATGAAGAGTCAGAGTCAAAGTCTGAGTCTGAAAGTTCGTGTCAGTCTGTCAGAAGTTCGAGTTCGTCTGAAAAGAGTTCAAAGTCATCGGGAAAATTGGTGTATAGTAAAGAATTTTTGTTGTCAAAATCTAATTTGAATGACGAAACATTTGAAGTTGTATATACTTTGAATGATTCTGACAAATTATGTTTTGATAAAGAATTTCCAATAAGAGGTGTTAAACCAGAAATGATCAAAAAGGTTTTCAAACTAACAGAAATTAATATTTCTGAAATAAAAGATGAAAATCTTACAAGAAAACCAAGACCTTACACCTCAAGAGCACAACAACGTTTAAACAAGAAAAAGGGTTACAATTCTGGTTCTGGTTTTCAAAAGAAACCTAACCAAAATCGTAGCTACAAAAAGAAAGGCTTAGGTTTTATTCCACCTGAAAACTATAAAAATGAAAAATATGTTCGAGATTTTAAATCAAAAATGACATATGTTGCAGGAACTAGCCATGAAGAAGAAGCAAAGAGCTCATTCTGGAAACAGTCAAATCAGGAGTTTCTTGCTGAAAAGATGAAATATGGAGCTTTTCAAAGGAAGGAGACTAGAACATGTTTTAGATGCAATGAAGTTGGTCATATTGCATGGAACTGTCCCAGAGCAACTAAGACAAAACAGGGAGTCTCAGAAAAACTGAAAGAAGTTGTTGTTGATAAAACTGAACCACCAACAGAAAAATTTAAAGTGTTTAAAAACTCTACATATGAAGTTGGTGAATGTTCAAAAAGGTTTTACAAGAAAAGGGAAAATCTTGACAACCAAACTTGGGTTGTTAAGAAATCAGAGGTAAAACTGGCGATGAATCTGATTCCACAAAGTCAGGGGAGCCACAATTTGATGAGAGTGTTGAAAAATCAGTTCTTTCAATGGATGATGAGAACTTTCCACCATTGAGGACTGAGAATTTTAAACGAAAAGTTGGAAAGGTTGAAATCTCAAATCAGTTTTATTCTGAGAAGGATAATTTTGATGTTGAGAAAGCTTTTAATGGGAATGTAAAGAAAATTTTCGAAAAAATGGTCGATGGGAAGGTTAAAGGGGTAAAGGAGTTTTATGCTACAAAGAAAGCAACTTACACCCCAACTGCTTCTGAATTGAAAACACCCAAGGCTGGTCAGGCTTGGGTTGATATTTTCTTTCATTGAAACACCTGACTTGCCGGAGATCCCAAGTTTGTAATCGTGGATCAGGAATCGGCATCTTTCATGTTTAATAAAGTTGTTTTGAAAATGCTTGAAATTGTTAAAATTTTACAGATTGTGAATTGCCGGAGCTTCCAGGTTGGTAAGTGCGAAGCAGGAATCGGCATTTTGATTGGTAAAATGGTTTGTGTAGATGGTTTATTCCTACATGTGGTTATATGTGTTGGATATTTTTACAAGTGGTAAGAGGTTGATTTTGACAAAGTGATTACTCAAGGTCATTAGTTTGAACTTGATGTAATCCACATACAAGAGATTGAATGGACGATATGATGAACCAAACCCCTAACTTTACAAGTGATAAAATCAACAAAACTTATTTTCCGGAAAAATCATTTTGATTAAAACAAACTTAAGTGTTTTGAAATCATTATGAGAAAATAGTTTTGTGAAAGGGGGAGTTCAGATTGTTTATGCCTAGTGAATAGCGAATTGAGGCGATTTGATATCGGTTGTCAAGTTTATTGTATAGTTTGTTTTCAAATTTCCTAAAATGTGTTTGCATTTTAGGGGGAGTAAGAAATTTTCAGAAAATCCAAAAACATTTAAAAATTTGAAAAAGACAAAAACATGATAAAATCAAAAATGAGTTTTTGTGTCAAAGAAGAGGAAATGATAGTACATCAGTAGACGGTCACAGTATGCTAAAGAAATGTAATGTTTAAATAGCGTTAAACAGTCTCACTGATGATATGCCGATAGGTTTTTTACACATTTAGTAAGCTTTTTCGGGATATAAACTTAAATTCAAACTTGCTTATTTCGTGGGGAACACTACTTGGATATATAGGTAACCCCTGAAATCTCGTTTGAAAGGTCCCTCTTTCTGAGATACTAGGTCTTTATACTCAGTGACATCTGGGGTATTATCCCAGGACTTCTGCTGAATGGAAATTCTGACCTAGTCCCCGGAGAATATTTTCTGCTTGCTTGAAACATAGCGCCGCCCTCAGCAATTTGATGAAACGATAAAATTGATAGTCATTGCTGTTGTAATATAAAAGATCCTCTAAAGGGGACACACCAAAAGTCGAAGCCGTTATCTCTCTGCGTATACGGGAGTATCGACCTGAGCTCTCACGGCCCTCGCAATTTAACCCCTTAACAGATATCATCTGTGGTATACTCACCTGTAAGACTGAATATTGGGATCTGGATACGAGAGTATATTCAAGAGGTGGGACACATGAATGAGTTTAAGTTCTTAAAACATCTAACTCATATCCTGAATTAGTTGAAATTTGTGTGAGAATTTAAGTGGATCAGTATATCGGCAATCTAAGTGAATTGTTTAATTCTTAAAGTGTAACTAAGCTCAACGGTACTTGTGACTTGTCAAAAACTGATATGATCCTCTTGCACGAACTCACAAAAAAAATATTGTTTGTAAATATTTCTTTACTGCATTTCATTTAAATTCAAAAATTCCAAAAAGAGTTTTAGTGTGTTTTAGCATAAATTTTGTAAAAATTCAAAAAGATTTTCGACAACTGGTGTTGAAGAGCTAATTTTCAAAATTCCGAGTGCTAGACATGACGAACAGGTTTGGGAAAGTATTTGTTTGAAGTTCTTTGAAATGAACATGATATTTCTGTAAGTGGTTCATCAGAGACTATAAATGTTGAATCATTTTAAAATATGCTTTACAAGTGGTTATCAGGAAATTTACTTTGAGGTAGAGACTTTGCAGGATAAGATGAACCAGGTTATTCATTCCAGAGATCTGAGCTAGATGAGAGCCAGGTTCCAATACCTGAGGATTCTGATTGGAGGTAGCCAGGCAATGATCTTGAGACATGAAGAGTCAGGCTGATTGATATTGAGAAACTGTTATATTGAAAGCCAGACAACGATCCTAAAGCTGATGATGCTGATGAACTGAAGAAATGCCAGCATGTCGCAAGGGGGAGTCTGAAGTCCTGCAATAAGAGATTGAGAGAAGGAAGCCCAGAGACAGATCAAGACTGAAGATGCGAAGACTCGACACTTAAGACTCGTCAACATCTGAGGGGGAGTCTGTTGGTGCACTACATCTGTCGACTTCGTCTTGTATCGAGTCTTAGTCTTAGAATGTTAGATTAGGGCACATTGTACGAGATTTCCCGAGAAAGTTGATTTCACATATATGGACATGTTCATATGTGGGAAACTACATGTCCATATGTGGGAAACCACATGTCCGTATGTGGGAAACCTCATGTCCGTATGTGGGAAACCTTGTAGATGGTTTCGCTTTTATGAACAATGGAGGTTTCGCTTTTGTGGACATGTCCATATGAGCGAAACCTAGTCCCTATATATCCTAGGAGCGAAATCATTTGTATGAGTTCTTGTTTTCCATACCGAGGTGCTGCCGGTGTGAGATTTGATTGTAAACGCTGTAATATCAATCAAAAGTGTGTTTAAAGTGAAGATCTAGCTGTTTCTACGTTGGTTACTTGTTTTCCGCACCTGTAACTGATCGAGACTCCTCTGATAGACTCGTTCGGCTCAGAACACGATCCTATAGTGGAACACAATCCTCCAATCTAGATGAAGTGACAGGGTTTATGATATGGAATGGAACAAATTTAAGGATATGATAGAAAGGAAATTCTGTCTTCCCAATGAAAAGGAACATATAGCAAATAAATTCTTAAACCTAAGAATGACTGGAGTAGATAGTAAGGGTTACACTACTACATTCTTTGAATATGCTAGAATAGTGCCAACCCTAGCATCACCTGAACCAATGTTAATCTCCCGTTACATCTGGGGATTAATCAGTGAAATTAGGCATGTAGTCAAGGGAGCTAGACCATAAACCATAGAAGAAGCGGTAGAACTAGCAAATACCTTGACAGATGAACTGGTACGTACCCAAGAAGAAAAAAACCAGAGGAAGAACCTAGCTCAAAAGCTTACCCAGGAATTTTGCTACGGTAATTCCAACCGTGGGAAAAATGTAGGTTCTACTTCTGCACCTTACTGCAAGTATTGCAAAAGGAAGCATTCTGGGAGATGCTCCATATACTGCATTTTTTTGCAAAATATCTGGACACAAGGAAGAAGACTACAGGAAGAAACCCACCAATAAGATATGCTACAATTGTGGAGAACAAGGTCATATCAAGCCAAATTGTCCGAAATTAGCTCCGGCAACAAACAACAAGACTACTAAGAATGCTAGAGCATTTGTTCTGACTGCAGAAGAAGCCAAAATGATTCCGGACGTGATTGTCGGTACGTTTTTAGTTAATGATGTTTTTGCCAAAGTATTATTTGACTCTGGTGCGAACCAAAGTTTTATTAATACTTCATTTTGCAAACTTCTCAATCAACCATTAACTAAACTCCAATAAGAATGTTTAGTAGAAACAGCAAATGGAGAAACCATTAAGATTACCGAAATCTTGCAGGGAGCAGAAATATAAATTTTAAATCAGAAGTTTATTGCAAACCTTTACCCAATGAATCTGGCAGGATTTGATGTTGTATTAGGAATGGATTGGTTAATAGCCAATAAAGCCAGTATTTTATGTGATAAAAAGTCAATACAAGTGAATTCACCAAAAGGTGAAAAGATCACAATCAAAGGAAATAAGCCAACTAGATCCACAAAATTCATCTCTGTAATGAAAACAACAAGTTATGCTAGAAAAGGATCATTAGTGTATATGATTTCCATAATCATTAACACTAAAGGAAAGGAATTAAAAGATATCCCTGCAGTATCTCAATTTCAGATATATTTCCAGAAGAATTACCAGGACTACCGCCAGATAGAGAAGTCGAGTTCAGAATTCATTTGCTACCAAGAACAGCACCCATTGCCAAATCACCTTACCGTTTGACACCCGCATAAATGCAAGAGTTGAAGAAGCAGTTAGATGAACTCTTGGAAAAATGATTTATACAGCCAAGTTCATCGCCTTGGGGAGCACCGATCTTATTTGTCAAAAAGAAAGACGGGTCAATGCGTATGTGCATTAATTATCGTGAATTGAATAAAGTCACGATTAAAAATCGGTACCCATTACCGAGAATCGATGATTTATTTGATCAATTACAAGGAGCTCGATTCTTTTCTAAAATCGATTTATGTTCAGGATATCATCAATTAAAGGTACAGGAAGAGGACATTCCTAAGACCGCTTTTAGAACCAGGTACGGCCATTATGAATTTACTGTCATGCCCTTTGGTTTAACCAATGCCCCAGCTGCATTTATGGACATGATGAACCGAATATGTAAGCCATATTTGGATAAATTCATAATTGTCTTTATAGATGATATTCTAATTTATTCTAAAAGTAAAGAGGAACATGCAGCGCATCTTCATGCACTTCTAAATTTGCTGAGAAAAAGAAAAGCTTTACGCTAAATTTTCAAAATGCGAGTTTTGGTTAGAAGAAGTACAATTTCTTGGACATTTAGTTAATCATGAAGGAATTCATGTGGATCCCACAAAGATTGAAGCGATTACTAAATGGAAAACCCCTGAATCACCAACAGAGGTTAGAAGTTTTCTAGGACTAGCCGGTTATTATAGAAGATTCATCCAAGATTTTTCTAGAATAGCCATTCCCTTAACAAAACTAACCTGTAAATCTGTTAAGTTTAAATGGGGGCCAAACCAAGAAGAAGCCTTTAGAATCCTTAAGTAAAGATTAACCAACGCACCCATATTAGCATTACCATGGAACTGAAGATTTTTTAATTTATTGCGATGCTTCTAAATTAGGTTATGGATGTGTATTAATGCAACGTTAAAAGGTTATAGCCTACGCATCTAGACAACTTAAGAATCATGAAGAAAACTATACAACCCATGATTTAGAATTAGGAGCTATAATTTTTGCCGTGAAAATTTGGAGAGATTATCTTTACGGTAGTAAGTTTACCATTTTCACTGATCATAAGAGTTTAAGATATGTTTTCGGGCAAAAAGAGTTAAATATGAGACAAAGACGCTAGATGGAGATACTAAGTGATTACGATTGTAATATCCAGTATCATGCAGGAAAAGCTAACGTAGTAGCCGATGCTTTAAGTTGAAAATATCATGAGAAATCAAAAAGAGTACGTTCTCTTAATTTAAATCTGCAGATAGATTTAAATGAAAAAATTAGAAAGGCACAGGAATCAGTAATCAAGGATAATACTGAGAAATTAAAAGGAATGATTAAGGAATTAGAACAAGGAACCGCTGGAATTTTGAGATTCCATTGGAAAAGAATTTGGATACCTAAACTAGGAAACCTACGTAACAAAATATTAGAAGAAGCCCATAAGTCTAAATATATGATACATCCTGGAAGTGATAAAATGTATCAAGACTTAAGAAAGAATTTCTGGTGGATAGGAATGAAAAAGGATATAGCAGCTTATGTTGCCAAGTGTCTAACTTGTTCACATGTTAAAGCTGAACACCAGAAACCCTCAGGTTTATTACAGCAATTGGAAATGCCTGTATGGAAATGGGAATTGATAACAATGGACTTTGTTACCAAACTACCCAAGACAAGAAAAGGTAATGATACAATTTGGGTAATTGTAGACAGGCTAACTAAGTCAGCTCATTTCTTAGCAATGAAGGAAACTTCCAGTATGGAACAACTAGCCAAGTTGTATGTAAATGAAATAGTTTCATTACATGGAATTCCTTTATCAATTGTTTCTGATAGAGATAGCCGTTTTACTTCTCATTTTTGGACAAGTTTCCAAAAAGCAATGGGAACCAAGCTAAATCTAAGCACCGCTTATCATCCTCAAATGGATGGACAAAGTGAAAGGATGATTCAGACAATGGAATATATGCTTAGAGCTTGTGTAATTGATTTCGGAGGAAATTGGGACGATCATCTACCATTAATAGAATTTTCCTACAACAACAGCTATCATACCAGTATCAATGCTGCACCATTAGAAGCACTTTATGGATGAAAGTGCCGAACCCCAGTCTATTGGGCAGAAATTGGAGAAAAGCAATTATCTGGACCAGAGATAGTACAAGAGACAACGAACAAAGTTATTCAAGTCAAGGAACGACTAAAAGCAGCACGCGATTGTCAGAAAAGCTATGCTGATAACAGGAAAACCATTGGAATTTCAGGTAGGAGACAAAGTCTTATTAAAAGTTTCTCCTTGGAAAGGAGTGGTAAGATTCATCAAAAGAGGAAAGCAAAGCCCCAGGTATGTTGCACCCTTTGAGATTATTAAAAGAATAGGACCAGTAGCTTATCAGCTACAACTTCCAGAGGAAATGGCAGGAATACATGACGTATTTCATGTATGTAATATCAAAAAGTGTCTAGCCGACGATACATTAATGGTACCTCTTAAGGACATAGAGGTAAATGAAAAGTTCAAGTTCGTAGAAAAGCCTCTACGAATTGAAGACCGAAAAGTCAAGAATCTTAAACACAAGAGATTAGTTCTAGTCAAAGTGAAATGGGATTCCAAGAGAGGACCAGAGTACACTTGGGAACTTGAATCTGAGATGTAGAGGAAGTATCCACACCTATTCCAGTAGACCTCGAGGACGAGTTCTAAAATAAGGTGGGGAGGATATAACAACCCTCCAAAATTATTGCCGACACCCCTAATATATTTAGAACGCTCGAATATGTCTTAAAATACACTCCGTATACGATAAATAGCCCTTAATACCTTTAATTTTATAAAATAAAAATAAAAACAATTTTTAATGGTTCCTGGCGGGCTGCGAAGACCTTAGTGGTCTCTTACGCGGGCCGCGACAGCTAACCCACAAGGCGGCACCCTGAGATGCCACGTGGCACAACTCATGTCGAAGCTAAGCCCATGACCGGGCCAAGCTAGGCCCTACGTACCCTATGTCATGGGCCGTGAAGGCCCCCTTGTGTTCTTACATGGGCCACGAGAAAGCTCAGATCAGCTCCTATAAATTGGGAGCTTCGGCATTCAGTTTCCGACGCTCACATACAACTTTCTCTCTCAAATTTCTGCATAGTATACATAATTCTCGGGCATTATACCCACTAAAATAGTGAAGTTCTGCCTCGTTGTAAGTATTTTAACCCCCGATTACATATTAGATACGCTGCCCGATTAATCTAGTGCTCCGTAACGGCTGTTGAGGCTCTGCCCGACGCAGTCGTTGGAGTTTTGTCTCGGGGAGGTTATAACTAATGTAAATATTGGGTTATTATACTAACACGCGTGCATTGTTTAATTAATAGATTATAACCAGGAATCCACCAAGAAAAGTCTAAAGTAGCAATGTGAGTAATCTCCTTTTTGTAAACCTTTTTACAAACTATTTTTACAAAACCTTAAATAATTTACAATGTGATTAGCAGTGATTGAGTCTTTGTAGTTCTTCAATTACTGCCGGTATGTTGGGGTTTTGTATACAAATTGTGGAACACGTTACCATTGGAAAACAGGATAGCCAATGTGTAATATGACCCACCAGTCAGGATTGACAATACTGAATGAGTAATTGTGTAGATATAAACATTGTAATTGTTCTCAATATTGTTAAAGGATAAATTGCTTCTTGATTAAATTAGGATTCACTCACCAGTATTTCCCACTGACAAATGTTTTTAAAACGCGTTCCAGGTAACAAAATGTGAAAGGCAATTAGAAGCCAGCTGGAGAGCACTGTAGGCTTGGAAAATGTGGCTATAAAAGTTACCTAAATAAAGACGATGTTTTAAATTCAATAAATTAGTGTTTATCCCTATAAACATGTTTGTAATAGAAACTTGGGTTTAACCCATGTGTTTATTAATATAAAATGTGGTATTTTACTCTGATAAAATATTTCCTAACTACGGTCCTGATGAAATTTCCGCTGCCAAATAATGATAACCAATGATACCACTTAATCTGAGTTTGCGTCCGCCTGATCCCAGGAGATAGGGGCCGAGGGTTGCGACATAAGCTCCTTGCACCATTAGATCACCTTAGATTGTATGAGGGAGACTTGAAAATGGAAGTGTTGTGGTGGTGAGTGGTGGCCGTAAACAAGAAGAAGGAGGAGAGGAGTGTGAGTGCTTGAAGATGGTGAAATGAATTAGATGTAGTAAATTGTGGTTTTTAAATAATGATCCTCCAACATAATGTTATCTAATGGTTCTTGTGTCTCAAAAGTATTAAGCAAATCAAATAAATAAATGAAGAAAAATCAAGGTGGTGGGACCACCTTGATGACGGTCGAAATGGGGGGGGGGGGGTGTCTTAGTCGGGATGTGATGATAAGTTAAGCAAATTAGTTAGATTCTAAGTATATCGGTTAGTGTTTTATGTGTTATGTGTTTATAGGATGTGTTATGATGTTCGGTGACCATAACTAGCTCGGAAATGTTAAAACAATACTTCTAGTGAAAATTTGGTGTTTTGGGTAGTGTCCAGTTGTTCGGTTGGTTACCGGTTCGTTAAGGTGCTAAATTACGCAATTTAGTGTGCTTTATGTTCCCTTTTATGACAGTTTTGATTCCCGACATTTAGGAAGGTATTCTGGACCATTAATCCATAATTTTGCATTGTATTTTGTTGTTAAAAAGCTGATTTTTGCTGAAATATGCAGAATTCTGCAGTTTTTGTGAGTTTTAGGCACTTTCTGGCATTTAAACTATCACTAGGAAGGCAGTTTTATGATCCCTACTTTCCTACACACTATACTAGTGTAACTCTTGGTTTCGGGCTCATTATGTGTCTTAACATCATGTCTGTCTGAGTACTGAACTCCCGTCGGTTCTTCTAACTTGTCAGATAACTGTGCTAACTTTGTTTCTTGCACTAATTGAATCATATTGTGTTACATGCAACAATGATAAGAAATCATGCAGCATGTAATGCACTTGTATGTATATGACAGTAATCAGGAATCATTCAGGTTATTAATCCAAATCGGGCACAGTCATTAAGATACAAATTACTTTTTAACATGTACGGAATTACATGGAAAATTGACAGTTGTCACATTCTCCCCCCGTTAAGAAAATTTCGTCCCAAAATTTAAGTTGTGTTATCAGTTGCAGTGGAGTTAGGAAACAAATGCGGATATTTTGATTTCATTCGATCTTCATGCTCCCAAGTAAACTCTGGGCCGTGACGTGAATTCCAGCGAACCTTGACAAGCTTAATGCGACTTCTCTGAGTCTTGTGGACTTTCCAGTCCGTAACCTCAACTGGTTCCTCAGTGAATTGGAGACTGTCGTCGATATGCACCTCATCCGTAGGGATGATGACTGTTTCTTGAGTTGGGCTCTTCTTCAGGTTTGATACATGAAATGTATCATGTACACCGTGCAGTTCTTCTGGTAATTCTAGCTTGTACACTACGGTACCAACCCTTTCCAAAATCTTGAATGGCCCAATGTAACGTGGATTCAACTTGCCATGTTTCCCGAATCATGCTACACCCTTCCAAGGTGAGACTTTCAACAAAACCCTGTCTCCTACCTCAAATTCTAAAGGTTTTCGTCTTTGATCTGCGTAGCTCTTTTGTCGATCACGAGCCGCCTTGATGCGCTATCGGATCTGCATGATCTTGTCGGTTGTTTCTTGAACCAGTTCAGGACCAACTATCTGTCTATCTCCAGCATCTGCCCAACACAACGGTGAGCGGCACTTACGGCCATATAGAGCTTCGAACGGTGCGGCTTGAATGCTCGTATGGTAGCTGTTATTATAGGAAAACTCAACTAGAGGTAGATGAGTATCCCTACTGCCACTTAAATCCATCACACATGCACGAAGCATGTCTTCTAGTGTTTGTATAGTCTGTTCGCTTTGATCGTCCATTTACGAGTGGAAGGCCGTACTCAGATTTAATTGAGATCCAAAGGCCTCTTGAAAAGATTGCCAAATCCTTGATACGAATCGTCCATCTCTATCTGAAATTATCGAGATAGCCACTCCATAACGTGCTACTATCTCCTTGAGATAAAGTTCTGCTAGCTTTCCAGTGCTATCTTTCTCTCGAATCGGTAGGAAGTGTGCAGACTTTGTCAATTGATCCACTATTACCCATATCATGTCGTGTCCTCTATGAGTCCTGGGTAATTTTGTTATGAAGTCCATCAAAATTTGTTCCCACTTCCACATGGGTATTTCAGGTTGTTGCAAGAGACCGGAAGGCTTCTGATACTCGGCCTTAACCTTAGCACAGGTTAGGCATTTCCCAACATAAACAACAACATCGCTCTTGAGCTTTGGCCACCAATAATACTCCTTCAGATCTTGGTACAGTTTGTCCGATCCTGGGTGGATCGAGTACCTCGACTTATAAGCTTCATAAAAAATAACCTCTCTAATACCTCCATAGAGCGGAACCCAAAGGCGTCCCATGAAGTATAAATACCTTCCTCATTTGGCACTAACTTCTTCTCCATTCCCCAGAGATATTCAGCCTTAAGGTTTTCTTTCTTAAGGGATTCTTGTATGTGCGTCACATATACGTGAAGTGAGATTCGACTGAATCGTCATTTCTAGAGCTCGAACCCTTAGGGTGTTAACCCTTTCCTTTTGACTCAGTGCGTCTGCTACCATGTTTGCCTTTCCAGGATGATACTTGATCTCACAGTCGTAATCATTCAACAACTCAACCCATCGTCGCTGACACATATTTAGCTCCTTTTGATCAAATATGTGTTGCAGACTCCTGTGATTCGTGAAGATAGTACATCGAGTACCATACAAATAGTGTCGCCAAATATTCAAGGCAAATACCACTGCGCCTAACTCCAGGTCGTGAGTGGTATAATCTTCTCATATACTTTCAGTTGGCTTGAAGCATAAGCGATGACTTTTTGGCGTTGCATGAGCACGCAACCCAATCCCTGACGCGAAGCATCACAATATACCACGAAGCCTTCCGTACCTTCGGGTAGGGATAGTATCGGTGCATCGCATAGTTATTCTTGAGAAATTGAAAGGCTTCTTCTTGCTTGTCTCCCCAGTCGTACTTCTTGTCTTTCAGAGTAAGGGAAATTAGCGGTTGAGATATCTTGGAGAAATTCTCGATGAACCTGCGGTAATAGCCCGCTAATCCCAAAAACTGTCGAATCTCAGTCGGTGTTTTGGGAGTTTCCCAGTTCTTTATCGCTTCAATATTTGTGGGATCCACATGAATACCATTCTCGTTTACCACATGTCCAAGGAACTGTACTTCGCGAATCCAAAATTCGCATTTTGAGAACTTGGCATAGAGCTTTTCCTTCTTTAGTCGTTCCCGAATGGCTCTGAGATGTTGTTCGTGCTCTTCCTTCTTCCACGAAAAAATCAGAATATCATCGATAAATACAATCACAAATTTATTGAGATATGGCTTGCATACACGATTCATCAAATCTATAAACACTGCTGGCTTGTTGGTCAATCCGAATGGCATCACGAGGAACTTGTAGTGTCCATAGCGAGTTCTGAACGCGATCTTCGGTATACTCTCCTCTTGAATCCGCAACTGATGATAGCCCGACCGAAGGTCGATCTTAGAGTAGTAGCTCGATCCTTGATGTTGGTCGAATAAATCATCAATCCTCGGTAATGGATAACGATTCTTGATAGTTAACTTGTTCAGCTCCCGGTAGTCGATACACATGCGAAAGCTACCATCCTTCTTCTTAACGAACAACACCAGAGCTCCCCAAGGCGAGAAGCTCGGCCTTATAAAACCCTTGTCCAATAACTCCTGAAGCTGCGTGGATAACTCTTGCATCTCGGATGGCGCAAGCCGATATGGTGCCTTGGCTACTGGCGCAGCGCCTGGAACCAAGTCAATGTGGAATTCGACTTGTCTCTACGGGGGTAATCCTGGTAAGTCTTCAGGGAAGACCTCTGGATATTCCCTCACCACTGGGATGTCTTCAAGCTTCGGCTCTTCGGCTTTCTTATCCACTACATGAGCTAGGAAGGCAACGCATCCTTTACGTAGACACTTTTGCGCTTTCATAAATTGATGATCCGCAAGGGCATATCATGCTTCTCTCCATGAATCATGATCGTCTCCACATTCACCATCGGAATACGAATGATCTTCTCATGGCAAACTATCTCCGCACGGTTGTTAGACAACCAATCCATCCCAACCACGATATTAAAGCTTCCCAACTCAACTGGTAGAAGATCAATAAAAAACTCGCGCTCTCTGAAGAGGTATGACCCAGATCGGCTAACCCGACCTGGTCATTACCTATTATTTCATTATAAATAATTAATTACACATGTTTATTCTAGAATGTTCTATTCTGCATGGATAAACTACGTAACCAAATCCCCAACTTTTTGGGAAGATCATGCAAATCCCTAACTTATCTGAGCCCATCCTAAGTTAAGGGAAACCCTAATGGTAAACTATAAATAGAGGTAAACATCTAAGCTATGAATCATCTTACTCTCGTTAACTCTCTCTCTATACTTATACTTTCTCCCAAACCGAGACTTATTCTCACGCCGGAGGGTGGTTACAGGAATAACCCCATTCCTGTAACGAGTCCTAACGGTGTTCTGTTTTGCAGTTCGCAGTTCGGGTCGCCAAGAGTTGGAGTCCTTAGTTGGATACTACTGTAAAGGTTAGTGTTTCTTCATTGGCGCCATCCGTGGGACCGCTCGGTAACAACAACAAGACTGAACCAAATGGTAAGCGATCAGAACATTGCAGTAACACCAAGTCAGGCGATGGTAACTAGCAATCCGTTGTTAGAAACAAGCCCTGTTACCACCATGCCAGCCTCACCGGCTGTGACCAGGTCTCTCGACTTGGAATTTGAAGCAGAAGGACCCCCACCAGGTTTTACTGGCACTACCGCCGTCTCTTCTGGGACGACGACAGCAGACCTATTCTCATATACTTCTCTACAGTTCCGATCAGTCAAACCAATTGCAACAGGCGTGAATGTTTTCACCCCAGCAACAACCACCAGCGCGCAGACTATACGTCGTAGCACTATGCCAGTTATTACATCGGCCAGCCCAAGCACTGTCATACCACAGGTGAGCGTGCCTCAATACTATCAACCCTCAGTCACTTACGCCATGCCGCCTTTGTATTCGGCAGCACTGACGGTGGCGTTATCCACGCCACCCCATCAACCAGTGGTCATGCCGGCGGGAATCTTGAACGCCCCGGTTAAGCCGGGAAATCAGGCGTACTTCCCCGGATATTATTACGCACCCCCATACGGGTATTTACCCCCATACAATACTCCAACGTACACTCCCCAGGGGGCACAAGGCTATTCTCAGCAATCGCCATACGCGGCTTATATGCCGCCTTGGTGGACTTTTCCAACATCACAGCCCGTTTACAGTCAGACCCCGCCGACAGCGGAACCTACGTATGACAGAGGAAACGCATCTAGGCCTTATTTTTCTCTGGGTGGAGGCCCCAGCCCCACGCTGAACATCACCCCGGCTCAACCCCCTATCACCCAGGGTACCAGCCAGGGTGGGGTAACTCCTCCAATACAACCCATTAATTTAGAAGAAGACGAACTTACCAGACCTTACAAACTAGTGGATGCCACTTTCAAATCCAAGTTCACCAGAAGAATAGCGGAAGCTCCTATCAAGGAAAAGCCCAAGATGCCTCAAACGGTAGGCAAGTACGATGGTCTAGGCGACCCTGATGACCATCTCAATCTATTCAAAAGTGCAGGGGAAGTAGCCTGTTGGCCCATGCCCCTCTAGTGTAAGATGTTTGTCCAAACACTGGTAGGTGCTGCCCGGGTCTGGTGGGATAGTTTACCCATCAGGGAAATTGACAGTTTCTAAGACCTAGAAACCAAGTTCATATTACAGTTCAGCCAACAGAGAAGGCACACAAATGACCGAAATGAACTCCTCCACATTCACCGGCGAGACAATGAAACAGTGGAGAGTTTCATCGTTAGATTCAACAAATAAAGCCTGGCGATCCCAGGTGTCACGAACGATCTAGCGTGTGGTGCTTTCCTACAAGGGGTAAATGACGATGAGTTATTGAGAACACTCTACGGGAGGGATGGTGTACCTCCCACCATAGACAAAATCTTGAGGATAGCTAAGGTATACGTCACACAAGAGAAAGCTGTTGCCGCCAGTCACGCGGCCAACAGAAAGAAGGAGGCTCAGAAAAACCAGGACGGAAGAGATCAACGGGGCTCCAAAGGTAAGGGTAGAGGAGACCGATACCAGAAAGGTGACAGAACGGACTCGCGGTATGATTGGTCTAGAAGCACCTATTCAAGGAATGAATCCTCCTCCAAACCGTGGTCCGATTACCCTGCCAGCAGAAATCATAGCCTCTGAGAACCTCAAGTTTAATCCTCCGAAGCTGCTGAAGGACAACCCCAACAAAGACACCAACAAGTATTGTGAATACCACAAGGGGAGCGGCCATGATACCAATGACTGTTTTTTGCTGAAGAAGCAGATCGAGTATTTCGTGAAGGCGGGGAAATTATCTCATCTGGTTCGAGACATCAAACAGGGCCCGCCCCCCGTCAAAGTGGAAAACGATAAAGGGGCGAGAAAGAGGCCACGAGAGCTAAACATGGTATATGCTGATAAGGGAAAAGGGGCTAAACGGAGTTTCTCCACACTTGAACCCTGGATGCTAGCAACCATGACAATCGAGCCACGCGTGGAAGATTTACACCTCACCACTGATGCCTTAATCATATCCGCTGCGGTAGGTGATTATAACATGAGAAGGATCCTGGTAGATACCGGGAGTTCTGAAGATATCATCTACGAGCATTGCTTCAATAGAATGCAACCAGAAGACAGAAGGCTGCTTGAGTCAGTGCACGCCCCTATTAAAGGTTTCACTGGAGAGAAGGTTAATCCAATTGGCCAGATTACTTTCCCAGTTACATTCGGGCAAGAACCCCGGGAAAGGACCATACTCCTAACGTTCCTTGTGGTACGCGCTGAGTCTTACCACAATGTGATCATTGGAAGGTTCACCCTGGGGAAATTGGATGCTATAGTCTCTACAGCATGGGGGTTCATGAAGTTCCCCACCCCGTGGGGTATTGCAACAGAATTTCGAGACAAGCTGGGAGAAGTATTTAATACCAAAAGATGCCATCAAGGGCCCACCAGAGCCATCGGTCCGGAGAGGTGGGTATTAAGCACACGCCATCCGGATCAGACGGTAACAATAGGGGACAGCCTCTCCCCTGAAGTTAAAAGTAACCTGAAACAGCTGCTGAGAAGGAACGCCGATATCTTTGCTTTTGAGCACTCTGACATGACTGGGATACCCCGGGATAAGGCAGAGCACAAGCTAGCAACACTCCCGAGCATTAAACCCATCGCACAAGGTAAACGCAGCATGGCTCCGGATCGAAAAGCAGCAGTAGTAAAAGAAGTACGAAAATTGGTTGAAGCTGGAATTCTCAGAGAAACAAAGTATCACACAAGGGTATCAAACCCTGTGATGGTCAAGAAACTAGACGGCACATGGCGAATGTGCATCGATTTTAAAGATATGAATAAAGCGTGCCCCAAAGATGCCTACCCGCTACCCGAGATGGACTTTAAGGTTGATTCTCTGGTCCCCTATAGGTACAAGTGCTTCTAAGATGCCTATAAGGGTTATCACTAGATCAAAATGTCCAGAGAGGACGAAGAAAAAATGGCGTTTCATACCGATGTGGGCATTTTTTTGTTATACCAAAATGCCCTTCGGCTTGCGAAACGCCGGGGCCACTTATCAGCGGCTCATGGACAAGGCTTTCGAAAAATAAATCGGTAGAAACTTAGAAGTATACGTTGACGATTTAGTAATCAAGAACAGGGAAGAAAAACAAATGTTTGAAGACATTGAAGAAACTTTCCAAAAGCTCAGAGAATACAATATTAAGCTTAACCCCAAGAAATGTTCATTTGGAGTAGAAGAAGGCAAATTCTTAGGGGTAGTGGTCACCCGGGACGGCTTTAAAGCTAACCCGGAAAAGGTAGCTGCCATAACGCGGATGCCCTCTCCCAGGACTTTGAAAGAAGCGCAAGCGTTAAATGGGCGTCTAGTGGCTATAAACAAATTCTTGGCAAGACACGCCGAGAGGTCTTTGCCATTTATAAAAACATTAAAAGATTGCCTTAAGAAGAAAAATTTCAAATGGACCAGCGAAGCGGAAGAAGCCCTGCAAGACATGAAACATTTCATCGAGAAACTACCCATGCTGACAGAGCCATACCCAGAAGAACTACTCAAAATGTACCTGGCGGCAGCTCATAACGTGGTAAGTGCGGTACTCATGGTGGAAAGAGATGGGAAGCAAACACCTATATATTACATCAGCCGCCTTCTGGTGGGACCTGAAAAACGGTATCCAACACTTGAAAAGTTGGTCCTAGCACTAGGTCACGCCACTCGGTGACTCAGAAGATATTTTCAAGGGCATCGCGTGCAGGTCTTAACAAATTACCCGCTACAACAAATTTTGCACAAGCCAGAAATCTCCGGTAGATTGGCTAAATGGGCGATTGAGTTGGGAGCCTTGGATATCGAATATCGAAAGCGAACATCAATCAAGGGATAGGTGATCGCCGATTTCTGGGCCGAAATTCCTGAGGGTGAAATAATACAGGACCCCGCTATCCAGGATATCCCGGAATCCAGCACAGCCAAACTAACCTGGAAACTTTACAAGGACGGATCATCCAGCGGGAAAGGTTCCGGGGCAGGTCTCATGCTGATAAGCCCAGATGAAATAAGGCTGATGTACGCCTTGCATTTCGATAAGCCCAATCTATGGGAGCCACAAGAGTTGATGCGTATGTTGACTCTTTGCTGGTCAATAATCAAGTCAACGAAACTTACAAGGCCAAGGATGAATCGATGGCAAAATATTTGGCTAAAACAAAGGAGCTTATAGCTTCCTTTGATAATGTCACACTTAATCGTGTCCACACGGGAAAGAACCAAATAGCAGACGCCTTGAGCAAACTTGCTACTTCGGGCATGGAAAGAGAAGTAAAGGTAGAAACGCTGCAAATTCCTTCTATTGAACCACGGGAAGTTTCCGCCCTGACAGCAGAAGAACCCTGTTGGTACACCCCAATACTAAAGTTCCTCACAAAAGGTGAATTACCTCCCGCCAGGGGTGAAGCACAAAAGATCCAAACCAAGGCATTGCAATATGAAGTCAACAATGGCGTCCTTTACAGGAAATCATACTTGGGACCACTACTGCGGTGCGTATCCCCAGAAGAGGCAAAATATCTTATCCATGAAATACACTCGGGCATATGTGGCATTCACGTGGGACCCCGGGCAGTTGTGGCAAAGATCCACAATGCCGGGTACTATTGGCCCGGGATGCATGAAGACGCGGTAGAGGAACTCAGAAGGTGCCGTAGTTGCCAAAAATTTGCTCCTCAAACACTCCGCCCCAAGAACAACTTAATCCCAGTCACAGCGGCCTGGCCTTTCCAGGAATGGGCGGTTGACATCGTGGGACCATTCCCGCTGGCCTCCGGAAAGCTAAAATACCTTATCGTTACCAAGTGGGTCGAAGCCAAACCTCTGGCTAAAATAACCGCTGAAAACGCAAAAAAGTTCCTTTCGGAGCACATTGTGTGTCGGTTTGGACTGCCGCTATATTTGGTAAGTGACAACGGAACGCAGTTCACAGACAGGATTGCAAGATTGGTGTGCAGAACTTCAGATTCAACAAATCTTCACATCTGTAGCACACCCGCAAGGAAACGGCTAGGTGGAGCGGGCAAATCGGAGTTTGTTGGATGGCATAAAAAGAAGGCTAGGTTACGAAGGAAGCTCCTGGGTGGAAGAACTGCCAAATGTCCTCTGGGCACATCAAACAATGCCTAAGACAAGTAACAACGAAACTCCCTTCAGCCTAACCTATGGCGCGGAAGCAATGATACCCGCGGAAGTCGGTTTGCCCTCGCTAAGGCGTCTTACTACTAATGACGATAATGACAGGATCCTAAGGGAAGGCCTGGATATGCTCGAAGAGAGGCGTGAGGGAGTCGCCATCAGCGAGGCAAAGTATAAGAAAACTCTGGAAAAATACTATAATCGGTGGGTGGCTCAACACACTTTCAAGGAGGGCGAGTACGTCATGTGTGATAATGAGGCCAGTAGAGCGGAACCCACAGGCAAATTGGGACCCAACTGGGAAGGCCCCTACGTCATCCAAGAAGACCTAGACAAGGGGGCCTACCGCTTATCAAGGCTAGATGGTACCGCGGTTCCACGTAGCTGGAACGCGGCTCAACTGAAAAAATGTTATATGTAATACCTTGCCCCTAACGGCGGGTGTGATTGTTTTTCTTTTTGCAAACAAGTGTAATCCATCTCCGACGATGTCTCTTTTTTAAAAATATTGAGTTAATAAAAGTTCTTTTCTTTTTTATAATTATCTCTCATTACTTACATGCACAATAACATTTACCTTCGCATTTATACTGCACTTTACGGTACTAACAATTACCATCGCATTTTAACTGCATTTAACGGTAAAAAAGCATCATTGACACGGAATATTTTTCATATATAAGTCAAAGTGTCAAAAATATACAGCGCTAAGAGTGGGTATCTTGGTAATAGATACATTAACCATTACAAAAAAGATAGGCATTTTGGTAATAAATACATACAACTATCTTACAAATAAACCAAGTACTTGTCCCTGTTGCTAAAATACCAACATACGGGAACCAAAAACGAACATGTTCTAAACATCTACTTCTGGGAAAGCGTTGCTCTTACCTCTACAGGGGTATGCAACGCCACACCATAATATTCCAATGGGTGAGGATCAACAATTAAGTCGTCAACATTCTCCTCATCCACTGAAAGAGCCACCACCTCCCGATCACCAACCTGGTTTTTACCAGAACGGCCACCACGGCGCCGTTCGTACACCAACTCACAACGTTGAATACGATCCGATGGAAAAGCTCCAATCAGAGTATCGGCCGTTAGTGAGGCCGCATCTGCATCAGTTTTTGCAGGCTCCTCATAAATGATGCTTTTACAAGACCGGCTAACCCGGGGTAAGGCATCATCAGCAGGCACATCTATTCTGGTCATCTCCTCCGTCACCGGAACTTGTAGAAGAACCAGGCCATCTGCGGCATCCAAGCGTCGGAAGATATCGGAAAGTCTATGTTTATAGCTCCTCTGGCTCATCTTTTTGAATTACCAAATTTGGAAAAAGAAACGTAATTTATAGAAGCATAAACAGTTTGACAGTGATGATGACAGCACAGTTAATGAAAAATAATCATTACACGTCAAATCGCCACATTTCAGACGAGCGGCGGCGGCGTCAATCATGACATTAGCATTAAATGTCTGACAAACAAATCAAGTATTTGCGCAAAAACCAAGTAAAACAGTGTTCATACAAAATATCTTAAGGAACAGTGTACATAATAAACAAAACGAAAACACTCATTCCTCCTCCGACTCCTCCGCAGGGTCCAACATCAGGCGTAAGGAATCTATACCATCTTCGTTCACCTTGTCCATTAAATCGGCATACGCAAGCAGCGGTTCGTTGTACGCCGCTTCGAGGGCATCCGCCATGTCACCTTGAAATTTGCCCCTCGCCGTGTGGAACTCGGGAGTAATCTTCTCCGATTGTTGGCACTCAAAGTAGCCCTTGTAAACACCATCATGATGACCAGATTGATAAGCTGCGGCAGAAAGGCGATCTATCAACGCTGTAAAAGGTCCCGACTGATGGAGATACTCAAACGCCCCAACCAGGCCATTGGTTATTAGCCAATTCCTGTCACCCCGCAAGGAGCCAGTTGGCTAGTTAGACTGTCCACCTCAGTGTTCGATTGCTCCATGGCACTTACCGCCTCCTTAAGGCGCGTCTGATGAGTGGCAGAAGATTGGGCAAGCTTATTCTTTTCAGAGACAAGGGAATCACAATGTTGCTGAAGTTTTCTAAGGTGCTCTTCCCGCTCCTCCAACTCCGCTTGTTTGGCCCGGGCCTTAGCGTTAGATGCTTCTACTTCAATAGTTAAAGCTTGGTATCGCTCCTGCACCTGAGACATAAAGTCAGTGTCAATTCGGAATTTTTCCATCTTGGCAGACATTTCAGATCTCACCTTTTGGGCCTCAGTAATAGATTTCCGCTCCAACTCTTCCTGTACACTTTTAGCATGAGCAAGGACCCGGTCCTTCTCCGCTATATCGCGGGCCCATATTATCCGCTCCTCAGCCAGGTTAGCAGTCACACGTTTCAAGTCATCTTCCGCCTTATTTTTCTCCAACAAGAACCTGCTCTCCCTCAGCCCAGTGACTTAGAGCTGACTCTCCAAGCGGTATTTCTCATCCTTCAACTCCTGAATAGCAGCCCGCACTTGGTGGAGCTCGTTGTTATCATGCATCCACCTACGCCGAATCTCTGCCAGCCTCCGGGGCTGACTAACGGAGTCCACCATGGTGGAATTCATCAAGTTCTCATTGTTCAACCCCTCCACATACACTGACTCAGCCGGGGGGTATGCCCGCTCAACCCAGTGTTGCAATTTTCCACCAGGGCTGGTAGCGTTTATCTTGCATATTGGGATCCCAGTTGATGGTAGGCAAATAAAGATCATCGCCTAAGCGAGCCCCATCATCAGCAATTCCACTACTGGACCCCCCAGCAGCGCCATCAGCGGTGCCTCTAGCACTAGTCGCCTCATGAGCAGCAGACGCTGTGGGCATCTCTTTCTAGGTGGCAGAAAATACGCTCAATGGAGAATTAAACAAGGAGGAGGGCGTGACGCTTGACAGTAATGGTGTGGATACTTGACTAGTTGTCACGGTCACAGCAGTTATAGGTATGGGTGGCGGCATAGTACAACTAATAGCGGCGGTAATACTCGCCTGAAATATAAGATATGATAGGCTGGTTTCACCAACAGCGGAAGGTATGATTCCCACAGACGTCAATGGAGTAGACGACGCACCCTCAACCTGGACCCCAGCGGTAGAACCTGTATCAAATCAGAAGTTCAATAACATAAAACACAAGGCCCACATTTGAACACACAAGCAAAATTACTTACCAAGAGGCAGGGCATAAGCAGTTTGCATAGCCTTGAAAGCAGTCAGGGCAGGTACAGTAAAAGTCTTGCATTTTTTTGACACATGGGTCGGACTTGTCAACTCCACGGCAGCACCCCCAGCGGGTGTAGTCACGCCAACCGAGGAAGCAGCAGCTCCCGCAGCCATGTATTTCCTCCCGGTGACTCTTATCCTGACCGGTTTCTTCTCTATGGTAGCAACATTAATCCCTCCACTGGGGGGAGGCTGAGAAATATAAGCAGCCGGGTCCGCCGGTACGGCTGGCAGCAAAAACTGCTCCATATGAACCTTCAGGACATCCGGTTCCTGTTCACCAAGCACGCGGTCCGCGGCTTTTAATGCAGCATGCCGCGGGGGGTCGACAAAATCAAACAAACTCCATTCTCCAGCGACATGTACACACTTTATCTCACACATAGTTAACAAAGCATATGCAAAGCAAAAAGGATATGTACCTTCATCATCCCTCCGGAACGAAGGATACAACTTGATGTCACGCCATAGGAGTCTCATCCCCGCCATCACCAAGGCTCCTTCAGGGATTACTGTGCACTCAAAAGGGCACCCACACAATCTTGTGTATAGGGTGTTTGCCACAAAAGCATCTTCTGGGGGCCTTTGTCTTTAACTTTGTCTTTCGGTCACATCTCCCTCCAGTGCATTTCTCCGGGGATAACACCAGCATCAATATAGAAGATTTTTTTCTTCCAATCTTTGTCCTTAGAACTGGTAGGGATGTCTCTCAAGCAAGACACCTCGGGGTCCCTTCTGTCGAAGGTAAAAAAGGGGGATTTCCATACAAGGACGAAAAAAGCCCTAAAAACGACGAGTTCAGGGATGTGCCCCAAGGCGATACAGGCAAATTCGAACTGTCAAAGTTTGACCAACCCCAACGGATGCAATTGAGTGATATGGATGGGATAATGATCAAGAACAAACTTGCAGAAGTTGGTAATCGGCAATCGAAAGTTACAAAACTTGAAAAAATCACTAAAAAGAGTGATTTTACCTTTCTTCAACGGAAATGCCGTGTCTGTCTTCGACGGCAGTACCGGATTCCATTCTGCCCTAATACCATAATCTTGAACAAGATTGTTGTACGATACAGGTCCCCACTTGCAATAAAGGGCATCAGCACTTGTTTGGGCAGAAGAAGATGATTCGCCGGTCTTGGAAGCCATTTCCGATTCAAGAAGTTGAAGAACGTCGTTGTAAACAAAGGGAGAAATGAAATTTCAAAACCCTCAACAGGAACTCTATAGGGACAACTTTTCGAATTCGAAAAGGCAAATGGATGGGAACACGCGTCACTACAGGGTAGGAACAGTTGTCATCCTAATGATGACTTAACTGTCACATCCTTTCCCATCGCCACCATTTTTTCAAAATGCATAACGGTACCCCACTCGGGAAAATTACACTCAAAGGGGGAAATTTTGACCTTTCCTTTTTTAGTCCGATTTCATGAATTTCATTACATAACTTCGGACTGGGGGGACATGACGAGGTATGACACGGATCGGCTAACCCGACCCGGTCATTACCTATTATTTCATTATAAATAATTAATTACACATGTTTATTCTAGAATGTTCTATTCTGCATGGATAAACTACGTAACCAAATCCACAACTTTTTGGGAAGATCATGCAAATCCCTAACTTATCGGAGCCCATCCTAAGTTAAGGGAAACCCTAATGGTAAACTATAAATAGAGGTAAACATCTCAGGTATGAAACCTCTTACTCTCGTTAACTCTCTCTCTCTCTCTCTCTACTTATACTTTCTCCCAAACTGAGACTTATTCTCACGCCGGAGGGTGGTTACAGGAATAACCCATTCCTGTAACGAGTCCTAACGGTGTTCTGTTTTGCAGTTAGCAGTTCGGGTCGCCAAGAGTTGGAGTCCTTAGTTGGATACTACCGTAAAAGTTAGTGTTTCTTCACTCTCCAAGCTCCAAAGTACAACCCTTAATCACTTCGTTCGCCTCTACTAACTTTCCATTAGCTAGTTCTATCGAATATGGGACGTCTAGCTTACTTGTAACTAAACCAAATATATTCTTAAAGTCTATGGATACGAAGCTAAAATCGGCACCAGTATCAAACAGCACAGATGCATAACGTTGGTTAATAGGGAACATACCAGTAACCACGTTTGGTTCCCGGCGTACTTCCCTGGCGCCAATGGTAAACACCCTTCCTCGAGCTTGATTGTTTTTAGGGCAGTCCCGCTTAAAGTGCCCCATGTCACCGCAGCCATAACATCCCTGACCGCGACCGTTTCCATTACCCCCTGGTTGTTGTTATCGTTTCCTCCACGATTTCCATTACCCACCTGATTTCCGTTTCCATTTCTGTTCCCATTACCTCCTTGATTGTTATTTCCTCCCTGGTTTCTATTTCCATATCCATTCCCACAACGATTACCATTACCATTACCCTGACCTCCATGATTTCCATTCTCACGCCCTGCGCCATACCAGCACGTATCCTTAAAATGTCCAATCTTTCCACAATTCTCGCACTTATGGGTCCTGTACGGACCTGTATGATGGTACTGGCACCTATCACACTTGGGTAGAAATCTTGCATACCCTTTTCCCCTAGTTTCAGCATTTGCTGCGCCAGTTTGTGCCTCAGCTGGCTGATTGGTGTCTCTACGCTTGTTGGCATTATTGTTGTTGTTTGCTCGGGTGCTCTTTTTAAAATTAGTAAACTTCCTTTTGTTATCACCCGATGACTCCACATGAGTCTCCTTCTTTTTCGTTTCTAACGTGTGCGTGTATATACATGTTTTTACAATGAATTTTACACACGATTCGGTTTTAAATTTATAAAAATGATTTATACTTCAACATTAAAAACACACACGAAGGGGCAAATGTACCCCGTCATATATGTAGTAAAGTATCTGTAAGAACCAAGTGTCGAACCAAGGATGTGGGCGGATGCAATAATACTAAACCTTTGTCATTAAATTACCGGTAAAAAGATAAGTGGTTAATTTTCTACAAACTAAAATAAGACTAAACATATATTTTTATGACTTAATAAATTCCAAAATACAAAAATAGATAAATAGCCTTGCTTTATGAACAACTGGAGCATGTTAACTAAGTCAGTTTTGCCACTTAAAGCACTTGATCAATTTTCCATTTTTCAAAGACAATTAGTATCCCTTTCGAGAATCCTAACATGACAACTATTTGGAAAGTTAAAACGATAAACACACTTTAACCACCTAAAATTGTTCTTTAACGCCTAATTGACACATGTCTATGAAAATCCCTAAAGATAAGTTAGTCATCCGTTAGGAGTTTTCTAACTTCACTTAATCAAGGAAAGAGACACCGATAAATACAATGCAACCACTGAGACAAGCATAAACTAGGTTAAATCACAACCGAGTTCATTTTACAAATATTGAACATAAATTCACCAAGAAAGCAATTTTGGCCTAAACTACTAACCAAGTTAACAACTTATGTCAAGAATTCATAACAACACCATTTAACCCGTTAAGGTCCTTCTGTGAGGGAAAGCCTTCTTGATTAACATTAATTACCCCTTATTAAACCACTAACCATTTCTAGTATCATGGTGTAAACATGTTAAACAAGTTAAACAAGTTCAAAGTTTACTAATACATGATTAATTAAGCTTCTTTTTTGCAAATATCTCAACTAACCACATACGAATCATCCAAGATAATTAACTATAATCAAGAATTCAACATCAATAAACAAAGTTGCAAACTAATCATCAAGGATTAACATAGAAAATGCTTCAAATGTCATTACAAACATAATTAACATACTAATGGTTGTTGTTAAGCAAGGATTACTAGTGTTTTTGCCCTTAGGCTTACAATAATACATAATCATCAACCAAAATGCTTGAATTATAACAAAACAATGGAAAGATTCAAGAATCAAACCATAAACAAGCACTAGATTGAGAATCCGGATGATAACGGAGCTTATCGGCACAATGGTGGCTTGATTCCGGGCAAAAGCTAAGCCTCCGGAGCCTGAATAATCTCCTGAAAAGCTCCCAAAAGTCCAGAGTTGCGAACTGATTGCTCCCTTCTGTTTTTTATAACTTTTTCAGATCTCACGGTCGTGCTAACAAAGTGCACGGTCGTGCACTTTAATGCACTGTTCACCATACCTTGTGACATCAGCGAATCTTGGACCGGTCTTCAGATCGGCACGGGCGTGCCATATGTTGCACGGTCGTGCATTACCGAGATGTGGCCGGCACGACAAACTGCACTGGCAGTGCATCCGAGGTTAAAGACCAGGCACGGTCGTTCCACCTATCGTACGATCGTGCGTTCCCGAGGTCCACTTGCATGCCTAATCGCACTGACAGTGCACTGCCAGGCTAGGACTTGTTGTCAGATCCGCACGGGAGTGCCGATTGTCACACAGCCGTGCGACTGCTGTCAGACAGTTTTCTTCACAGAATCCTCGTATCTCAGCCATTTCGCCTAGAAAATCCTCGTTTTCTTCATCTTCTTATTTGGCACGTTGTTTTAGGCCTGTAAACGAAAATATACCCGATTAAGTATCCGATTCTCGGTTTTACGGCCAAAACGCGTAAAACGGGGGAATAAAGTATATGTATTTTGGTGAATATCAAACCTCCCCACACTTGAACCTTGCTTGTCCTCAAGCAAGCTAAAATTAAAATGTAATTAAAGATAGTTTCTAGCGGGAAAAATAATTTACAAATTACCTACTAATACTTATACATACGGTTAGCCGGTTTTTCGAAAGGCAATGTCAAATGACTCAAACCAAACAAGCACATGAAAATATATGTAGAGATAACCATAAAGCGATGATTTCACTTTCGATTGACTTAGCACGCTAATCTTCACACACCTCACAATGTTCACACACACTCAGTTATATTTGTGAGACATACATAAAATGTGTATGTGTAAACACTCGATGCCTAGACAATGAAACGTGTAATATCATAAGCTTGTCACAAGATCTTATCTCCACCAACTAACATGTGAAGAAGTGTAAATCAAGAGGTCTTAACGAGTTGTAACGAAAGGCTAGGGTGAAAGGTGTGGAATGGAAAATTTTAAGTGACTAAATGGTTAAAACTTGGTAATCACGTTTAACAAGCGTAATACAACTAAACTATATATACTAATGCCTTAAAAAGATGACTTTTTGTGTTATCGAACTCATCAACGAAACTTCATCATTTTAGCACTTAAAATTGCTCGGATTTTGTCGACTTCACCCTATTTTAGGGCGTTTTATTTTCTGTTTTTTTAAGGACAAACAAAGTCATAATGTTAAACCCCCTCCCCACACTTGAACTTCGCATTGTCCCCAAAGAGAAACCCTAAATATAGAGAAAAAGGAGAATAACACTCCCCTGAAGATGACTGAAGATGGAATGAGGCTCCAATGCTGATCTTGTTGTTTCTTTTCGGTCCAACATATGCTTCAAAGATCTGCATAGATGTCACAAAGCAAAGCAAAGCAAAGCAAAACACAGCACAAGGGAAAATCTAGTTGCAACATAAACCATGATCTAGATAATAATAAAAGTACTACGCATCCATACATAACTAAGGAAATAAAAGATAATGTCTGAAAAAATAAAAACATGTCCGAGGGTGTTTACAAAAAAACCAAAATGAGCACCCCAAAAACAACTACTAAAATACTGAAATAAACACCAGGTCAGAACTCCTCCACTACTTGTCATCGTCGGCATCACCACCAGTGC
Organism: Helianthus tuberosus; assembly: GCA_030545235.1. Lineage (NCBI taxonomy): Eukaryota > Viridiplantae > Streptophyta > Magnoliopsida > Asterales > Asteraceae > Helianthus > Helianthus tuberosus. Next base: position 103,711,909 of record CM060415.1, on the reverse strand, counting down.
CAGATGTGCCCGCCCCGCCTTGGTCACTGGGGTTCCCGAATGGGAACTGCGTGGGCTCACCGAAGTAGTTGGGGTAAGTGTTCTGAAGACCACCAAAGATATATGAAAACCCGGCATGCATCTCTTGTCGCATGAAATCCTGATTCACCAGCATCTGCTCCTGGTTTATTTGCATCAGCTGAAACTGCCCGTAGAGATCAGGATAAGATGGGATGTCGGGTGGCCAATGCTAGTGCTGCTGGTACTCCTGGTGCTATGGTGAGTGTGGCGGCTGCTTGTGCTCCTCCTCCTTGTGTTCATGCGTAACTTCATCCTCCTTGTCAGCCGGCTCTGGTGGTAACGGGTCCCAAACCTCGTTGTTTAACCCTTTTAACCTTTCATCATTATCGGTATCCACGACTAGCCCCATATCTTTTAATAAGCGGATGTCCACATATGTTCCCTCATTAACCAAAGTCAAACCTGTCACCACTTCATCCGTCATGATTCCCATTGCGTAGGCGATCTGAGTGACATATTGACCCCCATGGATTTAGCTGCTGGAGGTCCTGCCGGAACTGTGCACGAAATATTCAGCCATACGTGCAGCGAGGTTAATATGAACCCCCTCCGTGAGCGCGTATAAAAAGATGACATCTGGAGTAGGACAGTTTCCCAAACTGTCCATGCGCCCCGCGATAGTATGGCTGAAAATATGATGCATGACCCTAAGCAACGGGTCTCTCAGCTTCGATACTTTTGCCTTTTGAGGATCATACACTGCGTCATCAGCAACCCGTGCCCAAAATGCCGCACGCTCCTACTCGCTGGGAAAAGTATACTGCTTAGTGAAAAACTCGGAATCCATTTCATCCTCCGTGTAGATTCCGAGTATTCTTCCCAACCTCCCGACGGTCCAACAATGCCATTGACCATCCAACCTGAAATTAACCCGTTTCTTGTGTCGAAAATCCGGGTTTCGGCTCTCCTTTGGTTTATCATAGGAGTACGTGGCAAAGAACTCCAAGGTGAGCTCTAAGTAAATGGGTCGGTTAATGTTGACCAATAGAGAAAACGGAAGTGATAACATTTCTACCAGCAGGTCTGATTGGTTCAGCTCTTCCATGACATCCCAACTCAACCTCCTTGGGATACCAATTTGATCCCACCTCTGCCATAGTGCATTGAGGGCTGTGAGGCAAGGATGGTATCGTGGGTTGTTTTGATCAAAGTGGAGGAAAGGATGATTCATCTGCATGAGAAATTATTGTTAGACACAGAGGAATAGAAAAAATGTCAAATGGATACCCGAATCGGCACGACCGTGCCATCAACGACACTATCGTGCAAATTGAATTTCTGCATTGTTTCAACCCCCATCACTGGACAGTAAAATTTCTCCAAAAATCATCAAATTTATGGTGAATGAGATATTATTGTTAGACACAGAGGAATAGAAAAAATGTCAAATGGATACCCGAATCGGCACGACCGTGCCATCAATGACACTATCGTGCAAATTGAATTTCTGCATTTTATCAACCCCCATCACTGGACAGTAAAATTTCTCCAAAAATCATCAAAACCGACTGGGTGTTCATGATTCGCATCATTCTTGCAAGGATTAGGGTTTGTATTTATGAAGAGAACCCTAAAATCCTTGAAGAAATATGAAATACCTAGGCCTAGAACAAGGTTAAAACTGAAAATCAAAAGGAATTGCATACCTTGTTTGAAGAATTCAAGAAATCTTGCAAAAAGTGGTGAAATTTTGGAGAGGAAACTGGTCTGGAACAAGGGTGCGACTAGGGTTCGCACGGTCGTGTGACTCGATGCACGGTCATGCAACTCCGACGACAACTGATCTTGACACTCCATTTCCGGAATGCACGAGGGTGCAAATCAGGGTGCTGGCTTCAATCGGCACGTACGTGCCAATGGTGGCACGGTCGTGCCAAACCTGCAGATCAGTGTAGTCTCCACAGAACCCATTTTTAAGGGATGTTCCGACCCGTTTCCGCTACTTTTGCAATATGTAAACTGATTTAACAATTTTCTCACTTAGATTCTTCATCCGACATGATCGAAAACTGTACAATCCTACGAAAAACTACAAAACACACCAAAACACGGAAAAACGACAAAAACAAAAAACGATGACAATTTTACCCCTAAGCGTATGAGACGCCTGCTACATTTTTTATCATCGAGTCAGTAGCGTAGACTCTCCTCCCCACACTTATGATGCATGCGTGGTGTGGAGTTCAATAACCTCCACCGCTGACTCGATCGGCCCGGCCACATAAAGCTTTAAACGATGGCCATTCACTTTGAAAGTCACATCATCCGCGTTCTCAATCGCGACGGTCCCATACGAAAACACCTCCTTTACCGTATACGGCCCCGTCCAACGCGGGTGCAACTTTCCTAGAAATAAACGTAACCTAGAGTTGTAGAGTAATATAAGATCTCCCGCTTGGAATTGTTTATGGTCCTTCATGCGCTTATCGTGCAATCTCTTAGTTCGTTCTTTGTATAACACATAGCTTTCATAGGCGTGATGTCGCAGCTCTTCCAGTTCACGAATCTGCAGGAACCGGGCTTCACCTCTGGTTTTAAGATCCAGATTTGCAGTTTTAAGAGCCCACATCGCCTTATGTTCCAACTCCACGGGCAAACGGCACGCTTTTCCGTAAACAAGCCTAAAGGGAGTAGTCCTAATAGGCGTCTTGTACGCCGTACGGAAAGCCCAAAGCACCTCATCCAATTTTTCTGACCAATCCTTGTGGTTTACACCCATCGACCGCTCAAGGATTCTCTTCAACCCCCGGTTCGTGACCTCCACTTGCCCACTTGTTTCTGGATGATAGGGCGTGGATAATCTATGGTGCACACCATATCGGGACAGAGCTCTCTCAAAGCTGAGTGTTGCAAAAGTGTGTCCCTCTGTCACTAATAAGTGGCTTTGGTGCACCAAACCGGGAAAACAAACTCTTCAAAAACCTCACGACAACCCTAGGATCATTGGTGGGTAAGGCCTGTGCCTCCGCCCACTTTGACACATAATCAACAGCAACCGGGATATATTTGTTTCCTCGTGAGGGGGGAAATGGTCCCATGAAGTCTATTCCCCAAATATCAAAGACTTCACACACTTGAATCCAACTTTGAGGCATTTCATTGCGTGTCGATATATTTTTTTGCCCTCTGGCAAGCATCGCACGCACTGACCCATTTCTGCGCATCATGGAATATTGTGGGCCAATAAAATCCTGAATCAAGCACCTTTTTAGCGGTGAAATTGGCTCCATGATGACCTCTGGTAGGTCCCTCATGACAGTGGCGTAGAATGTCAATCGCCTCCATTCCAGACACACATCTCCTAATCACCTGATCAGCTCCGACTCTAAACAGAAAAGAGTCGTCCCATATGTAGTGCTTGAGGTCCGCAAAGAATTTCTTCTTTTGTTGATGTGTCAATCCTTTAACATGACAACTCTTTGGAAAGTTAAAACGATAAACACACTTTAACCACCTAAAATTGTTCTTTAAGGCCCAATTGACATATGTCTATGAAAATCCCCTAAAGATAAGTTAGTCATCCGTTAGGAGTTTTCTAACTTCACTTAATCAAGGAAAGTGACACCGATAAACACAATGCAACCACCGAGACAAGCATAAACTAGATTAAATCACAACCGAGTTCATTTTACAAATCTTGAATATAAATTCACCAAGAAAGCAATTTTGGCCTAAACTGCTAACCAGTTAACAACTTATGTCAAGAATTCATAACAACACCATTTAACCCGTTAAGATCCTTCCGTGAGGGAAAGCCTTCTTGATTAACATTAATTACCCCTTATTAAACCACTAACCATTTCTAGTATCATGGTGTAAACATGTTAAACAAGTTAAACAAGTTCAAAGTTTACTAATACATGATTAATTAAGCTTCTTTTTTGCAAATATCTCAATTAACCACATACTAACAATCCAAGATAATTAACTATAATCAAGAATTCAACATCAATAAATGTAACACCTGTGCCTTCACGGCCATCAAACAAATACCGAACCAATGAAATATTATATTTCATACTTGGGATTTTTAAAAATATGTGTATCATTTGCACATATCAATTTTTGTTCAATTCCAAACTCTAAATCGCTTTCTGGAAGGTTATACGCGCACCGATGCGTAAATATAACCAGTTTAATGGAACGAACACTCCGGAAAAGTGAAATAGGCTTAACATACCTTAAATAACCTTTACATAACTTAGAAATAAGTTTCGAAGGCTTTGGTATGGCAAAATCAAGTTAAATCGCTTACAGGGACTAAAGTTGACAAACTGCGAAAGTATGCCAATTTGAACGGTAACAGACATTCCGGAACATGACCATAAGTTAAACATACCATAAATATCCTTCACATAGCTTAGAAATAGGCTTTGAGGTGTTCGGTATGCTAAAATAAACTTTTGTGTCATTCAGGGACTAAAAGTGTCAAAAAGTGCACAAGTTTGCATTTTCGCGCATAACTTACGTTCTGAATACATCCGGACATCCAAAAATTTATGTAAGAATTACTATATTATACTTTAGTGTTTGGCTTGCCAAAAATCCATTCGTCGCGTCATTTGGATCGTTTTTCGCGCTTATGCGCATTCCGTCGTAATTAAGCGAACATCGCGTTCGTACGACCAAACGAACCAACACCCGGCATATTTTTGAGCATGTTTCATGTCCACAATGTTTAGGTATCATTTTAGGGCCTTAAAGTTGGCTTTACGGGCCTTGGAAGTGTCGGAAATGGCCTTAAACACGTGCAGGGACTGAAACTGTAATTTCTGAAACTTATTGCTGATCTGTGACTGCTAGGCGGCCCGCCTCAGTTCCTGAGCATCCTCAGGCGGCCCGCGTCAGACCTTCTGACCAGGTTAAATGAATTTAACAGCAAATTGCAGCTGTTTGATCCTCACCCACACATTCTAAATTGCTTAGTCAGATGATAAGGACCATTTTTAGGCACCACAACTTGCCAACACTTGTACGGTTACGATTAAGGCACGTTTTCCATGAAACGATCTTAACGGTGGACCAAAAACTATAAATACCCCAACACCCCCATTGCTAAAATCACTAGAATCTTGATCTTAGGAACTCTAAGTTGAAACCATTGTTTCATACCTGAGATTCTTGGATCGAGATTAGCATTCGGGGACCCTTCGTAAGTATTCTTTCGTTCTTTTCCTTATTTTATTGCTTTTCGAGTCCGAAAGTCAAACTTTGTTTGACTTTCAGCGTTGACCAGCTTATGGTCAATGCGAAGTTCATAGGAACTTCGCAACGTGAGTGTAATCACGTTGGTTATAGTCCCTTGGGACTATGCCTACTGATTACCACGTTGTCTAGGGTCGTAGGGTAAGCGATCTAATAAATCGGTTATACCTCGAACCCGACCCATTTGGTCGATCATTAGGATCCGACCAATTACATTAGGTGACCATAGTAGGTAGGGAATAACCTTCCGAGGTTATACCCTATGGTCGCTTCGTTTAAGTAGTTGTATGATAGGTAGTTTATATGCCTTAGGTAAATTACCAGAATACCCTTTTCATGTATAATTGGTAATTAAGCATATGTAACCTAAACCTTTGTCACATAACTAATTTTGTAACATGTTTAGGCATATTCTACTTGTCATAGGACTAGTTAGGCGGTCCGAACGCGTTTCACGTGCACGACGCGTTAAAGTAGCATAAGCTACCTTAATGGGTCGCGATGGGTCGAAAGCACTTAGGTTTGGTTTCATTGTAGTATGTAGGCCTTGTTAAACCATATCATATGAGTTCCAATACTCATTTGGTTTACCAAGCCTCATCCTATCCGATCTCCCGATTTAAGTCCGGTTTAATTATATAGTTTTAGATTGCCGACTGATTCCGTGCTCCCTCTAGCTTTGTTTGGTTGTTGTTCAAGACCTCTAAGCATTCTCAGGCGAGTACATTATTCCCCTCTTTTACTGTTTTCTAAACTGTTTTGGGGTGAAGCATGTGTACCTATCTGTTATTTTCATGATTCCAAAAGTATAATTGATTATACATGTTATTACTTATCATTTGACAAACTGAAGGACTAACTATGGATTAAACATTGATTTCTCAAAGAACATAAAATAAATTGTTGAATTGTACTTATTTTATGTTCACCAGACCGATTGTTAGTATGATATAGCGCTATAGGATTTGACACCCCATTCCTGTTGTCATGGAATGTCTGAAACCAATTTGTTGCTCCATCCAAATAGGGATTTCCTTTGTGGTATTCCTATAGTCTCAAAGGTGTATTTTGATGCACTAGGTCTGAATGAATTCTTAAATCACACTATCAAAGTATAGTTGAATATACTCTCATGTGTGGTATTGTACAAAACCAACATATATATATTTATCACATCTAAAGCATATTTTGATATGTTATATATGAAACCAAAACATAGTTTAATATGTTACTTACAAATCCAAAGTATACTTTTAATATGCTACTATAAGGTTATTTGTTTAATCTTACATTTATTTATACAAATCACATTGAATACATATTACATGATTTACATTAGACATGAACATTTTACATCTTGATGGTTTGGTTTGAATAAGTGATTAAGTAACGATGCGTGTGTAATATGATACAAGCATGGTGGATACGCCGCTGGTACTTCCTATATATAAGTGTTTGTATGGTATTACATATATCGCAGCGTTATTTGAATCATTTTAGTTTGATACATATAAACATTTTATACAAATAACATACTTTTCACAAGACATTGTTTTACAAACAACATATCTTATACAAACTCATTTTACATGGTTATTCATTTAATCATGCATTATTCTCTTATTTATACATATCATCTGAACTTATCATTGTTTTTCAAATAAGTTACTAAAACAAATGTTTTTGGGTTAAGAGTCATGGCTACGAGGTTTTACAAATTATAACCCGCTTGATTTGAGTTGGTTAATTAAGTTGCAATATTATACTCTTTTCAAAACAAGGTTTTTAAATAAAGTATTGCAACGTCTAAACTAGCCATGATTTCGACACTCCTACAAAACCAATGTATTCGCCAGCATTTCTTTGCTGACCTCGTTTTCACATATGTTTCAGGTATTGTTGAATGATATCGATTGATAAGATGCATGCTCACATAGGACTGGACAAGGCCTTAGTGACTCAATAACAATGATAGACTATGTTTAATTTGTGTATTTAGATTTCCAGACGATGTAATTATTCAATGTTTAATAAAACGAAACACTTTTTGGTATCCATGGTTATGAAACATTAATTCTGTTGCAACACGCCCCGATGTTTCCGCCGCGATTTGTTGTTTTACGCGGTCGGGGTGTGACAGAAAAGATGGTATCAGAGCCAATGGTTATAGGGAATTAGGTTATTAGTAATGCTTTGACCTAGTCTATAACCTTCTTAGGACCCTAACGCGAGTTTACTTGCGTTTAGTCATAAAACAATACCGTCACCTATCCTTAGGCGACGACCACAACAAGAACATAAATTTCAAAACCGCTTTGAAAACTAATCATCTGTTCTAGGATGATTGATTACTAGGTTTTGAACCCTCTATTGTAAGGTTTTGAACTCTCTATTATATGGTTTTGAACCCCTTTGAGTTTTCAAAACTTCGTCAAGGTTTTGAGTTTTAAATAATGTGAACACGTGCAAACTGGAAGGGTGAATGCCTGTATTCTGGGTTTTCTGTCTAGGCAAGCACTTCGTATACATCTCATCAGACGCGAGACCAGTTGTGCTTACCTGGGAATTCTTGGGATGAGTGTTCACTTATAGGCGAGCATGTCTTCGCGATACATTATTTTTGACCCATTTACTTTGATTAGTCACCGTCTCATTTGTTTGCCTTAGGTAACAAACAAATGATCGCAATTTTCATGCGTTATCATTCTGTTTTGATTGTCCAATAATCTTTCACCTGTTTCTCCCTACGCCTTTCTTTTTCTTCAAGAATGTCTCTTCATCACAATGACGCCCAGATATCTGAGCAAGCAGCCAAATTAGCTCAGCGAATAGGCGAAGTAGTCCTGAAGACTGTTGAATTAGCTACTGCCATGTATCATCTCCAGGATGAAGCCACTCAAGAGTCACCAAGACAGGCAGGACCTAGTCAGGCAACAACACCATCAGCCAATAAACCAATCGAGGAATCAAAGACCATGGATGAACGATCCCCTAAGAAGTCAAAGAAGCGAAAGGCTTCTCAGAACTTCGCCATGGTCGCTCACAATGGTAAAGCAGTCCCCAACCAACCTGCTCAACCCCCTGCTAGGTGTGTATGGCTTTTCCTATGATACCTACATCAAGGAACTATGTACCTTACAAACTACTCTTGTGATTTCTCTCTTTCAAATGATTGCTCATGATTCCCTCGAAAATTTTAAGTACTCGTTTCACTCTAAGAAACAAAGTACAGAAAATTAAGTGACATTATGAGTAATCGTGCTTTTTGCACATCTGTGCCTTTAAATCCTTGGTTAGATAACTAAGGGTATTTTCAAATCTCATACCCATTACGTTTTGATTTTTCAACATACACAGTACCAGTATTTCAAAACAATCTTCATGATCTCAAAACATTTCATATAGTTTGAAAACAATTTTTCTAGATGCATTGTCTATGTTATTTCAAAAACATTGGCCATGTTATCAAAACCAACCTTTCTAATTTCAAAATATTTCATATAGTCTGAAGACAATATTAACACAATACATTTTCTGATCAAGTGCATGATTTCGAAAAGCATCATTCATGTCTTTCAAAAACCTTATACATAATTTCAAAATTCATCTCGCATGATTTTAAAACATTTTTGTAAATATATCTACCTAATACACCTACTTTATGATTTCAAAAAGTATTATATATAAGGTTTCAAAAACGTTAAGCACATTTTTCTTAAAAGAACCCCATGCATAGTTTTCAAAAGTATTTTCCTCATACATTGACGTAACCTTCAAAATTCTGCTTCATAGCCTTGACATATCAAGCATCTCAACTTCATAAGCATTTTACATCATGTTTTGACCTAAGCACATCCAGTGCAAGGTTTCAAAACATCTTCAACTTCTAAAATTCATATGGGATCTTTTTATCTTTACAATTAGATCCTTGTGGATGATTATCATTCAAATCAGAGTCCTTAATTGGATTCCTTATGTACCTTAATTTGAACACTTCGGTTCCTAGTAATCGAAATCGAATTTTCTTTTTGAATCTTTCTATCTTTATAAATGGATTCTTGATAACGTTTAAAGTACCAAATGAAATCCACGGAATGGATTCCAAGTGTGCTTTAAATGCATGTACGCAATTTACAAGACAAATTAACGAACAATTTTGTGGTTATGTGACTATGTGTTTATTCATCTTATGTTTTCTTTTATGCATATTTGTGTTTTTAATACTCTGGATATTCGTTATCCAAATCCTCGCAGGATCTTTCATATCTTCATATGAGAGATTCATAGCAGGATATTCAAAAGGTACTACCTTCAATCCTCAATGGGCTTCTATGTAATAGTTAAGACCCTTGGATTATATAAGTACCGCTCCATGATTCATAAGAGACCCTTTAGTGGTCTAATCAAAAAGATTGATTCACAATTTGGTTAAAGAACGACATCTAGTGATGTAGCTGGACAGACTCCTTGATAGTCTATTTAGATCATTTATTGATTTAATTAAAAGGACTTTATGGCGGTCTAGTCACACTCATCACAGGATTGTTCATTTGGTTTTCCCCTGCACATTATAAAATGGACTGAGTGAACTATGCAAGGAATTGTCTAATTATGGACGCGTACATAATTATGAAATTTAGTGCACAGAAACCCAGTAGGATTTATTATGTGTAAGAACCGATAGTGACAACAATAACGAAATGAGAACGATGTAATGGAGGTACGGTGGACGCACCAATGACGCTTCATATACTTGTATATAAGTGTCCCTCTTACATTGCAAGCATAATGTTATTAAGGTTACTAGAAGTTCAGAACCCTAACCAATATTGTTCGATCTTTTCAATTTCATGTTTTAAACTCTCACAAGTTTCCTCTAAATAAATTTCGGGACGAAATTTCCTAAAGTAGGGGAGACTGTAACACCTGTGCCTTCACGGCCATCAAACAAAAACCGAACCAATGAAATATTATATTTCATACTTGGGATTTGTAAAAATATGTGTATCATTTGCACATATCAATTTTTGTTCAATTCCAAACTCTAAATCGCTTTCTGGAAGGTTATACGCGCACCGATGCGTAAATATAACCAGTTTAATGGAACGAACACTCCGGAAAAGTGAAATAGGCTTAACATACCTTAAATAACCTTTACATAACTTAGAAATAAGTTTCGAAGGCTTTGGTATGGCAAAATCAAGTTAAATCGCTTACAGGGACTAAAGTTGACAAACTGCGAAAGTATGCCAATTTGAACTGTAACAGACATTCCGGAACATGACCATAAGTTAAACATACCATAAATATCCTTCACATATCTTAGAAATAGGCTTTGAGGTGTTCGGTATGCTAAAATAAACTTTTGTGTCATTCAGGGACTAAAAGTGTCAAAAAGTGCACAAGTTTGCATTTTCGCGCATAACTTACGTTCTGAATACATCCGGACATCCAAAAATTTATGTAAGCATGACTATATTATACTTTAGTGTTTGGCTTGCCAAAAATCCATTCGTCGCGTCATTTGGATCGTTTTTCGCGCTTATGCGCATTCCGTCGTAATTAAGCGAACATCGCGTTCGTACGACCAAACGAACCAACACCCGGCATATTTTTGAGCATGTTTCATGTCCACAATGTTTAGGAATCATTTTAGGGCCTTAAAGTTGGCTTTACGGGCCTTGGAAGTGTCGGAAATGGCCTTAAACACGTGCAGGGACTGAAACTGTAATTTCTGAAACTTAATGCTGATCTGTGACTGCTAGGCGGCCCGCCTCAGTTCCTGAGCATCCTCAAGCGGCCCACGTCAGACTTTCTGACCAGGTTAAATGAATTTAACAGCAGATTGCAGCTGTTTGATCCTCACCCACACATTCTAAATTGCTTAGTCAGATGATAAGGACCATTTTTAGGCACCACAACTTGCCAACACTTGTACGGTTACGATTAAGGCACGTTTTCCATGAAACGATCTTAACGGTGGACCAAAAACTATAAATACCCCAACACCCCCCTTGCTAAAATCACTAGAATCTTGATCTTAGGAACTCTAAGTTGAAACCATTGTTTCATACCTGAGATTCTTGGATCGAGATTAGCATTCGGGGACCCTTCGTAAGTATTCTTTCGTTCTTTTCCTTATTTTATTGCTTTTCGAGTCCGAAAGTCAAACTTTGTTTGACTTTCAGTGTTGACCAGCTTATGGTCAATGCGAAGTTCGTAGGAACTTCGCAACGTGAGTGTAATCACGTTGGTTATAGTCCCTTGGGACTATGCCTACTGATTACCACGTTGTCTAGGGTCGTAGGGTAAGCGATCTAATAAATCTCTTATACCTCGAACCCGACCCATTTGGTCGATCATTAGGATCCAACCAATTACATTAGGTGACCATAGTAGGTAGGGAATAACCTTCCGAGGTTATACCCTATGGTCGCTTCGTTTAAGTAGTTGTATGATAGGTAGTTTATATGCCTTAGGTAAATTACCAGAATACCCTTTTCATGTATAATTGGTAATTAAGCATATGTAACCTAAACCTTTGTCACATAACTAATTTTGTAACATGTTTAGGCATATTCTACTTGTCATAGGACTAGTTAGGCGGTCCGAACGCGTTTCACGCGCACGACGCGTTAAAGTAGCATAAGCTACCTTAATGGGTCGCGATGAGTCGAAAGCACTTAGGTTTGGTTTCATTGTAGTATGTAGGCCTTGTTAAACCATATCATATGAGTTCCAATACTCATTTGGTTTACCAAGCCTCATCCTATCCGATCTCCCGATTTAAGTCCGGTTTATTTATATAGTTTTAGATTGCCGACTGATTCCGTGCTCCCTCTAGCTTTGTTTGGTTGTTGTTCAAGACCTCTAAGCATTCTCAGGCGAGTACATTATTCCCCTCTTTTACTGTTTTCTAAACTGTTTTGGGGTGAAGCATGTGTACCTATCTGTTATTTTCATGATTCCAAAAGTATAATTGATTATACATGTTATTACTTATCATTTGACAAACTGAAGGACTAACTATGGATTAAACATTGATTTCTCAAAGAACATAAAATAAATTGTTGAATTGTACTTATTTTATGTTCACCAGACCGATTGTTAGTATGATATAGCGCTATAGGATTTGACACCCCATTCGTGTTGTCATGGAATGTCTGAAACCAATTTGTTGCTCCATCCAAATAGGGATTTCCTTTGTGGTATTCCTATAGTCTCAAAGGTGTATTTTGATGCACTAGGTCTGAATGAATTCTTAAATCACACTATCAAAGTATAGTTGAATATACTCTCATGTGTGGTATTGTACAAAACCAACATATATATATTTATCACATCTAAAGCATATTTTGATATGTTATATATGAAACCAAAACATAGTTTAATATGTTACTTACAAATCCAAAGTATACTTTTAATATGCTACTATAAGGTTATTTGTTTAATCTTACATTTATTTATACAAATCACATTGAATACATATTACATGATTTACATTAGACATGAACATTTTACATCTTGATGGTTTGGTTTAAATAAGTGATTAAGTAACGATGCGTGTGTAATATGATACAAGCATGGTGGATACGCCGCTGGTACTTCCTATATATAAGTGTTTGTATGGTATTACATATATCGCAGCGTTATTTGAATCATTTTAGTTTGATACATATAAACATTTTATACAAATAACATACTTTTCACAAGACATTGTTTTACAAACAACATATCTTATACAAACTCATTTTACATGGTTATTCATTTAATCATGCATTATTCTCTTATTTATACATATCATCTGAACTTATCATTGTTTTTCAAATAATTTACTAAAACAAATGTTTTTGGGTTAAGAGTCATGGCTACGAGGTTTTACAAATTATAACCCGCTTGATTTGAGTTGGTTAATTAAGTTGCAATATTATACTCTTTTCAAAACAAGGTTTTTAAATAAAGTATTGCAACGTCTAAACTAGCCATGATTTCGACACTCCTACAAAACCAATGTATTCGCCAGCATTTCTTTGCTGACCTCGTTTTCACATATGTTTCAGGTATTGTTGAATGATATCGATTGATAAGATGCATGCTCACATAGGACTGGACAAGGCCTTAGTGACTCAATAACAATGATAGACTATGTTTAATTTGTGTATTTAGATTTCCAGACGATGTAATTATTCAATGTTTAATAAAACGAAACACTTTTTGGTATCCATGGTTATGAAACATTAATTCTGTTGCAACACGCCCCGATGTTTCCGCCGCGATTTGTTGTTTTACGCGGTCGGGGTGTGACAATAAACAAGGTTGCAAACTAATCATCAAGGATTAACATAGAAAATGCTTCAAATGTTATTACAAACATAATTAACATACTAATGGTTGTTGTTAAGCAAGGATTACTAGTGTTTTTGCCCTTAGGCTTACAATAATACATAATCATCAACCAAAATGCTTGAATTATAACAAAACAATGGAAAGATTCAAGAATCAAACCATAAACAAGCACTAGATTGAGAATCTGGATGATAATGGAGCTTATCGGCACAATGGTGGCTTGATTCTGGGCAAAAGCTAAGCCTCCGGAGCCTGAATAATCGCCTGAAAAGCTCACAAAAGTCCAGAGTTGCGAACAGATTGCTCCCTTCTGTTTTTTATAACTTTTCAGATCGCACGGTTGTGCTAATAAAGTGCACGGTCGTGCACTTTAATGCACTGTTCACCATACCTTGTGACATCAGCGAATCTTGGACCAGTCTTTAGATCGGCACGGGCGTGCCATATGTTGCACGGTCTTGCATTACCGAGATGTGGCCGGCATGACCAACTGCACTGGCAGTGCATCCGAGGTCAAAGACCAGGCACGGCCGTTCCACCTATCGCACGCTCGTGCCTTCCCGAGGTTCACTTGCACGCCTAATTGCACTGCAGTCCACTGCCAGGCTAGGCCTTGTTGTCGGATCCGCACGGGAGTGCTGATTATCGCATGATCGTGCGACTGCTGTCAGACAGTTTTCTTCACAGAATCCTCGTATCGCAGCCGTTTCGCCCGAAAAATCCTCGTTTTCTTCATTTTCTTATTTGGCATGCTGTTTTAGGCCTGTAAACAAAAATATACCCGATTAAGTATCTGATTCTCGTTTTTACGGCCAAAAAACGTGTAAAATGGGGGAATAAAGTATATGTATTTTGGTGAATATCAGTTTCAGAGATCGAAAACTTTCCCGACCGAACTGCCTCCTCGGTAAGTGCCACACTTAAATCAATAGCCTTAGCAATAGTTGGAGGCTTGGATGTTGTAACCATACTCAAGATCTGAGGTGCCAATCCCCAGATAAAACGCTCAATCCTTTTAAATTCCTGCTCCACCAGATAAGGGACAACTCTCAACAAATCATGGAATTATTGAATATACTCCGCTACTTTCAGTCCATCCATTAATAGGTTCCAGAATTCCGTCTCCAACTTTTGAATCTCTGCCCTTGAGCAGTACTTTTTGCGCATTAACTCATTAAGTTCATCCCATGCTAACGCGTATGCAGCAGTCTCACCTAGTGTTTGGACTTGGAGGTTCCACCATGAATGTGCTCCGTCTAGAAACAACCCAGAAATATACGTAACCCTTTGTTCCGGAGCACACTTGCTCATCCTCAATAGAGAGTCAGTTTTCTCTACCCAGCGAACGAACGCGACAGCACCTCCGGTGCCATCGAAGTTAAGCGGCTTGCAATCCAAGAATTGCTTGTAAGTACAGCCTGTAACACAAGCAACATAATTCACAGTAAGCACTAACAAAGCACAATTGGGAATATCCAAACGAGTTGTAATGTGTCTTAGGTGACTTAACATTACCGATTTGGGGGTTATTTCCATAGGAACCACCGCTATGCTTGGAGCGGTTGGCCTCGTGCTGGGCAATAGCTTGTGAGATGCGTTCTTGCAGCTCTGCTTCAGTCCTTGGTAGCGTATTGTCGTTATTGACATTTCGTCGGGGCGGCATCTTTCTTCTAGTAAGAAGATCGGGTAGGTTAGGCCTTATTCATTATGTAGTCATATAGGGGGTGTACGTATATACATATAACATAAGCAATCGTCACAACAATCAACCACACAATAACATAATCATAGCATGAACATGTAAACCAACAATGTATTTAATGAGAACACGACTATTGAGCTTTCATTAATAACCAACCACAAGTTACATTGTTTTTAGATTGTAGCATATCAAAAGAGGCACGAGGTCAGACTGCCTAGGTCTAACAAGTCTGTCAATATACAAAAGTAATAATCAAAAAGTGGTATCCATGTCTTCATAGTCTCGGCTCAATTGTGGCGTTCTCACCAAAAGTAGGGTAGCTGCGTAAAACCAAAAATCCTAAGATGCTGATGATGGAGGAGGAGGAGGGAAAAAGAGCAAACTGCGAACATGAGCGAGCTCCTCCTCGAGCTCATGAACTCGGCGAACCAAGTAACTGATCTGCTGCTCAACTATGAGAAAGCGGGCATCAAAACCTGGAATAGATGTGGGAGCAGCAGGTGGGGGAACAAAAGAAGCTGATGATGAGGGTGGAGGAACAGAAGTAGGATGAAAGGGAAACGGTGATCGTCTGGCACCCTCATCAAACTCTAACTCGAGAACTCTATGGCTCAGGATCTCGAACTGAAACTGCAGGGACAAAAGTAACTCATCACGAGTGTAGCTGGCATGATGCGAGGGATGATAAGGCTCAGAAATGGGCATCAAATAGGGTGGGAACCATCTAAGTGGCTCGTCCAGTGAAGCTGGTGTAAATGGTGTAAACTGTGGGATAGGCGGAAAGTCAGCTGATGCGAATGGATCGAAGCTCGGGGTCTATCCTGAGGTGCCTTCCCCCGGGTGGGGAGCTGGGATCTCCTATAGAAATACGATAGGAAGATCAGTACGATGATCATCGGACACAAAAGTAGGTGGGGGAACAACACCGATAGGTGGAGGCTGTGGAATAAGTGGATCAACAGGTGGGAAATCAAGTGGTGCGGGAACAGGCTCAGGGATAAGTGGTGCAATATCGGGTATGCCAAAAGGAACAGGGTCTGGATCAGGTATATGTGGAGGTGTGGGGACTCAAGCAGGAGATGATGGAGCAGCAGGCCCTCATCATCATCATCTAGATCGGTGGCGTAAAGCTGGAGTCCTGCAGCCTGAAGGGCCGATGAAGTTACAGACTCAAAAGAGTCTGCAACAGAGTGTAAGCTAGAATCCTAAGAGATATCGATAATAGACACAACTGGAGGGGGCACGTCCATCACATCAGTGTCATCCACCTCTTCGTCACCCTACTCCCCTGCAGGGTGATCGCTCAGAAAAAGATAACATCATCGTCAAAAGGCCAGTCCTCTGGCGGAATGATAACAAGAGGAACAAAATCAAGGACAGGTGCAACGATGTGCTCACCATCGGGGTGACCGATGATGAGATGGTCATGAACAGGAGCAGGAAGGGCAAAAACATCATCAATCAAGATGTCAGCATCTGGGATATCCTCCCCAAAATCAGGTAAAGCAAAGGGCTGGAAATCGTCGTCGTCATCAGACAACATCTCCGGGTCGCTCTCCGTATCTGATGTGAAGACCTCTAGCTCTGGCGCTACCTCATCGTCCGATACCACTGCCATGGGGTCATGCTCGTCTAACAATCCACTCTCAGAGGACGACATAAGTACTTGTAACATAATAATCATGGCATGTGCACATATGTTAACTACTATCACACGGTGTATGTAAATAAAGGCAGGTATCACTTTAACATGTATTCACGTCATTCCTACGTGAGACTTTTCTAACTTAACAAGTCTACCCCATGCAAACTAAACCACTAGTCAATGTCCTTATTCGTGTTTCTTGTCTTTCCTTTGTAAAATGTCTGTTCCATGGATCTTGGCGATTTGGAAATGCAATGAAAAATATTTGTAAAAATATTTTCATGAGAGAGTCCGAATGATTGTAGTCTAGACTCGAGAAGGAATCCTAGTTCACTACAATCGAAGCTCTGATACCAAACTGCCACACCCTGACTTTTGCGGAAGCGTATGATGTGTGACTTGCTTAATATCATTGCATTCAATTATAACTAACAACTATATGATTAAAACCATGATGTTCATCCAATAATACGATTCAAAATAATATAAACCACACTGTTTAGTACCAACCAAAGACTTCAATTTTATCATACAAACCAACCAAATGTATTAAGTTCCATAAAGGACTTTAACAAAAGACATAGATAAAGCAAGGCTTTGATTCATGTATATTATCAAGGATAAGATACACAATTCAAACCCTTCAAAACGGGATGACATCATTTCTTGTAACACATCTTGAAAACTTTGAAACGCCCGCCAGATCCATATCAATTTCCTGAAATACATGTATTTTGAAAACATCAACAAAAGTTGAGCGAGTTCATGTGTTTTGTATGTGAGCTCGTAATGACTTGTAAACATTTGAGAGAATTCCTTTGATAACCGGCATGTACGCGTCTATAAACAGATCATTAATGTTTTACAAGGACATTAATATGTGTGGTATGTAGGAAGTGCTCAAACCTAGCGGATTTCCTTCGGTCCATCCGACGGGAACGACATAGTCACCACATGCGGCCACACAAGGACCCATGGGTGGGGCTCGCTACACCCAGATAGATCTACTACTCATGCCCCTCGGTCTTAAACTAGATTAATGGCACTTAGGATAGATACTACATCATCCACGTGATCTAACAGTTCATTCCTTAGCTAACCATACCATTGAAACATTGAAACATGTATTTCACCCCCGAAGTTATAAACCGAAAACAGTTAAAAGAAAAGGGGGACATGAACTCACTGATTTGCATCCTTTTCCTGGTAACTCAAAGATCCTTTCTTCTGGTCGTACGACTACCTACACTCGTGCTATGGTTTATTAGACGGCTAGGTCGTGTAACGACTCTTAGTCTTAGTTGTTTTGACTTGTCTTGGAATTGGTATACTTTGAGTTACATGTTGGATGTACCTTATTTAATTCCAAAGTATATAATTATTGGTTAAAATAATAATATTTTAACTTAAATTATATTTGTCAATTATGTGGAATCTTTGTTAAGATAATATATTTTTGACTTATATTATTTGTAATTCCTTCATGAATATTTCCCCAAGTATGGGTACACTTATACTTGTGTATTTTTAGGCTTGTGTATTTTGCCAAGTATTGGTGGCGTATTCCGGTGTGCATTTGTACGCATGAGAATACGTATTTTCATTGTGTTTATTAAGTATTTTTATACTTAATTTTTGTATTAAATTTTCCGGAATATTATTCTTAATCAACTAAAAATCACCATATTATATTCTTAAAGTATATGTATTTTAAGAAAACTTTTATAGAAAAATATCTATAAATCTTTCTTGGCAAAAATAATTATTCTTTCATATAAACCTCAAAAATAATATATTTTCAAGATTAACTTAGAAAATATTTATAATTCAATTTTTCACCCAAAATAATATATTTTTAGCTTGTTTAAGAAAATATATATTTTCTTCAAAAATAATATATCTTCCACTTGTTCAAGAAAATATATATATTTCTCTCCAATCAAAATAATATATTTTCTACTTGATAAAATATGATATACCTTGTAACACTTGTAAAAATCATATTTTCCGTTTCTTTAGTTTCCAATATACCGTTTGTCACACTTGTCGAAATATATGAATTTATTTCCGGAATATATTTTTATAGTCCATAGTCCTTGTCCGGTTTGTCCAATATTCGGGTATAGATTATATATTTATTTTCCTTTGAATTTTGGTAATATTTTGTATTACAATTTTTGGTATTTGATGTGTTATATTATTTTCAAGTTCCTAAAATAATATAACTAATACACATAATATACAAGTAACACACAAATTGTGACATCTAAATATATATTTTCCTAAATATATATTTAGTCACTTTCATTTATCATAAATCAACCTCCAACCTTTGTAATTTTTATAACAAAAATTATGGCAAATTTTTATATGAAAACCATGATCAAAATTTATTTGTAAACACTTGTTTTTTAGAATATTTTTCTAAGTGTTTAATTTCTAAAAAATTTTTGCCATAGTTTCCCCTTAAAAATGGAGGTTTACATACTTTAAAAGTATATCATTTTCTTTTTAAAATCATCATCAATCATCAACCACATAAACAAGACTTACCATAAGCCAAAATCATGCAATGTACACTATGTCATGAACTTGAAATTTTGTAAAAGTTTGTAGTAACTTCATGTGTCATTTAGTAGGTTTAGTTACCCCTAAAAACATGGTTTATATTTTATAAAACTCATTCTTGAAATTTTTAGTCCTTTACAACTTACATGATGATTTTCTAAAAACGATTCCTCATGCATTCTTCTTGTTAACAACACTTTTCTAAGTTTGTTTTAACACTAAAAACATGTTTAACTTCTTTAAAAACCATGATCATGTTAACCTTGTAAATAACTTTGGTTTCTTGAGAAAATTATTTTTGAAATCATCCATTTTCAAGACTTATAACATGTATCATTAATCATCATACTCTAAAACAACTTCATTTTCAAGTTCATGATCCACATAAAGGATGATCATTATGATTTTCTCAAGATTAATCCTCTCACTTGCTAGATCATGTGTTTAATCATCATCTAGCGAGCTTCTTATGATGATCAACATCATAAGCACAAGAAATCGACAATCAAGATTCATACTCTCACTTGCTTTCTCTCAACACATCTGATTCAAACTAGTTAGCCAAAGGATTGAGGTTTATCTAGGGTTTTTTAGCCAAAGGATTGAGGTTTATCTAGGGTTTTTTGTTAGCCAAAGGATTGAGGTTTATCTGATTCGAACTAGTTAGCCAAATGATTGATTTTCTCAACACATCTGATTCGAACTAGTTAGCCAAAGGATTTTAGTTTCTCTCAACACATAAAGGATGATCATTTTAATGGCGAGCCTTTCTTCCTGTAACCTTCGATTTTCTTCTTGATCTTGGTATAACAGTCTGATAATCGGATTGTTGATTCTCTCAACACATCTGATTCGAACTAGTTAGCCAAAGGATTGAGGTTTATCTAGGGTTTTTCAGTTTTTCTTTGTCGCCTACCTTTAATCTGTGTTTCGAATCCATTGGTATAGTGTTTAGGGTTTATCGGTTATATTTTGGACCTAGATTTACCTTAATCACTATTCTGATTTGATAGAGGCATGGGGTAAAGCGCTAGATTAGGGTTTTGATTTTGTTCTTGTTCGTTGCGTCTTCTGGTTTTCTGGTTTTCTTGGTTTCTCCTTTGCATGGTTGTCTGGTTTCTTGTTCACGGAGAGAGTTGCAGTTTATAGTATGGATGATCATAAAAAACCTTCGGGTTTCTTGCCGGATCTGCATCAGAAATCTGTTTCTTCTTATCAGGGGTTAGCGAGTCGGATTGTCAATATAGAGGGTAACACTTTAGCTCCGAGACGGGGTGTTGTTCAATCGAATCAGGCTCAGATGTCTCAATCTGAACCGAAGTTGATTAACGTCATTGATGAACTGGAAAAGATCACCCTTCCGGTGGATTTGCAGTTTGAGCAACGTGGTCAGGTAGCCGAGGAGGAGGTGAGTAAGGTTCATAATGATGCTGTTCAGATTATTCAAGGTCAAGTCAATGGAGCCGATGAGCCGATTAGGCCTGATGTCAGCAAACCTGGAGAAGACAATCAGAGTAAGCCGTTATCTTATGCAGATTCTTTGAAAACTCAGAATAATCATAAGGTTAACTTCAGGTCTCTAGCGAGTTTTTTGCATCATGATGATTGTGACATTGTTCTTCCGGTAGAATCGGTCAGGGTAGTTCAGGATAAGTTAGCAAACACATTATACGGCTACTTCTTGGGTGATCGCATTGCGTATCATGTGGTTGAATTGTTTGCGAAAAACAACTGGAAAAAGCATGGCTTGCAAAAATCTATGATGAATGCTAACGGTTTCTTCTTTTTTAAGTTCGAAGATCAAAAGGGTATGCTGGATGTTCTTACGTCTGGTCCATGGATTATACGGTCACAACCATTCTTTCTTCAGGAATGGACGCCAACTACCAAACTGGAGAAGAAGGAAGTTAATAAAATTCAGGTGTGGGTAAAAGTCCATGAAGTTCCGATTGCTGCTTATACGGAAGATGGTCTTAGTATGATAGCGACTGCTACTGGTGAACCAAAGCTGCTTGACTCTTATACTACGTCGATGTGTGTGGACAACTGGGGTCGCAGTAGTTTTGCTTGGGCTCTGGTTGAAGTTTCAGCTGATAAAGAACTTAAAGAGAAAATTACTATGGCTATCCCTAAGCCTAATGGTGATGGGTTTATTAAAGAGATGATGTATGTAGAATATGAATGGAATCCTCTTAGGTGCTCAACATGTTGTGTTTTCGGTCATTCTAATGACTCGTGCCCAAAGAATCCAAGGAAAGCTGTTCCTTCGGCTAATAACAAGTATGTTACGCACCCTGGTAATAAAGGTAAGTCACAAAATAAGATAGCTCCTCGAGTTGATGAAGATGGATATACGGAAGTACATAACAAAAAGATGGCTAGGAAACCGGGTATTCAAATTACTAAACCAAAGCCGAAATTTGAATATAGGCCGATTAGTAATAAGCATAAACATGATTTGAACATTAAGTCGGCTAATCCGAACATCCAGTTGACAAATCAGTTTCAGGTTTTAAATAGGGTTGATGTGGATGGAGGACAATGTAGTAAAGGTCAAAACGGAGACGTTGATGAATCGGATGATGAGGAGGTCGTAGAAGTTTATAACGAAACGAATGAATTTCTGGTGGGTGACACTAAAGGGGCAAGCACTCCTTCTCCAATTGTTTCCAATGGTTAGTCTAGCCACTTGGAATATTAGGGGGTTGAACCGCCCTCTGAAACAAACGGAGGTTCGTCAGGTGGTCAAGGAAAATGGTGTGAGTTTCTGTGCGGTACTTGAATCTCATGTTGATGTTAGTAAACTGGATAACATATGTCGTTCAGTCTTTAGAAATTGGGAGTGGACATCTAATGGAGGCCAATGTGATAAAGGTACTCGGATTATTATTGGATGGAACCCGGATGTGTTTGATATCATGGTCTTAGCTCAAACTTCTCAGGTTATTCATGTTCAAATGATTTTCAAGAGAGATAAAAAAGTTATATTATGTTCGATAGTGTATGCTTCTAATTATTACATTACACGGAGAGAGTTGTGGAGACATTTGGCTAGACACAAGATTCTGGTGGCTAATAACCCTTGGGTTATAATGGGGGATTTCAACTCGGCTTTGAATCTGGAAGATAAATCTATGGGAAATTCAGGTATATCCACTAGTATGCGTGATTTCCAAGAATGTGTAAACGAAATTGAAGTTGCGGACATTAAAAGTATAGGTTTCCATTTCACATGGAACCAAAAACCGAAAAAAGGTGTTGGGCTGCTGAAGAATATCGATAGGGCTATGGGTAACATTCCGTTTGTTAGTGAATTTCCTGAAGCTGTTGCTCTGTTTCAACCCTATAGAGTCTCTGATCATTGTCCTTGCGTTCTTAAAATTAATAAGGTGGAGAAGAAAAAGGTCAATTCGTTTAAGTTTGCTAATTTCTTAATTCACAAACCGGGTTTTATGGATGTTGTGAAGAGTAACTGGGACCGTAGCATCATGGGGGTTCATCAATTTCGTTTGGTTAAGAAACTGCGTGAATTAAAGTCTCCCCTTAGATCTCTCTTATACAAGCAGGGTAACTTGCATAAAAAAGTGGATGTGTTACGTGGGAAGCTAGATGCGATTCAACGGGAGGTTGAGAAAAACCCATTCGATGAAAGTATTAGAACCGAGGAAGCTGATATTACTCGTCAATTCCAAGAAGCTAGCCTGGATGAGGAGCGTTTTCTAAAGCAGAAATCTAAAGTGGCCTGGTTAAGAGCGGGTGATGCTAATTCAAAAATTTTTCATATGTCGCTGAAGGCTAGAAATCATAGATGTCGGATTGATGGTATTATGGACACTAATGGGAGTTTTTGTGAAGGTGAGCATGTTCCGAAAGCTTTTGTTAATCATTATGAAAATTTCTTAGGCTGTGAGGGAGAAGTTTCGTTAACCCTATCTCCGGAGATCTTTACAAATCGGCTTAATCAAAATGTTGCTGACAACATGATTCGGCCTATCACAGTTGAGGAGATCAAAACAGCTATGTTTGCCATAGGTAATGATAAAGCCCCGTCCTGACGGATTCTCAGCGGCTTTTTTCAAGAGTACTTGGGCGATTGTCGGATCCGATGTCTCGAATGCTATTATGGATTTCTTTAATTCAGGTAAGTTACTCCAGGAACTAAACCATACACTTATTGTGCTTCTGCCTAAGATGACTACTCCAGCTTCGGTTAGGGATTTTCGGCCGATAGCCTGCTGTAATGTTATTTACAAGTGTATAAGCAAGATTGTGTCTGATCGCATAAAAGTGGCCTTAAATGAGATTGTCAGTATTAATCAATCGGCTTTTGTTCCGGGAAGAAAAATTTCGGATAATATTCTTCTTACACAGGAATTAATGCATAATTATCACAGAGATTATGGTCCTCCTAGATGTGCGTTTAAAGTTGATATTCAGAAGGCATATGATACTGTTGATTGGAATTTCCTTGAAAATGTGTTACTGGGATTTGGTTTTAACCAGAAGATGATAGAGTGAATTATGCTCTGTGTTTCTACCCCGTCTTACTCTATTTGTGTTAATGGTAGTGTACATGGATACTTCAAAGGAAAACGTGGCCTACGGCAAGGAGATCCAATTTCTCCTTATTTATTTACTTTGGTTATGGAAGTTTTGACGTGTATTTTCCAACAGGCTTCTTCTATTGACTCATCGTTCAGGTTTCATAACAAGTGTGAGCGCCAACGTATTATTAACCTTTGTTTCGCAGACGACCTGTTCCTGTTTGCTAGAGGAGATATCGGTTCAGCCAAGTGTATTATGAATGCTCTTTCTCAGTTCACTCGTATGTCGGGCTTAATTCCAAGTGCTCAAAAGAGCTCCAGCTTCTTTTGTAATGTTGCTCAGCAAGTTAAATCAGCAATTCTTGGTATTATTCCGTTTAGTGAAGGTGAATTACCTGTCCGTTATCTGGGTGTGCCCTTAATATCGTCAAGACTACTTTACAAAGATCGTAGTATTCTTGTTGAAAGGTTGGAGAAACGCATTATAAATTGGAAAAATAGGCTTCTTTCTTTTGCAGGTAGATTACAGCTTATCTTATCTGTTTTGTCTTCTATGCACATATTCTGGGCTTCAGTGTTAATTCTTCCTACTCGAGTGATCAAGGAGCTAGAAAGCAGAATGAGAAACTTTTTGTGGTCTCAAGATGTTTCCTTTCAAAGAGGTAAGACAAAGGCATCTTGGAAATCTTTATGTCAGCCGAAATATGAAGGAGGTCTTGGGTTGCGTCGGATTCAGGAGGTTAATAAAGCTCTTATGGTGTCTCACGTATGGAGCATTATTACCAGGCGACAGTCTCTCTGGGTTGAATGGATATATTCGAACAGATTAAGGAATTCTAATTTTTGGGTTTGTAGAGTTCCTTCGTCGTGTTGCTGGAGCTGGAGGAAAATCCTTCAGTTACGCCCGTTAATCAGACAGTATGTTTGGTCCAAACTAGGAGATGGTAAGATGACTTCAGCATGGTATGATCGATGGTGTGAATGTGGTCCGCTAGCGAGCTTTATCTCTCCAAGGGTTATTTCTTCTGCAGGGTTCGATCTTCATGCTTCAGTCCATGATATTTCGTTTAATGGAGCTTGGCTTTGGCCAACGGCTTGGCGTGATCTTTATCCGGTTCTTATTCAGGTTGATAACTTGCAGTTAATTCCGAATAGAAGTGACCGATTTTTCTGGAAAGATGGTAACAATTTGTATGAGCATTCGACTGCTTGTGTGTGGCAAACGATCAGGTCCAGGGACACGGAAGTGGAATGGGCAAAAGTGGTGTGGTTCTCTCAATGTATTCCTTGTCATGCCTTTCTTATGTGGCTTATAGCGCGTCGGAAACTTTTGACACAGGATAAAATATTACAGTGGGATATTTCTAGAAGAAAGAACATGAATATGATGTGTTGTTTACTTTGCTATGCAAATATAGACTCTCATGCTCACCTGTTTTTTGAATGTAAGTTCTCCTCTCATGTTTGGTGTTCGATTAGGGAAAAGGTTGAGCCTAAGTGGGTCGAGATCATGGATTGGCTTCAAGCTAGGAGTTCGTCTAAATCAGCATTGAATTATTCAAGACGGCTTATAGTGGCAGCGGCTGCTTACTTTGTTTGGAAAGAGCGAAATGCTAGATTGTTTAGAAATCAAACGATACCCCCGGATGAGATTATTGCTACGATTTTACAGACGATTCGTTACAAGCTTATGGGAGTTAAGTTTAAGAACACGGATAGAGTCAGACGATTTGTAGAAGTGTGGGATATTCATGGAGACGCTTTGCTTGACGATGGAGGCTAATAGTTTTTTTTCCTATTTGAGATTCTTAATTTCTAGATTATAGTCTAGTTGTTCTTGATTGTTTTATCTGGATGTTTTTTGTTTACTGTTTTTCGGCTTGTTTACTATCATGGGGGTATGTCCCATGTTAGAACTAGTATGGGTTTTCCATACTACTTGTTCTTTTGAGTTTGTGAATATATAGAATCACCGGGGTAACCCTTTACCCAAAAAAAAATACTCTCACTTGCTTTCATGTTATTAAGCTTTATGTGAATGATCATCTTCTTGTTTCTTTGAGATTCATGAGATTAACACATTACATAACCTTTTAACCACTAAAATGAGAAGTAAATTCAAGTTGTGAGGAGCTTACTACTAGCACAAATGGCTAGGGGAGAAATAAGATGAAGATGATGTCGTAGGAAGTGGATAAAAGCTCGTGATGAAGGTCCTTCAATCTCCAATGCTTCCAAGCTTCTTACTATGCTCCTTGCACCCTTAGATCACCTTAGAATGTATGAGGGAAACTTGAAGATGGAAGTGTTGTGGTGGTGTGTGGTGGCCGTAAACAAGAAGAAGGAGAGGAGTGTGTCACACCCTGGCTTTTGTGGAAGCGTGGATTATTTTGGTGTGACTTCTTAATACCATAGCAACAATCATAACAATGCTATATGAAATAAAACACATGATGATCATCCATTCATTAAATTTTAAAGTTACCACAACATCATTGTTTAAATTGTCGACACATAAAACAAGTTACAACCATGACATAATTAAAACGTGTTCACATGACACCACAAAAGACTTGAATAAAAACATGGTTTAGAGACATATAACCCGTCCAGGTAAGGGTTACACCTCCTAAACCTGGATGACATCATTATTTCCTACGCAGCTTGACACGATTGCACACTTCGCCAAATCCACTAATTTCCTGAAATACATGTAGTTTGAAAAATCAACAAAAGTTGAGCGAGTTCATGTAAAAGTGAGTATGTATAAACCTTCAAAGTATGAATAAAGTCCCTGGTATGTAGCAATAAGGAAAAAGAGATCACCAATGGGTTGCAAAGCCACTGGTATGTGTGAAAAGGTGCAGGAAGACTCAAACCTAGCAAATTTGTTACCGGGCTTCGGCAGGAAGACACAGTCACCTCTATGGGCCGCCCCGGCCTCACGGGTGTGGGCTCGCTACACCCAAATAGTTCTATCACTCTTGTGTCCCTCGGTCCTAACAACGAGGATTGATGGCCTTAAGCGTTGTACCCACCCCTCACATGATCTAGTAGTAAACCCTCCCTACGCTAACCATATCATGTAAATAAATGTTTGTAATAATTGTCGCATGTATTTCACCCCCGAAGTATAAAACTGAAAACAATAAAGAGAAATGGGGGACATGAACTCACAAAAGTGCGTAGTCTGTAACGTCAATCTCAAACTCGATCTGCTGCGTGACGACCTACACGTACTAATGTCTATTAGACGAACTGGCCGCGCCTTGGCTTAGGGTTTAGTGTTTTGAGTTGCGTTACGTTGGTATTATACTTGTTAAAATAATATTAATTATGTTAACTTAACTTTTGTTTTTAGGAAAATAGTTAGGCAACTATTTCGTATTCACACTTCTTAATTATTTTATACGTATATTCCTTCCCAAGGATGGGGGTATTTATACATGTACACTTTGTAATTCCGAAAAAATATATTTTAAGTCCCACTTAGAAAATATATTTAAATTTTTGTCTAAAACATCTTAACTCAAATATACGTATTTTTCCCAAAAATATTATATTTTACTTCATAAATTTTCCAAAATAATATTTACCAAAATATGCGTGTAAGAGTATTTTTCCGAAATATTACATATGTGACGTTTTAGCGTTTCGTGTTGCAACCATACTTGCGTAACTTAAATATTTATTTTGTAAGAATTTTGGTATTATTTTGGAGTCGAAATTTATGGTATACAAATTTTTTAATATTATTTTATTCTAAAAATAATATATCTAGTTCACAAAATCAACAAATAATCACACAAGCGTTTTAGTATAAAATATATATTCTACATACATATTTATCAAATTTTATTTACGAAAATCAACCTCCGGCACTTGGTAATTTTTGTAATAAAAATCCCGACGAAGTTTATTTTGAAAATAAAGTTAGAAATATAGTTATAAACACTTACTAGAAAAATATTTTCTAAGAGTTGAAATTTTAGAAAAATTTCGCCAGAGTTTCCTTTGTAAATGGAGGCGTCCATGCTTACTACCATATCATTTTCTTTTGTAAAATCATTCAATCAATCATCAACCAACAATATGTGACTTATACTTACCAAACTTGACAAAAATAAGCATAACCCATGAACTTATGAACTTGAAAATTTATAAAAGCATGTAGTAACTTACTAGCACACTTAGTAAGTTTTGTTACCTTCCAAAATGTGATTGGTTCTTTAAAAACTTTATTTTTAAAGAGTTTGAATATTCACAACTTCTAGTCATATTTTCTAAAAATATTTCTTTGTGAAATTTCTTCTTACACAAGTGTTTCTACACTTGTTTACCCACTAAAAGTGTGATTAGTTTATGTAAGATCCAAGTTTTATCAAAACTTATACCTTTCACTTGGTTCTTTCGAAAAACCACTCATACATCTTTAGATCTACAAGGTTACAACCTACTTTGATCTTTATTTTTCAAGAAAACATGTATTTATTTAAGTTCATAGTCTATGTGTGGATGATTTCATCATCCACATACCTCTAACTTTCACATCTTGCTAGTTCATGTTCTTAAACATGATCTAGCAAGTCCATGTGATGAACTATATCATTTCAACTAGCAAACAACAAGCATAACAACACAAATATATCATGATCTCATCATCATTTTAACACTACTTCATCACTTTGTTAGTTTATGTTCAAGACTTGTTTATGGTTCTTTAGAGTTCTTGAGATTTCACCATTCTTTTAACTATTAACCATCAAAAATATGAAGAAGATGAAGATCTAAGAAACTTACTACTAGCACAAGGCTAGGGGAGTTCAAGAGTACAAAAGTGGAGGATAAAAGAAAACGAAAGAGGTCCTTGAGCTTCCGAACACACCAAGCTTACTTGTAGGATCTCTAACACCTTTGGGTATGTATAGATTGCTTGGAATGGAGCTTGAAGGTGATGATGGTGGTGCTTGTGTTCTCGCCCGAACACACAAGGGAGAGAAGAGGAAGAGTTGTTGTTGTTTGATGTTTGTGAGAATGAAGTGTGGTGACCTTTGTGCCATTTTATAAACCAACCATCATTCTTTAACCATTGAGTATTATGCCTCTAATTACCCAACATGATCCATTTTAATATTCAAGAAAAATCAATGGGTGGGTCACCCATGTAACCGTCGCCCAAGGGGGGGGGGGGGGTATAGGGTTGGTTTTCAAATGGTTTAGTTACTAACTAGTTAGAATCAAACTGTTAAGTTAGTGTCTTATGTGTGCTATTATTTATAAAGTGTGTTAGGGTGTTCGGGGTCCCTAACTAGCTCAGAAAAGTAAAAACAATGTGTTTGGCAATATTTTTGTGTTCCGGGTAAAGTCCGGTTGTTCGGTTGGGTGTTGTTCCGTTAAAGTGCTAAATTAATCCATAAGGTGTCTTTTATATTGCTTTTAGTGACACATTTAATTCCCAACACTTCGGAAAGTATCTAGGACTATTTTGCCAAGTTTTTGCACTTTACTAGCATAGTTAAATGCTGAATTTTGTGTATTAAGTGCAGAATTCTGCATTTAAAGTATGTTTTAGGCACTTCCCGGCACTCTAACTATCACCTAGAGACGCAGTTTTATGGTCCTCACTTCCCTACACTCCCTACTAATGTAGTACCCTGTCTCTGGCTCATACTGGCCTCAAAAATATTGTCTGTCTAGGTGCTGGCATTGTCAGCATGTTTCCTGGGTTATCCGCTCACTGTGCTAACTGTGCTTTGTGCATCAAGTTTGTCACTAATGTTTGTATATAATAAATGGAGTGACAGTATGAAGGTGATGCATGTGTATGTATGTAACAGAAATCAGTAAGCAGTTAAATCAACAGTTGCAATCAAGCACAGTCATTAAGCACAAATTAAATATTAATTAATTGTACGGATACCTGTAATTGTGAGGGTTATCACAGAGTGTGAGTGCTTGAAGATGGTGAAATGAGTTAGATGTAGTAACTTGTGGTTTTTAAACAATGATCCTCCAACATAATGTTATCTAATGGTTCTTGTGTCTCAAAAGTATTAAGCAAATCAAATAAATAAATGAAGAAAAATCAAGGTGGTGGGACCACCTTAATGACCGTCGAAATGGGGGGGGGGGTGTCTTAGTTGGGATGTGATGATAAGTTAAGCAAATTAGTTAGATTATAAGTATATCGGTTAGTATTTTATGTGTTATGTGTTTATAGGATGTGTTATGATGTTCGGTGACCATAACTAGCTCGAAAATGTTAAACAATACTTCTAGTGAAAATTTGGTGTTTCGGGTAGTGTCCGGTTGTTCGGTTGGTTACCGGTTCGTTAAGGTGCTAAATTACGCAGTTTAGTGTGCTTTATGTTCCCTTTTATGACAGTTTTGATTCCCGACATTTAGGAAGGTATTCTGGACCATTAAACCATAATTTTGCATTGTATTTTGTTGTTAAAAAGCTGATTTTTGCTGAAATATACAGAATTCTGCAGTTTTTGTGAGTTTTAGGCACTTTCGGGCACTTAAACTATCACTAGGAAGGCAGTTTTATGATCCCTACTTTCCTAAACACTATACTAGTGTAACTCTTGGTTTTGGGCTCATTCTGTGTCTTAACATCATGTCTGTCTAAGTACTGAACTCCCGTCGGTTCTTCTAACTTGTCAGATAACTGTGCTAACTTTGTTTCGTGCACTAATTGAATCATATTGTGTTGCATGCAATAATGATAAGAAATCATGCAACATGTAATGCACTTGTATGTATATGATAGTAATCAGGAATCATTCAGGTTATTAATCCAAATCAGGCACAGTCATTAAGATACACATTACTGTTTAACATGTACGGAATTACATGGAAAATTGACAGTTGTCACAAAAAGTCCCTTCAAACGATTCTCTTCGTTTGTGAACTAATTGTACGAGAAATTAGGCTGGGACTTTTTTTCATCCAAATGTCTCACAACCATATCAGCATCGTATTCCCCTAAAAACAAATTAATTTGCGTCTTGTAGTTCTTAAATTCAACTTTACTTGCACCCACGTCTTCAAAGCCGCCAAAACAAGTCTTCATAACATTAAACGCTTTAACCGAACCCAAATTCAACTTAGACATGCTGTGTATAACATGCTTCTGGAGCTGAGTGAGGTGTCGTTCAGTTGGAAGAAAATGCTTATCAAAACGTGCAACAAGATCATGGTTGTGCTCCTCAACAAACTTATATACCTTCCATGATCCTGCCTCAAAAATTACACATAACAGTGCACCACAATCAGTCCTCTTTGAAAAGTTGGATCGCACAATCCGTTCCTTTTGATTGGGGTCCAACGTATCAACTTTCTTGTCCTTACATACCCCATCTCTCATACATATGTAATACTTAATATGTCTTTCACCTTTGGCGTTTATCTTTTCAGTCCCTTTCCTGACAGAAAAACCACAAGCCTTGGCATATGTAACATACATTGAATAACAATCACCGAGGCTTGTGAATATCATGTCCATTTTGGGTTTTATCTCTTCACTAACATCAGGAATGATAAATGGTAAACCAGTTCTGGGGCAAAACCTTTCACTCGAAGAAACACCTTCGTCTGAGAAAACATAGTGAGAAACAATTACAGAAAAAATGCCATTAAAAATAGAAATTGTCTCCTTATAACATTATTGATGAAAACGCTATTACTTGAATAATAAACAAGATATAATAAAATATAATTGAAAACGCCATGATAAAAACACCATTAGTTGAAAAATTAATGTTAGGAACTGGGTTTCCTTTGATTGTGTTCGTTTGAATATAATGAAGATGAAACAGAGTTAAATGTAGCGGAATTAAATGGAACAAACTTTCAACACACAATCAATGAGATAAATAGTTTTAGCAAACATGTTTAACTCGAAATCGAATGATTGTATTTATTACAATTATCAATCACAATGCCTGCATGCACTAATCTCCCCCTCAGCCTGAGCTCACTATGATTGTTCGTACAGAATGACTTGGTGATAAAGAGAGCTCATAGAACAGTACAAGGTACTGTTCTATTTATAGTACAGAACAACTATTGATCATCTTTTGGCTGACGTCACCATGAAAGTGACATCTAACCTCCTAACAACCTCTAACAACTGTTCTATACAAACACTGCTGACTAAACTACTTATTACAAATATAATACAATGAATAAAGTAAACTGCTGCTTCTACATTCCACTGTTATAGCTCCAGCAGTGCTTTGTGTCTTCAGCAGTACTTGAACCATAACAGTAGATTGAGCATCAGTGCTTTATCTTCAACAGTCTTTATGGATCAGCAGCGGTTGTGAAGGGCAGTGCTTTAAGTCATCAGATGTTAGGGCCACTTTCAAGGGGAAAGATTAAGTACAAATAACTGCTTATTCTGGATCCACTGATCTGATCCAGTTTTGGCTTTATCAGCTGTTCCTTTGTAGGGTTTAATCCCAACAATTTCCCCCTGGAACAGATGATGCCAAAACCCTTCATTATTTTGTATCTTTATTGTCTCATCAAGAGTTCCCTAACTTGACCTTTGAATTGTAATTCAAAATTCATGGAATCCTCATCATTCTCATCCCTGCACAGTGTAAGCTCAAGGAGATCTTGTAAGTCTTCAACACCTAGGCCAAGTGCTTCTTCCTTTGATATATGCTTCACTTCATCATTGGATTTGAGCAGAGTCAATACGTGGGTCTTTTGATCAGACTTCCACTTTAGTATTTTTGAATCCAATGGGTTTCTTGGGAGAGATTTTATTGTTGATGAGTTTGGAGATGGAGGCCTGGTGATGACAACTTTGGCAGGGTCTTGAGATTGTTCTGAGTCTTGTTTTTCTACCAACAGTGTTTGAAGAACCATTTTCATGATGTATTCTTCTTGAGCCTTGTCTTCTTTAGTTTCTGCATCCATCTGCTTTTGTTTCCTTCTTTGATAAAGGATGGCAGCAGGTGGAGCAATGGATCTTCTAATGGGCAATTTCTGTTTGACTAGAACCACTGCTTCTGGAACTATTTCTGGATAATCAGGCTTTTTGGGAGCAGTGGGATCCTTCTTCCTTAACTCTTCCAACCTTTTGTAGGTATCTAACACCTTTACCTGTAACAACCTTGTAACCTGGTTCCTTGACCCATAATCAGCAGCTATAAGCTCTTCTTTCATTCTTCTCAGCTTCAAGGCCCTTTCTGGTACATTCTTTTTGTAATTAGCCCAGGCTGGAGGAGTTTGCTTAACTTTGTCTTCAATCTTGTCTTCAATCATCTTTTGAATTCTGGCTATCTCCTCTTTAAGTTCACCGATGGTCCATTCTTTATACTGATGCTTTTCTGCCCTGTATTTCTTGTATGTCATGATGTATTCTATGTAATCTTGTCTCATACTTTCATCATCTTTTTCTGATAATTTATGACAAAGATCTTTTGAGAACTGCTCTAAGGTTCAGACTTTGGTGAGCAGGTATTGCAAATCCCTTTGAATTTCTTTGTCAGACTTTCCCTTTGTGTCTCTTTGAGATATATCCTCTGCTTGCTTGGCATTTAATTTCAAATATTCTTCTATGTTTCTTGGCAAAGGATAACCTTGGAGAGATGGGAGTTTCCTTTTTGCAGGGTCATCTTCAGAGTAGAAGGATTTGATCTCCTCCCTGACTGCTGGAAGATCTAATGGATATTGTACTCCCACAGGGACTAGGGCAGTGTTTGGATTCATGGCTTGAACTGAAAAGATTGGAACAGGGTTTGGAATGATAGCTAGGGTCAGTGGTTGTGAAGATGTTGGAGGTGGGGAAGTATCATCTTCTAGTACAATGTTTGTTACCCTTCTCCTTTTATGCTTTGGAGAGGTTGGTGGTGTGTTTGTGGGTTGAGTGGTGGTGTTTGAAGTGATGGGTGATTGACTAACAGCTGTTGAAACAACTGGTGTTTCAACCACTGTTGTCACTACAACAGTTGATGTGTCAGCTATTGTCTTCTGCTTTTTGGCAGGTGGTTTTTATGGTGGTGATATTGTTTTAGGTATGGCAGTGGATTGAGTGTGGGTTGATGTAGTGGTGATGGCAGTGGTTGGGATAACATTTGTTGAAACCACTGAAGTACCAATAACTGTTGATACAACAGGTGTCTTAACATCTGTTGGTTTGGTGGTTTGATGTGAGGAACTTTTAGGGATTTGAGGAGTATGTTTGGTGGTTTTGGAAGGTGTGGTTTTGGGTTGGCTAACCTTTCAGGTAGAAGTACCCTGCTCTTCCTTTTCCATCATAACTTTCTTCTCTTGCTCAAATCTTTTTGACCCTTTTATTTCCATAGACTCTTTCGTGTTTGCTTTTAGTTCAGCAAATGCATTTTGAGTCACATCAACCTTTTTAGAACCATCTGGCCTTGGAATTTCCACCACAAGTTTTGACCTTGGATCTGGTGGCATATGCAAACCTTCTTTACCCTTCTTTCCTTTCTCCCCCTTTTTGGCATCATCAGGGTTTTCAACATAAATGATGGTAGGAGGAGAAGTGCCAGTGATTTGAAGCAAATGGGCCTTGATTGCCTTGATATCAACCTGTGTATCTTTGTACCTAGCTTCCATGACATTTCTGAACATTTGAAGTTGAACTTCATGTTGTTGATCAGCATACTGTCTCTGTTTGTGAAGCATAGGTTGAAACAGGTTCCAAAGCTCAGTGGGGGAATGAGCAGATGTTGCAGCAGTGGGTGTAGTCTTTTGAGATTGTAACAACTGTTGCAACATATTTTTGATATCTGCAACAGATGTGTCAATGTTATCAACCCTCTCTGTCAATTCTTTATATTTTAAACCATCACCCAGCTTAATGGGATCATTTGATTTCCCACTAGTAGTGGTTGTATCAGCAGTTGACTTAGGGAAAGTTTCCCAAAAGTCATACACTGATGCCCCTTGTTCTTGGTACTGGGGACTTCTCTCCTCAGCAGAGGTTACCTTAGTAAACACACCAGTGGGCATTGGAAACACACTAGTGGTCACCTTGGTTCCCAAAGAGGAAATTGCCTTCAAGGGAGTCTGAGTGATGAAACAACTGGCCAGGTGTAAATCAGTGGATTCAACACCTGTAGTTGCTGCTCCACTTGAACTACTGATAGGAATTACTTGTAATTCCTGCAGTGTAACCTCCTCAGTTGTTGGTGGGTTAGCAGAGATAGAGGAACCAGACTCAGTCACTTGTTGAGGTATATTCTCATTGACAGGTGGTTGAGAAGAACTGATTTATGTCTGGTCCATATCAAGTGCATCCAACAGAGGTATGATTGATGGTGGAATTTGTGCAGTGAGGATGAGGGTTGAAAGAGAATTTGCCCCAGGAGCAGGGCTGTGGAAGATAGATTCAAGTGAATCCATTGCTTCATAATGTGGTGTCCCTATGGATACAACCTGATCCTTTTGAGAGGATGCAAGAGGATTTTTAGGCTCAGGTTGAGATCTTTCTTCCATCTGCTGTGAGGAAGTAGCAGCAGTGGTTATTGGTGACTTTTGTGTTATCACATGTATTATCTTTGGGATCTCATCTTCCAGAGTTACCTTTTTGGAGGGTTTGGGGGGCTTTTGGGATTTTTTTCTTTGTTGGCTTTTTGGTGGGTTTTGGTGTGGGTTTCACAGCAGTGGGTCTGCTACTGTGATCACCAGGAGCAGTGGGCTCAACAGGAGGAGCCTGAGGAGCAGAGGTTGTCTCAGCTAAATATTGCTCAGGTTCCTCTGTTTGTGTTTTGGAAGGTTTTGACAGCCTTGTGAATGTTTCAGAAGATAGGTTATTTATTTGAAAAGGATTTCCTTGGATAAGCACATGTGCATTATCCTTTGAAAATTTCTTTTGTAAATAGAAACTTAAAAACCTTGGAAACAAGAGAAATGGTTTTTTATTATCTTTGATATTATTAACATTTTTCACCATATCATTGAAAATCTCCTGGGAATAGTTAAAATCAACATCAGACATTATAGCATAGCCCAGGTATTGGATTTTCAATGGTATTTCATTGAAGGCTGTTTGTTTGATAATCAGCCTTTGGGAAAGAGGTTTTACCTGTAAGATCATTGATTTCAAAAATCTCTGAAATGGTTTGAGGTGTGACAATAACCAGAATTCCCCTTATAGTTGAATTAATAGCCAAGGGCTTTTTGTCCTTGACCTCAAGCTTTGCATTTTTCCAGAATTCACGTTGGGTATCCAGGTAGATAGGTGCATTACAAGTCAACAAAGTTTTGTACTTGAAGACGAGAGAGCATCAATGGCAGAGTGAAAGGTTGTGTTTTGACTTATTTTATCAAGTATACACAGGTACTTATGAGGGGTTTTTAATGCGAGAGTCATGGTGATTGAGGGTAGTTGCGAAAGGAAGAAGACGATGACTGATTGGAAGAAATTTGATGGTAACTGCTTTTGAAAGGAATTTTGAATTCGATTCGACAGTGAAAGCCCTATTTGGGGTTTTGATCAGGGTTTTATAAAGTGAAAAAGTGAATGTTGACGTGGCAGTGGTTACAAAAGATCTGACGGCTAAGTACTGTCCGCGTGCCAACCTCTGATGAATAATGGAAGACAGTTTTTACGAAACCACTGATGGTCAATATCAGTGGTTTACAGTTGTGAACATGAAACAATGGCTGACTTTTAACTATCAGTGGATAGCCATCAGTGGGTTAAAACACTGATGTTTGAAAACAGTTTTTAACAAGGATAATGAAGGAACAGAGGTTGACTTTCAGCAGTGGATAATATCAACGGAACAGATGTTTGAACCAAAATAGTGGTTGTGGTAGACTTTTAAGGATATAATGAAAATTTTCATTCTTAGCTATTTTTAAGGATGAATTTTTTGATTTTCTGAAAACATTTTAATGCTTTTTTTCATAGAAAAACAGGATTTTGCCTGTTATTCCATGTTCAGCATGCCAATCCTAGAGATCAAGCTTTCAAAGGTGGATGTCTCTAATGCTTTTGTTAGCACATCTGCCAGCTGATCTTTAGTTGGAATATGGTGCAGAGAAATCAAACATGTTTCATAGCAATCCCTCAGAAAGTGATGTCTGATATCAATGTGCTTGGTGGTTGAATGTGAAACTGGATTTTTGATGATATTTTCTGCTTCCTGACTGTCCAACATGAGAGGTGTCTTTAAGGCAGTGATACCAAAATCTAGCAGTTGATTTTGAAGCCATAACAGTTGGGCTGTACAACTTGCAGCAGCTATATACTCTGCCTCAGCAGTGGATGTTGAAACAGCTGCTTGCTTTTTGCTTTGTCAAGACACTAAGCAACTGCCTAGGAATTGGCACCCTCCAGAAGTGGACTTCCTTGTTGTATTGCATCCAGCAAAGTCACGGTATGAGAAACCTGAAAGCTTGATATTTCCATCAGCTGGATACCAGATACCAAGTGTGGGAGCACCTTTTAAGTATCTGAATATCCTTTTTATAGCAATAAGATTTGACTTTCTAGGGGCTGATTGGGATCTTGCACAAACACATGTTACAAACATGATGTCTGGCCTAGATGCAGTTAGGTACAATAAAGACCCAATCATGCTTCTATAAAGAGTTTGATCAACCAAATCATCCTTCTCATCAGACATGACTATCTTTGTGGTTGCTATGGGTGTACTACATGGTTTGCAATCATCCATCTCAAAT
This sequence comes from Helianthus tuberosus, assembly GCA_030545235.1. NCBI lineage: Eukaryota > Viridiplantae > Streptophyta > Magnoliopsida > Asterales > Asteraceae > Helianthus > Helianthus tuberosus. Next base: position 103,674,162 of record CM060415.1, on the reverse strand, counting down.
TTCTTTAAAAGTTCTTTGGCATATTTGCCTTGATGGATGAAAGTACCATTTTGCTGTTGCTTTACTTGGAGACCAAGAAAGCACTGTAGTTCACCCATTGCACTCATATCAAACTCAGCTGTCATGAGTTGTCTGAACTCTTCACACATTTTGGAACATGTGCTTCCAAAAATGATGTCATCCACATAAATCTGGACAATCATCAAGTCTTTCCCTCTCCATTTTAAAAACAGTGTTTTGTCTATTTTGCCTCTTGTGAAACCAATAGAGAGAAGAAAGGTGGAAAGAGTTTCATACCAGGCTCTAGGTGCTTGTTTCAGGCCATACAAATCTTTATTTAGCTTGTAGACATGATTTGGATTAAATGGATCCTCAAAACCTGGAGGTTAACAAACATATACCTCTTCTTGTATCTTACCATAGAGGAATGCACATTTAATATCCATTTGAAACACCTTTATGTTGTGGTTGACAGCAAAGGTCAGGAATAATCTAATAGCTTCCAATCTTGCTACAGTGGCAAAAGTTTCATCATAGTCAATGCCCTCTTCCTATCTGAACCCTTGAACCACAAGCCTTGTTTTATTCTTGACAACAATACCCCTTTCATCAGTTTTATTTTTGAAGACCCACTTTGTGCCAATAGGACTCACACCCTCTGGTAGTGGTACAATCTCCCATGCTTATTGTCTTTTAAACTGTTGGAGCTCATCTTGCATGGCTTCTACCCAGCTGTTGCCTTTTAGTGCCTCTTGGTACTTGACTGGCTGATGGAGTGATAAAAAACCAGCAAAAAGACAGATGTTTTGGGATTGGCTTCTTGTGAGCACCCCTTCACTGATGTTGCCAATGATTTGGTCAGGTGGATGAGACTTCAAGAAGATTAAATCTCCTTTGTACGGAATAATGGCATTTAAGGGTGAGGGTTGTAGATGTGAATCATCTGAGCTAACCACTGTTGGTGACTTTGATGATCCAACAGGGTCTTGAAATGGAGGTGGAGGAATAGGAGGAAGTGGTGTCGAAACATGTTGATTTTTATCCACTATTTGGGGATTTTTATCAACAGTGTTTGAGGATGTGGAAGCAGGGGTTAAAGGGCTACTTTGGTCAACAACTGTTGAGGTAGTAGTGGTTGAGATTTGAAAGCTGTTTTGAACATCTGCTGCTCTAACAATGGATGCAGACTTTTGTTGTGGAATGATGATTTCATATCCATTGTCTGATGGAGGATTTTGAGATGGACCTGCACTGTTAGTCTTTACAGAAACATTTTCAAAAGTAAATTTATCAAGATCAAATAACTCTGTAGGATTTTCAGGGATTTTCATTGAAGAAAGTTCATTGAACTTCACCTTCAAAGTCTCTTCCACTGTCTTAGTCCTAGTGTTAGACACTTTATAGGCCTTAGCAGTGGTTGAGTATCCCAAGTGATAACCACAATCAATTTTTGATGCAAACTTTGAAATAGAATCTTTTAAGTTTAAAATGAAACATGGGCAGTCAAAAACTTTGAAGTATGAGATCAGTGGTTTGATTTTATACAGAATTTCATAGGCAGTCTTTTGATGCCTGTGGTTTATTAAAACTCTGTTCTGGACATAGCAGGCAGTGTTTACAGCCTCTGCCCAGAAAGTTAATGGCAAACCTGAATCAGCAAGCATGGTCCTGGCAGCCTCAATCAATGTTCTGTTCTTTCTTTCAACAACCCCACTTTGTTCTGGTGTTCTTGAAATGTTGTACTGCCTTACAATTCCTTTTGACACACAAAACTCATCCAACTCCCTATTTCTGAATTTTGTGCCATTGTCACTCCTGAAGACTTTTACTGGCAAGTCAAACTGCTTTTCAACCTGTTTGACAAAGTCTTGCAGAATGCCTGTAGTCTCATCTTTGGAATGTAAGAAATAAGTCCATGTAAACCTAGAAAAGTCATCTACAATTACCAAACAATATCTTTTCTTTTTAAGACTCATGACTTTAACTGGGCCAAACAGATCCATGTGAAGCATTTGTAAGCACTTGGTTGTTTTGGACTCTTCAATGGACTTAAATGAGCTTTTATGTTGTTTTCCTTTTAAGCAGGAAACACAATGCTCAGGACAGGTGAACACTTTTTGTGGAAGACCTCTTACAAGGCCTTGTTTTGACAAAGTAGTGATTGTCTTGAGATTTGTGTGCCCCAATCTTCTGTGCCATAGTTTTGTCTCTTTGTTAGAGGCAACTGAGAACAGACAGGCATCAGTTCTTGGGCTCTCTTTTGAGAGATAAACTACATAAACATTGCCACTTCTTTGAGCAACAAGTTAGGTTTCTCCATTTTTTATTATTTCTTCAATATTTTTAACCATTTCTGGTCCAACAATCCTACAACACTCCTTAGTAAAAAAATTACCATAACCTTTGTCACTCATTTGAGAGACACTAAGGAGGTTGAATTTTAGATTGTCTATCAGATTGACATTTTCAAACTTAACATTTCCAAACTGTACTGTACCAGAACCCATCACCTTCCCTTTACTATTATTACCAAAAGATATATCACCCCCTCCATGAGTTTTGAATTCTTTGAGTAGGCCTCTACATCCAGTCATGTGCCTGGAGCCTCCACTATATACATACCAAAGACTATCTAAGCATGCAGAAGCTCCCTGCACATCAAGTAAATAATTAGTTCAGGAGGGTCTCCAAAGCCAATAAGGCTTTGGATGGGGTCTCAATAGTGTCTATGCTAAGGTCAGGAAGATGGACAGTGGTTAGATCAGCGGATTGAGCAATTTTTGAAGCTTGTTACTCTAACCACTGTTGGGGGCCATTTCCTATCAACTCTTGATATCCAAAGGGATGCCTGTTAACTCTTGGTTTAGAAGGCCTTTTGTAGGCTTCATAAATATGTGGGACCCTTGGATATGGTGGTTGGCCTTTACCTCTTCTATATTGATTGGCAGGGGGTGCATCTGTCACTTGAACCTCTCTTTTAACAGAGTTTTGGTTCATCTGTTTTGTAACAGCTGTTTATACAGGCACAAAGGATGGTTGTTTCTTGACTTGTGAACTTGATGAACTCATGGGTGTTTTTGAAGTGTACTCATTCCTTTTTACATCATAGGTTTTAAGATACACACACTCTTGAGTGAGATGGTTTGATTTACCACAGATGGTGCAGCTCTTTGAAGGCACAATGATACTTGTTTTGTTAATGTCATAAGCTTTCAAATGAAAACAATCTTTGGTTAAATGATTTTTCTTCTCACAGAAATCACAAAACAAGTTTTTAATCTTTACTTTTCTTTCCTTTTCTTCTTTTCAGACTCCTTAGCAACAGAGTTTTGAACCACTATTGGGATGTCCTTAAGAGGAATGATATTGGCCTTTGGAGCTTTGACACTATCCACAGTAGTGAAATCCATGGGTTTAAAATTTTCAAGAATGTCACACGCATCAGACCATGTGGGTTTGAATTGGTATTTCTCAACTTCCTCAAAAGTTGAGGACCCCACAGATCTTTCCAGAGTGATTTTGTTGCCACTTTTGTCAATTATTTTAACTTCTTGGCCATTCTTGTTTGTGGGTATGACTTCAACTGAACCAGACTGATTTGCTGCAGTGTTTTCATTTTGGTCATTTTTCCTAAACCCTATGCCAAATTTTACATTGCTTTCAATCTGTTTTTCAGCAATAATCTCATAACCTTTGCAGGATTCCACCCATTTTTAACATGTGATTTGGGTGGATTCCAACTCCTTTTTACAGACCTGATATTTTTCTATCATTGTCTGAAGTTGGTCCTTGGTTATGCTATGTTCTTGTTTGAGGCTACAAATCTCATTTTCTTTTTCTGACAATTTGTTTTTCAATTCTTTTAAAGATTTTTCAAATTGTACTTCACCATTTAACAATTTATCTCTAAGGTTTTCATTCACCTCCTTAATGTTTGCAAATGCTATGATGCATTTGTCTGAACAAAGGTTTTTAAGAGCCTGGGGTGATACCTTAGATGCAGCCATCATGGCACACTCACAGACATGTTCACTTTGTTCTTGCACTTTATCTTCTTTTTCACCTTGTTTTTTCTCCTCTTCTTCAGACCAGGGGTCAGACAGTGGTTCCAACAGAGGTTCTGAATTTTCTCCCAACAGTATTTCACCAGCAACAGCAGTAACCACTGCTTCAGCAATTGTATCCACTGTTTCTTCATTTGACTGTCCTTCTTCAGTTTCCAGCCATTCTGGTATAGACTCCAATGCTACAAAACAGAAATCATCACTAGAAGCATTATTTTTAGCATAGAGTGCAAAATTTTCATCTCCTAGCTCTTCAAGTAAGCTACTCCAGTCAACAAGGCCTTGGGTGAAAAAGCTTTGCTGATCTGGTTAAACCACTACTGGTGCAGCTCGTTGAGGTGCAACTTGTTGCACCTGAACCTGAGGAGCTGGAGCCTGGACATACTGTATCTGAGGAACAGTGGTTTGGACATAATGAACAGGAACAGGGGTTGCAGGATGAGCATAGTGAGCAGTGTTTACATGAGCAGCAGGGGCATATTGGGCATAATGCACTGTGTTTTGGTTATTTTGTGGTCTAGGGTTAGAGCTAGGATGTGTGATGATTGGTCCACTGGTTTGACTCCTGCACTCTCTAGCAAAATGACCTAACCTATTACACTTGTAGCATTTTATCTTTGACTTATCCAGCCCTACTTTTAAATTCCCATGTAATCCTGGAAATTTTCTCCTTGTCATTTTATAAAACTTGCTGGTTCTAACACTCAGCAGTGCAAGTTGGTGCAAAATGTCCATTTCCTCTAAGTCAGTTGGATCAAAATGCTGCAGATCATTGAGTTCAAAAGAAAGGTTATCAGAAATATGGTTTTCACTACTAGCTGTGAAAGCATATTTATTTGAGTAAGAATCAGAGTTATTAAAGGCTCCACCAGTAGTTATGTCAATATAATGATCATAACTCTGATCCTTACTACTACCATATTCCTCTTAACCCAGAAGTGTTGTGCTACCAAATGAATAGTCATCAGCAACCTTCCCTGACTCTTGTAGCTTCTTTTTCTGGTTCAACTCCCTTTCATAGGTAAGGAGTCTACCATGAAGTTGAGTCAGTGTTAGATCTTTGAACCCAACAGAGTTTCTGGTTACAAAAGCACTTGTGTCCCATTTTTCAGGAAGTGACCTTAAAAACCTGTTGTTTACAGTTGATTTAGGAAATTCAGTTTTAACAAGTTTAAGTTCACTTATGAGACAACTAAAACACTCAAACTGTTATGTTAATGATTTACCCTTAATGTGACAAAAGGTTTCATACTGTTGATTCAAAACTTCTTTGTTATTTTCAATTACTTCTTCAGTTCCCACAAACTGTTCCTTAAGTGCATCCCACAATTCCTTGGCACTGTTACAGTGTAACAGCCCAGCATAGATCTCATTTGGTAGTGCGGATGCAACGATGCTAAATGCCTTGGCATCCAGTTCAATTTTCCAGAAAATCCTGGTCAGTATAGTTCTCAATTTTCTTAGGAACCATGACCTTTAGATCCTCAGCACTCAGCACCATTGGAACATGTGGTCCAAAGACAACCGACTTCCAACACCGGTATTTTGTTGAGCTAGGATGTGACCCATCCTTCGCTCCCAGATGTTGTATTCAGATCTGACCAACATAGGTGGTTTGAAGAGAGAACCAATGTTATTAGTGTTATCCTGTGATTGTGACGTCATTCTGGTTGTTTTTCAGGCACCGAATAATCAAATTTGTACGTGATTATACCTTACTCTGTTTTACAACTAAAATCGAACAATCTAAAGTATCAACGAAATTGAGCTGAACTTTTACGTCAAAATGATTGTTTGATCAAATTTGACTGTCCAAGCTATGATACCAATTGTTAGGAACTGAGTTTCCTTTGATTGTGTTCGTTTGAATATAATGAAGATGAAACAGAGTTAAATGCAGCGGAATTAAATGGAACAAACTTTCAACACACAATCAATGAGAGAAATAGTTTTTGCAAACATGTTTAACTTGAAATAGAATGATTGTATTTATTACAATTATCAATCACAATGCATGCATGCACTAATCTCCCCCTCAGCCTGAGCTCACTATGATTGTTCGTACAGAATGACTTGGTAATGAAGAGAGCTCATAGAACAGTACATGGTACTATTCTATTTATAGTACAGAACAACCACTGAGCATCTTTTGGCTGACGTCACCATGAAAGTGACATCTAACCTCCTAACAACCTCTAACAACTGTTCTATACAAACACTGCTGACTAAACTACTGATTACAAATATAATACAATGAATAAAGTAAACTACTGCTTCTACATTCCACTGTTATAGCTCCAGCAGTGCTTTATGTCTTCAGCAGTACTTGAACCATATCAGTAGATTGAGCATTAGTGCTTTATCTTCAACAGTCTTTATGGATCAGCAGCGGTTGTGAAGGGCAGTGCTTTAAGTCATCAGATGTTAGGGCCACTTTCAAGGGGAAATATTAAGTACAAACAACTGCTTATTCTGAATCCACTGATCTGATCCAGTTTTGGCTTTATCAACTGTTCCTTGTAGGGTTCAATCCCAACAATTAACAATATTAAGCAACGTGATAATCAAAATGCCATGAGATGAATAATTAACAATAATTAACAAAGAAAACATGATCATGAAAACGCCATACTTAACAAAACTGATGTTTACAAATTAAAAATTAGTAATAACTTATGTTTACAAATATTACTCAATAATATTCAAAACTAATCAGGTGTAAAACGCTAATGATCTTATGACATAAGACAGAAATATATTAGATCCCAAATGACAATTAATGTTAATAATGAAAACTCTAATTATCAGTTCTTACTAATTGTTAAACAACCAATAAAAACGCGAAAAAATTGGATACACGAAGAACGCCATTGAAAACATACAACACATTGTGAAATATTAATTTGAAAAAAACAACAATGAAACAGGCATAAAAGAACAAAACGCCATATCTGTTGTATGTGTGTTGCATGATTTGCTGCAACATAAATATGAAAACGTGATCAGATATTACTTTGTCGAACGGAATCCATGTTAGACGCCGTAGATCAGGGAAAGCTTGGAAAGCAGGTAACTGCTAATATGAAATCTTTGGAGTTTTATTTGAAACATATTTATAACGTGAAATAAGGATGGAACGTGCACAATGACAATCGTACCCCTGCATATCATTTAACGCCCCTGCCACGTGTTGGGCGAGAATCTGTTCTCACCGTTCTCACACTTTAGGGCGTTTTCTTCTGATCCCATATATATATATATACACACACACACACACACACACACACACACACACACATATAGGGGATGGTTCAAATGAAAACCACTTTTATTGCGAAAACTCGAAAATTAACTAAAAAAAAGCCTAAAAAACACACCAAATTTTTTTTTTATTTTTACAATTTTTTTATTAAAAATCGCTAGTTTTTTTTTTTGGTAAAGGGTTACCCCGGTGATTCTATTAAAAATCGCTAGTTTTTATATATATAAAACAAACTTTTTTTCAAAAAAAAAAAAATTGTAGTACACATGTGTACTATTACACATGTGCACTACAAATTTTTTTTTTGAAAAAAAAATTGTTTTTTATATAATTTAAATAGCGAAAATTGGTATGCAAAAAAATTGTATGTTTTAGGCTTTTTAAGTTAGTTTTTGAGTTTTCGCGTTAACTAGTGGTTTTCATTTGAACCTTCCCCTATATATATATATATATATATATATATAGGAGAAGGATCCGTTAGGAACCACCCTTTATTGCGAGAACCGCGAGAACCAGTGTGAACACAAACAGTAATACCTAAAAAAATCTAAAAAACACCAAAAAAAAATTTACTATTTTTTTTGGAAAAATCGCTATATTTCGTTTATAATAAAAAAAATTTTAAAAAAAATCAAGTCACAGTTATCCATGCACATGTGCATTTTTATAATTTCTTTAACAAATTCCGTAATTCATTACAAATATTAGACAATTGCACTTTCATTTACACTACCACGTGTAATACACTACTTTTTACGTTAACAAAATAAAAAATGCACATGTGCATCTATATGTATCAACATGAAATAAGGTGTGTTGGTACACTACTTTCTCTTTCATCTATCATTCCATCCATAATACACAAACATGCACATGTGCATTTTTGTCATGTCTTTGACAAATTCCGTAATTCATTACAAATAATAGACAATTGCACTTTCATTTACAATATCATATGTAATACACTACTTTTTACATTACCAATATTAGAAATGCACATGTGCATTTATATGTATCAACATGAAATAAGGTGTTTTGGTACACTACTTTGAATACACTTTCCCTTTCATCTATCATACCATCCATAATACACTACCATTACCTCATAAATCCATAATACAATATCATTACCTCCTACCATCCATAATACAACACCATTACCAATATTTTCACTTTATTACATTTATATCAACATCATTTATACCATCCAATCATCATATTACATCATAAAGTAACAACTATAGCCAAACCATCAACCACTAGATATAACTAACCAAAAACCATGTATATGGGCCTCCTTCTCCATTCAAAATCACAAACTTTTTGTACTAAAATATGTTATATCATGGTTATACCTAATGATGCACATGTGCATTTTGAATATTGGTAATGTAAAAAGTAGTGTATTACGGATGGTATTGTAAATTAAAGTGCAATTGTTTATTACTGATAACGTATTACGGAATTTGTCAAAGTCATGATACATATACACACGTGCATGGATAACTGTTACTAAAAAAAAGTTTTTTTTTTTTGTAACTAAATATAGCGATTTTTGTTAAAAAAAATTTGAGTGCTTTTTTGATTTTTTTTTTTTTTTAGATTTTATTTTGTGTTCATATTGGTTCTCGCGGTTCTCGCAATAAGGGTGGTTCTCAAATGAACCTTACCCTATATATATATATATATATATATGGGAACGGGATCAGGAGAAAACGCCCAAAATTGTGAGAACGGTGAGAACGCATCCTGGCCCAACACGTGTCACGCGACATAGAGAAGGGCGGATGGGCTTTTTTGTCCTTTTATATTCTTTTTTTAAACGCGTGTCACATCACCTTTCCATTTTTTGGCGTTTAACAAATACGCGGCGTTTTTATTGTTTTTAGGTCAGGATCATAGTAAACATTTTGGCATTTTAACTAAGTAGGATACAGGCCTATAATGTGACAGACAATTATGGCGTTTTGAAAAGATAAATTTCAATTTTCCATGTAGTGGCTTTTTATATAATAAATTTTTTTTGGCGTTTTATTTAGCAACAACGTGCTTTGCTAGCATCCGTTCTCATAGTTTTCATACTATCAGGCATTTTGGTGTTTGTAGTTTTTGGCGTTTTATACTAATTTTTTTTTGTTAGTAGAGAATTAGATAATTAAAACAGAGAATTAGATAACAAACAATACAAAATGAAAAACAAAATTAAAAATTATAATCTAATTTCTCATCCAAATCTTCACTGCCATCCGCCTCTTCTACTTTAACCTTTTTGGCGTTTTGAATACCTTATGTAGATCCTTATTTTCCTATATACCTCTCGTCTTTAGAAGATGCTTATTTTTTGGGCATCCTTTATTCTGATTTGATATATTCTTGTTTGGTGACATGTTGAAGATCAACACCTGCTTGAATGTATTGATCTCGTCATGCCATCAATATATCCATCAAGAACAAAGTGACATGATGACATATCAGTGTCATCAGTCTCTTTTTCATGAATATTTGTCCATCTCATTCAATAAAAGCTTATAGAGATACCCACCTCAGACTAGAATCCATTGAGTGAAACTTCATTCAGAACAATACTCAATATAGAAGAAATGAGGTTCCGCATCTGTTGCTTTTTTAACTATCTTTTTTGGCGTTTTAAAGTGAATGGTTTCTTGGAAATATGGCGTTTTGTTTTTGGTGTGTGATCAGTTGATTATGCAGAGATGTCTCTCTTATAGGATGTTTTTGGCGTGTAGTTTAAGCGGGATTTTTATTTATAATAAATGATATTAATAAAGTAGTGTCTTTTCAGTTACTGTGTGTATTTTTTACTCTTTTTTCATCTTTTTATGAGTTTTTAGGGTCATAGACGTTCCATCTTCCAAGTTTGGCGTTTTAATGACTTTAAGTAGTTTTTGGCGTTTTTTTTTTCATTTTTAGCTTTTAATAATACTTCTCCAAATGACTTTTATTATAGTTTGGGAGTTTTGGCGTTTTATTTGCATTATGGCGTTTTACTGCATTATGGCGTTTCACAATCATTATGACTTTTTGGCTCTTTATTAAACTTTTTTATTCTTAGTCGAGAAATACATAACAAACGATAGAAAAGGAAAATTAAAAAACTGAAAATAGAAACAATTCATCTTCCAAATCTTCACTGTCATCTGCCTCTTTCTTCTTTGAAACATGTTCACTGGTGGTTTGGCTTTGTCATGCTTGTGTTTTTGTGGCCGTTTGGAAAGACAAAATGACATGAGTTTTTTTGTTTGAATATGTATCTTCAAACCACTCATCAGTGTCATTCGTCTATTCATGCCATTATAATATTCATCAATAACAAAACACAAAAAATGACATAAGTCTGACACCAGTATCTTTTTCTTGAAGTTTTGTCCATCTCATGCAGCAAAATGTTATTTGAGTCACAGCACCTCAGGAAAGAATGCATTCTTCGAAACTTCGCGTAGAACAATATTGAATATATAAGAAACGATTTTAGCAATTTTTGGCGTTTTACTGAGGAAATAGTGTATCTGAAAGAAACGTCCATTTTTTGGAATATTTTGATGTTTGAGTGTTTTGGCGTTTTCAAATATGATTGGTATATAGTAAAATATGGCGTTTTTAGTAGGTCTGTTTTGGCGTTGTAAGATGAATGGTATATAGTAGAAAATATGCCGTTTCGGGTTGGGGGAGGTGTGTTTTTATATATGAGAATGTTTTGTTTATATAGAGATACGTTTTGGCCAGTAATGGCATTTTATTCATTAGTTTGGCATTTTGGTATAGAAGTGTAAAGACCCTTTTACCCTTAATGAAGTGTGTCCAATCAATAGAATTCGTGTTATTTACGAAAAAGCCACCGCGTCAATCTAGTCCACAGATTGTTTTGATCGGACGATCCATAAACGTTCTCACCGTTCTCACACTTTCCACCGTTTTCTCTAAATCCTGACCCTATATATATATATATATATATATAGGGTAAGGTTCATGCGAGAACCACCTTTACTGCGAGAACCAATGTGAACACAACCAAAAATACCTAAAAAAGCTAAAAGCTAAATGTTAAAAACTAAACACCTCCCCCCCCAAACCTAAACCCCCTCCCCCACCCCCCAAAAACCTAACCCCCCAAGCTAAAATGCTAAAAACTAAACCCCCAAAAACCTAAAAAATAAAAAAAACACACAAAATTTTTTTAAATATTTTTTACATTAAAATCGCTACTTTTGATAGCGAAAAAAATTTTTGTGTGTTTTTTAGCTATTTTTAGGTATTTTTGTTGTGTTCACATTGGTTCTTGCGGTTCTCGCAATAAAGGGTGGTTCCTAACAGATCCTTCTATATATATAGGGTCCGGATTTAGGGAAAACGGTGAAAAGTGTGAGAACGTTGAGAACGATTTTGGTGTTGACATGTGACATTGATGCTAAATTAAACTAAGGGGTAATATTGTCAAAACACCCACTCACATGAACTGTGTGTTCAAATAAAACGCCATAAAACACACAATTCAGAAAAACGCCATGAAAATACCCAGTTAAAAACGTCACAAAACACTCAGTTCAGAAAAACGCCATGAAAATACCTAGTTAAAACGTCATAAAAACACCTAGTTCAGAAAAACGCTATGAAAATACCTAGTTAAAACGCCATAAAAATACCTAGTTCAGAAAAACGTCATGAAAATATCTAGTCTAAAACGCCATAAAACACTCCGTTCAGAAAACGGCATAAAAACACAGTTCATTTTTTTCGAAAAGTGTATCAATAGTATACTCGTTGGAAAGATAAAAAAACGCTGAGTTTTGTGGTGTAATTTTTTTCGAAAAATAATCACGTATAAAAAGTTATTGTCGTTTAAATATGATGGGGGAAAATGGCATGTGATTAGCATGTGCACCTTTGTTTGGATCTTCCTATTTTACCCCTCCTGTTAGTTCCAAGACCCCTATTATTTACAAAAATGTCACCGCATCAATCTCAGCCACAAACCGCTAAGATCTTGTGGCTGAGAATCGTTCTCACACTTTGAGGCGTTTTCTCCTGATCCTGTTCCTATATATATATAGGGTAGGGCTAGGTAGAAAACCCTTATGTTTTTAAAAACCCCAACCTCCCGACATTTTTTTTTTTTAAATAACACATGTAATATACATGTTTTTAAGAGTTTTGGGTAAAAAAAACAAAAAAGCGCCAAAGGATTATTTAAAAAAAAATAAACAAATTTCAGCAACTTTTGTGACTAACATGTGTTAGACAAAAAATGCTGAAACTTGTTTATTTTTTTTTTTTAAATTCCGTCGGCGCTTTTTTGTTTTTTTTTAGCCCAAAACTCTTAAAAACATGTATATTACATGTGTTATTTTTTTCAAAAAAAAAATGTCGGGAGGTTGGGTTTTCTAGGGTTTTTTTAAAACATAAGGGTTTCCTATGGAGCATTACCCTATATATATATATATATATATATATACAGGGGAAGGTTCATCGGGGAACCAGGAAACACTATTAAATATACAATTTAACATATTAAAAATCAACTTTTTCTAAAAAAATTTCGGCACTTTTCTTTATAAATACATGTAGAATCGTTTCTAATAAAAAATAAAACACTAAAAAATATTAAAAAAATGTTTAAAAAACAATTTTAAAAATACATCTTATAAAATTAACTTAACATGTTAAATTTATTTTTTCAACGTTTTTCCCTATAAAAATGGGTAGAAACTATTCCAGTAAAAAAAATCTTTTATATACAAAAAAAAAAATTAATCCTTTTTTTAACTGTTTTTATATTTTAGTTTTTAATTTTTTTTATTAAAAATGCTTCTAGAAGTATTTATAAGAGAAAGCGACGATTTTTTTTTTTAAAAAGTGATTTTTAACATGTTAAGTTAATTTTTTAAGAGTGTTCCATAGTTCCCCACTTTTTTAGTGTTCCCCAATGAACCTCACACTATATATATATAATTATATTTATTTGGGCAAAGTACAATTCCAGTCGCATATATGACGTGATGCGAGCGTGGGTATAATTTTTTATATATTTTTAAGCACTTTTACTCGTTTATCAAGCTTTAAATTTATAAAACACGATATAACACTAACACTCTCTACAACACGCTAGGGCAGGTGCACCCATCGTTGGCGTAGTATAGTGATGGTAAGATACCGAGGTCGTATAAGGACACAAGAGGTTTTAATACCAGAATATCATCAACGTCTAATCTAACCAAATTTTGAGAAAAGATGTTTTTAGTAAATTAAAAATAAAGAAAAACAAACTAAAATAATAAAAAAAATAGATAAGATAGAATCACTTGGTTCCGACTCATCTTTTACGTATCCTTTGATGATTTTCGCACTTTAGATTTTTTAAGAGATTATCTTAGTTATAGTGGCATGTCCCACTTTTGGAGGCAACGCTACCCTTAGCCATATTGGTCTGAGTCAGCAGGGATACAGTCCCGAAAGGCCGGAATATTGAAAGATAATTAAGTAAGTTATTAATGTAAAATGTGGCATGTCCCTCTTTTGGAGGCAACGCTACCCTCGGCCATATTGGTCTGAGTCAGCAGGGATACAGTCCCGCAAGGCCGGTTTAAAGTTTTAATAGTAGTTTATTTATAGGGGGATTCAAGCCATTCTTACTTCCCCCGATTTGATGCTATCTGCCTCAAATTAAGTCCTAATATGCTTGAATCAAGTCCTCGTAAGATCTATACACTGAACGAGGCAATAACTTTACCCAAACCACCCTTCTAACCCTCTTCCAGGCAGTTAACGAGCTTTATATAGACTGTAAAGACACAAATGAGTGAATCAACAAAACATGAAGAGATGATAGAATAAAGTTCACTTTCAATATAAAAAACTAGTTATTAGAGTCATTAATACATACCTAATTAAAAAGTTAACCAAAGCTTGGAAATTAAAAGTAATACATAAAATACTTGTCTTCAGCAAGTGATGTAAGAGATTAGCCAACCATGGCCTTTGTTTGACAAAAACACTTACGATCAATCTTGGATCCCGAGGCTACTACACACACTCTAAAGATGGATGATTGAGGAATGTGGTGGAAGATGGTGCTATTTTGGTGGTGGAGTGGTGGCAGGTGTGAGAGAAGTGGTTTGCCAAGGGATGGATAACAACTGAACCAAGCACCCGTATTTATAGATGGAAATAGACTCTTCACACGGCCCCATGCCCGAAGGGCACGACCCTGCGTCTCCTTCTTCGCTGTCTTCATTCAATGAGTTGTTTTAGTCCGTATGCTCACACAACCCTATGTTAGAGGCATGCCCCGTGGCCTTGTACTTCAAACTTCATTTCCACCCGTTGTCCCTCTTCAAACTTCATTTCCTTGTCACCAACCCTTAATGATAGCCTTCCGTCACTCATATCCACCATAGCCCGTGCAGTGGTAAGGAATGGTCTTCCTAATATATGTGGGATCTCGGTGTCTTCTTCCATATAAGGATTACAAAGTCGGCCGGGAAAACGAATTTCCTAACCTTAACCAAAAGATTTTCTATGAAACCTTGAGGATATTTTACCGACCTATCCGCAAGTTGGATGCTCATCTTTGTAGGATGCGGCTTCCCTAGTCCAAGTCGTTTGAACATGGAGGCGGGCATTAGGTTGATGCTTGCCCCTAGTCGAAAATTGCATTGCTTATTGGCGATCCTCTAATGGAGCAAAGAATGGTGAAGCTTCCGGGATCAATCTTCTTTTGGGGGAGTTTATTGAGGAGTGCTACTGAGCATTCTTCACTTAGGTTGACTTGTTAAATTGACTCGATCTTCCTTTTGTGAGTGAGGAAGTCTCTCATGGATTTGGAGTACTTTAGCATTTGTGTGAGGAGTTCAACAAAAGGAAGGTTGATGTGACGTTATTTTAGTAAGTTTACAAACTTGGTGAATTGCTCGTCGGTCTTTTGGTAAAGTAAATGGCCGGGGTAGGGGACCGGTGGTGGTTTGGTTGGTTCGGCGTTTTAGGGTTGAGTATTTTCTTGGTTAGTGGTTATGAGTGTGTTTGTGGGTTGGTTATTTTGTGGAGTGTTTTGAGGTAAAGTTGTGTCATTATTGGGCCTTACTCTCCGGTTTCTTAAATTGATGACGTTTAATTGGGCTTTTGGGTTTGGTTCAATGTTAATAGGCAAGGCACCTTGTGGTCTTTCGCGGAAATTTTGGGCAAGTTGGCTTACTTGTTTTCAATGTTTTGTATACTAGCCCATTGGTTCCTAATTTCGGCTTCGGTTTGAAGGAACATCTCCAAATACCGTTTGTCGGATTCGGAGAAAAGACGAGTGATGAGGTCCTCAAGTCTTTCTCTTCCTCCTTGTTGTTGTTATGGGTAACCTTGTTGCTCATTTCAGGGTTGTTGTAGAAAGTCGGGCCGTTGATTTTGATTTTGTTGGTTGCTACCTCCCAATTCTCTCCAACTAAAGTTGGGATGATTTCACCATTCGGGGTTGTAGGAGTTGCTTGGAGCTCTCGGTGGTTGCAGACGGTTATTGTGGTAGTTTACCACTTCTGATTAGTTTTCCCCATCTTTCATACATCTCTAGTTTTCATGTGGTCTGCCACACCCTTCACAAGCCATAACTGAAGCTGTTTTAGTTAATTCAAGTTTCTTTATTTTTGTGGTTAAAGCTTCGATTTGGGTTTGTAAATAGGTGGTTTCGTCCACTTTATGGGAACCCGAGGCTATTGATTTTGAACCCCTAGGAGTGTGCCACTGAAAACTATTTTGAGCAATTTCCTCAATTTGGTTGTAAATTTTGTCGGATCACCGATTTTCATGGAGTCCCACGGAGTTAGAACCAATGATTTGCCTTGTGTGTGGTAAGAATCCATTGTAGAAAATGGACACTAGTTACCAACGCTCAAGACCATGCTGTGGCATTTCCTTAATAACTCCTTGAACTTTTCCTATGTCTCGTACAAAGATTCTCCATCGTCTTGAGAGTATGAATTAATTTTGGTCAAGAGTTTGGTGGTTTTAGCGGGAGGGAAATATTTGTAGAGAAATTTTTGGACAAGTTCATCCCAAGTGTGCACGGATCCACTTGGGAGGGTGTTTAGCCAAGCTTTAGCTTGGTCTTTTAGGGAAAAAGGGAACATATGGAGCTGGATAACGTCGTTGGAGGTTCTTCTGACCCGAAAGGTGTAACATATTTCTAGAAAAAGGTAATTTGTAAATAGGGATCTTCATCGGGTAGGCCATGAAAGGTGGCAGAATTTTGGAGCATTTGGATTAGGTGGGGTCAAAGCTCAAAGTTGTTAGCGTTGACATTTGGTGGGTTAATAGCGGCTCCAAGATTACCGATCGTAGGCCATAGGTAATCCATGAGAGTACGTTGACCCTCCATGGGAAGGTTTTGGGTTGACGCTTGTGAATGCACTATGTCTGTAGCTTTCATCTGTATTGAGTCTTTATTTATCTTGTTTAGTGTCTTTGTAATGTTTATTATATGTTTTGTATGAAATCCGGAATGAAACATAGGTGATGAATGTTGTATTAGTCCATCCGGACGGATGGACAGACCCCATCCGGACGGATGGGCTATAGGAGGTTTCATCCGGATGGGCTGCCTCTATAAATAGAGGAGCTTGGGTCTTGTTATAGGACTGAACTTTTGGGCAACCTAGGCGAAGCCCTGTCAAAATTTCTCCAAGTTTTGTAATCGTTCTAATATCAATGAGAAAGGTGTTTAACGGTATCTTCTGTGTGATTCTCTCTACTACTTTAGTAGGTGTTAAGATCCGGTCAGAGCGTTCGAAGACCTGAACTCACGGTCCACACAAGTGGTATCAGAGCTTGGAGGCCGGATTCGGAGAAGATTATCATGAGATACCAGAGACCTACATCAGATTCTTACCGATTTTGATCAACATTTCCCTATTTCTACTCACTTCTCATTTTTCTTGACTTTCTCATACAAAAACACAAATTGGACATCGAATTCACGGAAAAAATCACCTGAGTTTTGGACATAGTGTGCGAAATGTGTTTTTGATCAATCCTTCAAAGTTTCAGATCATAATTCAAACTAAAACTCATTAAAATCAGTAAAAAACCATGAACTTCGGAACTAAGTTTACTGACATCATCGCCCATCCGGACGGATAGACTCTTCAGTAGTGTAAATTGTTCAAGGTTTTTGCTCATCCGGACGGATAGACTTATTCATCCGGACGTATAGGCTTTTGGTGTTCATCCGGATCATTTGTTCATCCGGACCAAGTCCATCCGGATAAAGTCCATCTGGAGATATGTCCATCCGAACCAGTATTGTGTTTAGTTTGTTTTCAAAAGTGTTTGACTTTCTTTGACTCTCCAGGTACTTTCAAAGATAGTAATCATGTCTGACAAGTTCTACAATGAGTTTTATGATGCTTTCACCATATCGGCACCGGCATCTACTTCCAACCCGAAGAATGTTTCAAGTGTAATTTCCAAAATACTAAACGTAGACAACGCGTATGGAAATTACCAAAAGCCGCCTAAGCTTATGAACATCAAGGACTACAATTGATGGGCTCCGAGGTTTATCAATTGGCTAAAGGCTTACGCGTACGAGAGTTGGAAATATTTGGAAACCGGGTATACTCTTCCAGTAACACCACAAGGAGAAAGAATCCCATTTACTGCTCTGGGAAAGACCGATCAGGATAATTTTGCTGCTGAACAACGTGGGTCGCTCTTATTCACCAATCAGTTCCAGAAGACATCATATCGTTGCTTCGATATGGTAATACAACTAAAGGGCTGTGGGAATCTTTGAAAAAGAAATGTACTGGTGGGGACGAAATAGTTAAAAACAAGAAATCATTGTTGTAAAAAGAATTTGACTATTTCAGCTGTATGAAAGGTGAGGGTGTTAAACAGATGATTGAGAGATTCTGCCCTTTGAAAGTTGTACAGGATAGATTCGGTATTGAAAAGATAGATGAAGAGGTTAACGAAAAGCTGATCGATGCACTGCCGAACGAGGATGACTAGAAGTATTACGTGTTGATTTTGAAGAATAATCTGAACTTGAGCACGATTAGTCTGGATACACTGATTGAAAAGTTAGAGGGGCATGAATTAGATATCAGAAAACAAAACAAGTCAAATACTTCTAACTATCAACAGAACATGAATCTCTACTACCGAGGAAGTCTACTGTCTCCAAATGTTCAATCACCAAAGATCGAGATGGCCTTCAGCGTCGGAAGTTCAAATGAATCACCCAATAGCAGTTCAAGTGGTGGGTCTTCAGGGAGTAGTGGTTTTAGTTACCAAGGGTCAAACTCAAACACACAATCATAGTCTGCATCCAAAACACAGCATAGTCAAAAAAACTCTAACCCAAATGTTTTTCAATGTAATATTGCTGTAAATCTTAACAACTCGCAAAGTCTCAGCGCAGAAGCGGCTAAAAAACAGATGGTGTTCCTCGCATCTATCCTCGAGAGATATGACGTGAAGCAGGTTCTAGAGATTATTGACGTGAAGCAGGAACTAACAGTCGAAAACCTGAAGAAGATGGTGGATAAGGCTTTAGCTGCCAAACAAAACGAGGGAGAATCTTCAACCCTGTCTACCGAGTCATCAAACCAGGTCAGGGCTTTAAATAAGAATGTGCATAATGGTAGGTCCATTGATGAATGGTGCAGACATTGCATAAAAATGTGCAAAATCTGTACTGAAATAGAAAATTCTTTGAAATCTAAAATTGATGAATTTACCCAAATGAAAAATCTTTTGAAAGACACAAACCAGAAAATTGATTCGTTGAAAGACGAACTTGTTCTAAAAGACAAATTAATCAAAGGTTCTAAAGATAAAATTGATCTTTTAGAAGAAACTTTGAAAAAGGATGAATCTGAAGTTGCAAGATTTCAAAAGACAAATGAAACACTCACTTTCGAATTTAGAACAAGAAAAGAAGCATATGATGAACTTAAAAGAGTTGTTTCTAAGGCAGAAGAACGTGATTATCAAAGAAGATAATTAAACAATAAACTACAAACAACTCTTGAAGGAAAAGAAAAATCAATCAACATGTTTCTTGATGAGTTTGCAAAATTAAAACTGCAACTTGAAGAAGCTAAAATAAAAAATGAGCGTATCAATTTAAAGATGAAAAGCTATTATTCATCTAGCTTTGTTCTTGATTATGTGATTCCAAAACCAATTGGAAAGAACAAAGATGGTGAAGATGTTTATAGCAATGGAAGCGGGATCGGGTATAACCGCGTTCCACCACCTGTGAACGGTGATATTTCTAGGAGTAACTTGGGGGGTGGACAAAGCTTTAAACATCAAGATTGAAACTGAAATTGACAAGGTACCAGAAAACCTCAATGTTACTTTTGAAAAATCTTCCGATGATGAAAAACTTGATTCAGAATTGGTAAAAAATGTGGTAAATAATGTCTTGAAAAGTGAAAGTGACAGTCCGAATGAATGTTTTGAAGATGAAGAGTGTTTCATGAATAATTACATTCCTAAATCCAAAGACAACTTAGATGACGGACCTCCTCTGGTGATGTACCAGATGAATAGATCGGATAAGTTGTATTTGGATCAAGAATTTCTTATTCAAAACATTAATTTGGATAAAACTGAGAAGGTTTTCAAATTGGTTGAAGCTGATGTTTCAGAAATTGAGAAGTTGTCAAGTTCGAAAAGATTTCTGAAGGATAAAGCTTATTACACTAAGCCTAATCCATGATTTCAAAATAAGAATCAAACCGGTGGTAACGGGCGTTGGGGTGGTAAGTCGAACTAGAAGAGAAATTTTCAGAAATCAAATTGCGTTAGGAAAACTGAGTTTGTTAATAGTTCAAATTCTCAGGTTGATCAACAATTCAAAATTTTCACAAAATCGAACGAGGTGTTCTTTGCTAAAAAGGTAACACAAAAACAGTCTGAGGGCACAAGTCGGGTTCCCGATAACCGAACTTGTTTCAAGTGTAATGAAGTTAGTCACATTGCACGAAAATGTACCAACGTCAAGCCTAAGACTGTTGTTGTAAAAAACAAATAGAAACCTAACGATTTTAAAGGAAAGGCTCACATGTTTGTGGAGAAAAATATTGATTCTAAAATCAATGTTCAACCAGCAAAACAAGTTTTCAAAACTAAAGAAACTGGTGAAACTTCAAAGAAAAAATGAAATCAAAGAATCATCTTCTAAAATCAAGAAAGGTAATCAGAATCAACAAACATGGAAGCCAAAATCTCAAGTTAAAACATCGGTTGCTCCAAAATCGAAACAATCTTCTTCGACTCCACAAGTTAAGAAGAATGCTTCGAAGGTTTCTGTTACTGAAACTAGAAAAAGACAAACTTCTCCAACCGCACAGGTAGGAAAGTATGTTCCTAAAGTTTCAGGTGATGATAAAAAGAAACAAACTTCTTCGACCCCACTGGTCAAGAAGTATGTTCCAAATTTTGTTCAACCAAATGTCCCAAAACCTGATTTGATAAAAAAGATTGAGGTTGAAACAGAGAATGTTTTGGAGTTAAACGATAAGAACTTTTCGATCCTTTCCACCATTCGCATCAAGCTACCCGAGTTGAAGGAGGCTTGGGATGCTTCATTCAACTAATCGAATATGATACGTGAAGGAGCCCCCGAGATCAATTTCAAAGTGGATAATGGATAGCGGAGCTTCAAGGCACATAACGGGAATGCTCGTCCTGTTATATGATGTTCGAGCTATAAAAGGTGGTTATGTTGGATTCGCAGGAAACAAGGGAGGAAGGATAGTCGGGGAAGGAACTTTATCGAATGGAAAAGTGTCTTTTGAGAATGTAAACTACATCGCCGAATTGGGAAACAATCTGCTTAGTATCTCGCAGATTTGTGACAAGAAGTTCACTACACACTTTAATGACCAAGAATGTCTGATACTCAAACCAAGATTTGTCATCCCTGAAGAGTGGGTACTGATGTGGGCACCATGGGAGAACGGCCTTTATGTCCTCGACATGAGTGTCGCGACCACGACAGATAACAAACCGCAGTGCTTTGTGTCTAAGGCGACTGAAAAAGAATCAATCTTGTGGCACCGAAGAATGGCTCATATTCATTTACAGAAAATGAATCATCTCGTTCATAATAATCTGGTGGAGGGTGTGAATCTAAAGAATTTCCAAATGGGTGACGAGTGCATTAGCTGCAAAAAAAAAGGAAACAAACCAAAAAGTCACACCCGAGGAAACTTCTAAACTCGATCAAGAAGCCACTGGAGAGGTTACATATGGATCTCTTTGGTCCCGTAAACGTTAAAAGCATATCAGGAGATCTGTATTGCCTCGTTGTAATGGATGATTACTCGAGATTTTCTTGGGTACTGTTTCTAGAGAAGAAAGATGAGGTTTTCACAAATTTGATGAAGCTATTCAGGAAGCTGAAGAATCTGTACAAAGTTCCGATCAGATGAATTAGAAGCGACAATGGTACGAAATTCAAAAACAGCAGAATGGCATAATTTTGTGAAGCAAAGGGTATTTTGCATGAATTCAGTGCTCTGTACACGCCGCAGCAAAATGGAGTGGTAGAACTGAAGAATCGGATGTTGATTGAGGCTGCTCACACTATGTTGGCTGATTCAAAGCTCCCTGTAAGCTTTTGGAGCAAAGTAGTAGCCTCTGCATGCTACACCCTAAACTGAGTGTTGACAATTAAGTCGCACAACAAGACATGCTTTGAGTTGCTGATGAACCGGAAGCCAAACCTGGAATATCTTGAACCTTTTGGTTCGCCGTGCACAGTTATAGATCCAGATGGCAAATTCGAGGCGATATGTATGGAGGGATACTTTGTTGGATATATTAGTCCACTCAAACGGGTATTTATACCAAGTTTCAAACGTGTAATTGAAGCTTAACATGTTAATTTCCAGGGGAATACAATGCCTACTCAAAAGCCTGGCGTTGTGTGGATGTTCGACTACGAGGGGTTGTGAAATTCATTCGAGCTTCCAGAGGAACCGTCAGATGATGAATTAGTAAAGCTGTATCAGCAACATCTGTCTTCCTCACAAGAACAAGTGCCCAAACCACTGGTAGTTACTGATAATCAACAAGGTGGTACTAATGATTCAGAAGCCGGCCCTAGTCACACTCAGAACGATGCTCAAACTCAGACCACAGAAACAATTGCTCCAGCAGAAAATGCTCCAGTCACGATGTTCGACAACGTAAATGATTCAAATTCAGACAGTCCCACGTCCGATCATGGAGATACTGACTCTGAAGGGGAGCAGATCCAATTTGATGTTCAATCAAATGAAGTCAATCAAGATGCGGAGCAGAATGTTACAAACTTGGAGAATGAGGTGATAGTTTCCGATGAGGTGATGCCACAGACATTTTCTTATCATCCCGAAGAGTTTATCATAAGAGAGCTTCAAACTGGTGTTTGGAAGCTAGTTTATTTACCCGATGGTCATAGAAGGATAAATACCAAGTGGGTATTCAAGTGCAAAAGAGACGATAGAGGAGTGGTTGTGCGCAACAAAGCTCACCTAGTCGTTCAGGGTTTTAGCCAGCAAGAGGGAGTTGACTTCACCGAAGTATATGCACCTGTTACTCGGTTATAGGCGATTAGAATCTTTCTTGCTTTTGCATCATGGAAGGGTTTCAAGGTGTATCAATTAGATGTCAAATCAGCATTATTATACGGAAAAGTGAAAGAAGAGGTGTACATTGGTTAGCCACCAGCTTTACCGATCCTATCCACAAGGATAAGGTCTACCTCCTAGACAAAGCCTTATACGGGTTGCACCAGGCCCTGAGAGCCTGGTACGAGACGCTCTCTCATCACCTGTTATTGAACGGCTTCACACATGGGAAGGTAGATGCAACTTTCTTTACACGGGAAGCTGGTGGTCATCTTCTGATAGTTCAAATATACGTGGACGACATTAGTTTTGGGTATAAAAATGACAATCTATGCAAAGAGTTTGAAAAGGTCATGAAGCTGAAATTCGAGATGAGTTCAATGGGAGAGATGAAATTCTTCCTAGGTCTGCAAGTCGATCAGCTGCCATGAGGGATCTTCATTCATCAAACGAAGGACATTCACGACTTATTGGAGAAATTCAGCATGACGAGAACCTCTACCATGTCTACCCCATTGGCACTCAATCACGACATCAATCCGGATCTCACGGGAGATAAGGTTGACGAAACCTTGTACCGGTCAATGATTGGTTCGTTCATGTACCTAACCGTGTCGAGACCTGATATAATGTACCCAACATGCCCCGCGACACGCTACCAACCAAGTCCGAGGGTTTCTCATCTGATCATCGTCAAGCGGATCTTGCGTTACTTGAAAGGAATTCCGAGCTTAGGCTTGTGCTATCCTAAAGCTGGAAATTTCAATCTTGAGGGCTACTCTGATTCAGATTATAGCTGCTGCAAAATCAATGCGAAGTCTACAACGGCCGGCTGCCAGTTCTTCGAAACTCGTCTGGTAACCTGGCAGTGTAAGAAACAGACCACGATCGTTCTCTCTACTTGCGAAGCTGAGTACGTCTCGGCTAGCAGTTGTTGTTCACAGTGATTGTGGATTCAACAGCAGGTGAGAGACTATGGTCTGCAATTTCTTAACTCGCCTATCTTTGTAGATAATGAGGCTACAATAAATATCACCAAAAACCATGTTCATCACGCTAAAACTAAACACATTGAAATTCGACATCACTTCATTCGTGATTGTTACGAAAAGAAGTTGATTAGAATTGAAAAAATCCACACCGATGAACAGAAAGCTGACTTACACACTAAACCGTTTGATCAATCACATTTTAAATATCTTTGGAAACTAAACGGTATGCTGCTTTTGTCGTCAGGGGGAGAAATAGTTGGCGTTGATGGAGAATCCAAAGCAGAGGACGTTGAGAAGCAATCTACATTGGTTTGTCAATGTTTCTTTAAATGTTTTGGTTTTTAGGGGGAGAAAATGACGTAAAAAATACAAAAACATTTAAAATTGTAAAAAATGTAAAAAACATAGAAAAATACAAAAAGAGTTAGTGTAAAACGAGGAGATGATAGTACATCAGCTAGACTGTCACAATACGCTAAAGAATTGGAAAGTTAAAAAGCGTTAAACGGTCTCACTGATGATGTGTCAGTAGGTTTTTACACATTTAGTAGATTAAATTCAGGATATAAACATAAAATCAATATCTTGCTTATCTCGTGGGGAACATCTATCGAATATATGGGTAACCCCCGAAATCTTGTTTGAGAGATTGCCTGATTCTGAGATACTAGGTCTTTATACTGTTTGATATCCAGGGTATTATACCTGGTCTTCTGATTTGGTGTCACCAATTGCCTAGACCTCGTATAATACTTTATGTGCTTTAAAAAGCTTTCCCTCTGCATGAAAATTGAGAAAATATCAAAATATATAAATCAAGTGCAGTTGTAAAGAAGATCCCTAAGTGGGACACACCTAAAGTCGAGCCTTCATCTCTTTGACTGAACGTAAGTTCTAACCTGAGCTCTCAAGGTCTCACACTACCCAGAGAACAAATATCAATATAGTATATTCACCTGTAAGAGTGAATCTAGGGAATTTTGATATGAGAGTATATTCTGAGGTAGGACACGCGAATAAGTTAAGTGATTAAAACATTAAACTCGTATCTCGAATCAGTTAAACTTTGTGTGAGATTTTAAAGTAGATTAGTATACTGACAATCTAGGTGAATCGTTTAAAACTTAAAGTGTTTATAAGCTCAACGGTGCTAGTGACTTGTCCGCAGCTAATATGATCCTCTAACACAACTCACAAAAATATATCTCTAAATAGTTTGTTGTTTCATTTTCAGATTAAACCCAAAAAGATTTTCAGGGTGTTTTAAAATAAAGTTTGTCAAAATACAAAAAGATTTTATTTCTGCTTTATTTTCGACAAACCAGTGTTAGAAAGCTGATCTTCAGCATCTCAGATGCAAAGCAAATCTTGAATAGACTGGGTGGGAGCTAATATGAAAATGTTGGGAAATCTGAAAAGTTGAACAAGTTCATTAAGTTGAAACTTGTAATTTTTGAAAAGTTGAAAATTTTGAACAAAAATGTCAAATGGTTTGTAAATCGGGTCAACCAAGGTCATTAACTTGGACTTGGTCGGCAAATAGAGTAACCAGGGTCATTAACTTGGACGTGGATACCTGAGTGGATGTTAAAATCTGATAAAAATTGAAAATGTTTGAAAAGGTTGAAATTTTTGAAAAGGTACAAAGTCCATCTAGACGAATGGACTTTGTCCATCCGGACGTATGGAGCTACAAAGTCCATCCGGAGCATTTTGCTCATTCGGACGGATGAACTTGGAATATAAATAGGCCATCCAGACAATTTTTGCTCATTCGAACCATTTTCACATCCGAGAGAACTCACTTTTTCTCTCAACTTTTTCAAGCCAAATCTAAACGAAACTCTGCCAAAATTTCTACCTGAGGGTGTTGATTAGCACAACATCTAACATGGTGAAGGTAGGAGTTCAATATTCAGTGATTATAATGTTCAATTGTTCATTCGAAGTCCAGTCGGCTAGTTTTCTTAGATTTAGGGTGTTCTAGGGCTTTAATCTTGAAATTGATCTTAGAAAAATGCTTACCGGCACTTGAATTTCATTAATAAACCATCAATTTGTTAATAACTTACAAAAATTTGTTGATGATTCATGAATGTTCTTAACTGTGTTCATCTGGATGAGGGTCCGGATGAGTCCATCCGTACGGATAGGCATGGTGTGATTTGAACAGTTGTTGTTATGTGTTAAAATCAATAAAACTGTTAGGCTTGAATTGTTATAATGTTCATCAGTTGATAATATTGTTCATCCAGATGAAGATGGCCATCCGGAGATTGCTCATCTGGATACACTGATATTGATGTCCATCCGGACCAAGTCCATCCAGATGGAATGTGAATTGAGTGTTGTAATTTTTCAAGTGTTAGACAATATCATTAATGTTCAATAATTTTCTCGATATGCGTGTGATTTCTTATGATATGTGTTATTTGTGCAGGCTAAAAGTTTGGATTTTCATAAAAAGCATAACATTTGTTGTACATTAGACAAAACACTGTCTAAGATGGTTCCATTTATGGAGATTTTACCGTTTATCAAGGAATGCCGTATATGCAAAGCGTTGACTGATCAGCATAGATGTTACGAGTCACATGTTCGGGCATTCTGGAAATCTGTACACTACGTGGAAGATGATAAAGCAAGACATTCAGCTATCAAAATGAAAGATGAAAATGATAAAGATATCGACGTTGCTGTGAAGATAACTGTTGGTGACATTAGAAGAGTTTTGGAGCTGAACGACAAAGACGAAGATCCAATACACATTCTAGAGAGGTTGTATAAGGGTTTGTAGTTCAGAATGGGGTATACAGGATTTGTAAATAATCAAGCATACGCCAAGTCAAAGTTGTCAAAGCCATACAAATTTCTAGTACACTCAGTAATTCATGCTTTGGGCCACATGAAGGGTCGATACGATGAGTCGGCAGATTACATCATGAACATCATCACATGTTTGATACTGAACAGACCATACAAAATTTCTCAGATGATTTTCAATCATATGTTGGATAACATTAAAGGCGAAAGTTTTCTTCAATATCCAAGGTTTGTACAGATGCTGTTAGATGATCAAATTCCACACTTACCAAAGGCAGATGATGATGAGTTAGTGTTAGAGCATATGGATAATGAAACCCTGAAGAGATTGAACGTATACAAGGGTCAACCAAATGAGCGTAAGTTAGGAAGTTTGCTGCTATTGAGAAATCAGATTATCAAGCTCCAACAGAGGATAAATGGAGGCATGATAACAGTGATTCTGGAACTGAAACAGAGAAAATGAAGTTGTATGAACCTAAAAAGACTAAGTTGTGGGTGAAACTTGATGAAAAGAAGAAAAAGAAAACTCCAACACCACGAACTCCAAAGGCTACAACACCGGAAGCAGCACCAAAGAGAACTCCTAAGAAGAAGAAGTCACCACCACACTTGGTTGATGAGCTTGATGATGTTCAACTTGAAGATGTTATTGTTGCAAGTGGTGATCATGAGATTTTCTCTGATGAAATTGAAAACATTATAGCTGATCAAGATGCTGCTAAAGTTGCTGAGAAGGCTGGCAGTGAGAGAAGTGGTAAGAATATTGAAGTTGTTAAAGAAACACTTGTTGAAGGTGAAGTGCAAACAGATTCGAGCGAGACAGAAAGTGATATCGATGTTACTCAGATCACTCCAACAACAGGTGTTAGTGGCAAGATCAGAATGAAAGGGCCTTCAAAGAAAAAGAAAGATTCTGACGAAGAAGATGCATCGTACGTTCCTCCAGAAGCTGAAAGATTAGTAAAGGCAGAGGAAAGATGAAGAGCAAAGCTCAACCTACGGGTGAAGTTCCAAGAAGGAGGAAAGTCAGGAAGACTACAGCGAAAGCTGTGAAAGATACATCTGGTATTCCTGAACAGACTCATACTGAAAGGGTTGAAAATATTGAAGAAGAGATTCCGGTACAAAGTGAATTTTGAATGGCTACACCTCCTACTTCTCCAATACAAAAGTCAATTCCAGTACAAGCAGAAGTTCATGTCTCAACACCTGAACAACCACCAAAGATTGTTGAAGAACCTGGCTCCACAACAAAGAAAATTCCAACTCCAAGACAAGAAGGTTCTAGTCAAATTTTTCCAAAAGTTCCATCTAATCTTGATGGTGGTCCAACAAGTCAAGATGATGTTGGATATATTCCGTTCTTCAATGACGAGAAAGTTGATGAAACATCTAAAAAGGTTGCAGAGTTGGAGAAAGATAAGGCAGAATCAGATGCAAAGTTGGAAGCTACTATAGAGAAGCTTAAACAAGTTGAAGCTGAAAATGTCATGCTGAAGAATGAGATTCTAGCGATGAATGAAAAGTTATTAGATGTTGAAGCCGGCAACAGCGTTCTAAACAACATGATTGATGAGTTGCTGACAACTAATGTTGATTTTAATGATGCTCATACAACAATGACTAATGCAAATGAAATCATGTAGAAAGAGTTAGAAGATTTGAGAGCAGACAAAGAGAACAAGTCTAAGCAAATCGAAATGTTATATGTTGTGATCGAAGACAGACTTGGTATAAATGTGCATGCAGCTTATGATGAGATTGGAATCTGAAGAGAGCTGAGGCTCGGAGGATGGAAAGGCAATAATGTGACGCACAAGAAGCTGCCGATGCTGCAAAGGATAAAGGAAAGAATATTGCAGAAGAAGAGGTTCTTGAATCGTCGAGCCTACAATAGCAACAATCAAGTAACATTGAAGTTAATACTGAAACGACGATTGTTCTTGCTCAACAATTTGTACTTGTAGGTGATGCAAGGGATATTCCTTACAGCAGAGCTGAAACAAGAAGACGAAATGAGATAAAGCGTCGTAAAGAAAAGAAAGATGATGAAGAAGACGATGCAGAGGATGAGGATGATGAGGAATAGAATACAGATGATTTCTTCAAAGACATAGATGATTATCATGAAAGCGATGATGGTAGTGATGATGATGATCAAGGGGGAAACAGTGGTGCTATTTTTGTTAGTCATACTAGTGATCATCAAGAGCTTGATTTTCTTGACGATACTCAGAATGAAGAAAGGGAAGAAGATCGTCCTCAGGGGGAGTCATCAGGTGCTCAACATGCTAATCTACTATCGTCTACTCCTAAAGTGATTTTTCTCAAACATGATGTTGAAGAAGGAGAGATAGTAGAAAACTGGACGAGGGAGTCGATGAAAAAAGCTCTTGGTTTGAATGATGAAGATAAGTTCACGTTCAACTTCGAGAAAGACATCGAAGATAATGGTCCTGATTGTGAGTACGTGTTTGAAAAGGTTGATGATGCCGACAACTTCAATGATGTGGTTATTAAAGATGATTCAGATTCTGATAATGAAGTACCGATGCATTATGTTGGTCAGGATGTTGATTTTCCCACATTCGCAGAGTTGTTCAAAGCTCACAATGAAGATGACCTGGAAAGGAAAGTTGTTGAAAAGTTGTGTGAAGATGGTATTCCCAGGAAGTTATCAAAGGAAGAACTTCGGGAGGAACAAAAGAAGTGGTTCAAACCTATGCCTGAGGAGTGAAAGCTCAAAAGACCATTGAAGTTCTTCGGGAGTTATCCAGATGAATATCTCAGAGATATCTTATCGTGGGGTTACTAGATGATCTGAAAGTTTATGCTATAAAACGTGAATTCGGAGTACAATACTTCGAATATGTCAAAGATTTGAAGACGTTGCCATGGTGGGACGTTGAAGAATTGGTCAAAACGAATAATATTCAACAACTGGAACGGGGTCCTGAAATAAGATACTACGAGTCAAAGCTGTGGTATTACATTCGTGGGTAAGCACGTGATAAAAATCCTGAATAGAAGCCACAGTATCCGAAGCAAACAGTGAAATTTGATCCAAAGACTGGAGAAAAAAGGCATTACCCTCCATGTAAAGCGACTAGGATGTATGAAGAATATGCCACTGAAGGAGATGGAACTGGATTTTTACAAAGACTTCAGGGGTTGGGCATACGATCCTAAAACATGTTAGGCAGTGATTGGTCTTCGTGACGAGAATATGGTTTACAGGCGTATTTTCCTAATTGATCCGATGTGGTTGATGAACTGTTCGAAGAAGGATATTGATTGCTTATTCTTCAAGAAGATAATGTACTATCCAGCTGATAAAGAACAAGCTCTACAATACCAGAAGGTAGTGAATGTATGCTTCGAAAAAGTCATAAATTCATGCCGCTACTGGAAGTTGAGCTGGAGAGATCTTGAACGTGAAGAGTTTCTGAAAAGAGAACGTCACAATGAGAAGATGGATAAGAAGATGGCTGAGGCCGTACAAAGAGCGAAATGGAGACTGGGAATGGGGCAGTTTGACATTGATCAAACTCCGATTGAAAGTGAAGAACGTAAAATTCCCAAATGGTCAAAGAGAATGGATGGTATAAAGGAATGGCGTGAATGGTGGATAAATGAAGGAAGGCATAAACGAAAACAGATGTTGGCAGAACGAGCAGAAGAGAGGAAGCGTAAGTACAGGGAGCGAAGATACAACAAGAAGGCTTGATTAAGACTATTTAGGAAGACGATTACAACTACATTCAAGGAGGAGTCTGTGAATGCACTATGTCTGTAGCTTTCGTCTGTATTGAGTCTTTGTTTATCTTGTTTAGTGTCTTTGTAATGTTTATTATATGTTTTGTATGAAATTCAGAATGAAACATAGGTGATGAATGTTTTATTAGTCCATCCGGAAGGATGGACAGACCCCATCCGAATGGATAGGCTATAGGAGGTTTCATCCGGATGGGTTGCCTCTATAAATAGAAGAGCTTGGGTCTTGTTTTAGGACTTAACTTTTGTGCAACCAAGGTGAAGCCCTATCAAAGTTTTTCCAGGTTGTGTAATCGTTCTAATATCAATGAGAAAGGTGTTTAACGGTATATTCTGTGTGATTCTCTCTACTACTTTCATGGATTCCGCACACGTTAGAAGGTGTTAAGATCCGGTCGGAGCGTTCAAAGACCCGAACTTACGGTCCTCACAAGTGGTTCCGTTGCCGGGACAGACCCCATCCGGACGGATGGGATATAGGAGGTTTCATCCGGATGGGCTGCCTCTATAAATAGAGGAGCTTGGGTCTTATTTTAGGACTGAACTTTTGTGCAACCTAGGCGAAGCCTTGTCAAAATTTTTCCAGGTTATGTAATCGTTCTAATATCAATAAGAAAGGTGTTTAACGGTATCGTCTGTGTGATTCTCTCTACTACTTTCATGGATTCCACACACGTTAGTAGGTGTTAAGATCTGGTCGGAGCGTTCGAAGACCTGAACTCACGGTCCTCACAACGCTTTTTGTATGTTTTTAGCTGGAAATCTCTTTCTTAAAAAGCGCTCGGGTTCTTCTAGTGGCACTTTTATGTCTTTGTCGGAGGTGGAGGTCATGCACCAGATCATATTTTCTGCGAATTATATGAAATGGTCTAAATTTTTGCGAACAAAAACAAAAAAAAAATTGATGATCAGATAATAAGCACTGCGCCATGTCTATATAGGCATGACCCTGTGCTGTCGAGAGAAAGTTTCTGTGTTCAAGTTCCCAGATACTGGAAGTTTGACACGGCCTCATGCTCCTGTAACACGACCCCATGCTTTTATTCTAGTAATCCAGAAATTCTTTTCTGTACTATACGTTTGACACGACCACTTGTTGATCAAACACGACCCCGTGTTACACCTGCAGAAAGTAGAAAAATGCAGAAAAAGAAGAAAAACCTAAAAGAAAAATATAGAAGATAAAAAACTGATTAGGCTGCTGATTTTAAATTTTCTTAAAATCCTTGAGTTCCCTGTAACGGCGCAAAAAACTTGACGTGATGCAAGCGTGGGTATAATTTTTGATATATTTTCAAACACTTTCACTCGTTTATAAAGCTTTAAATTTATAAAACATGATATAGCACTATCACTCTCTACAACACATTAGGGCAAGTGCACCCATTGTTGGGGTAGTATAGTGATGGTAAGATACCGAGGTCGTCCAAGACACAAGAGCTTTTAATTCAGGAATATCGTCAATGTCTAATTTAACCAAATTTTGAGAACATATGTTTTTTCGTAAATTAAAAGTAAAGAAAAAGAAACTAAAATAGTAAAACAAGTAGACAAGATAGAATCCCTTGATTTTGACTCATCTTTTACGTATCCTTTGATAATTTGCGCACTTTGGGTTTGTTAAGAGATTATATTAGTTATAGTAGCATGTACTTCTTTTGGAGGCATTGCTACGCTCGGCCATATTGGTCTGAGTCAGCAGGGATACAGTCTCGCAAGGCCGGTTTAAAGTTTTAATAGTACTTTATTTATATGGGATTCAAGCCGTTCTTACTTCCCCCGATTTAATGCTATCTGCCTCAAAGGAAGTCCTAATAAGCTTCAATCAAATCCACGTAGGATGTATACGCAGATCTATACACTGAACAAGGTAAGAACTTTACCCAAACCACCCTTTTAACCCTCTTCCAAGCAGTTAACGCGCTTTATATAGACTGTAAAGACACGAATGAGTGAATCAACAAAACATGAAGAAATGATAGAATAAAGTTCACTTTCAATACAAGAACTAGTTATTAAAGTCATTAATACATACCCAAGTAAAAAGTTAACTAAAGCTTGGAAGTTAAAAATAATACATAAAAGACTTGTCTTCACCATGTGATGTAAGAGATTAGCCAAGCATGGCCTTTGTTTGACAAAAAAAATTGCGATCAATCTTGGATCCCGAGACTACTAAACACACTCTAAGGATGGATGATGGAAGAATGTGGTGGATGATGTGACATTTGTTTAATTACGACCATTGTGCAATTCCAAACAATTACGAATCCAATAAAATCTTGTGTTTCATTCCCGGGATTTGTATAATTACGTATGACATTTATACATTTCAATCCTTGTACGATTTTTGTCACACCCTGACCGCATAAAACAACAAAACCGCAGTGGAAACGTCAGGGAGTAGAGCAACAGAAGTATTGTTTCACAGCCATAGTATTTAAAGTTTCGTTTTATATATTAACATTGATTACAGTGTCTTAAAATAAGGAAAACATAACATATATTAAACTAGTCTTGCATCTTTTATTGTCACTAAGGCCCGAGTCCGCCTAAGTGTGTCACGAACAACCATATGCATCAGCTCCTGAAAACACATGTGAAAATAGGTACGTCAGCATAAAAATGCATGTGAGATACATAGGTTTTGTTGATGTAGGATTCATGACTTGTAGTTAAAAGAAATGTTTGACAAATAGTAGTCATGAACCTTAAGAAAATGTTTTCTTTTATAAATCATATGAAAAGCGATAAGAAAATCAGATGTTATATAAAAGAATACCGCATGGTTAAATAAATAACCAAGTAACAATGAATTTGTATAAGTTATGTCATTTGTAAAACAATATCTTGTGAAAATATGTCGTTTTAAATAAAATATATCATGTCTTTGTTGAAATGATTTAAATAACGCTACGATATGTAATATCATAAAAGCACTTATATATAGGAAGTACCAGCGGCGTATCCACCATGCTTTTATCATATTACACGTCGCCTCGTTATGTAAATCACTTGTCAATAACCATCAAAATGTCTTGTTTAAACAAATGTCAAAATGTTTATGCGTAAACAATGTCTAAACTTAATGTAAATCATGTATTGTATAAGCAAATGTTATGTATGGCAAGCAAAAAGTACTACTCAAACCATATGTATAATGTCTATGTGAAATCAAATGATATGTATGGTGAATAAAAGTATTACTCAATCCCATAGGTAAAATGTACAAACATTGTATTTGATTAAATCATAGTTTAAGCCATAAGTTATGTTTTGCAAAATCCATGCTTTACTGATACAAACATTTATGTGGTAATGTTAAACGTATACATTCAAGTCGTGCGACTGACGGACAAACTTTCAAACAAATTAAAGGTTTGTCAATTATGTATATCGGATTCAGTCACCCATTACGTCCAAACAAACCTAGGATTCCAGGGACTGGAGTTGTCAATTCCTATGGTACCACTACATACTACCGAGCGGCGTGATCAATGTTAATGAACAAATTTTAGTTTCGTTAAACAAACCAAATGTCATACCAAATGTAAGCATGTTATGTGAAAACAATGTACTAAGTACGCTAAGTAAACATACGAAGCAGAAATGTTATGTAAATCAATGTGTCCATATGCTGAGTAAACATATGCAACAAAATGTTTATGAAATCAATGTGCTAGCATGTTAAGTAAACATACATAGCAAAGCATAATGGAAATCATGTACTATATGCGTACTAATGAACATAGCAAGTATATGTCATGAAAGCACGAAAAGCACTAAAGTAACAAGTAGGTACATGTGTTTCACCCCAAAATATTTGAAAGCGGTAAAAGAGGGGACTATGTACTCACTTGATATAGCTCAATAGTCTTTGAATAACAACCAAGTAACGCTGGAAGGATCACGGAATCAATCGGCACCTAATATAGGTAACTACGTTAATAAACCGGACCTAAATCGGAAGATCGGATAGAATGAGGGCTCGTAAACCAAATGAGTATTGGAACTCATATGATATGGTTTACAAAGCCTATATTCTAAATCGGAACCAATCCTAAGTGCTTATGGCCCGTTATGACCCGTTTAGGTAGCTTACGCTACTTTAACGGGTCATTTGCGCAAAAGCGCAAACGAGTAGCCTAACTAGTCCTATGACAAGTATTATATGCCCTAACATGTTTAAATATGTTGCATAATCAGTTTAAGTGACAAAATTTAGGTTACATATGCTTAAAATGAAATTATGCGATAAAAGGGCATTTCGGTCATTTTCCTAAGGCATATAAATTGCCTATCATACAACTCACTAAACGAAGTAACCATAAGGGATAACCTCGGAAGGTTATTCCCTATGCAACTATGGTCACAAAAATGTGTTTGGTCGGATCCTAATGATCGACCAAACGGGTCGGGTTCGAAAGTCTAAGCGGTTGTTTAGACCGCTTATCTTACGACCCTATATAAGCACTAAACTAAAAGTGACGAGCTAAACAAGTTTGATATCAAAACAAAGTGTTTTGATACCCGAAAATAGCTTCGTTTCAAAATGCGCATAAATACGCATTTTGACCGAAACTTTGACTCGTCATTATGCCTAATCAACGTGGTAATCAGTAGGTATAGTCACAAGGGACTATAACCATCGTGATTACGCTCACGTTGCAAAGTTCAAACGAACTTTGTGTTGACCATAAACTTGTCAAAGCAGAAAGTCAAACATTTTGAAATAAATAACCAAATATGAAAGAATACTTACAAGAGTCCAAGCTTGGAAAAAGATCAAAGAAAACTCAGGTAGGTGGCCTTCAACAAGGTGATTGCCTCCACTTAGAGTTTATAGAGAAGAAAGAAGTAATTGAGCAAGTTGGAATGAAGAATTATGCACCTATTTATAGTTATGGATGATGCACAAGATCATTCCAAGTGTTAGGAGGCTTCAAGAGATGATAACAAGTGTCCTAACATGTGGCATAGCAGTTTAGAAGCCCATGGTTTCGATTTGATGGGTTTTGAAAGCTTGGAGTGGCCACCAAAAAAAAATGCAATGCTGGCAAACCAAACCGTAAGTCCCATTCTGGAAACCGTAAGCCACGGTCGGGCCAGGCTGGTCACACTCACAAGTTTTCATTTGTTGCAACTTTGGCCCCTTTGACATCCAAACTTGCGTTTTTCACTTCTAACATCTGTTTAACCAAATTTTTAGACTCTATAAGGATTTTAAAGCATAGGGGACTTGAAATATGCCTGGAAATATCATGGATGTCGGTTCGTTTGGTCGTACGACCATGTTATTCGGTTAATTACGACGAAACACGAACGGACGCGAAAAACGATCCAAATTACGCGACGAATGAATTTTAAGCATTCCAATTACTAAAATAAAATATTTTAATGATTAAAAAAATTTTTGGATGTCCGGATATGTTCAGAACGTAAGATATGCGCGTAAATGCAAACTTATGCACTTTTTGACGCTTTTTGTCCCTAATTGACCAATAAGTTTATTTTCGCATACCAAACCCCCCAAGGCCTATTTCTAAGCTATGTAAAGGATATTTATGGTATTTTTAACTTATGATCATGTTCCAGAGTGTAAGTTATTGTACAAATCGGCAGACTTTCGCAGTCTGTCGCAAATAGTCCCTGTGAGCGAATAAACTTGTTTTTGCCATACCAAACCCTTCAAAACTTATTTCTAAGTTATGTAAAGGTTATTTAAGGTATGTTAAGAATATGTTGATGTTCCGGAGTGTTTTTCGTGTTAAACGGATTACGTTTACGCATCAGTTTGCGTATAACTTTCCAGAAAGCGATATAGAGTTTGAAATCAAACAAAAATCAAAACGTGCAAAATGACAAACATAAATAAACAAACATTGGGGTCAAATCACATTTTTTTATTGATAATTGAACTATTCAAAGTTTGTACAATGATTACAGGCACAGATGTCACAATTTTGAATTCTCAAAAGCTTTTTCAGAAGTAATACGTAAACTGTTGCGCAAACGTAATCAGTTTAACGCAATGTACACTCCAGAATAGTGTCATAAGCTAAAAATAACCTAAATACCCTTTACATAACTTATAAATAAGTTTTGGAGGGTTCGGAATGGCAAAAACAAGTTTATTCGATCACAGGGACTAAAAGCGTCAAAACTGCGAAAGTATGCCAATTCGCGTATATTCTGCATTCAAACCATATACGCACATCCAAAAAAAAATTTGTAATCATTAAAATACTATATTTTAGTGATGTGAATGCAAAAATATCAATCATTACGCATTTTGGATCGTTTTCGCGTCCGTTCGAGCTTTCGTCGTAGTTTAGCAAAAAACACGACCGTACAACCGAACGAACTGACTTCCACAATATTTCCAAGCATATTTCAAGTCTCCTATGCTTTAACATACTTGTAAAGCCTTGAAATTTGGTTAATGGGGGTTAAATGCATAGAATACAGGCTTTAAAAGCTGCAGGGACTGAAACTGCCAACTTCTGAAACCTCACTGAAGTGCCTGGCCGGCACGAGACACTTATCCACCTGGGTCACAGAGCACGAGGGAGCAAGCTGGCAGAATGTTCCAATTCAGCAACAACCTTGGTTTTCTTATGCATTGTTTTGAAACTTGTGGGCAATTTGTGTGAGGAACAAGCACAAAATCTGATCTTGGACACTTGTTATGATCCTATTATTACTTGGGCAATACACAAGACACTTGGCTTGATCTTGTAGCTGTAAGATTAGTATAAATACCCACCTCCATTGCTCAAATCTTTGCTTATTCATTTCTTTCTTCTTTATCTGCTCTATTGGAGTGCTACCACCTTGTTGGAGGCCTCCTAACTGAGTGACCTTTCATCCTAGAACACAAGTAAGTGTTCTTCCTAGTCTTGTTTATTTTTTAGCTATTTCAAGCTAAAAGTCAAACAGTTTTACTACCGTTTAACTTTCGGTTTAGACCATGAATTGGTCAAGTCAAAGTTCAATTGAACTTTGCAATGTGATCGTAATCACGATAGTTATAATCCCTTGCGATTATACCTACTGATTACCATGTCTACTAGTCGAAGTAACAAGTCAAAGTTTTGGTCAAAATGCACGTTTATGTGCATTTTATGACGAGACTACTTTTAGGTATCAAAACACTTTGTTTTAATACCAAATCAATTTTTCAACTAAGTTAAACATGTTTTGGCATGTTTAACTCGTCACTTCTATTTTAGTGCTTATTTAGGGTCGTAAGTCGAGCGGTTTGACCACCGCTTTGGCTTTTGCATCCGACCCGTTTGGTCGATCATTAGGATATAACCAAACACATATTTGTGACCATAGTTGTATAGGGAATAACCTCCAGAGGTTATACCTTATGGTCACTTTGATTGGTTAGTTATATATAATTCATTATTATGCCCTTAGAAAATGACCAAAATGCCCTTTTGTGCATAAATTCATTTTATGCATATTTGACCAAACTTTTGACACCTAAACTGATATTATAATATTTTCAAACATGTTTGGGCATTTACGACTTATCATAGGACTTTTTTAACCATCCGAATGCGTAGTTACGCAAATGACACGTTAAGGTAGCGTAAACTACCTTAACGGGTCATAACGGGTCAAAAGCACTTAGGATTCATTCCAAATCAGAATGTAGACTTTGTTAAACCATTTCATATGAGTTCCAACACTCATTTGGTTTACAAGACCTCATTCTATCTGATTCCTCCGATTATGTACAGTTACTTTAACATAGTTACCCGATGTTAGGACACGTACGAATCTTTGATATTTCACTTGATTCAAAGATACTTTGCAATCCCAAGTGAGTATATATTTCTCCTGTTTTATGCTTTCAATTGTTTTGGGGTGATTCATATGTGCTAAACCGATTTCAAGTATTCAAAAACAAATACCATGGTTTATATTAAACACGATGATTTCAATAATGTGAACGAACTTGTTGGTGCGTTAATTCATAACTCGAATGACATTCATTAGCTTTGTCCAAGCCGACCAGTAGTATGTTATGGTACCATAGGACTGACAATCTCATTATCGGGCTATCCACTGGATTTGGTGGATAGTTTGGGATGACGACAGAATCTGTTATTTTAACAAACCATTTGGTGGTTTGTTAGTCGATTTAAAAATACCCTTTGGTGGTATAGACGAGTCACACAGGTTTCAATGTATTCAAATAGAACGACCAAAAGTTTTCACAATTAAAACAAGGATGAATGACAAATGGTTTATAACATGGACGAATGACGATTGGTTTATAACAAGGACGATTGACGATTTGTTTATAACACGGGCGAATGACGATTTGGTTTATAACACGGACGAATTACAATTTTGGTTTATAACAAGGATGATTTGGACGATTTGTTTATGGTAAGTGATTAGATAACGAGACGGGTGCAATGTGATAAAAGCATGGTGGATACACCGCTAGTACTTCCTATATATAAGTGTTTTTATCATATTACATGTCGTAGCATTATCTAGATCAGTTGAACGAATGTTTTCAAATGACGTCACGCAACGATGTTCACTTAAAGATATAAACCATACAATGTTTACTTTCAAGACGATTTACTACTTGGTTTTACAAAACTAATGTTTCCGGTCAAGATTCATGGCTACAAAGGTTTTGTTTTACTTATACCAACTTAAAAAGTTGATAATATATATATTGTAATATCAAACACTTTTTGATTTCATGGATTACACTCGTCGACTCTCGAGGATTGGACGAGGTATTGCAATATGAATTCAAAGCCATGAATTTGACATACAAAACCTATGTACTTGCCAGCTTTTTATGCTGACTGTTTTTCGCATATATTTCAGGTTCTATTACGTGATGATTGTTGATACATGCTAAAACATAGGATGGACGCGGGCCTTAGTGACTTTAAAACTTGAAAGACAATTGTTTGTACTTATTTGGTTCATATCAAAACAATGAGTCTATTAAAGAAATAAAACAAAACTTCAATTACCATGTGTTGTGAAAAAATGATTCTGTGACATGACTCCCCGACATTTCCACCGTGGTTTGTTGTATTACGCGGTTGGGGTGTTACAGAAAAGTTGGTATCTGTGACAACTGTCAAAATTTCATGTATCCATACAATAATTAAACAATGATTAGTGCTTAATGACTGTGCTACTTTAACATTTATGACATGAATGTTTTCTGATTATTGTTATTATACATACATGTGCATCATATATTGCAAAATGTCATATCATTATTGCATGTAACACTTATTGATTCAAATGATGCACGAAACAGAGATAGCACAGTTATCAGACAAATCAGAAAAATGCTGACGGAATTCAGTACATAGACAGACATGGTATTGAGACACAGAATGAGCCAGAAAACAAGAGTTACACTAGTATAGTGTGTAGGAAAGTAAGGATCATAAAACTGCCTTCCTATTGATAGTTTAAGTGCCGGAAAGTGCCTAAAACTCACATAAACTGCAGAATTAAGCAAAAATCAGCTTTTAGACAACTTAATATTATGCAGAATTATGGTTTAAATGGTCCAGAATGCTTTCCTAAGTGTCGGGAATCAAAACTGTTACAAAAGGTAACATAAAGCACACTAAACAACATAATTTAGCACCTTAACGAACCGGTAACCAACCGAACAACCAGACACTACCCGAAACACCAAATTTTCACTAGAAGCATTGTTTTATCATTTCCGAGCTAGTAATGGTCCCCGAACATCATAACACCTATTATAACATCATAACAACTAAACACCCTAACTAAATCCTTAGATTTCAACTAACTAATCTTTACAACCTAACCAAACCCCCCCCCCTCCCTCCATTTACGGTCACCTTAGGGTGGCCCACTCTTGATTTTATTTGCTTATTATATTGGATCTTGTCTAGAGCTTTTGATAACATAAGAACCAATAGACTAAATGTTGTTGGAAGTTATAAACATTAACCAAGAGATCACCTCTCATTCTCATCACAACATCACCAACACCATTTTTCTTCCTCTCCTTCCCCCACCTTCGGCCGAGAACAACCAAGCACACCACCACCACTTTCATCTCATTTCATTCAATTTCCAAGTTATACAAAGGTGCTAGTGTGACAACCCGCAAAATTACAGGTATCCGTACAATTAATTAATTCTTATTTTGTGCTTAATGACTGTGCTTGATTACAACTGTGATTAAACTGCTTTCTGATTTCTTTTACATACACACATATGCATCACATTTTATACTGTCACTCCATTTATTATATACAAACATTAGTGACAAACTTGATGCACAAAGCACAGTTAGCACAGTGAGCGGATAACCCAGAAAACATGCTGACAATGCCAGCACCTAGACAGACAATGTTTTCAAGGCCAGTATGAGCCAGAGACAGGGTACTACACTAGTAGGGAGTGTAGGGAAGTGAGGACCATAAAACTGCGTCACTAGGTGATAGTTATAGTGCCGGGAAGTGCCAAAAACATACTTTAACTGCAAAATTCTGCACTTTTAAACAAAATTCAGCATTTAAATATGCTAGTCACTGGCAAAATTATGGCAAAACGATCCTGTATGCTTTCCTAAGTGTCGAGAATAAAAAGGGTTACTAAAAGTTACATATAGGGCACTGTACGTTATCACTGAGCACTTTAACGGGGCGGTATATAACCGGACAACCGGACATTACCCGAAACACCAAAATGTTATTAAAAACATTGCTACACTTTTTCTGAGCTAGATATGGTCCCCGAGCAATATAACACCTTACATAATACCCGGTTCACGCTAAACACTGGACATAACATTAAACTCCCACTAATTAAATTATTTACCCACAAAGTTACATCTAATCCGCCCCCCCCCCCCTCATATGAAAATGGCGGTACAACATGGTCCCCCCTCTTCCCAACTTTCGATTTTCCCCATGTGCCACCAAAAAGGATCCATCAAGTCCCATGCAAAGACCTTGGGATTGTAAGAAGATTTTGATTTTACTACATTTACACCTAGCACCCCTAATAACTTTCATCTAAACCCCCCCTCCCATTGCATATAATCGGTTCTTTTGTGGCCCCCTCCCCACCATACGATTCTTGATAACCACCACAAGACTTTTGAAAGTTTTCCTCATTCCCCATAACATCTCATCTTGGTTTTTGTAAATCTTGTGTGTACTTCAAGGAGCATAAGACCCAATGGATAAAGAGGTTGATCTACAAATAACCACCATCACTTTCCACTAATCCTCACTCACACAACAATTCCTTCCTTCCTCAAAACAAGGCTCGGCCGAACCCCCTTGCCACCATCATTATTTTTTTTGTTGCCATCTCAAGTGTTCCAAGTATTCTACAAGGTGTAACAAGGCGAATCACGGAGTGTGGAGCTCACGGTTTGTCAAGGACCTCTCTAGTTTGCCTTTATCCACCTGTTTTCTCTCGTGTTTCTTCCCTAGCTTCAAAGCTAGTAGTAAGCTCCTTTGATCATCTTTTATTTTAAATTTATGGTGATTAATGATTATATTATTGATGCTAATACTAGAACACTAAAAGATCATAAACGCAAACTTGAACACAAAGCTAACTTGATGCTAAAATAAGGTGAACTCTTGATAAAATAGAGTTGTTTTAATGTTGTTATTATATATTTGAAGATTACTAGTAAGATGATGTTGAACATCATAGTTAAACTTGTTAAAATAAGATTAAAAACTTATGTTAACAAGTTAAGAGGTGATTAATGTTTTACATAAAAGAATCACCTCCATGTCACAACATAAACTTGGTAACAAAATGAGTTCTTGAAGAACATAAATAAACTATGTGAGTAGATGGTCGTTTGGACCCGAGGTCTACAAATGATTTTTCTAGACACACCAAGTTAAAAGACGGGTCTTTTTGAAAAGTCATAATTCTTACACTATTTTTGGAAGAAATAAGTATATGTATACTTGTAAGACATGAAAAAGTTGTAAATGGATATTTTTGTAAAATAAGTTCACAAGTTGTGAACCTCTAAAAATCCCGAGAACGAAATTCTTACGAAAATAAACACACTTTGGAGGGTAACTAAACCCACTAAACGCACCACTAAATTACTACGTGTTTTTATGAAACGCCAAGTTTATGTTGTCATGAAAAATGCATTGTTTTTGGCACTTGACTAGTGTAACATTGTTTAGTAATTTGTTGGTTGATTTGAATGATTTTATAAAAGAAAATGATACGCTAGTAAGCGTGGGCGCCTCCATTTACAAAGGAAACTCTGGCGAAATTTTTCTAGAATTCCAACACTTAGAAATATTTTTCTAACAAGTGTTTACAAATATATTTTTAACTTTATTTTCGAAATAAACTTCGCCATCATTTTTATTACAAAAATACAAAGTCTCGGAGGATGATTTTGTAAATAAAATTTGATAAATATATATTTAGAATATATATTTTATACAAAAACTCTTGTGTGTTTATTTGCTTACTTTGTGAACTCGTTATATTATTTTTAGGGTAAAATAATATAACTTGACAAATACCATGAAAAATACATATATTTTGGGAATAGGATATTTTTGGACACAAAATTTAAATATATTTTCTAAGTGGGACTTAAAATATATTTTCGAAATCACAATAGTAC
Source organism: Helianthus tuberosus (assembly GCA_030545235.1). NCBI lineage: Eukaryota > Viridiplantae > Streptophyta > Magnoliopsida > Asterales > Asteraceae > Helianthus > Helianthus tuberosus. The sequence goes on along the minus strand of CM060415.1, from coordinate 103,630,951 downwards.
ATGTATAAATACCCCCATCCTTGGGAAGGAAATACACTTATAAAATAATTAAGAAGTGTGATTACGGAATAGTTTCCTAACTATTTTTCCAAAAACGTTAAACCCTAAGCCAAGGCACGGCCCATCCGTCTAGTAGGAATTAGTACGTGTAGGTCGTCACGCAGCAGATAGAGTTGGAGATTGACGTTTCAGGATACGCACTTCTGTGTGTTCATGTCCCCCCTTTTCTCTTAACTGTTTTCAGTTTTATACTTCGGGGTGGAATACATGTTACAGTAATTACAGACACCTTTATATACATGGTATGGTTAGCTTAAGGAGGGTTTACTACTTAGATCATGTGAGTGAGTAGGTGGTACTTGGGGCCATTAATCCTCATTGTAGGACCGAGGGTCATGATCGATAGATCTATTTGGGTGTAGCGAGCCCAACTCCTGAGTCCACTGTACGGACCATGGGGTGACTTTGAGCCCGACGCAAAAATCTGCTAGGTTTGAGTCTTCCTGCATCACTTCACACATATCATTGGCTTTGCAACCCAATGGTGAGCTCTTTTTCCTTAATTGCTACGTACCAGGGATTTTCATACTAACAGACATATTACAAAGGTTTATACATACTCACTTTTACTTGAACTCGCTCAACTTTTGTTGATTTTTCAAACTACATGTATTTCAGGAAACTAATGGATCTGACCAAGTTTGCAATGATGTTAAGCTGCGTAGGAATAATGATGTCATCCGAGTTTAGGAAATGTGACCTTTGCCTGGACGGGTTACAAGTCTTAAACTGTGTTTTTATTTATGTCTTTTGTTTGTGTCTTGTGAACACATTTTAAATCATGTCTTATCGTAATCTGTTCTAAGTGTCGACTTTTAAACAGTGTTGTCTTGGTAACTTTTAAAACTTGTTGAATGGATGAACATCATGTGTTTTATTTCATATAGCATGGTTATGATATTTGCTATGGTATTAAGAAGTCACACCAAAATAAACCCACGCTTCTGCAAAGCCAGGGTGTGACAGCTTGGTATCAGAGCGTCGATCATAGCGAACTAGGATTCTTTCTCGAGTCTAGACTATGATCACTAGGGCTCTCACGAAAACATTTTTACATTGCATACACTAAAACGTCCAGATCCAAGATACAAAACATTTTTTTTACAAAAGGGCACAAATACATTTTTTTTTTCAAAAATTTATATTTCAGTCTTAGAGACTGAAGAAGGATCAGTCTTAGAGACTGAGGGAGGATCAGTCTTAGAGACTGAGGGAGGATCAGCCTTAGAGGCTGGGGATAATTAGTCTTAGAGACTGGGAGGATTGGTCTTAGAGACCAGGGATTTAGTCCTAGAGACTGGGAGGATTGGTCTTAGAGACCAGGAATTTAGTCTTAGAGACTGGGAGGTTGGTCTTACAGACCAGGGAGTTAGTCTGAGAGGCTAGGAGGTTCAGTCTGAGAGGCTGGGAGGGTAGTCTGGGAAGACTAGGATGATTACTTGCTTGCTTTATTGTGGCTGACATGTTTATTTGGCTTTATGATTGATATATGTGCATATATGTGATTGTGTTACAGACGTCATGGCTTCATCGTCAGATACAGGAGTATCGGACACACTAGACCCCATGGCGATCGTGTCAGATGACGAGATTCCCTCAGAGCGAGAGGTCTACACATCAGACACCACCAGCACTGACGACGATGATTTCCAGCCGTTCGCGCTGCCGGATGACGGAGTTGAGCCTGCTGATGGCATTCCTGCCGGGGATTTACCTCTTGCGGTGATCCCCGCTCCTGTACCGCTTGCTGTCTTCCCTATGGCAGATATGCCACTCGATGCCGTTTCTGACGACGACATCGATCTGTTTGAGGAGGATCCGCCTGAGGCTGACTATGAGGGCGGGGCCCCTATTGATGCTGACGTTATTCTTCCCATTGCTGAGGCCCCTATAGAGGAGCTTCCTGTTGGTTCACCTGTCCCGGACTCATTGGAGTCCGTGGCATCTGCATCTTTGCACGACCATGGTGTGCAGTGTCACTCTTCTGACCCTGACATGGCGATGTCAGCTGCACCCGATCCATCGCACGAGTTCGAGTTTGACCACGAGGTCGATGACGCTTTTGAGCCGGTCTTTCCCCCTGATTTAGACCCTGACCACGATATTGAGTTTATTCACATGGATCAGCCCCTAGAGGCGCCCGTAGATCCTATTGATCCTTTGCTTGACATCCCTGCTGATCTTGATATGGACCTTGTTGTTAGGATCGGAGGCTCTCATGATTGTGCTTGTTTGTGTAAATTTAATAATCAATGAATACGAAAACATGTTAAGTGCAGCGGAAATGAACAACAAAACTTTGTAAACACAATCAAAGAGGAAAATAATTTGAATAAACACATGATTTGCATTAGTCGAAAGATTACAAAGTCAGTCAAAAGATTACAAAGCATGCTTACAAACTAGCTCCCCCTCAGCCTGATACCTCAAGGTTGGATTGCTCAAGATGAAAGGATTGAATTGAGGAGAAGAACTCACTCAAGACGAATCAAATGTAACAGTACAGAGTACTGTTCCATTTATAGACAAACCAAACCGCTGAGGCATCTCAGCTGACGTCACCATGAAAGCGACGTCTAACAACCTAACAACCTGTATCTACTGCTCTTATACAAATACTGCTAAACCTAACAACTGACAATACATAAGACAGATGATATACTAAACTACTGTTCTCTCTATTCATCAGTGCTTTCCTCAAGGTTGATCAGTCCTTGATTGGGCAGTGCTTTGTCATCAGCAGTTTGTACCAGCAGTGCTTAGTTTCCAGCAGTCTTCTAGACTTCATCAGTAGTTATGCAGAGCAGCAGTTGTATCCGGGCAGTGGATATAAGACCATCAGCTGTTGTAATCACTTTCAAGGGAGAAGACTTAGTGTAAACAGCTGCTTATTGTGAATCCACTGTTGTGACCTGGTTTTGGCTTTACATTATCTGTTCCTCTGTTAGGGTTCAATCCCAACAATCTCCCCCTGGAACAGATAATGCCAAAACCTGTCATTATTCTGGATCTTTATTCCTCATCAGAAGTTCCCTTGCTTGTCTTTTAAATTCTTCTTCAAAATCTTTGGAACTTGTGTCATCTTCATCCCTGCACGGTGAAAGTTCAAGGAGATCCTGCAAATCTTCAACACTAAGGCCTAGTGCTTCTTTCCTTGATATGTACTTCACTTCGCCATTGGATCTGACCAAGGTCAATACGTGGGTCTTTTGATCAGACATCCACTTTAGTACTTTCGAACCCAATGGGTTTCTTGGGAGAGATTTATTTGCTGATGAGCTTTGAGATATTGGCCTTGAGAAGAATTGTAAAGCAGTATCCTGAACTTCAGACATTCTTTTGAAAGCTTCTTCTATGACTTCATTTGCTGCAGCTATATCTTCTGCAACTTCTTCGTCAACCAGCTCTTGTCTTTGTTGTTGATCAAGCTCATTGTCTGGGATATCTGCTGAAATGTGTGGTGATGCAGGCTTTGTTAACACCTTCTTAAAAAGGTTTTGAAGTTTTTCTGAGTTCTCTTCTTTTAGACCCATTTTCATGATGGTTTCTTTGAAGTACTCAATTTCCCTTTCCTTTACCTCTTCAGTGGTCAGCTGTTCTCCTTCTTCTTGGTTTGTCACAAGAGTAGACCTGAACAGTGTTTTGAGGTTTTCTATCTGCTGTTCAAGCTTTATCATTTGTTCTCGCTTCTTTGAAGTGCCTGAAACAGTTATCTTCCTTTTCTTCAGCCTTTCATAGGCTTCATCAGTTTGCTGCTTTGACCATTTTGATATGGCATTTGCAGTGTCCATTTTTGCATCCACCAGCTCCTGTTTCTTTCTTTTGTACTCAGCTGTTTGGTCATTGATGAACTTCTTGTATTTACTCCAATTTGGAGCATTTTTCTTCTTTTTAGGATCGCTCTTGATTCTATCAATCCTATCAGCTTCATGCTTTAAAAGCACTATTGGCCATTCTTCAAATTGGTTTTCTTCAGCAGGATAAAAATTTTCTTGCATTATATATGCAAGAAGTTTTCTTCTCATCTCTTTTCGTTGTTCTGCCTTTTCTTTGCTCAGCTCATGTGCAAAATCTTTTATTAGATCGACTTTTGTGAGCAGAAGTTCCAATTTTTCGGCAATGGCTTCATCACTTTGACCTTTACATTCAACCTTGGCTCTTATCTTAGCCTGTCTTACTTTGAGCTCAAGATATTCATCCATGTCTTCTGGAACCATGAAGCCAACGAGTGAAGAAAATCTTCTGTTTAAAGGATCATCATCATTGTAGAATTGCCTCATCTCATTTTTTATGGCTTCCAGTTCTAACGGATATCTTGCAGCAGTGGGATCATATTGGTCCTCATCTGGCTGAGTAAGTTTTCTTTTTCTGGTGTAGAGATTTGCTGGTTGTGATATGAGACTGGTGGAAACAGTGGAAGATGACTGACTAACAGCTGTTGAAACAACTGGTGTCTCAACATCTGTTGTCATTACAACTACTGATGTGTCAGTAGATGTCTTCTGCTTTTGAGCAGGGGTTGAAGTGGTTTTTGATGATGGTGATGGTGGTGGTGACTCATCATCAGGAATGAAAACCCTTCTCCTTTTTATTGTAGGAGAGGCTGATGATGTCATTAGTGGATCAGTGGTTTGACTGATGGAAAGTGTCTGACCAACAGTCGTTGAAACAACTGGTGTCTCAACCACTGTTGTCATTACAGTAGATGTTGTAACATCTGCTGTCTTCTGCTTTATGGCAGGAGGCAGTGGTGGTGATATGATTGTAGATGATGATGGTGTGAAGACAGTGGTTTTGGTGATGTGTGATGGAGTGGTGTGTGTTGAAGAGATGGCAGCTGTTTGGCTACTGACTGCGGTTTTTGTAACCACTGCTGTATCAGCTGTTTTAGATGGCTGTTTTCCTTGTTCTGGTTCAACATACAGACCATCTTCAATTCCCTTTTTCTTCATCTTCTTGACATTCTCCCCCTTTTTGGCATTATCTTCCAGGGGGTTATCTATAAAAAGGATAGTGGAGGGAACTTTTTCACCATGGGCAGTCTTTTGTATGCTGGCCTTTATAGCCTTGATGTCTGCTTGAGTGTCTTTGAATCTTGACTCCACCATGTTTGTTAGCATTTTTACATGCATTTCATGCTGCTGATCAGCCATCTGTTTTTGATGTTCAAGTAAGGGTTGAAAGATATTCCAGAGCTCATTTGCAGCAAATGCTTGTGGTGGAACAGGTGCTTGAGGTGGAACAGCAGTGGCTTGTGCTTTTTGAGCTTTCAAAATCTCTTGCACCATATCTTTTATTTCAGCAACTGAATCTTCAAGTTTTTCAACTCTGCCCGTCAATTCCTGATATTTTGAATCATCACCTACATTAGTAGGATCATCTGAATCCCCACCAGTAGTGGTTGTATCAATGTGTGTCTTAGGGACTGAGTCCCAAAAATCACCCATTGATGCCCCTTGTTCTTGGTACTGGGGACTTCTTTCTTCAGCACTTGATAATCCTTTGATGTTACTAGTGGTCAAAATAGGCTCACTAGTGGTTATCAATGGTGCTATAGAAGAAATTGCCTTCAAGGGAGTCTTACTAATGAAGCAATTGTCCAACTGAAGATCTGTTGATCCATCAGTTGTAGTTGCTGCTCCACTTGAACTACTGACAAGAGTTACTTGTAACTCCTGCAGTGTAACCTCCTCAACTGTTGCTGGGATAGCAGAGGTATAAGCATCAGACCCAGTCACTTGTGGGGGTATACTCTCAGTGATAGGTGATAGAGAGGAACTGGTTTGTGTCTGTGCAATATCAACCGCATGTAACAGGGGTATTATTGATTGGTGAGGGTATGGGAGTTGAAAGAGACATGTCCTTGGGATCAGGACTGAGGAAGATGGATCCGATTGAATCCAGAGCTTCATATTGTGGGGTCCCTGTGATTACAACCTTATCCTTTTGTGAGGATGCAGGAGGTGTTTTAGGCAATGGTGGAGATCTTTCTACCAACTGCTGTGAGGAAGTAGCAGCAGTGGTTTGTGGTGACATTTGTGTTGTCACAGGAAGTTGCTCTGGGATCTCATCTTCCAGAGTTGCCTTTTTCTTGGGTTTGGTGGGCTTTTTGTAAGATTTTCTTTTGGTCTTTTTGGTGATGTCAGGTGTGGGTTTCAAAGCAGTGGCAGTGCTGCTCTAATCACCTGGAGCAGTGGGCTCAGCAGCAGATGTTTGAGGAGCAGTGGTAACTGCTGAAATCTGCTCAGACACCTCTACTTTTGTTTTTATTGGTGCCATCATTCTGGAAAATGTTTCTTTTGTTAAGCCTTTTATTTGAAAATGGACACCTTTTTTGGGCAAATTTTCATCCTCTTTTTCAAAATTTTGTTTAAAGTAATAGCTCAGAAATCTTGGAAAAAGAAGAAATGATTTGCTATCAACATTCTTAACCATGTCATTGAAGATCTCCTGGGAGTAGTTGTAATCTTTATTGTTTAAAATAGCATAGCCCAGGCATTGAATCTTCAATGGTATTTCGTTAAATGCTGTTGTTTTATTTGAAACACAACTTAAAAGTGTGTGAAATAAAAACCTAGGTGCAGATGGAAAATACCCTTTTTGTAAGGTATCTACCTTTGATTATTCTGCATATCCCCTTTTCAGAAAATCAGCTTTTAACTCGTTTTTGTCAAAGGAAGTTTTACCTTTCTGATCATCGAGTTTGAAGACTTCTGAGATTGATTGCGGAGTGATTTGAATCACTTTACCCTGTATCGAGGAGTTAATGGCTATGGCTTTGTCATCTTATTTTTCAAGCGTTGCCTTTTTCCAAAACTCTCTCTGGGTTTGTAGATAAATGGGAGCGTCTGCTGTCAACAAAGTTTTGTACTTTGATGCAGATAATGTATCAATGATGGAGTCGAAGGTGTGGTTATCGGTAGGTTTTGTGAGCAAACCCAGATAGTTATGAGGAGATTTGTAAGGTGTCTCGATGGATTCTTCGGCCGTTTGAGCGACCTCTTTTGAAGATGATGTTGATTTTGGTTTTGATTTTGATTTTGTCATTTTTGCGGAGAAGAACGAAGAATGATTTTGGGAAGAAAAGTTGGAAACTGCTTTGTGAAGAGAACTTTGGAATTCAATTCGACAGTGTAAAACCCTGTTTGGGGGTTTTGATCAGGGTTTTATTTAGGGAAAAAGTGATCGCTGATGTGGCAGCGGTTATTATGATCTGAAGGCTAAAAACTGACCACGTGTCAAAACACTGATGAAATGGACGAAGAGTGGAGAACAGTTGTTTTAAGAGCCACTGATGAATCAAGCATCAGTAGTTACAACGGTAATAATGTGGACAGTGGATGATTTTTACTATCAGTGGATAGCATATCAATGGATAAGACACTGATTTTGAGCATCAGTGCTTGTCTAGCAAAATGAAGAACCAGTGGTTGACTTTCAGCAGTGGATAGTAATTAGGAAACAGATGTTTGAACAAAGCAATGATTAGGGTAAATGATACAGATTTGAAGGACAATTATTTCAGCAACTGTTTTGAGAATTTTCATTCAAGGTTTTGCCACATGTCAATTTCACATTTTGAAGCTTATTCAATTTTCTGACAGTGGATTAGTACACCAGATGATGAGAACTTTTTGCTAAGGCAACTCATTTTTGTTTAATATACAAATTAAAACATGAGTACCTCAGTAGTTTAAAGTACAGTTTAATAATCAACCTTTAAATAATGTATAAAACAAACCTGAGTATGACATGAATTTGAACAATGCACCATTTCCTTTTGACCTATTCATGAGGACAATAATACCAACAAAAATAAGGTATTATATCCTGACAGGTAATTGAAACTAATGCCAACAAAAACAAGCAAAAGTTCAAAATATATTACCAAAAAAAATGAATAATATATCCTGATTATTCGAGAGAATCCTTTATAAAAAAACGGTTGAAGGATTTTCTGAGAACAACATCAATAAGGATCTGGTATATTTTCAATAGAAAACGTAATCATATCATTCTCAAGTTTTATGAAAGTGGGTTGACCGCAGTGGTAGAACATTTTGAGTACATTTTGACCACTGTTTGGCACCATTTTCTTTGTCAGTTGATTGCAAACATGAGGACACATGAACCAGTCCTTTTATAAGCTTAATCACTGAGAATACTACTGTCACCTGAATTTTCCTGAACCAAAGAGTACAAACAATTGCTTAATGACCATTATTACCCCAAGCTTTGACTCTTAAGTGTTTTATGTTTATACTCTTTTCTTTTGACTTCAAAAGTTTTGAGATAAACACACTACTGAGTTTTTGTGAATTTTCTTCTTCCCTTTTTACCTTTCCCAATCATAAGTATTGAAATACTCACTGAGGGGTATTTATTGAAGGAATACTTGTTCCAAAATCATTTTGCAGTAATGTTTTGAGAGATTTGGTCATTTCTGCACATGCTTATGCCAACCTCCTCATTACCTATGATCTGGACATTTTTTACTCCTGATTTTCTTAATGTATTTTAACATAGTTGATTTTGTCCTTTTGAGGAATTCAACCTGTTTTCAACACATAAGATCTGAAAGACTAAAGTTTTAATTTCCCTCTTTTTATGTTAGCAAAACATCAATGTTTTTATGAACATAGGTTTTGTTAATCTGAGGTTCATACTTTAGTATTCAATGAAAACATCACAGATTATACATCAACAATTGAAATCAATTTAGAAAATAAGAAATAATCTCATAGTTTAACAGATATTGTTTTCAGATCTAGAAACCATGAGTGTCTTGTGCATGAATTCACTTGTTGTGTGAAATTTGTGTGTCATATGACATCTTGGTTGATTTACAGAATTTTTGAATAACCACTTTGAACATGATTTACTCGATACTCTGTTTTTCAACAAAATACAACCAACCTTAGTATCAATGAATTTTGAGCCGAACTGTTATGTCAAATTGATTGTTAGATCGAATTTGACTGTCCAAGCTCTGATACCAATTGTTAGGATCGGAGGCTCTCATGATTGTGCTTGTTTGTGTAAATTTAATAATCAATGAATATGAAAACATGTTAAGTGCAGCGGAAATGAACAACAAAACTTTGTAAACACAATCAAAGAGGAAAATAATTTGAATAAACACATGATTTGCATTAGTCGAAAGATTACAAAGTCAGTCAAAAGATTACAAAGCATGCTTACAAACTAGCTCCCCCTCAGCCTGATACCTCAAGGTTGGATTGCTCAAGATGAAAGGATTGAATTGAGGAGAAGAACTCACTCAAGACGAATCAAATGTAACAGTACAGAGTACTGTTCCATTTATAGACAAACCAAACTGCTGAGGCATCTCAGCTGACGTCACCATGAAAGCGACGTCTAACAACCTAACAACCTGTATCTACTGATCTTATACAAATACTGCTAAACCTAACAACTGACAATACATAAGACAGATGATATACTAAACTACTGTTCTCTCTATTCATCAGTGCTTTCCTTAAGGTTGATCAGTCCTTGATTGGGCAGTGCTTTGTCATCAGCAGTTTGTACCAGCAGTGCTTAGTTTCCAGCAGTCTTCTAGACTTCATCAGTAGTTATGCAGAGCAGCAGTTGTATCCGGGCAGTGGATATAAGACCATCAGCTGTTGTAATCACTTTCAAGGGAGAAAACTTAGTGTAAACAGCTGCTTATTGTGAATCCACTATTGTGACCTAGTTTTGGCTTTACATTATCTGTTCCTCTGGTAGGGTTCAATCCCAACACTTGTTGACCCGGAGCCTGCTGTGGCCCCAGAGCCTACAGTTGCTACTGACTCTGCATTAGAGCATGACCCTGTCCATGATGATGCACCAGCCGTTGCCCCTTTTATTGATGATATACCCGTCGCTGATCTTCCTGCTATTGCTCCACCTTTGATAGATGATCCTATTGCTGATGCACCATTTCTCGATCCCGTGCCGGTACTATTTGACTGTGCACCTTTTGCTACTCATATAGATCCACGTTACGCCGACACCCGTAATGGGTGGATCGACGATGACGACTATCCACCGTACGTGGTACCCGTCACACCTGTTTTGGCACCCACTGATATCCCACTATCCCACCCACATATGACCGATGCCCATCGTACCGATCTTCCGATTACCTTTCTCCAGGACATCCCTCCACCACGTCCTAGGGAGGGTTCATCGCGACAGCCTTTTGGTCACGTGCCTTTCATGTCAGGAGGCGGCCAGTTTATACCTCAGATTCCTCATTCTACTGTTGTTCCACCTGTATCGACGTCTGATCCGGTCATGCCTCAGTTTCCTTCTGTTGCACCACTTACTGCACCATCTTTCATACCGTCTAGCGAGCCATTTTTATGGACTACGCCACCTATCATGCCACTGTCTGATCCGTACCACCCGTACCATGTTGGGTACTCTACGGAGGACATTCTCACTTCTTTGATGATACAGCAGGATGCATTGACGCGTCATATTCAGGATTTGGAGAGAGCTCCACGTCCGTCCTGTCATTATCAGACCCCATTTGCAGCACCACACGCTCCTCGTCCACTTTCCCCCGATTCAGACGCTCGCTTTTGGACTTCTGAGCAGCAGATAGCATATTTACTGCGCGCCTTTCGCGCCTTAGAGGAGGACTGGTTACATATGCGTCGTTTACTTTTCTCTCATTTTCCTCCTCCGCCATCAGCATAGGCGTTTTTGGTTTTATGAAGGTCGATCTTTTGTTGAGAAGGTTGCTATTGAGCCAGCTTACGAAGCCTTTTGAGAGATCACACATTTTGTATATGATAGTTGTAGTTTGACTTGTATTTTTTAGGGTGATGTAGCCCCATGATCTTACTTTGACATGTGATATACTATTAAACTTGTAAAACACTGTTGTGGTCGTGATTAATGAAGCTCAATGGCAACATTCTCACTACACGCTTTGTTGAGTTATATGTTTTAATTTATAACATGAGATGTTATGTGATTGATGAATGCTACTATATATACATTCTTATTATACTTGCTAAGACCTGACCTACATGATCATCTTTTAGAAGATGCCTCCAAGACGCGAAGTACGCATGCCTACTACCCAGGCAGAACTCCAAGGGATAATTGCCGCCGCTATAGCACAGTATGCAGCCTCCCAGGGAGGAACCAATGGGAGTATTTCGAACAACAACGGCAATAACAACCCACCCAATGGTAATGATAAGTCGTTTGAGACATATTACCATACATTTGGATATTTATAGCACGTCCGCTAATACCATTTGCAAATATTAACGTATGTGCAGGGTGCACCTACAAGCAGTTCCTCGACTGTAAGCCCGTGAATTTCAACGGCACTGGAGGTGCTGTTGTGTTTGTTAGGTGGGCTGAGAAGACAGACTCTGTCCTAAGAATGAGCAAATGCGCTCTCGAGCAACAAATGACCTACATCTCAGGGCTGTTACTGGATGGAGCCCTATCGTGGTGGAATCTGCAAGTGCAGACTTTAGGAGAAGCTGCTGCTTATGCGTTAACATGGGCCGAGTTAAAAGAGTTAATGAGAAAGAAGTACTGCTCGCGTGCTGAAATACAGAAGTTAGAGACTGAGTTCTGACATCTGAGAATGGATGGTCCCAAGATTGCAGAATATGTTCAAAGATTTCATGATTTGTCTCACGTAGTACCGTATATGGTCACACCCGAGTTTAAACGTGTTGAGAGGCTCATCTGGGGATTGGCTCCCCAAATCATGAGTATGGTTACCACGTCCAAACCTGCCACAATCATGGAAGCCATCGACCTTAGTGTGGCGCTTACTGAGGAGGCTATTCGGTTGAACAAGTTTTCGGGTACTGAGCAGAAGAAGAAAGAGACTCATGTGGAGTCGTCTGGTGAAAACAAGCAGAAATTTTCCAACTTCAAGCAAGGTACCAGTAATGTGAACAGGAGGGGTGAGTCAAGCACACCGGCAAGAGCCAAAACCGGTGTTGAAAGCAGAGGAAAAGGTTACATGGGCACACTGCCCAAGTGTGATATATGCCAGCGCCATCATTCTGGCCAGTGCGGATTGAGGAAATGCGAGTCATGTGGAAAGAGCGGCCACACAAAGGATACTTGCTGGGTTGGTTTAGGCCAGGGTGGCCAAAGGGGTTTCAATAACAACAACCGTGGTGGTAATGGGAACCGCCCGCAAGGGAATAATGGCGGGAATGGAAACCGTGGGAATGTTGCGAATCAAGCTGGGAATGTAAATCGCAACCAAAACAACACTCAAGCTGGGAATGGGAATGGCCGAGGGCCAGGTTGCTTCAATTGTGGAGACGTTGGGCACTTTAAGAGGGAATGCCCAAAATTGAACCAAGCATGGGGAAGAGTCTTTAACATTGGCGCAAGGGAAGCGCGCCAGGATCCAAACGTTGTCACCAGTACGTTCCCTATAAACCGACATTTTGCATCTGTTCTGTTTGATACTGGTGCCGATTATAGTTTCGTGTCGTTAGAATTTAAGAATATACTTGGGTTGACCACGAGTAAGTTAGACGTTCCATACTCGATCGAACTGGCGAATGGAAAACTAATTGAAACGGGAGAAGTCATCAAAGGATGCGTGATAGAATTGGGAGGACACGAATTTACGCTAGACCTACTGCCTGTCGAATTGGGAAGCTTCGACGTGGTAGTGGGAATGGATTGGTTGTCCAGCAACAAGGCCGACATCGTTTGTCACGAGAAGACCATCCGCATCCCAATGACAGATGAAGAAACGATCATAGTGCACGGAGAGAAGCATGATACGCCGCTGAGAATTATTAGCTGTCTGAAAGCTAGAAAGTGTTTACAGAAGGGATGTGTTGCCTTCTTGGCACATATCATGGATAAAGAAGCTGCTGAACCGAAGATCGAAGACATTCCAGTTGTAAGGGAATATCCTGAAGTCTTTCCAGAAGACTTGCCAGGGTTACCGCCGCAAAGACAAGTCGAGTTCCACATTGACTTAGTTCCAGGCACCGCGCCTGTGGCTAAGGCACCTTACCGACTTACGCCTTCGGAGATGCAGGAGTTGTCAACACAACTCCAAGAGCTATTGGATAAAGGATTCATCAGACCAAGCTTCTCACCTTGGGGAGCTCTAGTTCTGTTTGTTAAAAAGAAGGACGGTAGTTTTCGTATGTGTATAGACTACCGCGAGCTTAACAAGTTGACCATCAAGAACAGATATCCTTTGCCAAGGATTGATGACCTGTTCAACCAGTTGCAAGGTTCGAGCTTCTATTCAACGATCGATCTTCGATCTGGATATCATCAACTAAGGATACAAGAGGAAAGTATCCCGAAGACGGCCTTTAGGACTCGTTATGGACATTACGAGTTCCTAGTAATGCCGTTTGGGCTGACAAACGCACCGGCAGTTTTCATGGACCTAATGAACCGAGTCTGCAAGCCATACTTGGATAAGTTTGTAATCGTGTTTATTGACGACATTCTGATCTACTCGAAGATGAAGGACGAGCACGAACAGCACTTAAGAACTATTCTAGAGCTACTCAAGAAGGAGAAATTATACGCCAAGTTCTCGAAGTGCGAGTTCTGGCTGCGTGAAGTCCAATTTCTTGGACATGTGGTTAATGGAAATGGAATTCATGTTGATCCCACAAAGATCGAGGCAATCAAGGATTGGGAGACCCCAAAGACGCCAATCGAGATTCGACAGTTCTTAGGTTTGGCTGGTTATTATCGAAGGTTCATTGAGGATTTCTCTAAAATCGCTCAACCTCTGACCGCGCTCACACAGAAAGACAAGAAGTTTGATTGGGGTGACAAGCAAGAAGAAGCGTTTCAGTTGTTGAAAAACAAACTTTGTGACGCACCGATCTTATCGCTACCTGAAGGAACGGACGACTTCGTGGTATATTGTGACGCCTCGCGTCAAGGTTTGGGTTGCGTGCTGATGCAGCGCCAAAAGGTTATAGCATATGCGTCATGCCAGTTGAAGATTCATGAGAAAAACTATACCACGCATGACTTGGAGTTAGGAGCGGTGGTATTTGCGTTGAAGATCTGGCGACATTATTTGTATGGTACGCGATGTACAATCTTCACTGATCACAAGAGCTTACAGCACATATTTAACCAAAAGGAGCTTAACATGAGGCAAAGACGCTGGGTAGAGCTGTTGAATGATTATGATTGCAAGATCAAATATCACCCAGGGAAAGCAAATGTGATCGCTGACGCCCTGAGTCGAAAAGAAAGGATCAAGCCCATAAAGGTTAGGGCTTTGGAGATGATTGTCCAGACATACCTCCGTGCAGAGAGAAGCTTTGAAAGAAAGGAATATCGAGGATGAGTATCTCCGTGGGATGGAGAAGCAGTTGGTGCCAAACGAGGAAGGAACTTTATGCTTCATGAAACGAATTTGGGTTCCTCTGTTTGGTGGTTTGAGGAAGGTTATTTTTGATGAAGCTCACAAATCTCGGTACTCAATTCATCCCGGTGCGGATAAGATGTACCAAGACCTTAAGGACTTTTACTGGTGGCCAAGGATGAAGGGCGATGTTGCAGTATATGTTGGCAAATGTTTAACGTGCGCCAAGGTAAAGGCCGAGTACCAGAAGCCTTCAGGACTTCTGCAGCAACATGAAATACCCAAATGGAAATGGGAACAAATTTCAATGGACTTCATAACGAAACTGCCAAAGATGCCCAAAGGCCATGATACAATTTGGGTAATTGTAGATCGTCTAACGAAATCTGCACATTTCTTGCCAATCAAAGAGAAAGACAACACGAATAAGCTTGCTGAGATATACATGAGGGAGATTGTTGCACGTCATGGAGTACCTCTCTCAATTATCTCTGATAGAGATGGACGCTTCGTGTCAAGGATTTGGCAGTCCTTCCAAGAAGCTTTTGGCTCACAGTTGAATCTAAGCACTGCGTTTCACCCACAAACTGATGGCCAGAGCGAGAGAACTATTCAGACATTGGAAGATATGCTGAGAGCATGTCTAATGGATCTGGGTGGTAGCTGGGATAATCATTTACCATTGGTCGAATTTTCGTACAACAACAGCTACCACACCAGTATTGGAGTCGCGCCATTTGAAGCTCTTTATGGATGCAAGTGTCGATCACCACTATGCTGGGCTGACGCGGGTGATAGACAGCTTGTTGGTCCCGAAATAGTATAAGAGACAACAGACAAGATCTTCCAAATTCGAAAGCGAATCAAGGCGGCTCGCGACAGACAGAAAGCCTATGCAAATCAAAGGAGGAAACCTTTGGAGTTTCAAGTTGGGGATATGGTTTTGTTAAAGGTTTCACCCTGGAAGGGTGTGGCACGCTTCGGGAAGCGTGGGAAGTTGAATCCGCGTTACATTGGCCCATTCAGAATCCTACAAAGGATTGGGCTTGTAACATACAAGTTGGACCTGCCTGCTGAACTTAACAGCGTGCACGACACATTCCATGTGTCAAACCTGAAAAAGAGTCCAACACAAGAGACAGTGATCATTCCTGCGGACGAAGTTCATATCGACGACACGCTCCACTTCACTGAAGAACCCGTTGAGGTTACGGATTGGAAAGTTAACAAAACACGCAGGAGTAGTGTCAAACTCGTCAAAGTTCAATGGAATGCAAGACACGGGCCAGAATTCACGTGGGAACGTGAGGATCGCATGAAGGAGAAATATCCCCCATTTATTTCCCCAGACCCCTGCATCTAGAAGCAGAACCTAAAATTTCAGGACGAAATTTTCTTAACGGGGGGAGAATGTGACAACCCGCAAAATTACAGGTATCCGTACAATTAATTAATTCTTAATTTGTGCTTAATGACTGTGCTTGATTACAACTGTGATTAAACTACTTTCTGATTTCTTTTACATACACACATATGCATCACATTTTATACTGTCACTCCATTTATTATATACAAACATTAGTGACAAACTTGATGCACAAAGCACAGTTAGCACAGTGAGCGGATAACCCAGAAAACATGCTGACAATGCCAGCACCTAGACAGACAATGTTTTGAAGGCCAGTATGAGCCAGAGACAGGGTACTACACTAGTAGGGAGTGTAGGGAAGTGAGGACCATAAAACTGCGTCACTAGGTGATAGTTATAGTGCCGGGAAGTGCCAAAAACATACTTTAACTGCAAAATTCTGCACTTTTAAACAAAATTCAGCATTTAAATATGCTCACTGGCAAAATTATGGCAAAACGATCCTGTATGCTTTCCTAAGTGTCGAGAATAAAAAGGGTTACTAAAAGTTACATATAGGGCACTGTACGTTATCACTGAGCACTTTAACGGGGCGGTATATAACCGGACAACCGGACATTACCCGGAACACAAAAATGTTATTAAAAACATTGCTACACTTTTTCTGAGCTAGATATGGTCCCCGACCAATATAACACCTTACATAATACCCGGTTCACGCTAAACATTGGACATAACATTAAACTCCCACTAATTAAATTATTTACCCAAAAAGTTACATCTAACCCCCCCCCCCTCATATGAAAATGGCGGCACAACATGGTCCCCCCTCTTCCCAACTTTCGATTTTCCCCATGTGCCACCAAAAAGGATCCATCAAGTCCCATGCAAAGACCTTGGGATTGTAAGAAGATTTTGATTTTATTACATTTACACCTAGCACCCCTAATAACTTTCATCTAAACCCCCCCTCCCATTGCATATAATCGGTTCTTTTGTGGCCCCCTCCCCACCATACGATTCTTGATAACCACCACAAGACTTTTGAAAGTTTTCCTCATTCCCCATAACATCTCATCTTGGTTTTTGTAAATCTTGTGTGTACTTCAAGGAGCATAAGACCCAAAGGATAAAGAGGTTGATCTACAAATAACCACCATCACTTTCCACTAATCCTCACTCACACAACAATTCCTTCCTTCCTCAAAACAAGGCTCGGCCGAACCCCCTTGCCACCATCATTATTTTTTTTGTTGCCATCTCAAGTGTTCCAAGTATTCTACAAGGTGTAACAAGGCGAATCACGGAGTGTGGAGCTCACGGTTTGTCAAGGACCTCTCTAGTTTGCCTTTATCCACCCATTTTGTCTCGTGTTTCTTCCCTAGCTTCAAAGCTAGTAGTAAGCTCCTTTGATCATCTTTTATTTTTTATTTATGGTGATTAATGATTATATTATTGATGCTAATACTAGAACACTAAAAGATCATAAACGCAAACTTGAACACAAAGCTAACTTGATGCTAAAATAAGGTGAACTCTTGATAAAATAGAGTTGTTTTAATGTTGTTATTATATATTTGATGATTACTAGTAAGATGATGTTGAACATCATAGTTAAACTTGTTAAAATAAGATTAAAAACTTATGTTAACAAGTTAAGAGGTGATTAATGTTTTACATAAAAGAATCACCTCCATGTCACAACATAAACTTGGTAACAAAATGAGTTCTTGAAAAAAATAAATAAACTATGTGAGTAGATGGTCATATGGACCCGAGGTCTACAAATGATTTTTCTAGACACACCAAGTTAAAAGACGGCTCTTTTTGAAAAGTCATAAGACATGAAAAAGTTGTAAATGGATATTTTTGTAAAATAAGTTCACAAGTTGTGAACCTCTAAAAATCCCGAGAACGAAATTCTTACGAAAATAAACACACTTTGGAGGGTAACTAAACCCACTAAACGCACCACTAAATTACTACGCGTTTTTATGAAACGCCAAGTTTATGTTGTCATGAAAAATGCATTGTTTTTGGCACTTGACTAGTGTAACATTGTTTAGTAATTTGTTGGTTGATTTGAATGATTTTATAAAAGAAAATGATACGCTAGTAAGCGTGGGCGCCTCCATTTACAAAGGAAACTCTGGCGAAATTTTTCTAGAATTCCAACACTTAGAAATATTTTTCTAACAAGTGTTTACAAATATATTTTTAACTTTATTTTCGAAATAAACTTCGCCATCATTTTTATTACAAAAATACAAAGTCTCGGAGGATGATTTTGTAAATAAAATTTGATAAATATATATTTAGAATATATATTTTATACAAAAACTCTTGTGTGTTTATTTGCTTACTTTGTGAACTCGTTATATTATTTTTAGGATAAAATAATATAACTTGACAAATACTAAGAAAAATACATATATTTGGGAATAGGATATTTTTGGACACAAAATTTAAATATATTTTCTAAGTGGGACTTAAAATATATTTTCGGAATCACAATAGTACATGTATAAATACCCCCATCCTTGGGAAGGAAATACACTTATAAAATAATTAAGAAGTGTGATTACGGAATAGTTTCCTAACTATTTTTTCAAGAACGTTAAACCCTAAGCCAAGGCACGGCCCATCCGTCCAATGGTGATCTCTTTTTCCTTAATTGCTATATACCAGGGATTTTCATACTTACAGACATATTACAAAGGTTTATACATACTCACTTTTACATGAACTCGCTCAACTTTTGTTGATTTTTCAAACTACATGAATTTCAGGAAACTAATGGATCTGGCCAAGTTTGCAATGATGTTAAGCTGCGTAGGAATAATGATGTCATCCGAGTTTAGGAAATGTGACCTTTGCCTGGACGGGTTACAAGTCTTAAACTGTGTTTTTATTTATGTCTTTTGGTTGTGTCTTGTGAACACATTTTAAATCATGTCTTATCGTAATCTGTTCTAAGTGTCGACTTTTAAACAATGTTGTCTTGGTAACTTTTAAAACTTGTTGAATGGATGAACATCATGTGTTTTATTTCATATAGCATGGTTATGATATTTGCTATGGTATTAAGAAGTCACACCAAAATAAACCCACGCTTCCGCAAAGCCAGGGTGTGACAGCTAGAAGCTTGTTTAAGGAGCTTGGAGCCTTTGGAAGTGGAAGGACCTCTCTCACAAGCTATTAACCACCAAATTCATCATCATCTTCATCTTGTGTTCATCCCTAGCCTTGTGCTAGTAATAAGATCTTCCTAGTCCCATTTTACATCTTGTTAAGTTGGTTAATAGATGATACACGTAACTAATCATGAAGAACAGTAAAGATCAAGAACATAATCTTTAACATAAGACTAAAAATCATGATAATCTATGTTGTTTAAGTGTTATTATGCTTCTTGATTGTTGATTGTTTGTGTTAATGATGTTAAACATCATATGAACTTGCTAGATTCTGATTAAAGACATAATCTAGCAAGATGAGAAGATGATTATGTTATAAATCAAGATGATCATCCTAATGTGAAACATGAACTTGAAAGGTTAAATGTTTTTCTTGAATAATGATGATCAAAGTGTAATGTAAGTCTTGTAAATATGTGATTTCAAAAATAATTTCTAATGAAATAAGTTAAAATACAAGATTTACATAAACTTGGTTCTTAAAGAAATTAATCACATTTTTAGTGGTTAATCAAGTATAGAAGCGTATTATTACCAAGAAAAATTCAAGAAGATACATTTTTAGAAAATCATTTTACAAGTTGTGAACATCTAAAATCTTCAACAATGATGTTTTTAAACAAATAACCACACTTTAAAGGGTAACTAAGCTTACTAAACACACTACCAAGTTACTACAAATTTTTATAAATTTTCAAGTTCATGAAATAGTGTAAAATGCTTGATTTTTGGCATTTGGTAAGTATTGTTTGAATTGTTGATGATTGTGATGATTTATAAAAGAAAAATGATATGATTTGAAAGCATGGAAACCTCCATCTTTAAGGGGAAACTATGGCAAAAATTTTCTAGAATTTAAACACTTAGAAAAATATTTTTTTAAACAAGTGATTACAAGTATATTTTTAACCATGATTTCTCATAAAAAATTTGCCATAGTTTTGTTACAAAAATTACAAAATATTGGAGGTTGGTTTTCGATAATAAAAGTGACGAAATATGTATTTAGGAAAATATATATTTAGATGTCACCATGTGTGTTATTATTTGTATATTATGTGTATTAGTTATATTATTTTAGGACTTGAAATAAATAACTCACCAAAATGCCAAAAATTACAATACAAAATATTACCAAGAATTCCAAGAAAAGAATATATAAATTATACCCAAAATTTGAGAAACCGAACAATGAATATAACTTACATAAATATTCCGGAATTAAATTCATGGGTATATTTTGGTAAACGGTATTTTGGACGCCAAGAGAATAAAAATATGATTTTTTCAATTATTACAAAAATATATCATATTTTTTACAAGAAGAAAATATATTATTTTGAGTAAAGGAAAATATATATGTTTTTCTTGAATTACTAGAAAATATATTATTTTTGGAGAAAATATATATTTACTTAAATAAACTTAGAATATATTATTTTTGGGTGAAAAATGGATTTATAAATATTTTCTAAGATAATCTTGAAAATATATTATTTTTGAGGTTTATATGAAAATAGAAATATTTTTGCCAAGAAGAAGTATAGATAAAGTTCTATAAACGATTTCTTAAAAATATATATTTTGAGAATATATATTGGTGAATGTTTATTAGAAATATTATTCCCGAAAAATTAATACAAAAATTAAGTATAAGAATACTTAATAAACACAATAAAAATATGTATTCTCGTACGTATAAATATACACCGGAATAATCCACCGATACTTGGCAAAAATATACAATTTTAAGAATACGAGTATGAATACACCCATCCTTTGGGAAGATATACATGTGTAAGCATTACGTGGCAAGTTAAAATATATTATTTTAACTAATATTCCAAAAATTAATAAATATAATTTAAGTTAAAATATTTATTATTTTAACAAATAATTATATACTTGGAATAATATTGATGACAAAAAGAAACGTAACTCAAAGATACTAATTAAGACTAAAGTCAAGGCACGACCCAGCCGTCTAATACACCTTAGCACGTTTGTAGGTAGTCGTGTGAACAAGTAGCAGCTTTGAGTTACATCGGATTCGAGACGCAAGACCGTGAGTTCATGTCCCCCTTTTCTTTTAACTGTTTTCAGTTTTACAACTTCGGGGGTGAAGTACATGTTACAAATTGTTTACAAACATTTACATATGGTATGTTTAGCTAAGGAATGTACTGTTAGATCATGTGAGTGGTGGGTACCACGCTTAAGACCATTAATCCTTGTAGTAGGACCAAGGGACATGAGTGATAGATCTATTTGGGTGTTGCGAGCCCCACCCATGAGGACCAGGATTTAGCCCATGAGGTGACTATGTCTTCCAGCCGGAAGCCCAGTACAAAATCCGCTAGGATTGAGCCTTCCTGCATCACGTCACACATATTAATGGCCTTGCAAACCATAAATTGATCTGTTTCCTTGTTGCTTTCATACCAGTTTACAAATACATACATACTTACAATGTTTACAAGTTATTCAAGCTCACATACAAAACACATGAACTCGCTCAACTTTCGTTGATGTTTTCAAACTACATGTATTTCAAGGAACTGAAATGGATCTGGCGGGCGTTGGAAGTTTTCACGTATGGTCTGAAATAAAAGATTTCATCCTGTGTCGAAGGGTTTGGATTAAGTATCTTATCCTGGATAAGATACCTTGTTCAAAGCCTAGCTTTTAATAGTGTCTTTTGTCAAGTCCTTATGGAACTTTAAACAATTTGGATGGTTTGTAATATGAATTTGAAGTCTCGGATTTCTGTTAAACAATGTTGGTTGTATTATCTTGAAACTTAATTATGGATGAACATCTTGGTTTTATCATATAGTTGTTTGTTATGGTTGAATGCAATGATATTAAGCAAGTTACACATAATCACGTTTTCGCAAAAGTCAGGGTGTGACAGTTTGGTATCAGAGCTTCGATTGTAGTGAACTAGGATTCTTTCTCGAGTCTAGACTACAATCATTAGGGCTCTCCCACGAAAATATTTTAACAACATGTCTTCATTGCATACACAAAATGCCAAGATCCATGGAACAAACATTTTTACAAAAGAAAAGACAACAAACACGATTGCAAGGTCACATTGGTCGTTTAGTCTGCATGGGGTAGACTAGGAAAGATAGAAAGGTTTCATGAAGGATAACGTGAATAACTGTCTATGTGATGATTGCTTTGTTTGCATATACTGAGTGTTAGTGGTTAATATATGTGCACATGTTATGATTGTTATGTTACAGGCATCATGTCATCATCAGAGAGTGGGTTGTCTGATACCCATGACCCGATGGTTGTCGTTTCAGACGATGAAGATATACCTGAGCCAGAGATATTTACGTCAGACACTGAGAGTGATCCTGACATGCTATCAGAGGACGAGGATGACTTCCAGCCATTCACGTTACCAGACTTTGGCGATGATTTACCTATTGCTGATGCTACTGACACCGACGACGACACTGCTATATCTGCTGCACCATCTCCTGCTCGTGACCCTACACCTCCACACGACCCCAAGCCGTGTCCTGAGCTAGATCTTGTTCCCCTTGGTCAGCTTGATGTTGCACCTATTGATCCTGAACCGATTCCCGATCCTGACCATGTCCCATTTGGTTTACCAGACATTGCACCTCTTATTCCTAACCCAGTTCCTGCACCTGTTGATTTTCCTTTTGCTGAGCCGTTTATTCCTCCACCCGCACCTGCTGATGTTGCTCCTCTCCCTCCTGTAGAGTCTGATGTCCACCGCACTGATTTACCAATTGTTTTCCTTCAGGACATCCTTGCACCCCGTCCAGGGGAAGGTACTTCGGGCCAGCACCCGAGATTCGATCCTTTTGCTCCAGCAGCTTTTCCTCCAATTTCTCAGACTGCACCATTTGCTCCCTCCACATCTACACCGCTTGACGAGCCATTCTGATGGTTCCCACCATACTCCATGCCTATCTCACCCCTATCATCCTTCCTATTTTGTTGGCTACACACGGGATGAGCTGCTCTTATCGCTTCAGCTACAGTTTGAGGTTTTGAGTCATAGAGTTTTGGAGCTTGAGCTAACTCCACGTCCCCCACCTTGTCCCTGTCAGTCTACTTTTGCTCCTCCACATTCATCACCGTCTCCTTTTGCACATCCACTTGCTGCTCTTACACCTTTTCCAGGTTTTGATGCTCGTTTCCTTACTGTCGAGCAGCAGATCAGTTATTTGTTTCGTCATGTCTACGAGCTCGAGGAGGAGCTTGCGCATGTTTGCAGCTTGCTTTTCTTCCCTCCTCCTCCCTCCACCATCAGCATAGTAGTTTTTTGGTTTTATGTAGATTGCATTACTTTTGGTGAGAGCACTACTATTGAGTCGAGATTGTGAAGACTTTTGAAGACCTCTTTTTGACCATGTGATTTTTGTATATTGACAGACTTATTGGACAAGGGTAGTGTGACCCTGTGTCCCTTTGGATGTGATACACTTTGTAAACAATGTAACTGTGGTTGGTAGTTAATGAAAGCTCAATCATCATGTTCTCACTAAACACTTTGTTGATTTATATGTTTGTGCTATGACTGTGTTGTTGCATGATTGTTTGCTATGATGAATGCTATTATATATACGTACTATTTTGTTATAAGACCTGACCCATCCGATCTTCTTCCTAGAAGAAAGATGCCGCTGAGAAGGAACACCGATACTAACAATCCTCTGCCGGCTACAGAGGCGGAATTACAAGAGCGCATCTGGCACACCACGAGGCCCTTCGCTCCGAACACAGCGGAGGTACCTCAGGGAATAACCCACCTAACGGTAATGTTTAAGTCACCTGAGACAAATTACAATACGTTCGGACATTTCCAAGTGTGCTTTACTAATGCTTTCTGTGAATGATGTTGCTTGTGTACAAGTTGTACCTATAAGCAGTTTTTGGACTGCAAGCCCCTGAATTTCGATGGCACCGGGGGTGTCGTAGCTTTTATGAGATGGGTTGAGAAAACGGATTCTGTTTTGTGAATGAGTAAATGTGCTCCAGAACATCAAGTCACGTACATTTCTGGATTGTTTCTAGATGGGGCTCTATCATGGTGGAACCTTCAGGTTCAGACTTTGGGTGAGGATGCGGTGTATGCTTTGACGTGGGATGAATTGAAAGAACTGGTGCGAAAGAAGTATTGTTCCCGAGCCGAAATCCAGAAGTTGGAAACTGAATTCTGGAATTTGAAAATGGAAGGTCCAAAGGTGGCTGAGTATGTGCAGAGATTTCATGATTTGTCTCGTGTTGTTCCTTACTTGGTAGAGCCGGAGTTTAAGAGGATAGAACGTTTCATCTGGGGTTTGGCACCTCAGATTCTGAGCATGGTGACTGCTTCCAAGCCTCCAACGATTACTGAGGCAATTGACTTGAGTGTGGCACTGACAGAAGAAGCAGTCAGGTTGGGCAAGTTCTCGATTTCTGAGGCAAAGAAGAAAGAGACTCATGTAGAGTCGTCCGGAGATAACAAGATAAAGTTTACAAACTTCAAGAAAGTACTCGGGCGAACAACAACCATGCCAACAAGTGCATAGACGCTAATCCGCCAGTTGAGGCACAAGCTGGCACTGCAAATGCTGAGAACAAAGGAAGAGGATACATGGGTACTCTACCAAAGTGTGATGTATGTCAGTTTCATCATGCCAGTCAGTGCAGGTTTAAGAAGTGTGGTAACTGTGGAAGAAATGGTCATTCTAAGGAAACGTGTTTGTTTGGAGCTGGTCGTGGAAATGGGGGGCAATGAGGAAATGGTAATGGTAATGGTAACCGTGGTGGAAATGGTTATGGGAATAGAAATCAGGGAGGAAACAACAATCAGGGAGGAAATGGAAACAGGAATGGAAATGGAAATCAGGCGGGAAATGGAAACCGCGGGAGAAATAATAACACCAACCAAGGTGGTAATGGGAATGAATGCGGTCAAGGATGTTACGGTTGCGGTTATGTTGGGCATTTTAAGCGGGATTGCCCAAAGAATAACCAAGCCCATGGAAGAGTGTTTAACATTGGAGTTAGGGAAGCACGCCAGGATCTGAACGTGGTTACTAGTAAGTTCCCTATTAATCAACATTATGCATCTGTGCTATTTGATACTGGTGCCGATTATAGCTTCGTATCTCTAGAGTTTAAGAACATACTTGGTTTAGTAGCAAGTAAGTTAGACATCCCATACTCGATAGAACTAGCTAATGGAAAGCTAGTAGAAGCCAATGAGTGATTAGAGGCTGTGTTATAGAGATTGGAGAGCGTGAGTTTTCAGTAGATCTTCTGCCGGTTGAATTGGGAAGCTTCAACGCTGTTGTTGGGATGGATTGGTTGTCGAGTAATCGTACGGAGATTGTATGACATGAGAAGATTATCCGCAATCCGATGGTGAATGAAGAGACGATCTTGATCCACGAGGAGAAGCATGATACGCCTCTGCGGATTATTAGTTGTTTGAAGGCACAGTTTGCGAAAAGGATGTGTTGCCTTCTTAGCTCATGTCATTGATAAAGAGGCCGAAGAACCGAAGCTCGAAGATATCCCTGTGGTAAGGGAATATCTTGAAGTCTTCTCGAAAGACTTGCCAGAATTACCGCCTCAATGACAAGTCGAATTCCACATTGACTTGGTTCCAGGCGCCGCGCCTGTAGCCAAGGCACCTTATCGACTTACGCCTTCAGAGATGCAAGAGTTATCAACGCAGCTTCAAGACTTATTGGATAAAGGATTCATTAGGCCGAGCTTCTCGCCTTGGGGAGCTCCAGTGCTGTTCGTCAAGAAGAAGGACGGTAGTTTACGAATGTGCATCGACTACCAGGAACTGAACAAGTTAACCATCAAGAACCGGTATCCCTTGCCGAGGATTGATGATTTATTCGACCAACTTCAGGGATCAAGCTACTATTCCAAGATCGATCTTCGATCGGGTTATCACCAGCTGCGGATTCAAGAGGAAAGTATACCGAAGACTACCTTCAGAACTCGTTATGGACATTACGAGTTTCTAGTGATGCCGTTTGCGTTGACAAATGCACCGGCAGTATTTATGGATTTGATGAATTGGGTTTGCAAGCCATATCTCGATAAATTTGTGATCGTATTTATCGATGATATTTTGATCTATTCGCGGATGAAGGAAGATCATGAGCAACACCTCAGAACCATCCTAGAGCTACTAAAGAAGGAGAAGCTCTACGCTAAGTTCTCGAAGTGCGAGTTTTGGATATGCAAAGTACAGTTCCTCGGTCACGTGGTAAATGAGAATGGTATTCATGTGGATCCCACCAAGATCGAGGCAATCAAAAATTGGGAAACTCCGTAGACGCCGACCGAGATCTGACAGTTTCTGGGTTTAGCAGGCTACTATCACAGATTCATAGAGGATTTCTCCAAGATAGCTCAACCGTTGACCTCCCTCACTCAGAAGGACAGGAAGTATGAATGGGGAGATAAACAAGAAGAAGCTTTTCAGCTACTCTAGAATAAGCTATGCGATGCACCTATATTATCCCTACCCGAAGGCACAAATGACTTCGTGGTATATTGTGACGCCTCGCGTCAGGGTTTAGGTTGTGTGCTCATGCAACGCCAGAAGGTTATCGCTTACACTTCTCGCCAACTGAAGATCCATGAGAAGAACTATACCACGCACGATTTGGAATTAGGCGCAGTGGTATTCGCTTTGAAGATCTGGCGACACTATCTGTATGGTACTCGATGTACTATTTTTACGGATCATGAGAGCCTTCAGCACATATTCGATCAGAAAGAGCTTAATATGAGACAGCAACGATAGGTTGAGTTGTTAAATGATTATGAATGAGAGATCAAGTATCATCCTGGAAAGGCGAATGTGGTAGCAGACGCCTTAAGTCGAAAGGAAAGGATCAAGCCCATAAGGGTTAGGGCTTTAGAGATGATTATTCAGATGGACCTCACATTGCGTATTCGTGCTGCACAAAGATAAGCTCTTAAGAAAGAGAACGTTAAGGCTGAATATATCCGAGTAATGGAGAAGAAGTTGGTACCCAACGAGGAAGGAACCTTGTATTTCATGGGACGTATTTGGGTTCCACTTTATGGTGGTATTAAAGTGGTTATTTTCAATGAAGCTTATACATCGAGGTACTCGATCCATCCAGGATCGGACAAGATGTACCAAGATCTGAAGGATTACTATTGGTGGCCAAGACTTAAGAGTGACGTTGCCATGTATGTTGGGAAGTGCTTAACTTGAGCCAAGGTAAAGGCCAAGTATCAGAAACCCTCAAGTCTTCTGCAACTGCCGAAAATACCCATGTGGAAGTGGGAGCAGATTTCTATGGACTTCATCACAAAGTTACCCAGGACTCCCAGAGGTCATGATACGATTTGGGTAATCGTAGATCGGTCGACGAAGTCTGCGCACTTCTTACCGATACAAGAAAAGGATAACACTGGTAAGCTAGCTGAGCTTTACCTCAAAGAAATAGTGGCACGTCATGGAGTGCCTATCTCGATAATCTCAGACAGAGATGGACGGTTTGTGTCAAGGATTTGGCAATCCTTTCAAGAAGCTTTTGGTTCTCAGTTGAATCTGTGTACAGCTTTTCACCCACAGACGGAAGGAAAGAGCGAGAGAACTATTCAGACGCTAGAATATATGCTACGTGCTTGTGTAATGGACTTGGGTGGCAGTTGGGATACTCATCTGCCTTTGGTTGAGTTTTCCTATAACAACAGCTACCATACAAGCATCCAAGCTGCACCGTTCGAGGCTCACTACGGACGTAAGTGCCGATCACCGTTATGCTGGGCAGATGCAGGTGACAGACAAATGGTTGGTCCCGAACTGGTCCAAGAAACGACCGATAAGATCATATAGATCCGAGAGCGCATCAAGGCGGCTCGTGATCGACAGAAGAGTTACGCGGATCAAAGACGAACACCCTTGGAATTTGAAGTGGGTGATATGGTTTTGTTAAAAGTCTCACCTTGGAAAGGTGTAGCACGCTTTGGGAAGCGTGGTAAGTTAAACCCACGTTATATCAGGCCATTCAGGATTCTGGAAAGGGTTGGTACAGTAGCGTATAAGTTGGAGCTACCAGCGGAACTAAATGGTGTTCATGATACATTTCATGTATCTAATCTGAAGAAAAGTCAAACTCAAGAGACAGTTGTCATCCCTGCGGATGAAGTGCACATTGACGACACACTCCACTTCACAGAAGAACCCGTTGAGGTTACAGATTGGAAAGTTAACAAGACTTGGAGGAGTAGTGTTAAGCTTGTCAAGGTCCGATGGAATGCACGTCACGGCCCAGAGTATACTTGGGAGCATGAAGACCGTATGAAAGCAAAATACCCACATTTTCCCTAACTCCCCTACAACCAAAAGTGAAGCTTAAAATTTCGGGACGAAATTTTCTTAACAGGGGGAGAATGTGACAATTGTCAAAATTTCATGTATTCGTACAATAATTAAACAATGATTAGTGTTTAATGACTGTGCTACTTTAACATTTATAACATTTATGACATGAATGTTTTCTAGATTATTATTATCATACATACATGTGCATCATATATTGCAAAATGTCATATCATTATTGCATGCAACATTTATTGATTCAAATGATGCACGAAACAGAGATAGCACAGTTATCAGACAAATCAGAAAAATGCTGACGGAATTCAGTACATAGACAGACATGGTATTGAGACACAGAATGAGCCAGAAAACAAGAGTTACACTAGTATAGTGTGTAGGAAAGTAAGGATCATAAAACTGCCTTCCTAGTGATAGTTTAAGTGCAGGAAAGTGCCTAAAACTCACATAAACTGCAGAATTCAGCAAAAATCAACTTTTAGACAACTTAATATTATGCAGAATTATGGTTAAATGGTCCAGAATGCTTTCCTAAGTATCGGGAATCAAAACTGTTACAAAAGGTAACATAAAGCACACTAAACTGCATAATTTAGCACCTTAACGAACCGGTAACCAACCGAACAACCGGACACTACCCGAAACACCAAATTTTCACCAGAAGCATTGTTTTATCATTTCTGAGCTAGTAATGGTCCCCGAACATCATAACACCTATTATAACATCATAACAACTAAACACCCTAACTAAATCCTTAGATTTCAACTAACTAAACTAACTAATCTTTACAACCTAACCAAACCCCCCCCCCCCTCCATTTACGGTCACCTTAGGGTGGCCCACTCTTGATTTTATTTGCTTATTATATTGGATCTTGTCTAGAGCTTTTGATAACATAAGAACCAATAGACTAATTGTTGTTGGAAGTTATAAACATTAACCAAGAGATCACCTCTCATTCTCATCACAACATCACCAACACCATTTTTCTTCCTCTCCTTCCCCCACCTTCGGCCGAGAACAACCAAGCACACCACCACCACTTTCATCTCATTTCATTCAATTTCCAAGTTATACAAAGGTGCTAGAAGCTTGTTTAAGGAGCTTGGAGCCTTTGAAAGTGGAAGGACGTCTCTCACAAGCTATTCACCACCAAATTCATCATCATCTTCATCTTGTGTTCATCCCTAGCCTTGTGCTAGTAGTAAGATCTTCCTAATCCCATTTTACATCTTGTTAAGTTGGTTAAAAGATGATACAAGTTACTAATCATGAAGAACACCAAAAATCAAGAACATAATCTTTAACATAAGACTAAAAATCATGATAATCTATGTTGTTTAAGTGTTATTATGCTTCTTGATTGTTGATTGTTTGTGTTAATGATGTTAAACATCATATGAACTTGCTAGATTGTGATTAAAGACATAATCTAGCAAGATGAGAGGATGATAATGTTTCAAATCAAGATGATCATCCTTATGTGAAACATGAACTTGAAAGGTTAAATGTTTTTCTTGAATAATGATGATCAAAGTGTAATGAAAGTCTTGTAAATATGTGATTTCAAAAATAATTTCTTAAGAAACTAAGTTAAAATACAAGATTTACATAAACTTGGTTCTTAAAGAAACTAATCACATTTTTAGTGGTTAATCAAGTATAGAAGCATATTATTACCAAGAAAAATTCAAGAAGAAACATTTTTAGAAAATCATTTTACAAGTTGTAAACATCTAAAATCTTCAAGAATGATGTTTTTAAACAAATAACCACACTTTAAAGGGTAACTAAGCTTACTAAACACACTACCAAGTTACTACAAATTTTTATAAATTTTCAAGTTCATGAAATAGTGTAAAATGCTTGATTTTTGGCACTTGGTAAGTATTGTTTGAATTGTTGATGATTGTGACGATTTATAAAAGAAAATGATATGCTTTGAAAGCATGGAAACCTCCATTTTTAAGGGGAAACTATGGCAAAATTTTTCTAGAATTTAAACACTTAGAAAAATATTTTTTTAAACAAGTGATTACAAGTATATTTTTAACCATGATTTCTCATATAAAATTTGCCATAATTTTGTTACAAAAAATTAAAAAATTGTAGGATCGTTTGCGGACCTAAACGAGTCGTTCAGAAGAGTTTATCTCGGTTTGAGCGGCGGAAACGAACAAACCGAGTTCAATTCAGCGAGATATCACTTTAAACTGTTGTTGTATTGATAACGAATGCGATTACAGACCTAACAACACTTCGGCAGCACTTCGTGGCTCACCGGAAGAATCTCAGAAAAGTTGGAACTATTACAAATGACAAGACATAACACCTATATATAATACACATGATTTCGCTTGAAGCTTCAAGCGAAATCCCTTGCATTTTCTTTCAAGCGAAATTGACAAACACCTTTGTCTTGAAGCGAACCTCACATGCGAGCAACAATCTGATTTGAATTTCACTTTTGTCTTTTAGTGAGTGATGCAATATGTGATGTCACTAGTGTGATGTCATCATCAAGGATGATGACATCATGCTTGATTATATCCGCACCAAACCCGCACCGAACCCGAGACTCGATACAAGACGAAGACGACAGATGTGTGCACCAACAGACTCCCCCTCAGATGTTGACAAGTCTTAAGTGTCGAGTCTTCACAATCTTCAGTCTTTATCAGTCTTTGATCTTTCTCTGAAGTATTTGTCATTGCAAGAATCCTCATTCTCTATCTTTATCTTCAACAAACTCCTCTCTCTCAAATGTTGAATATCATGGTGTCTTCAGACTCCCCCTCTCAATCTGCTGGGATCGTAGTCTGGAATTCACTTTTCACAGGTTCTTAGATAGTAATCTGGCACTCTATCAAACTCAGGTTTCGGAACCTGGTTAACCTGCAAAACTCTACCCAAAAATAAATTTTCTGATAACCATTTTGTATATAAGATTTTCAAGTCTAATTTACCACTTGCAGGTATAACGTTTTATATAGTAAAAACTTTTTCTCATTTCATTTCAACAATCTTCAAACACTTTCACCCAAACCATTTGGTCATCATGTTTAGCACTTGGAATTTTGAAAATCAGCTCTTCAACACCAGTTGTCGAAAATCTTTTAAAATTTTTCAAACTTTATGCTAAAACACACTAAAATCTTTTTTAATTTTTGACTGAAATAGAAATGCAGAAAATAAAATATTAATATTTTTGTGAGTTCGTGCAAGAGGATCATATCAGTTTTTGAGACAAATCACCAACACCGTTAAGCTTCATTTCATTTTAAGTTCTAAACAATTCACCTAGATTGTCAGTATATTGATCCACTTAAATTTTCACACAAAGTTCAATTGATCCGAGATATGATGTTAATGTTTTAAAAGACTTGAACTTATCCGTGTGTCCCACTACTTGAATATACTCCCGTATCCAGATCCCAATATTCAGTCTTACAGGTGAGTATACCACAGA
Organism: Helianthus tuberosus; assembly: GCA_030545235.1. Lineage (NCBI taxonomy): Eukaryota > Viridiplantae > Streptophyta > Magnoliopsida > Asterales > Asteraceae > Helianthus > Helianthus tuberosus. Next base: position 103,599,114 of record CM060415.1, on the reverse strand, counting down.
TGATATCTGTCAGGGGAATAAATTATAGTACGAGGGCCGTGAGAGCTCAGGTCGATCTTTCGATACGCAGAGAGATGACGGCTTCGACTTTTGGTGTGTCCCCTTTAGAGGATCTTTTGCATTACAACAGCAGCGACTATCAATTTTATTGTTTCATCAGCTTGCTGAGGGCGATGCTATGTCTCAAGCATTTACAGAAAGCATTATCCGGGGACTAGGTCAGAAATTTCTTTCAGCAGAAGTCCCGGGATAATACCCCAGATATCACTGAGCATAAAGACCTAGTATCTCAGAATAAGGGACCTTTCAAACAAGATTTCAGGGGTTACCTATATATCCAAGTTTGTGTTAACCCACAGAACAAGCAAGTTTGAAATTTAGGTTTATATCTCGTCACAATCTACTAAATGTGCAAAAACCTACTGGCACATCATCAGTGAGACCGTTTATCACTTTTTTACATTACATTTCTTTAGCATGCCGTGATCGTCCACTGATGTACTATCATTTCCTCTTTTATGCAACAAAACTCATTTTTCATTTTATCATGTTTTTGTCTTTTTCAAATTTTCAAATGTTTTTGGATTTTCTGAAATTTTCTACTCCCCCTAAAATGCAAACACAGTTTAGAAAATTTGAAAACAAACTATACAAGAACATGACAACCGATATCGAATTACTTCAATTCTCCATCCACTTGGCATAAACAATCAGAACTCCCCCTCACAACAAACTATTTTCCCATCGATTTCAAAACACTTAAGTTTGTTTTAATCAAATGGTTTTTCCGGAAAATAAGTTTGATTTTACCACTTGTAAATTTAGGGGTTTGGTTCATCACCTTGTCTATCAACCATTTGTAGAAAATCAGATACAACTTAATGTCCCTGATTTACCACTTTTAAGATCAATCTGATTCAAATTCTGAACCACTTGTAAACATCACAAATATACAACTTAAACCTGTTTTTCAACCAATTTACCATCTTTTGATTGAATTCTCAAGGTGCCGATTCCTACTCCTCGCTTACATACCTGGGAGTTCCGGCAAGTCCTGCAAAACTATTCAAACATTTTATACAAACATGATAGAGAATGATGCCGATTCATGATCCACGATTACCAACTTGGGATCTCCGGCAAGTCAGGTTTTTACTCTTTGAAAAAAATATCCACCCAAGCCTGACCTTCCTTGGGTGTCACAACCTTTTCATCATCTTTTCTTTCAACTAACCTGTGACCTCCTCTTTTGGCAGCGTAAAATTCTTTAACACCTTTGACCTTACCATTGATCATTTTGCCAAAAATGTGTTTCACAGTTCCATTGAAAGCTTTATCAACATCAAATTTCTTCTTATCAGAATAAAATTGATTTGAAATTTCAACTTTCCCAACTTTCTTTTTAAAATTTTCAGCACTCAAAGGTGGAAAATTCACATCATCCACTTTTGGAACTGATTTTTCAACCTTTTCTTTAACAACTTTTGGCTCCTCTGATTTTGCGGAATCAGATTCATCACCAGAACTGTTTCCTGAACCCTTAACAACCCATTTTTGATTTATCAGATTTTCTTTTCTTTTAACCACATTCTTTGAACATTCTCCCTTCTCAAAGATTGAATTTTCAAAGCCTGTGAACTTTCGGGTTGAAAGTTCAGTTTTCTCAACAACTTTCTCTTTCAGTTTACCAGATATTTCCTGTTTTGGTTTGAATGTTTTCGGACAATTCCTAGCAACATGACCAGTAATCTTGCACTGAAAACAGGTTCTGGTTTCTATCTTCTTTGGAACATGATTTTTCTTCAACTCTTCTTGCTTCTTGACAAGGAATTCCTGATTTGTCTGCTTTCTGAATGCTTGTTCTTTCTCATCATCTAAAAAATTTCCTGAAACAAACATAGTTTTTGGTTTAGAAAATTTTTCATTTTTATAATTTCTCGGTGGTACAAAACCTAATCCTTTCTTTTTGAAATTACGATTATGGTTTGGTTTCTTTTGGGAACTGTAACCATAATTGTAACCCATTTTCTTGTTAAATCTTTGTTGATCTCTTGAAGTGTATTGTTTAGGTTTTCCATTAAGATTTAAATCTTTTAATTCAAAAATATTGATTTCTGTTAGTTTGAAAACCTTTTTGATCATCTCAGTTTTTACACCTCTTAATGGAAAATCTTCATCAGAATATAATTTGAATCTTTCAAAGTATATGCCACTTTAAATGATTCATCATTCAAATTAGATTTTGATATCAAAAACTCTTTATCATAAACCCGTTTGTCCTTTGTGACTGTTGACTTTGATGTATTGGACTCAGACTTTGACTTGGATTTGGACTTTGGTTTTGACTCCTCTATGTCATCTTTGTCTAACACCTGATCGACCACACTTTTTATCAATTTTGACTCATGATCAGTATCAGACGACGTGTACGTGACATCAATATTTTCTGGCAAGTTATCCGACGGCACAGACTCCCATTGTAAGTTTATTGCCTTTTCGACTCTTTCGGAATTTGGATTTCGAGGTAAAAATCCATTTTCGACCGGGGGCGGACATCTAGTGTAGTCCACACTTGGTTTCTTACCAGAACTTGTCACTTTATCTTTTGTCACGGATTTCTTTTCTTCGGACATCTTCACATCTTCAAACGTCTTCAATTCTTCCACAACCGGATAAATCCTGTTAACAACAAAAGTAGAACATGAGTAACTGTCTAATAATTTCTTAACTTTCTCAGTTTCTATCTTTTGTGTTGCCAACTCAAGCTCGAGATCTGCACATTTCTTAATGTTATAGTTTGCCGTATCAAGCTGTCTCAGATAAGCTATCTTCAAAGTATTCATAGCTTCAGCTTGTTCACCGTTTGAATCAGTATACTTGTTGATTTCTCTGTTCATTGTATCATATGATTCTTTCAATCTGTTTATGTTGTGCAGCAATTCATTGTTTTGCTTGATTAAAGAATCACAATTCATGCACTTTTCAGGATCTTTGACAGGTTCTGCATCAACTTTGATCTCAAATTCAGGAACTTCTTTGACTGTTCTGTTTGATTGTAAAAATTCAGCTCTTCTCTTTTTCTCAGCTTTAGCTTCAACTTTTAATCTTTTTTCTTCTTCTTCTTCTTCTTCGTTCTTTCTTCGTCTTTCTTCAGCTGCTTCCATGACTTTTCTGCACCTTTCTGCACATTTCAAATCATAAGCATTTGCAAAGAAAACTTTAGCATTTGAAGTATCTTTGGACATCTCTTTGGCCATAAATTCTTGATCTGAGCAAAAATTGTCCCAACTGAAACCTTCAGCTAATTTTTCATTGTCTTGATCTGCCAAACACAATTTGCTATTTGTTGGAACATATTTATCCCAACTAAAACCACTATCCTTTCCCAGACAAGCTTTCTTTGAATCTTTAATCTCCATCATTCCATGTGCAGTTTGTGCCTGATGCAGTGCTGGTGGTGTGATTTGATGATAAATTGCCTTTTTGTGATAATCGTTGTTTCCAAAAGGATTCTGGGCTCCAGTAGCTTCACGATTTTTGCACTCTCTCTTGAAATGCCCCTTTTCCCTGCAACGAAAACATGTAACTTTGGACTTATCAAAGCCTAAGTTTGAAACACTTGCATCAAGAAAATCATTTCTTCCCGTAATTTGTTTAAACTTCTCAGCTCTTCTCATTACACTAGCCATGCACCATTTAATATCCATCAATTCCATTTCCTCAGCATCGATTTGATCGTAATCTTCTTTCGTGAGCATTGGATTACCGATCTTTCCGGCCACAAAACTACTATAGGATTCCAACACCATTCCAAACAAAGACATTTGATTTTTAGCAACCTCTTCAGTATAATCTTGATCATTTTCAAGACTTAAAACAATATTGCACTGAAGTTTTCTTCCGTTCTTTGTTGCTGAAATGTTTGGATCAAATGATGAAAATCTTGTGCTGCTTGAATCCTGAGATGATCTCTTTTCAGAAGAATCTTTCACACTGTAAGCAGTTTCGATCTTTGGAGAATGATTTGTTGTTCCAGTAACACCACTCTTGTAATACAAGCTGATATCTTGTTCTCCATCGTAATTCTTCATCCTAGCAATCTTTCTTTGCTCCATTTCTTGAGCTTCCAGGTGTTTGATGAAATCTCCCAATGTCATTTTCTTATAATCTGTTTTGTTTGACCGCAACATCATCAGAAATGTTCCCCATGTTTCATATGGTAGCGCATCTGCAAGTTTTTCAACCAATTCATCAGTATCTTTCTTAACACCAAGTTTCGTCATATTTCTCACCAAGTTACAATATCTATCAATTAATTGCTTGACACTCTCATTTTTCAATCCCCGAAATAAGTCAAATTCCTTTTTCATGAGAGACATCTTATTCCTGAGCATATCATCACTTCCAGTAAACTTTGCTTCCAACTCTGTCCATATCGAATATGCAGTTCCATCATGTTGAAGCAGTATCAAGATATCTTCTTTTATCGCTTGCTGAAGCAGACTCACCATCAATTTCTCATCTCGATATTTCTTTTTATCTACAGTACTCATTTCTCTAAGTGTCAACGGAGTACCATTCACAACATTGTCCTTTGTGGGTTTAACATACGGCTCTTCAGTGTGTTCCCACGCATCCAAGTGATACGCCTCAACCCAATTTCCAAACCTTTCGGACCATCCATTGTAATCATCAATATCCATGAGTTTTGGTGGTTTCTGAGACGTCCCGGTTTCATTTTCATGCAAAGCACTTTGAGTAACTGTAACTGGACTAGCAAAAGCATTGTAGAACTCGTTCTCCATGTTTCGGATTTTCAAATGAGCTGTATCGCCTTGTAAAATACTTGTCGATTACCTAACAACACAACAGAACAAACAACAATCAGTTTAAAGATTTTTTCAATTAACTGAACCAAACTAGTACTCGAACTGATGATTTCTTGTGCAGACTGAATGTTGACAAACTGTGCGGACTTCTAGGACCCGAATCAAAATCAAGTGACTTGACCCTTTGAAACCTTTGAATTCCAAAACGTACGAGTCAATGACTTTAATATGCAACTTGACTGACAAGACCACTGATTAAACCGTGCGAACCGACTAAACTCCAAACCGTACGAACTGAACCTTTTCAACCGACTTGAACACACAATACAAATCTTGACTACGTGCAAACTGAACACCTTGATATTACTGGCCCGTTTTATCACTATTCAATTGTTTCGAGTATGAAACAGGCTGAGCTGCACTAACACTGATTTGGGCTGAATTGTTGAACTGAGAAACCCAATTGCCACCTAATCCGACAACTATGAGACCTACTCAATACCCATTAGACCAACAAAATTCACTTTAGCTGACAATTTTTAATAGATCACATGAACCGATGACTTTCACATGGTCTGACACAATCACAATATCCCACTAATTTTTAAGTGAACCTCACACAATCACAAAGACAACTATCTGACAACCTTTTAGACTTCACATGCAGATCTTGAACTTATACACATCGACAACTCATGACTGCCTTAAAGTGAACTGACACAAGCACATGATTCCATTTTTCAATCAACTGTGACCCTCGAACAGAATGTTACTCACAATACGATATGATTTCAAGCGATACCCTAACAGTTTTTCAAGCGATTTCGCTTCAACTTTTTCAGGCTAAATCAAAATATTTCAAGCGACACCTTCAATTTCGCTTCAGCTTTTCAATTTTAATCAGAATATTTCAAGCGACACCTTCTATTTCGCTTCAAACTCAAATGAAATTATCAAGTAAACTCAAGCGAACCAGCATGACATCATCATTTTCGGTCCGTTTTTGATCTAATTGAATGTGTAAATGATCGAATTAGATTCTGAAACTTTCAAGGGTTTGTTAAAACGTGTTTTCGCATAATATGTGAGAGATTGAACCGATTTGAACCGTAAAAAGTTGATTAATTTTGAAAGAAGGTGTAGAAAATCAGAAAACGTGGCTGAATTGGTATGAACTCTTCCTCCTGAGCTCTGATACCAATTGTAGGATCGATTGCGGACCTAAACGAGTCGTTCAGAAGAGTTTATCTCGGTTTGAGCGGCGGAAACGAACAAACCGAGTTCAATTCAGCGAGATATCACTTTAAACTGTTGTTGTATTGATAACGAATGCGATTACAGACCTAACAACACTTCGGCAGCACTTCGTGGCTCACCGGAAGAATCTCAGAAAAGTTGGAACTATTACAAATGACAAGACATAACACCTATATATAATACACATGATTTCGCTTGAAGCTTCAAGCGAAATCCCTTGCATTTTCTTTCAAGCGAAATTGACAAACACCTTTGTCTTGAAGCGAACCTCACATGCGAGCAACAATCTGATTTGAATTTCACTTTTGTCTTTTAGTGAGTGATGCAATATGTGATGTCACTAGTGTGATGTCATCATCAAGGATTATGACATCATGCTTGATTATATCCGCACCAAACCCGCACCGAACCCGAGACTCGATACAAGACGAAGACGACAGATGTGTGCACCAACAAAAATATTGGAGGTTGGTTTTCGATAATAAAAGTGACTAAATATGTATTTAGGAAAATATATATTTAGATGTCACCATGTGTGTGATTACTTGTATATTATGTGTATTAGTTATATTATTTTAGGACTTGAAATAATATAACTCACCAAAATACCAAAAATTACAAAACAAAATATTACCAAAAATTCCCAGAAAAGAATATATAAATTATACCTAAAATTTGAGAAACCGAACAAGGAATATAACTTACATAAATATTCCGGAATTAAATTCATGAGTATATTTTGGTAAACGGTATTTTGAACACCAAGAGAACAAAAATATGATTTTTACAATTATTACAAAAATATATCATATTTTTTACAAGAAGAAAATACATTATTTTGAGTAAAGGAAAATATATATGTTTTTATTGAATTACTAGAAAATATATTATTTTTACCGAAAATATATATTTACTTAAATAAACTTAGAATATATTATTCTTGGGTGAAAAATGGATTTATAAATAGTTTTTAAGATAATCTTGAAAATATATTATTTTTGAGGTTTATATGAAAATATAAATATTTTTGCCAAGAAGAAGTATAGATAAAGTTATATAAACGATTTCTTAAAAATATATATTTTGAGAATATATATTGGTGAATGTTTATTAGAAATATTATTCCGGAAAAATTAATACAAAAATTAAGTATAAGAATACTTAATAAACACAATAAAAATACGTATTCTCATACGTATAAATATACACCGGAATACGCCACCGATACTTGGCAAAAATATACAATTTTAAGAATACGAGTATGAATACACCCATCGTTGGGGAAGATATACATGTGTAAGCATTATGTGGCAAGTTAAAATATATTATTTTAACTAATATTCCAAAAATTAATAAATATAATTTAAGTTAAAACATTTATTATTTTAACAAATAATTATATACTTGGAATAATATTGATGACACAAAGAAACGCAGCTGCCTTGTTCTTCTATTACTTCAAATATCAGGATACAGTGCAGGATATGATGTGGATCAACTAGGTGTTACAATGTAATTCGAGTACAAGTGTTTGTGTGTAGTGATTGTTTGCTGCCAGAGAGAAAAAGTGTGCGAAAGAGTGTGTGCCTTAATCTGATCCGATCAATCTATTTATAGTAAAAGGAAACTAACTAAATATCCTATTATTCCGGGATTCAGCGGAGATTCCCTATATGAACGTTGCAGTTCTGGTCTTCCGGGTTCAACGTCTATAACCCAACTGACTTGCCCTAGTCTTGAGGGGAAGAAGTCCACTTGAACGTTGCAGTCCTGGTCTTCTGGGTTCAACGTCTATAACCCAACTGACTTGCCCGAGTCTTGAGTGGAAGAAGTCCACTTGAACATTGGAGACTCGCACCTTCTAATTTGCACGTGGTTAAATCAGTTACTACCAGGATATTATATCAGGATGTTACCAATATCCTGATCCGGTATCCTGGTCACAAATAAACAATCAAAGCCAGATTATTAGTCAGGATATATGTGCAGAAAATGACCCATAACAATTGTCCCCAAAATATATCTGTTGGTATACCAATTCCAACGGATATATTTTAAACCTTATCCCTCGAAACGAGGTTATTAAATCGAAACGACGGTCAAGATAGCACTATGTAACTTCCAACACGGTTTTCACTCGATGGATATCTATTACGCCCCTATATCTTCTCTCTTTTTGTTTGAAAACCAGATATCATCAACAGAGTCTCTAGGTAATTACTCATCCCTTCCTCATTTCCTGTTAACTTTATGCTCCTTCCAATGGCCACTAGAATCTACTATTAAACCGGTGAATCGTCGGAGTCCTTCGTCCAGCAAAACCTTCTCAAAAATCCCGAGAAGGAGATCTGTGCCTTTGATAACGCAGATATTGCAGCGTTAAGAGCCTCCGGTGCTTTCCCCGATGGCACAATCATTAGGCCATTTGATCTATCAATTCGATCGGATGTTTCTTCTACCGATTAGGTCTGTTTTCCGGCATACCCTTTCTCGCTGGGTCTTCGGTACCCATTTCCTGAATTCATGATGCAGTTTTTCCGGACCACTGGTATTTCCTTTGCCCAAACAATGCCCGTGGTTTGGAGAGTATTGATCGTACTCAACCAAATCAAAAATCTTCATTGTCCTAACATCTGCATCGAGGATATCCCGATTGCTTACCGCCTCCGATCACACGGTTCCAGTCGATTCTTACTCTTTTCAACTTCCAGCAAACCCCTCATTCTTAAAGCCACCAAGAACGAGGATGGATGGCAAGGTAAATTCTTCTTCATCAAGCGAGACTCCATCTACGAGGGTGCTAGCCTTCCGGTGGAGTGGTTAACCACCGGTAGGGTTTAGGATTTCAAGAATATCCCAGATACTTCCAGGCCTTTATCCTGTGCTAATATCTTCTTATTTGGTCTTTATGCAGTGAACTTTAAAGAAGTAGCCCCTCCTACTGCAGAATCCGAAAAAAGAATCGAAGCAATTTACCAATTACCGGAAGGTGACAGGAGTTTTTCCACTCACATCCCAAGTTCCAGTCAATATTCATCATCTAAAATGTCTAGTAAGAGTCATTTCATAAATAATTGATTAGCGTAATATAATGAAAGAGTAAAAAGGATTTAGAACTTCCCCTTTACGCAGCACCAGCCAAGATCCCAGAGGTTTTTGACCTTGAGGAGCTGAATAGTTATTCCGATCATGTTCAGGTCAAGAAGGAGCCCAGTCCCAAGGCTACGGCCTCATCCAAGCCCAGCAGCTCCAAAGCCATCATCATTCCCAAACCTTCGCCAGCTACTAAGCCCCGGAGTTCAAGCTCTCGCAAAAGGAAAGAGACTGACTCACCTACCATGTCCGACACGTTCCCCTACGAGAATCATGGGTTCATCGAGGCAAGCGGGTTCATGACTTCCTTTCTTAACCAGGTATAAATTCCTTTTCCATATCCTGCACATATATATCAAACCAATATCCTGGTTATCATAATACCTGTGTCTTTGGGTGTAGGGCCTCGAACGCTTGGTTCATTTGTACCAGGAATCCTGTGGGCTCAACAAGATGCCCGAGTCCAAGTTGAAGAAAGCTGAGGTTACCATTTCCGACCAAGGTATGATCACTGCTGCCAAAACTCGACACTACGAAGACAAGTTCAAGACCATGACTCAGGAGCATCAGGCTGCTCTCGAAAAAGCCATTCATGAAGCCCAAGCCCATCTGGATGCTGCCCACGCCCAACATGAGCAGGATATGGCCACTTACCGGGAAGGCCTCAAAAGCTCAGTTGTCATCTCCCTTCTGCAGGCTCGGCTAAAAATGGCTTACGAAGCCAAAGCCCTGGGCTTCGAATGCCCTTCTTGGAACGTCGACACCTGGGAGACTGAGCTAAGAAGTCTTGGAGGTAATCCCGTGGAGCATCCTATTAAGTCTGCGGCTGTAGGGTCTTCAAAAGCGATGGAAAAGCTAACGGCTGCTGACAATGAAGCTGAGAAGGAGGTTCAAGCTAATCATGAAGCGGATGCCGGTGAAGACGCGACGAACGAAGAAGGCGTTGCCCCCTAAAACTCATAACTTTTAAACTTGGCGGTCGTGTTTGTTTGAACAATTTTATTTCTTGCATTAAAACAATTTGATAACCAAAGGTGGATGGGTCCTAGGTTTTAGGATGAAACCTTTGGTTATCAACTAGTATCGCTTATTTTGGATATTACCACCTCTTTTTAACTTATTTGCTGTTGCCTTTTAATTTTTTGTTATGCATCGTTTAGTTTAAATTTTAGCCTTCCAAAATTAGTGCAAATAGGGTTTTTATAACTCAAAATAACTCTCATAAAGTTTTCAAAGGAGAAAGATAGTTTACTCAGAATTTATGAACCTTGTTTTGATAATAGATGTTTGTCATGAACACAATTTTGATTTTAAATCTAGGTATTATATCCCAAATATTCCAATCAAATATCCTGAAACATATCCCGAAAACATATTTTGAGAATATATCCTAAGAATATATCCTAATCAGGATATTTGAGCCTTCTTCAAACATAGTTTCAAAAGTTCAAATAAGGTTTATAAAGGAAAGATCATACCAGGAATAGAGTGTAACCCTATTTTCAAGCTTCAATCCTTTTGCAAATTCCTTCCAGTCAGATGTCCCCAGTCTTGAGATACTTAGTATACTAGGTCCAATATTTGATCCTTTGAACTCTACACAATCGCCTCAGAAGAAATGTCCCCTGTGCATAAAGTCTTTGAACACTTAAAAATTTTCTGAACATCAGTTCCAATTGTTTGAACAATTCTTGTCTTACAGGGGGTAAACCCTAAAATATACTGGAGATAATTCCTTAGTATCCTGGGGATAAACCCATAGGTATCCTGGGGAAAATCCCAAATTTTCATGCGCTACAGGCGAGAGTGTATAAACAAGACTTAGAAAGGTGATAACCTTTAAACCTTAGAGAGTATGAAAATACCCTTCCGTGAGAGAGGGTGATCAATCCTCATATACCTTTAGGATCCAGGATATAGCCAACAATAACGAAATTGTCAGCCACCTTTACATGGACTGGTCCCGCTATCTTGAACTATCCCTAGATAACTTGCGCTCCAGGCGGGGTGTTTAAACCCAATTCGAGAAAAAGGTGAATACCTTTAAACCGGTGAAGGGATCAGGATCCCTTAAATGTGAGAGAGGGGGCCAATCCTCTAATCTTTCGAAGTATCCTAAGTGTGTATCCTGAAGCTATATCCCGAAGCATATACTGCAAAACAACTGTAAACTAAGGTGGGTGTTAGCCTGGCTAACACCCCTCCGATGCTTAAGTCAGTAATGGGTTCAAGAGAATAAACAATATCAAAACATATTAAAAGAGATAGAATCCATACCATCCTGAGTTAGAATTTAAATTCCAAACTCACTTGAAATAGAGCTTTAGATGTATAGCATTCCAGGATCTTTGTAGCATATCCCCCTCCATATTCTTGAGTCAGTATGCTCCTTTTCCTGATTCTGATTTGATTTCATAGGGTCCTTCCCACTTCGGAGCCAACTTTCCATCAGCAGGGTTAGTAGTATTCTGAAAAGCCTTCCTCAATACCCAATCTCCAACCTGGAACCTTCTGGTCCTTATATTCTAGTTATATGCTTTAGATATCCTCTGTTGATATGCTGCCATCCTTAGCCTTGCTGCGTCTCTTGTTTCATCAATAGTATCCAATTCCTGGCAAAGGGCTTCAGGATTCTGCTCAGGATCCCGAAGATTGGATCTTGCTGTAGGTATCATCATTTCTGTCGGGATCACCGCTTCTGCTCCAAATACCAAGGAAAACGGGGTTTGGCCAGTTGCACTTTTTACCGTTGTTCTATCAGCCCATAAAACAAAGGGTAGCTTTTCTGCCCATCTTCCTTTTTTAGCTCCTAGTCTCTTTTTCAGGTTGTTGACAATTATCTTGTTTGAGGATTCTGCTTGTCCATTTGCTTGAGGATGTACCGGTGTGGATGTGATCATTTTGATTCCCCAACTCTTGCAAAAGTCAGTAGTCCTCTTACTTATAAACTGAGATCCATTGTCACAAATTATCTCAGCTGGTACTCCAAACCTAGTCAGGATATTCCTTTTTATGAAGGATACTACTTCTTGATCTCTAACTTGAACAAATGCTTCAGCTTCGACCCACTTAGAGAAATAATCAGTCATTGCCAGCATGAAGACCTTTCCTCCTGGAGCCTTTGGCAGTTTTCCTACTATATCCATTCCCCATTTCATGAATGGCCAAGGGGAAGCGATAGGATAAAGTGGTTCAGCAGGCTGATGTAATATATTACTGTGTCTTTGACATGCATCACACCTTCGAGCATACTCTGCAGCATCTCTTCTCATCGTCGGCCAATAGTATCCTGTTCTTAATACCTTTGAGAATAACGACCTGCCCCCAGTATGGTTACCACAATCCCCTTCGTGTATATCCTGAAGCACTTCTTTAGTTTCGGGATCCTCCAAGCACCTCAGATATGGTCCTGCAAGAGATTTCTTATACAAAACATTATTTATAATAGTGAATCGTGATACCTTCATTCTAAAGGCCTTAGGATTCTCATCCTTTGGGATGTGTCCTTCCTTGAGATATCTCATGATTGGAGCCGTCCAAGACTTAGGATCCTGCTCAAGATACCCATCATCAGGATCCTGAACACTTACCACTTCCTTATCCTGAGGATCTGTCGCAGGATACAGGATCTATAATATTGGTATTCGGGTTCCTTCTGGTATCCTGACTGATGATCCCAGACTTGCCAAGGCATCAGCTTCAGCATTATCCTCTCTTGGTACCTGTTCAAGTGTAAAAATATCGAAATATCCTGCTAATTTTTTGAGAATTTCAAGATACTCGATTAACTTCTCACCTTTAACTGCATAGGATCCATTAAAATGATTAGTAATTAACAAAGAATCAACATATACTTGCAAACTCTTGATATTCATACTTTTAGCCAATTCCAATCCTGCAATTAAAGCTTCATATTCTGCTTCATTATTAGTGGCAGGAAACTCACATCTAATAGCCTGGGGTAATATGTCCCCCCTGTGGCGATTTTAGTAGTATACCCAAACTTACACCTCTTACATTAGACGCACCATCAGTATATAATGTCCAGGATTCTAAGTTTTCTCCTAGCTGTTGTACTTGTAGGTCTACTTTATTTTGAATATCACTACTGAAATCAACCACAAAGTCAACTAAAGCTTGAGACTTTATGGCATTTCTAGGCTCATATACTAAATCATAGGCACTTAATTTTACTGACCACTTAGCCATCCTACCTGACATCTCGGGTTTCCTAAGTACATTTTTAACAGGATAGTTAGTTTTAACATGAACCCTATGTGTTTCAAAATAATGTCTAAGTTTTGTTGATGCCATAACTAGGGCTAATATCAATTTTTCTAAGTGTGAATATCTAGTTTCAGCATCTAATAAACGTTTGCTAACATAATAGACAGGATATTGATGACCTTCATGATCCTTTACAAGGACAGCACTTACAGCATTCCCCGATACTGCGAGGTATAGGGATGATGGTTCACCATTTTCGGGCTTCATCAATAGGGGTGCAGTTGAAAGATACTTCTTTAAATCCTGCAAGGCTGCTTCATGCTTCACTCCCCATTCGAACTTCTTATTCTTCTTCAGGATATCATAAAATTCCTTGCATTTTTCCGAGGATCTTGAAATAAATCTGTTTAATGCTGCTACTCACCCTGTTAACCGTTGAACATCCTTCATATTTGAAGGTGACTTGATATCCAGGATAGCTTTAATCTGCTTCGGGCTTGCCTCTATCCCTCTTTTCGTCACCATGTATCTTAGAAACTTTCCTGCCCCCACTCCAAAATGGCATTTAGCATGATTTAATTTCATGTTGTACTAGTCCAGGATATCAAATGCTCCCTTAATATCCTGGAGGTGATCCTCAGCCTTCTTGGATTTTACTACCATATCATCGATGTACACCTCCATGGTGTCCCCCAGCTTCTCTTTGAACATCATGTTCACCAATCTTCGATATGTTGCACCTGCATTTTTCAAACCAAAGGGCATAGCAGTGTAACAATAAATGCCTGTTGGTGTCATGAAGGCAGTATACTCCTGGTCTGAAGGTTCCATTTGGATCTGCTGGAATCCTGAGGATGCATCCATGAAGGTTAACATGTCATGGCCGGCAGTAGCATCCACCATTGAGTCAATATGAGGAAGAGGAAATGGGTCTTTGGGACAAGCTTTGTTCAAGTCTGTGTAATCTACACAAACTCTCCATTTCCCATTTTTCTTTTGCACCATAACTACATTTGCCAGCCATTTAGGAAACTTCACTTCCCTAATCACCTTGCTCTTTAGTAGTCTTTCAACTTCCTCTTGGATGATCACATTTCGCTCCAGAGCAAATTTCCTTCTCTTTTGTTGGACAGGCTTGAATGACTTGTCGATACCGAGCTTATGAGTTATAATATCCTTGGAAATGCCTGTCATATCCTCGTGCTTCCACGCGAACGTCGACATCCTGCACTTCAAAAAGTTACTCAATTGATCTTCAATATCCTGAGGGATATTGGTTCCCACGAGCACCGAGATATCCGGATTATCCTGATCCAAGATAATTTTCTTTACATCCTGCTCTGAAGCCTCCATGATATCCTGGCCTTGCATCTTTAATTGCTATGCTGCACTAGCTTTTGTTGAGGATTTCATCGAGGAAGAATAACATTCCTTCGCTTCCTGTTGATCGCTTTCCACCTTGACTACTCCCCAAGGGGTAGGGATCTTGATACACTGATGATAAGTTGATGGCACAGCTTTCATATCATGGATCCAAGGCCTACCTAATATAATATTATAGCAGGATAAGGAGTCCATGATACAAAAGCGCTGCATTGAGTTGACCCCTTCAACATACACGGGCAACTTTATCTCCCCTACAGTATTCCTAGCTTCTCCACTGAAACCAACGAGCACAGTGGACTTCGAAGTAATATCCATTGGGGATACATTCATCCTCTTCAACGTTTCCAGCTGAATTATGTTGACGGAGCTACCATTATCCACTAATATCCTGCGTACAAAATGGTTAGCAACATATAACGTTATTACTAAAGCATCATGATGGGGATCCTGGACAGTATCCCTGTCATCATTATCGAACGTGGTCACTTTGTCAGTCATGAGGGTTGACATCCTGGTTTGCTTATCTCCCCTCTCTGCTTTGGCTTCCTTCGCATGTCTTTTCACCGCAGAATATGATGTACCACAGATGTCGGATCCTCCTGAAATAAAGTTAATTATTTTTGCATCTGCAGGAGGTGATGCTGCACGTTCAGGATCCTTCTCAGGATCCGGACCCTTATTCTTCTTTCTTCCTAAGAGGTCCTTCAGATATCCCTTGCTTAAGAGATAGCTTATTTCTTTTCTTAAAGCGATGCAATCCACAGTAACATGTCTGAAATCCTCATGGAAAGCACACCATTTGGACTTGTCCTTCCAATCAGCCTTTTGTTGATTTTTCCGGGGCCATCTTGCTTTGTCTCCTAAACCCTGCATAGCATACATTAGTTCAGGTATATTAACGGAAAAACAATATTCAGACAACTCAGGATACTCCTCAGGATCCTCATCTTCGACAGCATTCACTTTCTTGCTGTCATTTCTACCATATGGCTTTGAGCGATATGGTTTATACGAGCTTCATCCAGATTCCTGCAGGGATTCATTACGAGATCCTGATAAAATTGAGAATCCTTTTGCAACCCCATCTTGAAGGCTTGCACAGCTGTTGCAACATCAAGATGTGGGATATCCAAGGATTCCCGACTGAACTTGTTCACATAATCCCTCAAGGATTCCTGAGGTCCTTGAGTTATCCTGTAAAGGTCACTGGTTAGTTTCTCAAAACTCCGACTGCAAGAAAATTGACTATTAAATAAATTAACTAAATGAGCAAATGAAGTAATTGAGTGAGGAGGAACATTTAAGAGCCATTTTAAGGTTGATCCTGTTAAGGTAGAACCAAAACCCTTGCACAAGCATGCTTCTTTGAGATCTGGAGGGATAGGGTTGATTTCCATCCTTTCCCTATACTGGGCAATATGCTCCTCAGGATCCGTCGTTCCGTCATAGAGTTTCATGTTGGGGGTTTGAAATCTTTTTGGGATTTTGGCATCACAAATTGGATATGCAAATCGTGATATCATGTGGCTATCCTGGGACACTTCTGGAATTGGCTGGACCACCCCAGGCACACTGGATATCATGTCTTTCAGTTTTTGAAGCTCCCTGGAAAATGTTGAGGTCATATCTACATCCTGCAAAGATCCAACACCATTAGTAGCAAGAGTATTATTATTATTAGATACATTACCAGTCTGGGGATTCTGGCCATATCCTGAAGCATATCCTGAGCTTCTCACAGTTGATACTCTTACTGAAGAGGGTATCTCAGGAGTATGATTCTGGGAATGGCTAGGCACAATATTCCCCCGGTTATCCTAGTATAAACTGCAGAACTGAAGTTCAAAGCCCTGGGTTGCAAGGGAGTGACAGTATCTTCAGCAGGCCTACTTGGGCCTGATTTCAAGAGTTGTATCTCTCTCATCAGCATCTGATTAGTTTCCTGCTACTGC
The DNA here is from genome assembly GCA_030545235.1 of Helianthus tuberosus. NCBI lineage: Eukaryota > Viridiplantae > Streptophyta > Magnoliopsida > Asterales > Asteraceae > Helianthus > Helianthus tuberosus. Next base: position 103,582,370 of record CM060415.1, on the reverse strand, counting down.
CTCATCTGTTCCTGTACACTACCAAACAAATTTAGAATTTCTTCGTTAGAAACCAAAACAGGACCAGATCCCTGGATATTGTGAGCGGGGATAACATCCCGAGCCACATGACTTTCGGTTCCCTGTGAAGAGGCTTGCATTCTCGGAGGAGGTGGTGGAAGCACCAGACCAATTGTTGTAGAGGTTGTAGCAGACACGGTGGAAGAGCTCATGTTTGATCTCGAGGCCATTGAAAATAATGTAGCAAAAAGTTTTGAAAATAAAAAACCAAGTAATGATTTTGCAAAAACTTTTAGTAGAATTAGCACCACTTGCCCCACGGTGGGCGCCAAATTGTTTTGGTCAAAAATTACCTAAGCAATTAAGTGATCAAATTAGTTAAGTGAGGTAGTGTGCTAAAAACGTGTGTTGAAAATATGATAGTTAAGTTGTTTGCAAAAACAGGTTCAGGATATAGCTCAGGACTTAGGGCTATATCTATGATCAAACAATGAGCAAAAATGTAAAGGGTGACACGAGATATACGAGGAAAGCCCTTGATTAATCTAGATCGCCGGCATAAAACCTCGGGAGCTGACAATCGCAGCTGCCTTGTTCTTCTATTACTTCAAATATCAGGATACAGTGCGGGATATGATGCGGATCAACTAGGTGTTACAATGTAATTCGAGTACAAGTGTTTGTGTGTAGTGATTGTTTGCTGCCAGAGAGAAAAAGTGTGCGAAAGAGTGTGTGCCTTAATCTGATCCGTTCAATCTATTTATAGTAAAAGGAAACTAACTAAATATCCTATTATTCCGGGATTCAGCAGATATTCCCCATATGAACGTTGCAGTCCTGGTCTTCCGGGTTCAACGTCTATAACCCAACTGACTTGCCCGAGTCTTGAGGGGAAGAAGTCCACTTGAACATTGCAGTCCTGGTCTTCCGGGTTCAATGTCTATAACCCAACTGACTTGCCCGAGTCTTGAGGGGAAGAAGTCCACTTGAACGTTGGAGACTCGCACCTTCTAATCTGCACGTGGTTAAATCAGTTACTACCAGGATATTATATCAGGATGTTACCAATATCCTGATCCGGTATCCTGTTCACAAATAAACAATCAAAGCCAGAATATTAGTCAGGATATATGTGCAGAAAATGACCCATAACACTAATTATGACTAAAGTCAAGGCACGACCCAGCCGTCTAATACACCTTAGCACGTTTGTAGGTAGTCATGTGAACAAGTAGCAGCTTTGAGTTACATCGGATTCGAGACGCAAGACTGTGAGTTCATGTCCCCCTTTTCTTTTAATTGTTTTCAGTTTTACAACTTCGGGGGTGAAGTACATGTTACAAATTGTTTACAAATGTTTACATATGGTATGGTTAGCTAAGGAATGTACTATTAGATCATGTGAGTAGTGGGTACAACGCTTAAGACCATTAATCCTCTTAGTAGGACCGAGGGACATGAGTGATACATCTATTTGGGTGTTGCGAGCCCCACCTATGAGGACCTGGATTTAGCCCATGAGGTGACTATGTCTTCCAGCCGGAAGCCCGGTACAAAATCTGCTAGGATTGAGCCTTCCTACATCACGTCACACAAATTTATGGCCTTGCAAACCATTAATTGATCTATTTCCTTGTTACTTTCATACCAGTTTACAAATACATACATACTTACAATGTTTACAAGTTATTCGAGCTCACATACAAAACACATGAACTCGTTCAACTTTTGTTGATGTTTTCAAAATACATGTATTTCAGGGAACTGAAATGGATCTGGCGGGCGTTGGAAGTTTTTAATTATGGTCTGAAATAAAAGATGTCATCCTGTGTCGAAGGGTTTGGATTAAGTATCTTATCCTGGATAAGATACCGAGTTCAAAGCCTAGCTTTTAATAGTGTCTTTTGTCAAGTCCTTATGGAACTTTAAACAATTTGGATGGTTTGTAATATGAATTTGAAGTCTCGGATTTCTGTTAAACAATGTTGGTTGTATTATCTTGAAACTTAATTATGGATGAACATCTTGGTTTTATCATATAGTTGTTTGTTATGGTTGAATACAATGATATTAAGCAAGTCACACATAATCACGCTTCCACAAAAGTCAGGGTGTGACAGTATCAGAGCCATGGTTATAGGGAATTAGGTCATTAGTTATACTTTGACCTAGTCTATAACCTTTCTAGGACCCTAACGCAAGTTTACTTGCGTTTAGATTCTTAATACAATACCAACCACCTATCCTTGGGTGATTACCAAAAACAAAACACACTTCATTCTCTCGAGTCAAAATTTTTCCAAAACTTCACAAGAAATCATCTATCCTTAGATGATTTGTTTTAGGCTTTTTAGCCTTCGATGTTTTCAAAATCCTGTCAAAGTCTTGGCTTTAATAATGTGAACATGTGCAATCTGGAAGGGTGGGTACCTGTACCTTGAGTTTTCTGTTTAAGACTGGAGTGTTCGTACAAATCCACATCATCGGACCAGTCACTCTTACCTAGGAACTCTTGGGGTGAGTATCCACCTATAAGCTAAAACATGTCTTCGTGATACATTATAAAGACCCATTTACTTTGATTAGTCACTGTGTCGTTTGTTTGTTTTAGGTAACGAACAAATGATCACAATCCTTATACTTCGTCGATTTTTTTAACGTTCAGTTTTGACTATCCAATATCATCTCACTCATTTTCTCTCATGTTTCTCTGCTCTTTTAGAATGCCTCATCGACGTGATCAAACTCAAGATGTCACTATGGCAGCCATAATCGCTCAGCAAATCGCTGTTGTGCTCCCAAACCTAGTAGCCCATTTGAATCAAGCAAACAACAATACTAACAACAATGCACTAGCTCCGTGCAACTATAAACAGTTTACTGGATCTGAAAGAGCTACTGGGCTCCTATAGTGGTTTGAGAGTCTTGAAATCACTTTTTGTTATGCTCAATGCCTGAATGGGTGAAAGGTTGAGTTTGCATCAAGTGTATTTCAGAAAAGAGCACTCACATGGTGGAACGGTGTGATGAGGAATAGGGGTGCCGAAGTGGAAATGGCACAAACATGGGAAGAGCTTCGAGCTTGTATGATGAAGGAGTTCTGCCCACGTCACAAGCAAAGGGAACTTGAGAAGGAGTTCGATGATCTGAAACAGGATAGCGGAGAACACCGTACTTACACCGACCGGTACAAGGAATTGAGCTTGTTGTGTCCAACTATGGTTACGCCTTTGGATAAGGCAAATGAGAAATACATCAATGGCCTTCCTGACCCAGTTTAGGACATTGTTACTGGTAGCAACCCTACCTCTGTCAGACAAGCTATCGAATTAGCTGCTACCTTAACTGAATCTCAAATCAGAAAAGGGAAACTGTTTTGCAAAGGCGACAAAAAACAAGCAGCTAATGCTACTCAGGAGGAAAACAAGGGAAACAAAGCCGAGCCTTCTAAGAAGCGTAAGGCCTCACAAAACTATGTGGTGATTGCTCATCCCAACCAGAACACTCACAACCAACCTCCTGCAAAGAAACCTTTTGCCGGTACTGCACCATTGTGCAATAGGTGTAATGCTCACCACCAAGCTCACTTACAATGTCGTCAGTGCACTTCTTGTCGGAGACTTGGTCATTTGGAAAATGCTTGTCGAACTACCCTGAACCAAGGTGTTCCAAACCAACCTCAAGCAAATCCTGCTCAAGCTCGTTTTCCACCAGGTTCTTGCTATAATTGTGGCGAAATGGGTCATTTCAGAAACAATTGCCCAAGACTCGTTAATGCAAACCCAGCCCATGGATGAGCATTCAACTAACTAGACACGCGCTAAAGACGATGCTGCTTTGAACAATTAAACTTTACGTTTTTCTTTTGTTATCCAAGAACCTTGAAACAATTTGGTTGGTTTATAAATAAATTGTTATTCCAATTTGATGTACGAAAACAAATGTGATTACGTGTATGTATGGTATACCCTTACAATACCGACACCAAGGAACCATATTCCTTGCAAATCAAACTACTCTTGTATTTTCTTCCATTTTTCTGATCGCTCGCGATCTCCACGGAAATCCTAAGTACTCGTTTCTTCTAAGAAACAAAGTACAAGGTACAAGTTATAACTCTTAACGGATACTTGAAGTACCACTTTAAATCCTTGATGGATACCTAAGGGTACTTTCCATAAGTCCTTAATTGCTCTTAGGCAATATGACAATGTGCAAGTCGATGTGACCAAACCAAATCCTTATAAGATCTTCCTATCTTCATAGTTAGATCCTTGTGGATGTTTAAAGTACAAATTGAAGTCCTTGATTGGATTCCTTGTGTACTTTAAATGCGTATGTACAAGTTGGTGAACAAGTTGATGACCAAGTTGATGATTATGTGATTATGTGTTTAGTTGATTCAAATACTCACTATCTAAAACCTTGTAGAATCTTCCATATGTTAGATTCTCATAAGGATATTCAAAGTACTAACTTAAATCTTTAATGGGCTTCTCTATGCAAATACTTAAGACCCGTGGATTCAAAAGTACTATTCCATAGTTAAAGAGATCATATGTTAATCTCATTAAAAAGACCCTTTGGTGGTCTAGTTAAAGAGCTTGTTCGCCAATCTAGTTAAAGAGATCATGTGTTGATCTAGTTAAAGAGACCCTTTGGTGGTCTAGTTAAAGAGATTGTTCATCAATCTAGTTAAAGAGATCATGTGTTGTCTAGTTAAAAAGACCCTTTGATGGTCTAGTTAAAGAGATTGTACGTCAATCTAGTTAAAGAGGTCGTTCGTCGATATAGTTAAAGAGATCATGTGTTGATCTAGTTAAAGAGACCCTTTGGTGGTCTAGTTAAAGAGATTGTTCGTCAATCTAGTTAAAGAGATCATGTGTTGATCTAGTTAAAGAGACCCTTTGGTGGTCTAGTCAAAGAGATTGTTCATCAATGTAGTTAAAGAGATCATATGTTGATCTAGTTAAAAAGACCCTTTGGTGGTCTAGTTAAAGAGATTGTACATCAACCCAGTTAAAGAGGTCGTTCGTCGATCTAGTTGAAGAGATCATGTGTTGATCTAGATAAAGAGATTGTTCATTGATCTAGTTAAAGATATCATGTGGTGATCTAGTTGAAGAGACTCTTTGGTTGTCTATTTAAAGAGATCATTCGTTGATCTAGTTAAAGAGACCCTATGGTGGTCTAGTCAAAGTCATCATAGGATTATTCGTTTGATTTTCTTCCCCTACACATCATAAAATGAACTATGCGGACTGTGAAAGGAATTACGTAATTATGGATGCATACATAATTATGGAATTCAGTGCATAAAAACCACAGCAAGTTTGGTCATGTGTAAGAACCTATAGTGATATGAATAAGGGAATGGGAGCAATGTAATAAAGGCATGGTGGATACGCCGCTGGTACTTCCTATATATAAGTGTTCCTTATTACATTGCAAATGTGGCGTTATTTAAGTTACTAGAAGTTCTGGACCTTGACCAATGTTGTTTTATCTTAAACTCTCTGACTTCAACTTCGAGCACACACAAGTTTCCTATAATATTCTTTATAGGAAACATTCTTCCATCCGTTGTTCAAAACTCCAAAGTTCATACTTTCCTCGTATTTTGCTACAACAAGGACATCACTTTGACATTAATATGACGCTCTTGAGGTTCGGTACAATCATACACCTACCTATTGGAATGAAGTTTAGATTTTCGAATCTGAATTCATTCCTATAGACATCAGACGAGTACAATTAAAAAAGTTCGCTGGAAATCCAAACATGGCCCAGAGTTTTACTCAGGGGACGGAGGATCATTTAAAAGCAAAACAACCACATCTGTTTTCACAAGTTTCCTCTAAATTAAATTTCGGGACGAAATTTCCTAAAGTAGGGGAGACCGTGACATTTGTGCCTTTACAACCATTGTGCAATTCCGAACAATTACGAATCCAATAAAATCTTGTGTTTCATTCCTGGGATTTGTATAATTACGTATGACATTTATACATTTCAATCCTTGTACGATTTCGAATCCTCAAAAGCTTTTCCGGAAGTAATACGTAAATTGTTACGCAAACGTAATCAGTTTAATGCAACGTACACTCCGGAATAGTGACATAGGATAAAAATACCCTAAATACCCTTTACATAACTTAGAAATAAGTTTTGGAGGGTTCGGTATGGCAAAAAACAAGTTTATTCGATCACAGGGACTAAAAGCGTCAAAACGGCGAAAGTATGCCAATTCGCGTATATTCTGCATTCAGACCATATACGCACATCCAAAAAAATTTTGTAATCATTAAAATATTGTATTTAGTGATGTGAATGCAAAAATATCAATCGTTACGCAATTTGGATCGTTTTCGCGTCCGTTCGAGCTTTCGTCGTAATTAAGCGAAAAACGCGACCGTACAACCGAACGAACCAACATCCACAATATTTCAAAGCATATTTAAAGTCCCCTAGGCTATAAAATCCTTGTAAAGCCATGAAATTAGGTTAACAGGGGTTAAATGCGTCGAAAACAAGCTTTAAAGGCTGCAGGGACTGAAACTGCTAACTTCTGAAGCTTCACTGAAGTGCCTGGCGGGGCGCAAGACACTTGTCCACCTGGGTCGCGGGGCGTGAGGGAGCAAGCTGGCAGAATGTTCCAATTCAGCAACAACCTTGGTGTTCTTATGCATTGTTTTGAAACTTGTGGGCAATTTATGTGAGGAACAAGCACAAAATCTGATCTTGGACACTTGTTATGATCCTATTATTACTTGAGCAATACACAAAACACTTAGCATGATCTTGTAGCTCCAAGATTAGTATAAATACCCACCTCCATTACTCAAATCTTTGCTCATTCATTTCTTTCTTCTTTATCTGCTCTATTGGAGTGCTACCACCATGTTGGAGGCCTCCTAACTAAGTTATCTTTCATCCTAGAACACAAGTAAGTGTTCTTCCTAGTCTTGTTTATTTTTTAGCTATTTCAAGCTAAAAGTCAAACGGTTTGACTTCCGTTTAACTTTCGGTTTAGACCATGAATTGGTCAAGTCAAAGTTCAATTGAACTTTGCAATGTGATCGTAATCATGATGGTTATAATCCCTTGCGATTATACCTACTTATTACCACGTGTACTAGTCGAAGTGACGAGTCAAATTTTCAGTCAAAATGCACGTTTATCTGCATTTTATGACGAAACTATTTTTAGTTATCAAAACACATTGTTTTGATACCTAAACAGTTTTTCAACTAAGTTAAACATGTTTTGACATGTTTAACTCGTCACTTCTATTTTAGTGCTTATTTAGGTCGTAAGTCGAGCGGTTTGACCACCGCTTTAACTTTCGAATCCGACCCGTTTGGTCGATCATTAGGATCCAACCAAACACATATTTATGACCATAGTTGTATAGGGAATAACCTCCAGAGGTTATACCTTATGGTCACTTCGATTGGTTAGTTATATGATAAGTCGTTATTATGCTCTTAGAAAATGACCAAAATGCCCTTTTGTGCATAAATTCATTTTAAGCATATGTGACCAAACGTTTGACACCTAAACTGATATTATAACATTTTCAAACATGTTTAGGCATTTAAGACTTATCATAGGACTTGTTTAACCATCCAAACGCGTTGTTACGCAAATGACACGTTAAAGTAGCGTAAACTACCTTAACGGGTCATAATGGGTCAAAAGCACTTAGGATTCATTCCAAATCAGAATGTAGACTTTGTTAAACCATTTCATATGCAACACTCATTTGGTTTACAAGACCTCATTCTATCTGATTCCTCCGATTATGTACAGTTACTTTAACAAAGTTACCCAATGTTAGGACACGTACAAAGCTTTGATATTTCACTTGATTCAAGGATACTTTGCAATCCCAAGTGAGTACATAGTTCCCCTATTTTATGCTTTCAATTGTTTTGGGGTGATTCATATGTGCTAAACTGATTTCAAGTATTCAAAAACAAATACTATGGTTTATATTAAACACGATGATTTCAATAATGTGAACGAACTTGTTGGTGCGTTAATTCATAACACGAATGACATTCATTAGCTTTGGCCAAGCCGACCAGTAGTATGTTATGGTACCATAGGACTGACAATCCCGTTATCGGGCTATCCACTGGATTTGGTGGATAGTTTGGGATAATGAAAGAATCTGTTATTTTAACAAACCCTTTGGTGGTGTGTTAGTCGATTTAAAGATACCCTTTGGTGGTATAGACGAGTCACATAGGTTTGAATGTATTCAAATAGAATGACCAAAAGTTTTCACAATTAAAACAAGGAAGAATGACTAATGGTTTATAACATGGACGAATGACGATTGGTTTATAACAAGGACGATTGACGATTTGTTTATAACATGGACGAATGACGATTTGGTTTATAACACAGACGAATAACAATTTTGGTTTATAACAAGGACAATTTGGATGATTGGTTTATGGTAAGTGATTAGATAACGGGACGGGTGTAATGTGATAAAAGCATGGTGGATACGCCACTGGTACTTCCTATATATAAGTGCTTTTTTCATATTACATGTCGTAGTGTTATCTAGATCACTTGAACGAATGTTTTCAAACGATGTCATGCAACGATATTCACTTAAAGATATAAACCATACAATGTTTACTTTCAAGACGATTTAATACTTGGTTTTATAAAACAAATGTTTTCGGTCAAGATTCATGGCTACAAAGGTTTTGTTTTACTTATACCAACTTATAAAGTTGATAAAATATATATTGCAATATCAAACACTTTTTGATTTCAAGGATTACACTTGTCGACTCTCGAGGATTGGACGAGGTATTACAATATGAATTCAAAGCCATGAATTTGACATACAAAACCTATGTACTCGCCAGCTTTTTATGCTGATTGTTTTTCACATATGTTTCAGGTTCTATTACATGATGATTGTTGATACATGCTACAACATAGGATGGACGCGGGCCTTAGTGACTTTAAAACTTGAAAGACAATTGTTAGTACTTATTTGGTTTGTATCAAAACAATGAGTCTACTAACGAAATAAAAAAAAACTTCAATTACCATGTGTTGTGAAACAATGATTCTATGACATGACTCCCCGACGTTTCAATAGCGGTTTGTTATATTATGCGGTCGGGGTGTTACAAATTGGTCAACCATGTTTATTGCTTTTTCCACCTTTTCGCCATCATAGAATGTATAATTATCCTCCAACGGTGGTGGAACCTGATGGTATTCTGACCCAATTCCCTTTTTGTTCTTTTCAGACTCTTCACCATCCGGTGTGATGTTGAAAATACGTTCCAGAATATATGAAGAAGCATGATAACTTTGAAGTTTGTTAACCAATTTTTCTTTTTCAGCCAGTTCTTGTTTAAGTTTAGCAACTTCATCAATATAGTTATTTAAAACCTTTTGTTTTCCTTCATATCTGGCTTCAAGAAATTTAGTTGTTTCCTGACATGCTGACAATCTATTATCCAGACTTTTGACTTTACTCTTCAAAATTTCATAAGCTTCTTTTGCCGTGTGATATGACAATTTCATTCCATCATATTCCTTTCGCAACTCTTGAATAGTTTTATCTTTTGGAATACATTTGTTGCAATCAGCTAAACACTTTTGTTTTAAAACTTTATTTTCTTTTTCAAGATTTTCAAATTTCTGTGTTAACTCCTTTTCCTTTTCTTTCAAAAATCTCTCATTTTCTAGCATCTCATTACATTTTTCTTTGAAAGTCTTTTCTATTTTAGTAAATTCAGTGTCTCATGATCTTAGATTTTTATCCTTTTCAGCACAAGCCTTGCACGTTTCCATGCATTTCTTGCACTGTTCAACTCTATTATCAATTTTAACTGATGAATCAGTTTGAGTTATTACCTCAGCATTAGGCACCGTGGCTTCTTCTGCCTTTAATTCTGATTCCCTTCCTTCACTTGCTGTTTCTCTGCAATAGCTTCCTCAACCAACTTCTTGCTTTCATCGACAATTTCCTCCACTGTCTTCTTCTTCTTCTCTAAGCCCGCATAAATCACTTTGTTTATTCCTTCCTCTACCTTTTCTCTGTAGTGTGGAATCTCTTTGAGCCCTTGACACCAAACTCCAACAGTTGGAATTGCAGCAACTAATGCTTCAAAATCTACCTCGTCAGGATCAACTATCGGGTTTCCTTCAGGATCAACATAACACCCTTTTTCTTGACTCTATCTATTAGCATGTTGTGCTTCTATGAAAGCCTTATATACTCCACTCAAATAGCTCGTGCATGTTCTACCTCTCGACTCTCTTTGAACTCAGCAACCAACGTCCATTTTTCTGTTCTCTCATATTTAATATATTTATTCCAATTGAAACCTTCATCGTCTTGAATTTTCCATCTGTTATCATCTTGAATCGTACTGGGTCCACTACTACCATCTTCAATTGTTAACATAACTTGTTTCTTCTCTTTAGATGACCCTTCCTCAATCTGCTTTCTTGATGGTTGCTCGTTATTGCGATGATAGATAGCCTTTTTGTAATAATCATCATGAAAAGGATTCACACTATCATCAGCTTGACGATTGGAGCATTCTCTTTTAAACTGTCCCTTCTGCTTGCACTTGAAACAAGTTACTTTTGCTTTGTCCAATCCCAGCTTCATATCGGGACCTTCCAGACACTTCCTACCAGTGATCTCCATAAACCGTTGAGCCCTCCTGATGACGCTTGCCATACACCGGCGAATATCCATGATCTCCATCTCTTCCGAGTCTGCCTGGTCGTAATATTCCTTTGTCGTGTTTGGATTGCCTATCTTCCCAGCGATCAGACCTTCATAAGACTCCAGAACAGAAGCTAAGGAACTCATGTGTTGTCTTGCGAAATCAGTATTTAAATTTGGAGAATCTTTCTAGTTATGATTCTGACTGGATTTAAATGATGCAGAAGATGAATGGTGTCCATAATCATAACTTGGAGACTTGATTTTCGATGAATCAACAGAATTATCTTCACTGAATCCTGTACTGATCTTGGGAGACTGGTTATTCTGCAGCATACTTCTTCGGTAATACAGATCAACTTTTTGCTGATAACAAGAACTGGACATTTTGTTTTGTTTCTGTAACATCAGATCATGTCCCTCTAGTTTTTCAATTAAACTATCTAACGTGATGTCATCAAACTTGGCATCATTTTTCAAAATTATCACATATGTCTGCCAATCATCAACATGTGGTAATGCTTCAATCAATTTGTCAAAAATCTCTTCTCTATCTTTGTTGATTCCAAACCTCTCTAGCTCGATTTTCAAATGGCAAAACCTTTCTATCATTTCTCTAACAATTTTGCCCTTCATGCATCCAAATAAATCAAACTCCTTTTTCAGCAGAGAGATTTTGTTCTTTTTGATATCTTTACCTCCTTCAGCTTTCAGTTTCAATGCTTCCCACATCGACTTGGATGTTTCACCATGTTGAAGTCAAAACAAGATATCCTCTCTAACCGATTGTTGTAATAATGTTATCATTTTTTAGTTCATCAGAATGTTTTTGTTTCTCGATTTTTGAAAATTTTGGAATTGAAAGTAATTCATTTTATTCGTTTACAGGTTTTTTATATCCGCAAGTCATCATAATCTAACTTTCATAGGCATAAGCCTTCACTAGTTCTTAAATCTTCTGCTCCACCAATGATAATCTTCGATATTCATTAGTTTAGGTGGCTTTTGGTGATTTCCGTAAACATTATCATGGTTCAAACTCTTAGAAATAAGATTCGTAGCAGTCTTTGTTGTAACTGGGATTTCTTCAGATGTGAACGCGTTATAAAATGTGTTGTAGAATTCTTCAACCATGATTCTGATCTTTGAACAATCTGCAAAAGTCAACGAAAGTCAAACACTTTTGAAACCAAACTGAACACTCTATTCGTCCGGATGGCCGTGGTCCGGATGAACTGGTCTGGATAGACTTTAGTCCGAATGGACTTTGGTCCGGATGTACAAATGATCTGGATGAACTGTCCGGATGAACTTTTATCCGGATGAGCTTTATCCGAATGGACTAATCTCCGGATGGCCAAGTTTACGGATGAACAACTTCCAGATGGACACTAACACGCTTATACGTCCGGATGGACAAAAATCCTTGAACAATTTCATAATTGAAAAGTCTATCCGTCCGGATGAGGTCGTTTATCCGTCCGGATGGGCTATGACGTCAGCACACTTAGTTCCGAAGTTCATATTTTTACTGATTTTAATGAGTTCTAGTTTGAATTATGATCTGAAACTTTGTAGGATTGTTCAAAAACGTTTTTCACACAACATATTCAAAATTTTGTCAATTTTAACCGTGAAAAACTTGTAGATCTAAGATTTAAGTTCAAAGAAGAAGAAGTATAGAAAATGAGTAGAAGAAGATGAAGAAATTTGTCTCTGAATCTGATGTAGTTTCTTGAATCTTCATGTCTTCAATCCGTGCAATCAAACACCCGCTCTGATACCACTTATGAAATCAGGATCTAGACCGATTCCTTGACCGTTGAATGCGTATGAACACGTGAGTTGTGCGGAATCCAATCACGTGTGTGAATTGAAGACAAAGAAGTAATTAACAATGATTTCTATTACTGATATAACAGTGTTTACACCACGAAATCAAATGGACAGAGTTTCCCCACTCTAGTCTCCAAAAGTCACAAATGACAAGACCCTACTCTCCTATTTATAGGCAACCTCCATCTGGATCAACCAGACTAGCGGAGGGACTCCATCCGGACAGATGGGTCTCCATCCGTCCGGAAACTAAAATAGCTTTCTGGATGAACCTAATGCTCATTCGTTCAGATGGACTTTGTGTCCATCCGTCCGATGGACTGTTAACTTCATCATCTTGTAGTTCAGCTCAGTTTAGCACCGGTCTTGTATCATCTTATTAAGCTACGATATGTGATTGACGTAAGCGATAGACATATGCACTCACACTATAGCCTTAACCCTAGTTTGATAAGATTAACCTTATACGTATTAGTCTATTTTAACACTTCATATGTCATAGGTAAGGTAAGTCTTAAAGTGGTTTAGTAGGACCATCAATCATCAGTCTACACAGTCTTCATTGAATCGAGTCTAGAATGGTTATATTTTCTTAACTCTTGATAGTAATTCTCAGTAATTCAAGTTATTAGATCTTAAAACCATTACGAATGCAAGGAGCTAAATGCACACACAAACGCATCCAGTGTCGCATCAGATTTTTATAAATTCTTCAAAAACACGCATCTTCTCTCTAAAACTACAAACATATTTACCAATACGTAACATTCCACACACCACCACTTCTTACATTTATTCTTAATAATCAAATTCTTTTTATAACTATTTTATTTTTAAATTTTTCTATTATTATAATTAAAGATATATTTACTATTCTAGATGTTAAATTTATAAAATCTAAAAATTGAACTTTTTAAATTTACGTTAATTACTTGTACATTTTCTATTGGTGGCTTGTACACCACTTAGTTTAACTAACTTATTATAATAAAAAAAAAAAAGAGGGAATTGGTCTGTAATAATCCCAACTATACGTCATTGGCTATTGCCAGTCCCATCTTTGAATATTCCCCATGCCAGTCCCACCTTTCACCTATTTTTCCTCCACCAGTCCCCAGTTAAAAAAAAACTTAACAGAGTTAAGTTTTTTTTTTCCGAATTACAAACTGACGTATTAGGGCTTTTGATCAGAACGAGGATACGAGTCTATTGATGTAAAACTTACCACGAAATGGTGCTCAAAACGACTTGATTTTTGTTAATTGGAAGTTTAAACACCCGAATTGAAGCACCGTTTTCATCGCTTAGAGCTCAATTTCAAGGTAAGTTTTACATCATTCGACTCATATCCTCGTTCTGATCAAAAGCCCTAAAACATCAGCTTGTAATTCAGAAAAAAAAAACTTAACTCTGTTAAGTTTTTTAACTGAGGACCGGTGGAGAAAAAATAAGTGAAAGGTGGGACTGGCATGGAGAGTATTCAAAGGTGGGACTGGCAATGACCAATGATGTCTAGTTGGGATTATTGTAGGCCAATTCCCCTAAAAAAATCTTATTAGTAAATGAACTTTATATTAAAGCATTATATACATTTTTATAAACTGATTTAAAACTAAAAGTAAATGCTATACATATAAATGATTAATAATTCAATTTCACATTGTATACAAGTGAATAATGCATATAGTGTAAATATAAAACAATGAAAAAAGAAGATATTAATTACTTGGGTTCCACTAGCTCCTCAAATGCAGCGTTCTTGGGGAAGTGCATTTTCTTCAATTGTAATTTGCTCCAATGGAACCCATGGTAAATGCATAATCCATGTCACAAATGCATTGCCTAAATGCATGCATTGGTGATGGTCTAATTATTGATTTTGATAATTCGTTAGGTTGCATATAAAATTAATAGGTTTAATACTAGTAGAATTTGTGTCCATGGATTGATACGTGGGTACTTACCTTAGCTATACTATATATTGATAGGTACGCTTGCCTAGAACGTGTATAAATTGTGTTAGTGTTTTTATCCTTAAAACTCGGCCATGTTTTGTGTCAATTTATTTATTACCTTCTAAGCATCTCACCTATAAATACTAACAACTACATACCATTTTCCACTTATGCAACAGATGAAATAGAACAATTTTTATTTCAGTCAAAATCCCTAACATAATAATAAAATACGTTAAAGATGTGTAATGTATTTTATTTTTTATTTAATTCGGATGGAGTTGTTTTGGAATTCTATTCCACTATAGAAACTAAGGTTCAACTTAGCTAGAAAAAACATATTAGAAAATACAATCTCTTAAAAGGTTTCTAGCAATTCTTCTTCTTAATCTTGGTGCTGCAATTTCAAAGTACAATTCAGGTGTTGGTGTCATGACTATCATCAGTACACACTACTTAGACTATTGTATCTAAGAAACAAATGGATTCTTTTATGAGACTCGTAATCTGTTTTAAAGAACTCGTCTTTGACACGAATTCTGATCCATAACTGATGTGTATCAAAGTTAGACAAGAAGATGATACACAAAGTACCGAAGAGATTGGAGGAGAAATGAGAAGCTTTTAGGAAATTTTAAATTTGCATGCCATAATCAAAATACTAGTGGTTAATAAATAGCCTTACAAGGAAGAAAATGAAGAAAGTAAATAACAACTATCACACCCTCAAATTCTATATGCGGGGTTTTACCGCGAGGCGCATCACATACCAGGATCAAGCCAAAAATCATGTTGAACCATTTTAACTTAATTGGAATGTTTAGCTACCACATTCAACATGAATAGTGATAATACATTCAAAAGTTTTGAAAATGTATGTTTAAGTTTAATAGCGAAAGCAAAAGTATAAAAATCCAGACATAATCAAAAACCCCAGTTATTTAGCATAAATAACGAAAACAGTTTAACCAAAAGCCATAACACTCTCCAAGTTGCAAGTCCCCATCTGAGTTGTACCTAACGTCCTGCAAAGCATGCTAAAGTATATCAATAAAAAGTTGGTGAGTTCACAGTTTTAGTTTAACGAAAAGTAAGTCCAAGTACAAAATTTATAAAGGCATGTCATGGGTAGCTAACTGACGGGTGGTCCGTAGGACAACCATTAAATGAGATAAATACGTGCATATCCCATATTTTACACGGTTATGTATTGTGAATGTGATAACTACGAGTGTTCGTGTGTTTTACAGGTAAATCGCTTAAATCGGTTAAATTGGAACGCGTAGGCTACGGCATAAAGTTGTCAGCGCATAACAAATATTTCTTTTGGAAAACCTTAAAAGGGTCATGTGGATTTCTAGGCTAAAGAGCAAGGGACTTTGGACTTTATATTTTTTTGATTGGGCCACCACACAAGAATCAAACGTCATCTTCAATTAAGCGGAAGCAACAATATTGATTAAAAAGGAAATTGAGGGGATCCACGTGAAGGACAGCAACAACATAATCATCAAATAAAAGTGGTGGCTGGTGAGGAGAATTTTTGGGGAACACCATTCTCAATGTCTACACGTGAAGATGGACTTGTGACATGAACATTCGGCTGACATATGAGAAGGCATCACATCATTGTCAAGTGGGCTCGTGGGCTTGTGGACTAGGTGACACATCGATTCTTGGGCGGCTGACTTGTGGAGTTGTTTGATTGGGCCGATAACAAGGCAGCACATATGGGCTTGAATTTTATTGAACTTCTTGTGGAATTTCTTTTGGTGGGCAGCCTTATGTCACGTGGATATTGAAAAGAATTGTCATCATACATGCAGCCGACATCTTATATATTAAAGGGGGCCCACTATCTGATGATACACATATATTGGCAGCCATAATCCATGTGACAAAAGGTCAACATCATCAATATAAATACTTATCATCATCAGTCACGTGAACTTGGCAGTGACTTTAGAGGGGAAGCAGCACACGTGATGCTTGGGGATATTACTCAACATCATCATCACAGCACAACTTGGGCTGACACATTGGACTTTGGCAGCCATATCACGTGCAAGAACAACACTTAGGTTGTCACCGTAAATTACGGTCCTACCGTAATTTACGCTGGACCTGATTTTGGCCAATTACTCACCGTAACTCAGTCTTATTGGGCCGTAAACATTTCATGTCCACCGTAACTTACGGTGGAGCCGTAAGTTACGGTGGTGTCTGCGGAATTTTTTGTAACTGCCTCATTAAGTCGGTTTTATTGTGTCTTTTCAACTAATCTCATCATTGGTCGGTTTTGGGAGATCCTAGGGGCGATTTTGGCTGTTGGTACTTGGTTGCAAACAATTTCTAACATTTGGTTTATGTTTTCGATTCATATGAACACTAAACTTGTTGTTATGATGATTCACCAAGTTATGTCCGGCTAAACTTATGGTGATCATCCTGAATTGAAGGTTTGTCTATGACTTTTGTGTTTGGATTCGTATTTCTAGAATAATAGACTTGCAATGCATTTGTTTATTATGGTGTGTGAATGTTTGTTTGTAAATTGTTGATTGATGTTATAATCATATCCTAAATCGTACGTTCTTGGTGTTGTTAACAATCGAGATATCACGGGAGGGATTAGGGTTGGATATTAATCAATTGGTTATCGGGTAACAACCTCGCATTTTCATAATCCGAGTACTTAGTTCCCTTTTATCACAACAAACAATCATACGTGAATCATGTCTATGTGATTCTTTCTAGTGAATTTAACACAATTGTCAAAAGCAAACCGGAAGTTTAGGATGATCGCTTTCTCTTAATCTGCTTAACAACCAATTTTGATTCACAATTAGTTATTAATTTACTTTTCTAAAACAACAATCCAAATCATTGATCTTTATTTTTCTGCAAATTAGGTTAATTGTAGTTAATTGCAAAGCTATAAAATCAACACACTTTCCACATACTCCCTGAGTTCGATACCCTATTACCGCTATCTATAGTTGTTATTGGGATTAAATTTGCGTGTACCACGACAATCACGTCAAATTTTGGCGCCGTTGCCGGGGAGTAGTGCGCAACGTGTGTCAGTTTGTTAGTTTTGCTTTGTTATTTTTGGGTTTACACTGGTGTGTTTAGTGTGCAGGTTCTACAGGTGCATGCATACTAGAGGCTCTCACAAAGCTTCACCATTGTCATTTGATCCGGAAATCGAAAGAACACTAAGGCAAAACCGAGTTTTACTACGCGAAAACAGAATCATTGGTTCACCCACTTCACCCATTACACCAAGAAATATCATGGAAGAAACACAAGTACCACCCACAACGGGTCAAACGACCTCATCTTTTATACCTACGTCCACACAACCATCACCAAACACCACTATTCCAAACATCACCACAATGCCTACTCCACTTCACGATACTACACCAACCAATACAACACAACCAATCACTACTCAAATCGAACCCAGTCTTACCTTTAGCCCATCATCCACTATTCCACCACTCACTCATTTCTTCCCAGTTTCAGGGCAATCATCCTCAACTTATACAGTACCACAAGGTTCAACTGTCGTCCATACTACCTCTACATTTAGACCATCAAACCAGTCGGATTTTCAATACTCGACCATTCCATTTGGGCAAACTTCGGGTATAGGAGGAGATGGATATGAGGAAGGATACGAAGATTTTGAGGGTTATGATGAAGATGGGTATGCTTATGCTTATGGGGGTGATGGTGATCAAGGAGAGTTGGGTTATGTGCAAAGTCAATCTCAAGGAATGGCAAGTGTAGATGGAGTGCCACAACAACAACAACTCATACCGCAACATATTCGGCCAAGACCACAAGGGCCACCAATGCAACGCCCTATTCCGTTGCAACAAGTTCGGCCACAACATGTACAACCACAATTGCAAAGGCCGATTCAATACCCACCGGTGCCACCACAACAAGTTCAACAACCATTCGTACCACAAGGGCATATACCAAGACCAATGGGTCCTATTCGTCCAAGGGGTCGATTGGGTGTTCCAAGAAGGCATCTTAGGGAACAAGCAAGGGGAATAGAAGCACATTTCAGGCCGATAATTACTCAAAACCCGTCACCGGTGGTTATCCCTCACAACAACCAAGGGAGAACCTTTGAAGTAAGAACAAATTCTTTGCAAAGTTTGCCGAAATACAAAGGGCTAGCAACGGAGGAGCCGTATTTCCACTTAGAGGCCTATGACTCCATTTGCAATACTCTTGGAAGTCAAGGTTTTTCGGCTGATGATATCAAGTTGGTCCTATTTCAGTTCTCTTTGGAGGACAAGGCAAAGAAGTGGTTCTACACTTTGCCTTCAGCATCTATATATACTTGGGCGGAGATGCAACAAATTTTCTTAGACGAATTTTACACCGCCCAAAAGACCAACGATGCTAGAAAGGGGTTGAGGAGCTTCCAACAACAACATGGTGAGATGTTCCATGAGGCATTTGAACGTTTCAATATGATGATTAAAAATTTCCCTCACCATGGGATTGAACTTTGGGAGTTGATGAATGCCTTCCACGAGGGGTTGAGTGCCGAGGATGCTCGTGATTTAATGTCCATTACCGGTGGGACTTTTGGCACAAACTATGAGAATGACGATTGGGAGTTCTTGGAGAATATGGCAAGTACATCAAAGAGAAAGGCTCAAGCATCGAGGAGAGCCCGACCGGCCATTGCCCGACCTCAAGTGCACGCAATAGATGATGGTAATGTTCAAACTACTAACCAAATTTATGATGTGTGTGCTTTGTGTAATGAAATAGGTCATGCGGCTGAAAATTGCCAAGGGATGGTGGAAGGGCAATATGAAGAGGTTCATGCGGTTCAAGGTCAAGGTCAAGGAGGGGGTGGTAGAAATTTCAACAACATGAATTCTAATACCTACCACCCCGGGTTGAGGAACCACCCAAATTTTCGGTATGGGAACCCTTCAAATCAAGCTAACCCGAATTTCCAAGGAAACCAAGGATTTCAAAGGCAATATCAAATGGGTCAAAGCTCTTCGGGTGGAAATAAGATGATGGAGATGTTGAAGGCGATGCAAAGTGAAATGCAACGAATGAACCAACGTGATGAGGTTCGGATGCAAAAGGACGAGGTTCGTGACAAAAGCATCCAATCGTTGACCACTAAAATGGGTCAACTTGCAAGTGACGTGGCGATATTAAAGAAAGCAAAAGGCCAGCTACCGAGTGATACGGTGCCAAATCCCAAGAACATAAAAAGTGTTAACATCAATGTGGTAAGCACCGTTCCTAGTACCGAATTTAATGAAAAATGTCTAACTTCTTCGTGTCAAGTGAATGCAGGTTTGGAAAAAGATGCCGAAGTCGAGAATGATAAAGAGTATGGAGTGCCAATCGTGCCTATCCGTGTGGGAAAATTAAAAATCCCTCACGCATTGTTGGATTACGGGGCAAGCATGAGTGTGCTACCAAGCGATCTATACGATATGTACGACTTTGGTCCACTTGAAGGTATAGACACCATGGTGAGCTTGGCGGATGGAAGTTGGAGGCGTCCACGGGGAATGGTTAGGAATGTTAAGATTCAGTTGGGAGAATTTGAATACCCGGTGGATTTCCTAGTTTTGGACTATGCTTCTACCAATATGGCATCACAACAAAGGGTAATTTTAGGTCGACCGTTTCTATACACAGCAAATGCTCAAATTAATTGTAGAGACGAGATTATTACTATGACCGAAAAGAACCGTAGGTTGTACTTTGATGTTCAAACTAGAGGGATTAGTTATGAGTCCATTGAGAGGAAGGGTGGTGAGTTTAGTGATTGTATGAAAAATGTGTTACAACGAATGAGAAAAAAACACCCACCGGACCGTGAAGAAACATATATGGGTGCGAGCAAGAGTGTATTTGATTACCCACCGAGTCAAAACAAGATGGATGCATTTTGTTCAATGGCACAAGGAAGTGATGGAGATGGCAGGAACCGATTCTTTGAGCCACCATAAATGGGGGTGGCTCGGTCTGGCTGAAGACTCAAAACTTAGCGCTGCTCGGGAGGCAACCCGGGGTTTTATATTGATATTGTTGTTTTTATCTTTCTATGTTTCAGGGCCATGGCGACATTCAAGTGTGGGGAAGATGTACGGATATTTGGGTGAAGGTGGTGATAGGAAGTCGGATTATCTACAACATCTGTTGTGGCAAACTTCACCAGGTCGATGTACTCTTTCCTTAGTGTTGTTGTGTTCTTTAGCTTTGAAATATTGGTAGTTAGTTTGTTTGATTTTGTTAAAAAAAAAAAAAAAAAAAAAAAAAAAAAGACCAAAAAGAAATTTGGGGTTTGAGAGTTTAAGCAAAGGCTGATGTTGTGGGTTAAAAGCGATCCTTCCCTCAAAGCCATACATTGGGACAATGTATCCCAAGTGTGGGGATGGGGGAAATTTTTGAGAGTTTTAAAAATTTTGTAAATCCGAGCGAAAATTGTTAAAATTTGAAAACTTGATATTGTGCCATTTGACACACCGATACCCATTCCTAGTCATTTCTTGGTGAGTGTTTGAGCCACATATGATTATTATAGATATTTCTTTGTTTTGAGTGGCGGTGTGTTTATTGTGTTAATAGAACTTGTGTACGAATTCTTGTTAAATCCTAGAGTTAGCATGCTTTTGAAAATGATAGGGGACTTTTAGGTAGCCTCTTCTAGACGTGTGAGAGTGTGGGATTGGTGGGTTGGACCTCATACTTTACATATATGAGTTTGGTATTGTGAGGGGTGGGGGTTTGGTCCTTAGAAAGCCATGTTGAGCCTTAGACCATTCGATTGTGATCCAAACCTACTTCCTACAAAATTTTACCTATTGAGATGACCCGGTTTAGGAGATTTAGTATGTAGTATTGATGTTCTTGTATATATTGTTGAGTTTGATGTGTTATAAAAAAAATGAAGAAAAAAAAAGAGAAAAAGAAAAATATAAAAAAAAAGTATTTAGTTGCATTAGAGTTGAGAATGTCAAGAAGCTTTGTATATATATTTGGTGTTTGCTTCGTAGTAATAGAAATAAAAAAACCGGGTCAAATCAATTAGCTCTTTCATATGTATTCCACCATTTTCCTACCTTTACACCTAGCCCCGTTGCAACCCGTAAGTCCCTTTTGATTCATAAGCATGCTAAATACTCAATAGGAGGAGATTTGATTTTTATACAAGCTTATTGTCGCACAAACACACACACGCATGGAGTGGTTTAACATTATGCTAATAATTCTTGTTACCGAGAGATTTTTGTGAGGGGTGTGTCTTGTGGTATGATTGAAAGTTAGTAAAAGGACGGCACATTTAGCTTGGTTTGCATATTTGATCGCTTTGGTTTTGAAATAGTTTTTGAATGGGTTGCTTGGGACAAGCAACGGGTAAGTGTGGGGATGTGACGGGTGGTCCGTAGGACAACCCTTAAATGAGATAAATACGTGCATATCCCATATTTTACACGGTTATGTATTGTGAATGTGATAACTACGAGTGTTCGTGTGTTTTACAGGTAAATCGCTTAAATCGGTTAAATTGGAACGCGTAGGCTACGGCATAAAGTTGTCAGCGCATAACAAATATTTCTTTTGGAAAACCTTAAAAGGGTCATGTGGATTTCTAGGCTAAAGAGCAAGGGACTTTGGACTTTATATTTTTTTGATTGGGCCACCACACAAGAATCAAACGTCATCTTCAATTAAGTGGAAGCAACAATATTGATTAAAAAGGAAATTGAGGGGATCCACGTGAAGGACAGTAACAACATAATCATCAAATAAAAGTGGTGGCTGGTGAGGAGAATTTTTGGGGAACACCATTCTCAATGTCTACACGTGAAGATGGACTTTTGACATGAACATTCGGCTGACATATGAGAAGGCATCACATCATTGTCAAGTGGGCTCGTGGGCTTGTGGACTAGGTGACACATCGATTCTTGGGCGGCTGACTTGTGGAGTTGTTTGATTGGGCCGATAACAAGGAAGCACATATGGGCTTGAATTTTATTGAACTTCTTGTGGAATTTCCTTTGGTGGGCAGCCTTATGTCACGTGGATATTGAAAAGAATTGTCATCATACATGCAGCCGACATCTTATATATTAAAGGGGGCCCACTATCTGATGATACACATATATTGGCAGCCATAATCCATGTGACAAAAGGTCAACATCATCAATATAAATACTTATCATCATCAGTCACGTGAACTTGGCAGTGACTTTAGAGGGGAAGCAGCACACGTGATGCTTGGGGATATTACTCAACATCATCATCACGGCACAACTTGGGCTGACACATTGGACTTTGGCAGCCATATCACGTGCAAGAACAACACTTAGGTTGTCACCGTAAATTACGGTCCTACCGTAATTTACGGTGGACCTGATTTTGGCCAATTACTCACCGTAACTCAGTCTTATTGGGCCGTAAACATTTCATGTCCACCGTAACTTACGGTGGAGCCGTAAGTTACGGTGGTGTCTGCGGAATTTTTTGTAACTGCCTCATTAAGTCGGTTTTATTGTGTCTTTTCAACTAATCTCATCATTGGTCGGTTTTGGGAGATCCTAGGGGCGATTTTGGCTGTTGGTACTTGGTTGCAAACAATTTTTAACATTTGGTTTATGTTTTCGATTCATATGAACACTAAACTTGTTGTTATGATGATTCACCAAGTTATGTCTGGATAAACTTATGGTGATCATCCTGAATTGAAGGTTTGTCTATGACTTTTGTGTTTGGATTCGTATTTCTAGAATAATAGACTTGCAATGCATTTGTTTATTATGGTGTGTGAATGTTTGTTTATAAATTGTTGATTGATGTTATAATCATATCCTAAATCGTACGTTTTTGGTGTTGTTAACAATCGAGATATCACGGGAGGGATTAGGGTTGGATATTAATCAATTGGTTATCGGGTAACAACCTCGCATTTTCATAATCCGAGTACTTAGTTCCCTTTTATCACAACAAACAATCATACATGAATCATGTCTATGTGATTCTTTCTAGTGAATTTAACACAATTGTCAAAAGCAAACCGGAAGTTTAGGATGATCGCTTTCTCTTAATCTGCTTAACAACCAATTTTGATTCACAATTAGTTATTAATTTAGTTTTCTAAAACAACAATCCAAATCATTGATCTTTATTTTTCTGCAAATTAGGTTAATTGTAGTTAATTGCAAAGCTATAAAATCAACACACTTTCCACATACTCCCTGTCACACCCCCAAAATCCACCATGCGGGGTATCACCGCTTGGAGGCGTGACGTGACCAGGATCGAGCCACCAATCATATTGAACATCGAAATTAAGTAAATAAGACCAACCACAATACGATTGGTGACCAAAGCTAGTTAACCTTGTTTAGTTTAAACAGCGGAAGCATAAACGTGAGTTCAAAAGCATAAGTCCATAGTTCATAAGTTAAAGTTTCAAAACGCAAGTTTAGTAAGTTCATAAGGATTTAAATATTAAGCATGGAACATAACAGTCCGTACACCACAACGACTCCTTCCCCGTGCAAGCTCCAAGCATTTAGCGACCTGTAAGGCATGTAACAACGAGTCAACAACAAAGTTGAGTGAGTTCACGTTTGGTTGTTTAGTTTTAAGTTGTTTCTGAAAAACGTGGTTTGACTTTCGTTGGCTTAATTGCCGTGGGGGTTACCCCGTAGTTGAAAGTATGTTTAACCATTTCCCTTTTTCTTTACCCAATCCATAACCATGATCAGTGGGGGTTTTCCCCGTTTGAACTACTAGACGGAATGATATCGACTGCTACGCAAATAAGTTGTGCCCTATATCAGTGTCTATCATCACTGACAATCTGCCATAGTCCATTAGTACACGCCCGTCCGAACGGCACGGTGTGAGGTTTGTTAAACCTAATAGCGCTATTAACTAATGACCCGCTCGCCATTGGCCTCGGCGATTAAGTCGATATAAATTGAGGGACTTCATGATAGAGTTTTGTCTAGCTAGTTTAAAGGTTGTTGTCCTGCACTAGGAGGACGAACGTACGTATTCTGCACCAGGAGAATTCGTAGGTTTAATAATGGCATCCACTCTATGGAGGATGGCCGTACATATCCTACCCAAGGAGGATATGTAGATTTAGTTTTAATTCTTTAACCCATTCCCAAACCACCGGGAATCCCATGCCTTAGAAAGTGTGTGAACTCACCTCGGTTTGCTCGGTTAGATTCTCATTATAGCTAACAGTCAAGGTCGGTCAATCACGTCCTAGTATGATTTACCAGTTAGTCATTTAGTGGCTTTCAAATAGAACACAAAGTTCCTACACGTATCTATCACACAACATGCATCACTGTAACGGTTTATGCCCATCTAAGTTTCCCGTCCATTCCCCACTCAAAATCAAACACACGATAATGCACATAACATATATAACATGTCAAATCATTCACAGATAGCATACTCGACATTTAGACACGCAAGTCACAACTTATGTTAATTCAGCATTAATACTCAAAACCGGCTGTTTTCGGACATTTAAATAAAATAGTTAGATTATTCCAAAAATTCCCAAATTTTTATAGAATGTCATAAACATTCCATATTTTATTGTGTAAAAATATCGGGGTCCGGTTCATTACCCACATTTTATAAAAATTCATATTCGGGACTGAACTCAGATTCATGTATTTCTGACCACAGTCCACGAAACAATTTATTAAAAATTCATCGTAAGTCCGATTTGCGAAATTCCAGTGGAGTAATTACAAATACTTCAGTTGTCATCTACAGTAAAATTTTCATGGTCCGATTGATCACAAAACTCAGATTATGACCGAAAGTACGACACCCATTTATTGCTGTCAAAATTCAGCTTAAGTTGCTGTTACAAATTAACACTTTAAAAATAGTAAACGAAGTCAAAAAATTACGATTCCGGTGCCATTAGAACCGTATTTCATAATAACATATTTTAGATTCAAAATATTGGTTTTTCGTTGAGTTTAAGACCTGTTTACAGCCAACAGAAGTGGGCTGTAAAAGTTAGACAGATTCTGATTCTTTTGTGTTTAACCTTCTAAATCGTGTTCGATCGATTCCTTTAACAAGTTTAGTGACCACAACAACATCATATACTAATATCATTCAGTAAAACATCAGATAATCACCCAATCATCATAATCACACAAGATCTACATGATTTACACACATATTCATCCATTAACCACCTTGTTCATTACTTTAGTAAACTTTTAGACTTTGATCTTATATGTTCGTAAATTTTAACCGACGAAACTTTTATTAACCACTCTAGACAAGATCAAGAAGAGGTTTAGAGTCACTTACTACTAGCTCGAGGCTAGGGGAGTTCAAGAAGATAAATGAAGTGGATAAAAGCAAATGGTGATGGTCCTTCAACTTCCGAAAGCTCCAAGCTTACTTATACATCTTCTAACACCCTTGGATGTATGTAGAATTGAATGAGATGGTTGAATGATGGTGGTGTTGTGGTTGTTGTTCTTGGCCGTAGGTATGAGGGTGAGAAGGAGAGAGTATGGTGTGTTAATGTGTGATGAAGAATGAAGGTTATGGTTTAGTAGGTTATACTTATATCCACCAAATGTTATGTCCATTGGTTTAAGTGTTTAGGAAAGTAGAGACAATATCAAATAAAATAACTAAACAAATCACAAGTGGGGCCATGTTGTCTAGCCATGTGCAAGGTGGGGGGGGGGGGGGGGGTCTTGGTTAGTTTGTAAGTATTAGTTACTAACTAGTTAAGTTTTAATGATATAGTTAGTGTATTACTGTGTGTTATGCAATATAAGGTGTGTTAGGGTGTTCGGGGACCCTAACTAGCTCAGAAAAGTATAAGCAATGTGTTTGGCAATATTTTTAGGTTCCGGGTAAAGTCCGGTTGTTCGGTTCGACACTGTTCCGATAAACTGCTTAATTAATCCGTATAGCGTCCTACTTATATATTTTTGCAACGTTTTTACTTTCTAACACTTAGGAAAATATAACGGACTATTTAGTGACCTTTCTATACACTACTAATATATTAACAAATACGTGTGAGCATAACACAGATATCAGAAAGCAGTTAAGTGATTCCACACAGTCGTCAAGCACATTAATTATTATTAATAAACTGTACGGTTACATGTAAATTCGAGGGTTGTCACATTCTCCCCCTGTTAAGAGAATTTCGTCCCGAAATTTAGCGCGTGGTTACTGAGGAAGCTAGTTAAGTTGCGTTGTTTTCCAGATTTTCCTGGGGTGTCACATCATCCCCCCGTTGATTTGGAATTTCGTCCCGAAATTCTGCAGTAGCTTCAGCCTCAGTAGTGGTTGCGTTTTTCTTAAACAGCTGGGGGTACTTGAGTTTCATTTGGTCTTCTCGTTCCCAGGTATACTCTGGGCCACGACGAGCATTCCAACGAACTCGAACGAGAGGTATTCTTGTGTGCTTGAGAATCTTAACATCTCGATCAGTAATCTCTACTGGTTCCTCGACGAATCGCAGCTGGTCGTCGATTGTGAGTTCCTTGAGAGGAACTATGAAGGTCTCATCTGACAGACACTTCTTCAGATTTGACACGTGGAATACGTTGTGAACTCCAATGAGTTTTTCGGGTAGATTCAACCTGTAGGCTACCGTACCAATTTTCTCAATGACTTCGAATGGTACGATATAACGCGGATTGAGTTTGCCTCGTTTGCCAAAGCGGACTACACCTTTCCAAGGTGAGACTTTGAGTAGCGCTCGATCCCCAACCCGGAGCTCGAGCGGTTTTCTTCCCTTATCAGCATAGCTTTTCTGACGGTCACGAGCTGCCGCCATTCGCTGTCGTATCTGAGCAATTTTTCTCGGTGGTATCTACCACATGTTCTGGGCCAGTGATTTGGCTGTCACCAACTTCTGCCCAACAGAGAGGCGATCGGCATTTGCGCCCGTACAATGCCTCAAACGGAGCGGCTTGGATGCTGGTGTGGTAGCTGTTGTTATATGAGAACTCCACTAGCGGGAGGTGCTTCTCCCAGCCGTTACCAAAATCGATTACACATGCCCTAAGCATGTCTTCAAGGGTTTGGATGGTGCGTTCAGATTGCCCATCCGTCTGCGGGTGATAAGCGGTGCTCATATCTAAACGTGAGCCAAAGGACTTGTGCATTGCTTGCCACAGTTCAGAAGTAAAACACGCATCACGATCAGATATAATAGAGGTTGGCACTCCGTGCCTTGATACCACTTCCTTTAGGTAAATGTCTGCAAGAGTAGAAAACTTATCCGTTTCT
This sequence comes from Helianthus tuberosus, assembly GCA_030545235.1. NCBI lineage: Eukaryota > Viridiplantae > Streptophyta > Magnoliopsida > Asterales > Asteraceae > Helianthus > Helianthus tuberosus. The sequence continues at coordinate 103,554,530 of CM060415.1, read as the reverse complement.
TTGATAGCCAGAAAATGTGCAGACTTGGTTAATCGATCTACGATCACTCAAATGGTATCGTTTCCGTGTTGAGATCTGGGCAGGCCGGTAACAAAAATCCATGGAAATTTGCTCCCATTTCCATTTCGGGATCTCCGGTTGTTGAAGTAGGCCTGATGGTTTCTGATATTCAGACTTGACTCTCGCACAAGTCAAGCACTTACTGACGTAGGTTGCTATGTGGGCTTTCATGCCAGGCCACCAATACTTAGTCTTGAGGTCGTGGTACATCTTGTCCGAACCAGGGTGTACAGAATAACGAGACTTATGTGCTTCATCCATCACAAGCTCGCGTAAGTTGCCATAAAATGGAACCCAGATGCGTCCGTTAACATAGTAGGCACCGTCTTCCTTTTGTTCTAGCCGCTGTCTCGATCCTCGTAGGGACTCAGCCCTGATGTTCTCTGCTTTCAATGCTTCAACCTGAGCATCACGAATCTGAGAGGGAAGGTTAGATTGAATGGTAAGCTGTAATGCACGTACCCGCTTAGGTAAAGTATCCTTTCGACTGAGGGCGTCAGCCACAACATTGGCTTTGCCCGGATGATACTTGATAGCGCATTCGTAATCATTCAAGAGTTCGACCCATCGGCGTTGTCGCATGTTTAACTCTTTTTGCTTGAAGATATGCTCGAGACTCCTGTGGTCGGTGTAAATGGTGCACTTTGTACCGTACAGGTAATGTCTCCATATCTTAAGTGCGAATACAACTGCTCCCAGCTCCAGGTCGTGAGTATTGTAATTTCTTTCGTGAACCTTGAGTTGGCGTGATGCGTAGGCAATGACCTTGTCACGTTGCATCAACACGCAACCAAGTCCTTGGATGGAAGCATCGCAATAAACTACAAAATCATCTGTGCCTTCAGGCAATGAGAGGATAGGCGCGCTACAAAGTCTATCCTTTAGGTGTTGAAATGCGGACTCCTGTGCGTCACCCCAACGATAGATGACACCCTCCTGAGTTAGTGAAGTGAGGGGTTGCGCGATCTTGGAGAAATCCTTTATAACCCTTCTGTAACACCCTGCCAAACCCAAGGATTGGCGGATTTCTATTGGTGTGCGGGGTGCAGGCCAGTTCTTGATCGATTCAACCTTAGATGGATCCACATGAATTCCATCCTTGTTTACTACATGGCCTAGAACTTGGACTTCACGAAGCCAGAAGTCACATTTCGAAAACTTGGCATACAACTGCTCTTTTTCGAAGAAATTCCAACATAAGGCGTGGATGATGCTCGTGTTCCTCTTGATCTTAGAATAGATCAGGATATCGTCGATGAACACAATAACGAACTTATCCAGGTAAGGCTTGCACTCTCGGTTCATGAGATCCATGAAGACCGCTGGTGCATTTGTCAGCCCGAATGGCATAACCAGAAACTCGTAATGGCCGTAACGAGTTCTAAATGCTGTTTTGGAGACGTCCTCATCTCGGACTCTCAGCTGATGGTATCCCGATCTCAAATCAATCTTAGAGTAATAGCTCGACCCTTGCAGCTGGTCGAATAAGTCGTCAATACGTGGAAGAGGATAACGATTCTTCACAGTCACCTTGTTGAGCTCGCGATAGTCAATACACATCCTGAAAGTACCATCTTTCTTCTTTACGAATAGTACTGGAGCTCCCCAGGGCGAAGAGCTAGGACGTATAAAACCCTTTTCCAAGAGTTCTTGTAACTGCGTGGATAGTTCTTCGAGTTCTGATGGAGCTAGACGATATGGTGCTCGAGCTACTAGCGCTGCTCCAGGAGCTAGCTTGATTTGAAACTCAACTTGGCGATGAGGCGGAAGACCAGGTAATTCCTCAGGAAATACCTCGGGAAAATCGCGCACAATAGGGATGTCTTCAATTCTCTTCTCTTCCGTTGATGTGTCAGTAACGAGTGCTAAAATGGCAGTGTGGCCCTTTCGCAAACACTTCTGGGCCTTAAGGAAAGAGATGATGCCTTCGACAGCACCACTCTTTTCGCCACGAATCATGAGAGGTTCTTCGCCAGAACGAGGAATGCAGATGATTTTCTCCTTGCAAACAATCTCCGCTTGATGATGAGGTAGCCAATCCATCCCAATAACGACGTCGAAACTACCAAGGGTGATAGGAACAAGATCGATAGGAAAGTCTGACCAGCTAAGACGAGGTTACAACCTTTAACTACGTGTGTGGCTTCAAGGCTTTTACCGTTAGCTAGCTCTACCGCGTGTTTGGTGTTCAGGAGTGTTGGAGTGCGCTTAAGCAATTGACTAACTTTTACGGACACATAACTAGTATCGGCACCCGAATCGAATAAAATAGTAACAAAGAAATCATCCAGAGGAAACTTACCCATCACAACGTTGGGATTGTTCCTCGCGTCGCCCTCAAGGTTTCAGGGAGTGATCACTAAGGATCGAGAGTCGAGCCTTCCAAACTCTCTATGCTAGAGGGTGTTTATTTCAGTGTCTTTGCATGGAGAAGCGAGAACGAAATGTCACTGTGGTAAGAGAATGACGGTTTGGTCTAAGCAAATGGTAGAAATTAGACATAACATAAATCAACAATCATGTGTAGGTACAAAAGCTAGTGTAAGGATTCCGCGTATTTAAGAAGACTGTCATGGAATGATACGATTTCTTATAGTGTAAGGTGGATCAGGTAAGCTTATAGATTATCGTGTTCGCCTGTAGGTTGAGTGATCCATATCTCCGCTCTCGAACGTTCTGAAGACTATCTCATCAGTAAGGGCATCCATTCGCTAGGTTGGGTTTACGAAGGGGTAAATCAAGTAGAGTAAGCATTAACCACCCAACAAGGTAATGGGGGGGGTGAATCTTGTGATCGGTGGAAATTATGGTATGGTTGTTAGCGTTTCGTTATACTGGTTTCCAATCAAAGAAACGGGGGATTGGTGAGGTTCATGCGAAGAGTCGAGTGAAAACAGGGGTCCACCAACGACAGAAGAATTCAACCAAGTAATCTGTTGCTTAGAAGCAATTCTAGTAGTGAGGTGTGGCGGCACGACACACAAAAAGGGAAGTTCGTTGCATCACGATCACGGAAGTATATCACTTGTCCAAAGCAGAGTTTGGTTGGTAGGGTTGCGAGTTGCAAAGCGACGAACACGCGTAACTGTGGCTGCTTCGTTTCTGGTAACGATGACCAGTGGAGATGATGAGGTTCGTCAACAGGGATGCGTGGGTATAGTTCTCCAAAACCCGAGTTCGTTTGAGCCAGGTCTGGTCTTCGTGAATGTTGACGTACAAGCCGAATGTACGGAGGGTCAAATGGTGACGTCATGTCGAGTTAAGCGTGTAAATAGATAGAATGCATAAACAGTTGTCGTAGCGGGGTGACGAGAAAGCAGAAAGGAATTTGACCATCACTTGTCAAATTTCAAGTAAACAATTGCATATCATAAGGAGCGCAGTAGGGCTAATAGACAGAATGCTACTAGCCTAAATAAACACACCATAAACACCACACCGGACAAAAGTAATCTAGCAGGTAAGAAATATAAACTTAAATCATACCACTTATGGTGTCGAGTCTTGCACGTGGAGCGAAGCGTCGTTGTGGATCGTTGAGCACTGTACTGGTTATAGTCTGGTTTTTATCAAAAACTTTTCCCTTTTTAAAAACCAAGTTCACTATAACCAATGGCTCTGATACCAATCTGTCACACCCCCAAAATCCACCATGCGGGGTATCACCGCTTGGAGGCGTGACGTGACCAGGATCGAGCCACCAATCATATTGAACATCGAAATTAAGTAAATAAGACCAACCACAATACGATTGGTGACCAAAGCTAGTTAACCTTGTTTAGTTTAAACAGCGGAAGCATAAACGTGAGTTCAAAAGCATAAGTCCATAGTTCATAAGTTAAAGTTTCAAAACGCAAGTTTAGTAAGTTCATAAGGATTTAAATATTAAGCATGGAACATAACAGTCCGTACACCACAACGACTCCTTCCCCGTGCAAGCTCCAAGCATTTAGCGACCTGTAAGGCATGTAACAACGAGTCAACAACAAAGTTGAGTGAGTTCACGTTTGGTTGTTTAGTTTTAAGTTGTTTCTGAAAAACGTGGTTTGACTTTCGTTGGCTTAATTGCCGTGGGGGTTACCCCGTAGTTGAAAGTATGTTTAACCATTTCCCTTTTTCTTTACCCAATCCATAACCATGATCAGTGGGGGTTTTCCCCGTTTGAACTACTAGACGGAATGATATCGACTGCTACGCAAATAAGTTGTGCCCTATATCAGTGTCTATCATCACTGACAATCTGCCATAGTCCATTAGTACACGCCCGTCCGAACGGCACGGTGTGAGGTTTGTTAAACCTAATAGCGCTATTAACTAATGACCCGCTCGCCATTGGCCTCGGCGATTAAGTCGATATAAATTGAGGGACTTCATGATAGAGTTTTGTCTAGCTAGTTTAAAGGTTGTTGTCCTGCACCAGGAGGACGAACGTACGTATTCTGCACCAGGAGAATTCGTAGGTTTAATAATGGCATCCACTCTATGGAGGATGGCCGTACATATCCTACCCAAGGAGGATATGTAGATTTAGTTTTAATTCTTTAACCCATTCCCAAACCACCGGGAATCCCATGCCTTAGAAAGTGTGTGAACTCACCTCGGTTTGCTCGGTTAGATTCTCATTATAGCTAACAGTCAAGGTCGGTCAATCACGTCCTAGTATGATTTACCAGTTAGTCATTTGGTGGCTTTCAAATAGAACACAAAGTTCCTACACGTATCTATCACACAACATGCATCACTGTAACGGTTTATGCCCATCTAAGTTTCCCGTCCATTCCCCACTCAAAATCAAACACACGATAATGCACATAACATATATAACATGTCAAATCATTCACAGATAGCATACTCGACATTTAGACACGCAAGTCACAACTTATGTTAATTCAGCATTAATACTCAAAACCGGCTGTTTTCGGACATTTAAATAAAATAGTTAGATTATTCCAAAAATTCCCAAATTTTTATAGAATGTCATAAACATTCCATATTTTATTGTGTAAAAATATCGGGGTCCGGTTCATTACCCACATTTTATAAAAATTCATATTCGGGACTGAACTCAGATTCATGTATTTCTGACCACAGTCCACGAAACAATTTATTAAAAATTCATCGTAAGTCCGATTTGCGAAATTCCAGTGGAGTAATTACAAATACTTCAGTTGTCATCTACAGTAAAATTTTCATGGTCCGATTGATCACAAAACTCAGATTATGACCGAAAGTACGACACCCATTTATTGCTGTCAAAATTCAGCTTAAGTTGCTGTTACAAATTAACACTTTAAAAATAGTAAACGAAGTCAAAAAATTACGATTCCGGTGCCATTAGAACCGTATTTCATAATAACATATTTTAGATTCAAAATATTGGTTTTTCGTTGAGTTTAAGACCTGTTTACAGCCAACAGAAGTGGGCTGTAAAAGTTAGACAGATTCTGATTCTTTTGTGTTTAACCTTCTAAATCGTGTTCGATCGATTCCTTTAACAAGTTTAGTGACCACAACAACATCATATACTAATATCATTCAGTAAAACATCAGATAATCACCCAATCATCATAATCACACAAGATCTACATGATTTACACACATATTCATCCATTAACCACCTTGTTCATTACTTTAGTAAACTTTTAGACTTTGATCTTATATGTTCGTAAATTTTAACCGACGAAACTTTTATTAACCACTCTAGACAAGATCAAGAAGAGGTTTAGAGTCACTTACTACTAGCTCGAGGCTAGGGGAGTTCAAGAAGATAAATGAAGTGGATAAAAGCAAATGGTGATGGTCCTTCAACTTCCGAAAGCTCCAAGCTTACTTATACATCTTCTAACACCCTTGGATGTATGTAGAATTGAATGAGATGGTTGAATGATGGTGGTGTTGTGGTTGTTGTTCTTGGCCGTAGGTATGAGGGTGAGAAGGAGAGAGTATGGTGTGTTAATGTGTGATGAAGAATGAAGGTTATGGTTTAGTAGGTTATACTTATATCCACCAAATGTTATGTCCATTGGTTTAAGTGTTTAGGAAAGTAGAGACAATATCAAATAAAATAACTAAACAAATCACAAGTGGGGCCATGTTGTCTAGCCATGTGCAAGGTGGGGGGGGGGGGGGGGTCTTGGTTAGTTTGTAAGTATTAGTTACTAACTAGTTAAGTTTTAATGATATAGTTAGTGTATTACTGTGTGTTATGCAATATAAGGTGTGTTAGGGTGTTCGGGGACCCTAACTAGCTCAGAAAAGTATAAGCAATGTGTTTGGCAATATTTTTAGGTTCCGGGTAAAGTCCGGTTGTTCGGTTCGACACTGTTCCGATAAACTGCTTAATTAATCCGTATAGCGTCCTACTTATATATTTTTGCAACGTTTTTACTTTCTAACACTTAGGAAAATATAACGGACTATTTAGTGACCTTTCTATACACTACTAATATATTAACAAATACGTGTGAGCATAACACAGATATCAGAAAGCAGTTAAGTGATTCCACACAGTCGTCAAGCACATTAATTATTATTAATAAACTGTACGGTTACATGTAAATTCGAGGGTTGTCACACTCCCTGAGTTCGATACCCTATTACCACTATCTATAGTTGTTATTGGGATTAAATTTGCGTGTACCACGACAATCACGTCACTAACCCACGATTAAGCAAATAAACATGTGGTACCAAATACTGACGTTGTAAGTTTTTGTGCCCCACATCAATGTTTATCTGCATTGATGCAATAGTAAGGTCAAAATTCACGCCCGACTCCCTACACAGTGTGAGGTTTGTCAAACCTAATAGCGCTATCAACTAATACCCCGCCTGCCATAACCCGACAACTAATCGGTATAAAGAGTAGGGACTTTCAAGATAGTTGTTTCGTTTAGTCCACTGTAGACATAAAATTAAACTAAAGTATTTAAGTTGTAATATTCCATCTAGGAATATAAGTGTAGTCTCAAACCAGGGATAATGTAGTCACAAACCAAGGATTGCATGCTTTTAGTAAAGTAGTGAACTCACCTTAGATTTGCTCGGCTAGAATTTAATAAATAGGATTAAGTGTGGTCAACCACGTCCTGATATGGTTGTTGTTTTATCATTAGTTAATATCCACATAAGTCACATTAATTCTACATGTATACTATCATGTAATATGCATACACGTTACCACTTAGTTATACATTCGTAGGGTTACGTGCATATATACAACTCACAACATGTAACACATTTAATGATATTCGATTAGATGGTAAAAAACAAATAACACCTCGTACTAACAAACAATTGCACTTATAGACATAAACATCACGTTTCAACAAATTTTGTTTAAAATAGTAAAAGAACAAGTGAAATTACAAATAATTTATGAAACGTGTCATTAGGTCCAAAAAGGTTTGTGTAATTTTCTCAAAGTAAAAAAGTTCACCGAAAAATCACTAAAAATCATTTAGCACATAAAGGGCAATTTCGTTACATTCTATCGATAGTTTACGATTTATTTTATATAAAACTCATCGTCGATCCGACTGATGAAATTCCAGTTGGAGAATTTCATAATCTCCTAGGAAAATCTAATGTAAAAATTTCAAGTGTTAACTCCAACAATTGACCAGGTTATGACTTCTGTAACTCGCTGCAATTTTTGTAGAAACACGCAGCCTGTACCTGTGTTCCGCTTTAATCTTTTGGCTAACCTAAACTTGTCGAAAAATTATAACTCCAGTACGGTTTGAAAGTTATTTTATTATTCTTCGTTTAAGACTCAAGAACCACTCGTTTTCGTTATGTTTTGATCAAGATACAATCGATACAAATAGACCTAAAAATCTGCACAGGTCTGTTTGCATTCAGATCCTTATAAAAACGTGTTCATGATCATGTATATCATACTTTTCGACTACTAACACATGTATGACAATATGTAGATCAGTTTAGTCATGAAGTTATCATCAATATCATGGTATAAATCGAAACCCTAGCATACATGCATACAAGTATGTAACATCAAAATCAACAATCCACCATAATAATCGAGAACTCAATTCTAAACAACCCTAGCATTCAAGAATCATGTTTTATGCAATCATGTAATCAACAAATCGAAGTCAAGACTCATGTCTAAACAAAATGTATAAACAAGATCAAGATAGATTACCGAAAGTGATTGTGAAAAGCTTGATAAACTAGAGAATTGAAAGCCTGCGGATTAAAGTCATCGTTCAGAGATGAAAGATTTAAGATGCAGGTTTTGAATGACGACTAGGGTTTGCATGTTAATACACACACACGCACATATATATATATATATATACACGGAACCTTTGAGAGTCGGTTAAGGGTTTAAGTATAAAGGGATAAAAAGGTTCCGAGTTTGTGATAAGAGGTAGGGGTTCCGAAATGGAGAGGGTATAGTGAGGGGTGAGTCTGGATTTAAGGGAAATCCGGGTTTGGGGTTGGGGTTTCCGAGTTTGGAGTTGAGTTTAAGGGTCCAGGTTTAGGAATCCCTTTGGGAGCGTTTGGTTCGCGGAATGTTTTGCAATTGGATTTGGAATTTGTATAGGAATTAGATTTGGAATTTAAACTGAAAATTGTTGGAATTGGAATCTCAATTCTATTTTTGTTGTGTTTGGTTGTCAAATGAATTGGAATCCATCACCCTGGCACCCACAACCCTCAGTTCGCGTCGAAACGGTACAAGTGGAAATAGTACGGGTCGAAACGGTTCGCGTCGAAATGGTTTGATTCGAAACGGTACGGGTCGAAACCGTTCGCGTCGAAATGGTACGGGTCGAAACGGTAAAGGTTGAAATGGTTCGCGTCAAAACGCTATGGCTCACAATGGTTCGCGTCGAAACGGTTCGCTTCGAAACGGTACGGGTCGAAACGGTTCGCGCCGAAACGGTACGGGTCGAAATGGTACAGGTCGAAGCGGTTCGTGTCGAAACGATACGGCTGGTAATGGTTCGCGTCGAAACGGTTCGCTTCAAAACGATACGGGTCGAAACAGTTCGCGTCGAAACGGTTTGTGCCGAAACGGTTCAGGTCGAAACGGTTCGCGCCGAAACTGTTCAGGTCGAAACGGTCCGCGCCGAAACGGTTCAGGTTGAAGCGGTTCGTGCCGAAACGGTTCGATTCAAAACGGTTCGGGTCGAAACGGTTCGCGTCGAAATGATTCGATTCGAAACCAATACGGGTTAAAACGGTTCGGATTGAAACACTACGGGTCAAAAGCGTTCGGGTCGAAACGGTTGAAGATTTCAATGAATTTACTTTAATTCCTTTACATATAGGAAAGATTTTGAATTGCTTTAGTTAAAGAAATTTGAAGGAATTCATGCCTAATTCCAATTCCATTGTCAACCAAACACATGAAGATTGGAATTGAGATTTCCATTCCATCAAATTTTGTGAACCAAACATAGTAAGAGAAGGAATTCGGATTCCAATTCCCTTAAATTCCATTGAATTCCTGCGAACCAAACGCCCCCTTAGATTCCGAGTATATGGAGTGGATTAGGGTGTCCGAATTTATGTATAGATTTAGGGTGTTCCGAATTTGGGTTAGGATTAGTCGGAAATCTGAATTTGAGTGATGTTCTGGATTTGGGAGTTATTTATATTTTTCACAAATAATCACACAAGTTCCAACAGATTAATACTCTCGTAAAAATTTAGCAGTTTAACTTCCAGTTAACGAAACTTGTCCCACTAGTTTATGTTAGTTCGTGTTCGTGTTGGTGACGTATAAAGTGAACGCATGTACGAAAGTGCCACCAAATTATAAAGATTTAAATGAGAAAGTTCACGGTAATAATCTAAAAATGCGAGTTGTCACAACCACCACCTATGACTCCACTAACTGACTTAACACATGTACTGCTGACCCATGAGTTAAAATTAACTTACAATAAAAGAGATTTAGGATGAACGTGGGCATGCAGGTGGTAGGCAACATGGTATTGTTGCACTAAGCACGTATTAATGACCTTTTCAATACCATCACATTTGATGTATTTTTCGTTTAGTTAAGTTGTAAGCATGTATTGTAATCTACTGCTTTCATTAATTTTGTAATGTAACTAATTGAGCTATGAATGATTTTAATTAGCATAATAAAAACTAATTCGCAGCGGTTGTGGGAGACTAGTAGCAAGGGCGTAGCTTAAGAGGGGCCGGGAGGGGCGCCCGACCCCCCGAACTTTTCGCTCGGTAGTGTTATATATGTAGTTTTTGTATAGAAATTTTTGGGTATATACGTTTTCGACCCCCCGGTTCTATAGAAATTTTTGGGTATATACGTTTTCGACCCCCCCGTTTTCATGGTCAAGCTTCGCCACTGACTAAATGTTTTGACATCAGCTTTTGTTATTTTTTTTTTTTTTTTTTTTTTTGAAATGGTCTTTTTTCTAATAAAACGGCAGATGCGGGAAGAACTTTGGAAGGGATCAAATCCTTAAGATATGTTTAGATCAAATATAGTTCTCCTTTCAAGGAAGTGTCTTGGAAAAACCAGTGTAATTTGGTTTTGTAGTTTGTCTTTGTAGCCGTGCTAGCTATTTAAAAAAAAGAGTAAACTGCCATTTTGGTCTCTGTGGTTTGGCCAGTTTTGCCACTTTAGTCCAAATCTCAAACTTATTACATCTGGGGCCCTGTGGTTTGCATTTTGTTGCCATTTTAGTCCAAAATCCAAAAACCCTATTTTTTTGACTGTTGCAACCTCCTATTTTGTCCTGTAGTGCAGGGGTATTTTGGTCATTTTAATTATTATACAATTATTATAACATATTAAACTGTTATATATATAACAGGTCATCATCTTCATCATCTGCAGAAAATCAAGAACATCATGGCAGTTTACTCTTTAGATCGAAAATCAAGGTCATCATCTTCATCATCTGCAGACTACATTCACACACATAAAAAATAAACCCAAGTTGTTTCTTCCAAGAGTAAACTGCATCTCGATTCTTCAACACATTCTTCATCTTCAAACTGCATCGATTCTTCAACACATTCTTCATCTTCAATCTTCAATCTGCAGTTCAGACAAACATCCACCCCCAACCTCTCCCCAACCTCTCGATCTCTCCATCTCGATCTCCGACCAGCGCTAAACCCGATGACGGATCTGAGATTTGGGGGAAGAAAGATGTGTGGATCTGGAACTTGAAGATGAACAGACAACCGTGATGATTGATGCTGATGAACGGCAGCGTTGATTGATGCTGATGAAGGAGGTTCGAGTTTCCCCAAATAAATCATCACCCAACCACCGTCATCGCTTTCTCCGGCTGCCAGAAACTCCGATTCATCAACACAACTCACAAGATAACAACATCGCTTCTGCGATTAACCTCCTTGATTCTGCTCTTGCTTTATCGCCGACGTATGAACCGGCTTCAAAACTGAAAGCTACGGCTCTGCTTCATCTCAGAATGTTCAATGAAGCTGCAGACATGATTCAGGATTATATTCCGAGCATGAACTCTGAATAGGTATGTTGATCGGTTGTTTGTGGTGGTGGTGGTTGAATAGATCGGACAGATTTAAGGATTTGGGGATTTGGATTGTATGTGTAATGTGTGTGCTTTCAACTACATGGGTCATAAAAATACAAACTTTGGATCGTTTATGACTTCTTGATTTTAATTTTAAGAACATATAACTTGATATATGCAAAAGATCAGAGGCTGTTTCAGTTGTTGTTAGGAAAAGGATATGCAGACATGATATATGATGAGGAGAGAGGAGAGAGGGGTGGGGGTGGGGGTGGGCAGGTGGGCAAAATGACCAAAATACCCTTCACTAAATTAAGGAAAAGGACAAAAAAGGGTCATTAAATCAGTCAAAATTCAGAGATTTTGAGTTTTGGACTAAAATGGCAATAAAATGCAAACCACAGGGCCCCAGATGTAATAAGTTTGAGATTTGGACTAAAGTGGCAAAACTGGCCAAACCACAGGGACCAAAATGGCAGTTTACTCTTAAAAAAACGTAGAGGAATAAGTTATTGGCAAACTAGGGGTGAGCATGGTGCGGTTCGGTTATTACCTATAACCGAAACCATAACCGCACACTGCGGTTATCAAAAAAACATAACCGTTCGGTTTCGGTTAATGCGGTTTCGGTTAATCGGTTATTGCGGTTAATGCGGTTTCGGTTCGGTTATAGGTCGGTTATTATTAGTGTAAGCTATAATGGGCCAATAAGGTTGGGTCATGGTTAGTGTAAAATGTAATGGGCCAATAAGGTTGGGTCATGGTTAAAAGTTAAAACATTTAAATACTTCACTAAAGATACATATAGATTAGGCCATGGTTAAGCATTTAAATACAAACTTAAAGACTTATGGTGCTACGGATTTGGCTATGTTTAAAATATTCGGTTCGGTTCGGTTATTTGCGGTTATGAAAATAAGAATAACCATAACCGAACCGCAAAAATCGGTTATTAAAAATATAAATAACCAACCCTTCGGTTATTTCGGTTATCGGTTATTTCGGTTCGGTTTTTTCGGTTATTTCGGTTACGATTCGATTAATTCGGTTATATGCTCACCCCTATGGCAAACCTCGCATATAAGTTAATCCCAAACACTCTTTTTGCAAACCACATACCTAAATGTGCTTTAAATTATACCCATACGTTAGAAAACTGACCCAACAAATTGGGTCTACACCTCGACACTTTTAAATATTTAGAACCTAACTAAACCTGCACACTTCATTTTGTGGACCACTTCTGAAAATATCCAATTTCTTTATTGTAAATAAACTAGGTGTTGCCCCGCCCGCGTTACGGGGCGATTGCCAAATAATTCTTAACTAATTAAAAAAGCAGTACCATAGTTTTGCTAGAAAGAAAAAGTAAAAAGAGTGTTAGGCAGCTCCTTGACACGATTTTTAGCTGGAGGCAAAATCATATTTGTATTTTTATTTGGTGGAAAAATCAAAATTTTTTCCCGAGGGTAAAATCTTAATTTTTAGCTAGAGGAAAACCATATTTTTATTTTGCACTGGGGGCAAAAAAACGTAATTTTGAATTGAGAGTGATATCGTAATTTTGAACCGAGGGGAAAAACGTAAATTTTAGCTGTGGGCAAAAGCATAATTTTATTTTGAACTGTGAGTAAAGACGTACTTTTAAACTGAGGGAAAAACCGTAATTTTAAAGTGGGTATAAAATAATAAACTGGTGTAAAATCGTAATTTTGAGCCGGAGGAAAAACAAAATTTTATTTTGAAGTGAGGCGAAAACGTAATTTTGGCTGAGGGTAAAAGCGTAATTTTTTTACCGAAGGCGAAATCGTATTTTGGGTTTAGCTGGGTGTAAAGTCATATTTTTATTTTGAACCGGGGAAAATCATAATTTTGAACCAAGGGTAAAATCGTAATTTTGAGGTTGGGGAAAACCATAATTTTATTTTTAGCTGGGGGCAAAAAAATAATTTTAAACTGAGGGTGAAATCGTAATTTTCAACCGATGGAAAATCGTAATTTGAGCTGCTGGCAAAAGGGTTATTATATTTTTTAGTTGGGAGAAAAGCGTAATTTTAAACTGGGGCTAAAACCGTAATTTTAAAGTGAATATAAAATAAAAAAATGGTTGATCTAATAGAGGAGGACCGGCCACCTATTTCGACCAATGACAGGGAAAAACTATTCCCTGCCGGCCATAGTCTTTGTATATGTAGGTAAATTTGATCTCGTTGCAAATATATCAATACTGCACACCAAAACTCTTTATAATATCCACATTTTTTAGTATTCTATTTTTGTTGTTTTCGTTTAATATTATTAAGGCCCTTATATGTTTAGTTTTTTCTTCAATGGTCCAACAAACGTGAAAACAGAATTTAAAAAACACATACATGCGACAAAAGTTTATTAATTTTTGCGTTTTCATGTCGGTCCAAGTTATCCTCGCAACTTTTGTCGCGTGCCAATGCATACCAATGAAGATGTAAAATCTTTGTTAATTTATACGAGGCTTCGACCGTAGACGAACATGTTACTTCGAAAACTAAATACATAATGGGGTCTTGGTAGATCATGTTACAATAAATATAGATTACGAAATCTTATACGTGACCAATAATTACTATATTAATCGTTTGGTAGTGTTGGTTGAATACAATGATTTTTTGATATAAATGGAAAGTTGGATGGAAATTGAAGGATTTGAAATGGTACCTAACCCTTTGTTGAACGATGGGAGTCTGCTAGTTTATGTAATCATTCAAAACCCTATCAACAACCGGACGAAGGGTTGTAAACACATAGTAATATGCTTGTTCCGTTGGGTGAATTGCGTCCCAAAACACGTACTTTGTTGCATCCTCACATACAGCCGAATTCATGTTGCATAGGGCTGCTGCCTCAACATATCCAGATCCGCAACATCCAATATTCACCTCTTCGAAACCTATCATACATGGATTGGATTGAGGACCATTGACCACATCAATTTAATTCTTAAAAACAAATGTAACGAAATGCTCTAATAAGTTATACTAAATATTGTTCCAATGGCCACAAGAGAAAAATGTATATGATAAGATTGACGTTTTTAACAATGTTTTTATCTATTTTTTTGGAGTATTGGATTTTAATGATCTTAACTATTTGTCGTTGCCCACCAACAGTCTCAACTTAAAAAATTATCACTTTCGGTCCCAATTATTAACATATTGGCCTCCAATTGACATTTATTAATAGAACCCTAACGTCGTTAGTCGTCGGTCGCCGGAAAAACGTATTTTGCCGGAAAACTCAACATTTTCGTCTCAAACATCTTTGTAACCTTAAATCGGACTTTTAGGAACCTTTTTTCTAGTAAAAGCCTTAATTATTAAGGTCGCCGAAAACTCAACATTTTCGAACCAAACCTCTTTGTAACCATAGATCGGAGCTTTAGGAACCTTGTCCTGGTAAAAGCCCCAATAATTGAGGTCTTCGGGAAACTCTTTTTTTGCCGGAAAACTCCTATTTGGCCGGAAAACTCAACATTTTCGTCCAAAACCTCTATGTTAATAGTTAGGACTGCCAGTGGTTATTTTTGAAGTTGGGACTATTGACGGCAAACGACGAATAATTGGGATATATTATTAAAATCCAAACTCCATTTTTTTGTTCTGAATAACTTTTATAAGTTGAAATAAATTAGATAGTAATACAAATAAAACTATTTTTTTAATTTGGAAGTTGCAACATTTAAAAGAAACTAGTTCTTTGGACCCGAACGTTGCGGCGAGACATCATTAAACCAAACTAAAAATAAACGTAAAAACGTTTAACCATGCACGCGCATTGTAGCGTGTTAACTCGCAAAATTTAGACAAAAACATAATTCATTATTGCAGAAAAGAATAACCAAGTCGAAATGGCAAGAAAACTTAAGTAATAATAATAATAATAATAATAATAATAATAATAATAATAATAATAATAATAATAATAATAATAATAATAATTATAAAATTATAGGGTTTATTAAAGTTCAAAGTAAGCATAAGGGTTATTTTGTGTTCTACTAATACCCTAAAAAAAGAAAAGTAAAATACATTACATGCATTAAAGTATATACATAGAACTTGTTATACTAAAGCAATAAAAAATGGGTCTACATATTCACACACCCAACTCCCTATTTCCACACCCTTCAAGACGCCTCGTATAGACCTATACGAGGCGTATTACCTTTTTCAATTTCCAAGAGAATCTCTGATTATGTCATATTTTGTCTTATTTGCCTCGTATAGGCCTATACTGGGCGTCTAGGCGAAAAAAGACCATTTAACCCCCTGATTTAGGCCTATACTGGGGGTAAATTGGTCTTTTTTGCCTCTCTTATATGCCTAGTATAGGCCTATATGAGGAGTATGTATATAATTCAAATTACCATTTTACCCCTGAGTTAGGCCTATACTGGGGGCAAAACAGGGTTATAATGGTCTTTTGGACCCCTCGTATAGGCCCAGTATAGACCTATACTGGGCGTCTATTTTTATTTTTTTTGTTTTCTCTTTTTAAAAGAGAAAACAAAAAAAATAAAAATAGACGCCCAGTATAGGTCTATACTGGGCCTATACGAGGGGTCCAAAAGACCATTATAGCCCTGTTAAAAAGAGAAAACAAAAAATAAATAAAAATAGACGCCCAGTATAGGTCTATACTGGGCCTATACGAGGGGTCCAAAAGACCATTATAACCCTGTTTTGCCCCTAGTATAGGCCTAATTCAGGGGTATAATGGTCTTTTGGTCCACATAGACGCCCAGTATAGCCCTATACTGGGCGTCTATTTTTTTTTTTTTTTTTTTTGTTTTCTCTTTTTAAATATCAATAACACTAATATTAACTATAAAAAACTCATATTAATATCAATAACACTAATATTAATTATAAAAAACTCATATTAATTATAATAACACTAATATTAATTATACAATGCCTATACGAGAGCTATACGAGACTTATACTACACTATACGATACGATACGACACGATAAGCCTCTACAAGACCTATACGAGACTTATACTACACTATACGATACGATACGATGTGATACAACACGATATTATAGGATACGATACTACATCCATAGGCCCATACAATGCCTATACGAGACCTATACGAGACTTATACTACATTATACTATATGATACGATACAATACGATACGAGACTATATGATAAGATACAACACTCGTATAGGCATGTAGGTGTAGTATAGGTCTCGTATAGGACTATAGGTGTGGTTTAGGTCCCGTATAAGCCTATAGGCGTATACAAGACCTATATGGGACCTATACGAGACTTATACTATACACTGTACGATACAATACGATACCATACTATACGATACAATACGATACAATACAATACGATACTATCGTATCATATAGTGTAGTATAGGTCACTTATAGGTCTTGTATAGGCCTATCGACGTATACGGGTGTTGTATCTTATCATATAGTCTCGTATCGTATTGTATCATATCGTATAGTATAGTGTAGTATAAGTCTCGTATAGGCATTGTATAGGCCTATGGATGTAGTATCGTATCCTATAGTATCGTGTTGTATCGCATCGTATCGTATATTGTAGTATAAGTCTCGTATAGGTCTTGTATAGGCCTATCGTGTTGTATCGTATCGTATAGTATAGTATAAGTCTCGTATAGGCATCGTATAATTAATATTAGTGTTATTGCTATTAATATGAGTTTTTTATAGTTAATATTAGTGTTATTGATATTTAAAAAGAGAAAACAAAAAAAATAAAAATAGACGCCCAGTAAAGGCCTATACTGGGCGTCTCTGTGGACCAAAAGACCATTATACCCTGGCCTATACTGGGGGCAAAACAGGGCTATAATGGTCTTTTGGACCCCTCGTATAGCCCCAGTATAGCCCTATACAGGGCGTCTATTTTTATTTTATTTTTTTGTTTTCTTTTTTTAATATTTAAAAAGAGAAAACAAAAAAAAATAAAAATAGACGCCCAGTATAGGGCTATACTGGGGCTATACGAGGGGTCCAAAAGACCATTATAGCCCTGTTTTGCCCCCAGTATAGGCCTAATTCAGGGCTATAATGGTCTTTTGGACACCAGTATACGCCCAGTATAGCCCTATACTGGGCGTCTATTTTTATTTTTTTCTCTTTTTAAATATTTAAAAAGAGAAAACAAAAAAAATAAAAATAGACGCCCAGTATAGGGCTATACTAGGCCTATACGAGGGGTCCAAAAGACCATTATAACCCTGTTTTGCCCCCAGTATAGGCCTAATTCAGGGGTATAATGGTCTTTTGGTCCACATAGACGCCCAGTATAGCCCTATACTGGGCGTCTATTTTTTTTTTTTTTTTTTCTCTTTTTAAATATCAATAACACTAATATTAACTATAAAAACAATGTAATATTTCTACGATCGAATATTTTTAAAGGCCGATCTTGAAAACGGTAAAATATTTTTATAAAAAAATAAAACTTTTCTTAAAAAACAACTCAAATTACCCCACCAAAACACCCATTTTTTTACTCAAAAAAACATCACCCTCCAAAAACAATCAAATTACCCTACCAAAACATCCATTTTTCAACTAAAAAAAACACCAACGAGGGGTCCTAATATTAATTATTTAAAATAAAAAACTTGTTTTTGTATAAAAGTTTGCTAAAACGATTAATATTGTATAAAATGTTTGTTAAAAAAAAAACCCTTATATACGCCCAGTATAGGCCTATACGAGGGGCCCTATACGCCCAGTATAGGCCTATACGAGGCATATTGAAGCAGTCAAGCCAGAAGTGACATGAGTCAGACACTAACTTTGATGTAACCCTATACGCCTAGTATAGGCCTATACGAGGCATATACGAGGCAAAGGGTGTCCATATAGATTGACCCTAAAAAATTGATACAGGGATGTCATGTGACATTCACCCATTTATTCTATAATTGAATAGTAAAATTATGAGTAACATAAGTTGAATATATAGTTAATCTATTTAGTTGGATGACTGGTATTATAAAATAATAATAATAATAATAATAATAATAAGATAGGATTAGGTTCAAACGTAAACAAAATCCCAAGAGTGAACTGCGTGAACTGATCTGGGCCTTTAATTTTTATGATCTTGAGATTAAAGTGAGTGGCATGATGGTAATTATTTGGTTAATTTTTTTCATTTAATTAAATACAAAAAGGGTATATGTGTAATTTCAATCTTAAATTGATTGCATAAATCTCTCACAAATCAAGTAATCAATTATCCTCTTAAATTAATTGCATAAATCTCTCACAAATCAAATTAAGGATTAGGAAAGATGTAACTTAATTCAATTATTAAAATAATTATTTGTTTAAATGCGATGTACACATGTGTATTCTGATTTTGCCCTCTTTTTAATGCGATGTACACATGTGTATATCGTCTGTTTTTGTGATATCTCAAAAAAAAATTTTGTATTGAATGTTGATGTACACCTGTGAATTACTGTACACATATGTACGATGCTGAGTACATATGTGTACTGTTCTATTTATATCCAAGTACACATGTGTATACCGTTGAAATATGAAGGTTATGTGGATCTTAAAAATCAAAATTTGAATTCTGATGATGAAATCTGAAATAAAAATTAAAATTGAAATCTGGTGATTTGTTGTTTGTTTTGATAATTATCATATTAATAAATAAACTTAATGTGGATAATGAATTTAAATTAGGAAAGATGTAACTTAATTCAATTATTAAAATAATAATTTAAATCTAATTTTTTATATAATTACATTCCTACCCTTGACAACTAAAAAGGAAATCAAATGTCCATATCTGTTCACGCAGTTCACTCTTGGGAGGTTGTTCACGCTGGAACCCTACCCTAATAAGGTATATATAATTTTTTCAACGTAACAGAAAACCATGTAAAATGCAATTCTGCATCATTCTAATTCGATATAACCTTGAGTAAATCCCGGTTGATGCATTAGAAAACACTAATAATCTTATGATCTTTTTCTACTGATCGATACGTGTAAACTTACCGAGTTTTTTTGTTCCAAAGTCAATCATGTCGAGAATAGGTTTGTATATGTCGGCATAATAGAGTTTAGCTTCCAAAATTTGCATGTCTTTCAATTTGTTTTCAAGATATACGTTGTAGTCTGTTGCAACATATGACATTGGTTCGACACATGTGCGTTCATGAGTAGCAGCATATCTGTTCAGAGTGATCACTTCAGGTAGGCACCCCATCGGAGGTAACCCTACCATGGCTATCTTCCGAGCACCTTCATTAATCAGCTCCTTTAAAAAAAGTTGTGTTTATTAAATACTACATAAACTTATAACAAGAAAAAAAGTAACATTCTTAAGCGTATTACTAAAGGCACTCAAAATTTAATTATTTCTTTCAAGTTTTATTAGATGTTTCCATCTTCTTATATTGATTTATAAATGTTTAGATTTTTTGAAACTATTTGTGATCAACTAAACACATATGAATTAATTTGGTAATTACTATTTATAGTGAAGAAAAAATTCCCTTACATAAACAAGTTTGATAAATATTGAGTTAAAGTCAAATTATAGAAAGAAAAACATCACAAAATACTGATTCATATATATATCTCACTTAGTTCTGAAACTTTTTAACATTAATAAATAAATTTCAAAAAATTGAAAATTTTAATTAAACTTGACGTATAAGTTTGAGTGATATTAATAACAGAAAAAACCTGAAAAATATGGTTTCTAACTTGTAAAGTTACCCATATATATATATAAATAGCAAAATTAACACCTGTTAACATGACTAGCATTCAGATTATTAGGTCACATCTATCCCCAACAATCCATCATTATTTTTCAATTATTAAGGCATTCTATATGATTTCCCACCCATATTTCAACGTCAACTTAACTTGCTATTAAATTTTAGAATTTTAATCGAAAATAAAAATCTTAATATATTAGATATGATATGAAGAATAATAATTCATGGCACGTCCATTCACCGTGAAATAAATAACCATGCCAGTTGCTAGCTATGTGCTTTATTGTTTTAAATTCGATAGGGACCCAGATATAAAAAAAATTAACTACTTCAATATTTTTGTTTTTATTATTTTGTTGCACGTTAATTAGTTGATCAATCTACAAGAGAAAAAAAAAACATATACCTTGACAAACTGCTCGATATTTTGAATGAGGTAGTTACGATAAGCTGTGACGTTGGGATACATAACCTGAGTTACAGGCTCACCAAGGCCATAATAATTGACAATATAATCATTTGTGCCGGCACTCAGCATAAACACAGCCTTTTTAATAAGCTCCAGTGTGTTGTCCTTCCCTATCAGCATCTCCATCTTTGATTTGTACTCTTTGAAGTATTCCATCTGCTGTTCCATGGAAATCACACTCTACCAAAACCACCCGACCAAAATTTATCTCACCATAAAAACTAAGAATTTTTATCTAAATAATTCTATTGCAACCCACCCCTTGAAAAGACGATGATGGTAAACTAGTTAGTGTCTTACATTGGATAACAAAAAAAAAAAAATCCATCTTCTTTTATAACAACCGATATTGTTGCCAAGAAGTATTTTTCACACTGTGATATTGGAGGCTGGAATATTTTTATGAGTTAAATGTCATTTTAGTCCATGTGGTTTGAGTTATTTTGTCAGTTTAGTCCAAATGTTTCATTTTTTGTATGCGGGTCCAAAAAGGTTTCAACGTTGTCATTTTAGTCCATTGTGTTAACTTCATCCATTTTTTCTGTTAACGAGAAGGGCAATTCAGCCATTTTATATGTAATTCTGTTAACTAGAAGGACAATTCAGCCATATAAAATGACCGAATTGACCTTCTCGTTAACAGAAAAAATGGATAAAGTTAACTCAGTGGACTAAAATGACAACGATGAAACCTTTTTGAACCCATAAGCGAAAAATGAAACATTTGGACTAAACTGGCAAAAAGACCCAAACCACAGGGACTAAAATGACATTTAACTCTTTTTTTTTTTTTTTTTTTTTTTTTATAAAGTAGTCATCTCTAGTTCTCTACGGACATGGGACAATTAGCTACACCATCAAACAAGCATTTACGAGGGGACATGACCGGGACACCACGAATTCCTCTTTTTAACATTCCTCTTTTTAACATTCCTTTTTTTAACATTCTGCAATATGATTTTTTAAATAGAGGTAATATTTGATGAGTAGAATAAAAAGTGAAAACTTTTACATAAACCATTTATGATCTAGTCAAATTCTGCAGAAGTTTGTGGTACTAATTACACTGATCTATGAAACCTTTCGCAACTTGTATTAATGTCTTTAACAATTAATATTGCTTCCTACGCGTTTGTACCATTATTTATCTGCTACTATGTCAGAACACAGCTAACTTATGTTGAATACACCATTCTAGAGTTCTTGCAATGAATAATATATACCAGAAATAATGGATTTGAAATTGTTTCAGGAGATTTGAAAGTTATTTAACTAAAACGAGCACCTACTGACTCCATAGTTAATATATAGAGAGAGAGACAGACCGAGAGTGTCGCGGTCATCGGATCAAATCCTGAACCAGCAGATGCAAAGGAAACTCCAGTCATTAGGTCCTGTATGGTAAGAGTTGGATCCAAGTAGGCTGGCACAATGTCTTTTACACCAGTGTATGAAGCTGCCAAAACACACACACATATATTTGTCAACTAAAAACAACATTAAATAATTAATTAGAAAACACATGTCAAATAATATGTTCACCAACGAAGTCAGTTACGAGGCGGCCGTTAGAGAACCTCCCTGTAGGAATATGGTTGATGAAATCTCTCCCGTAAGGTGGGAAATTGCTTTTCATGGGAGTTCGTAGGAAGTTGTTATTACCAGCATCAACTGTCGAGTCTCCGAACACGAAAAGGGCCGAAGGCTTTGGCCTAGCAGCTGGAGCTTGAGTTTGAGAGGTAAAGAAGATGAACCACAGAACAATAATAATATGGTAAACTGCAAGAGAATAATCCATCTTGCTTGAAACACACACACAAACCAAAACTCAAAACCTATGGTTTTTATACTCTAGTGCAGACTTGAAGGTTTGCTTAAAGGGCCTGTTTGGTTGCTCACCTAATTAATTTTCTTGAATTATTTTATTCTTGTGAAAAAATTACAACTATATAAATGTAATTTTTACTAGGGCTGGCAATTGGATACCTGTTAAGACACGATTATACATGTTTGACTGAAAAATATACCCTTTGACTTTTTTTAATTTTTAAAATAATTAAAATTACAATGTTAGGATCTATCATTTATTCATCTTTGTACATAAAACTGTTTTATAAACATGAGGTAGAAAGTAGTTAAACGAGTCGTAATCATGTTTGAAACTTATGTTGTGCGCGCCGTCAGAAACCTGTTAAACCTGTTAAGACACGATTTGTCAGCCTTAATTTTTACGATACCAAATATAAAAAGGAAAATTCATGAGTTTTAGTCAACCTTTTTTATTTTTATATATATAGCTAAGTTTACAAATTATATAAATGTAATAGTTATTCTAAATTAAAGATGATTACACAAAACTAAAGTTCAACAAAAAAAAAAAGCCATGTGCACAGTGCACTTATATACTCCCTCCGTCCCATTAAAAGTGTCATATTTTGAATTTTCAAAGTCTTTATTTATAAACTTTGACTTTAATTATATATTTTTTGTGTTTATAAAACTTGATGAAAATTAACCCGATAAAAACACTTGTAAAACACACTCAAATCATATAACTTTCATCAAGTATTATCTAACACAAACAAAATTATTTAAGGTCAAAGTTTATAAAGAAAGACTTTGAAAATTCAAAATAGGACACTTTTAATGGGACGGAGGGAGTAGTAAATGGCGTGAGTCTGATTTTAAAATTAATATTTTCGTCATAAAAGTTAAAAATGATCATGGTTTAACACGTCTCCCCTAAACTATTTTGGCCTAAAAACGAAAATGAGGCCGACCATATTGTTTAACCAATAAATTGACACTTAGGCTACTCGGTATCGTGACGGAGGGAAGCCGGCGACGGAGGGGGACGGAGGGGGGGCGGCGTGGGAGGACGGCGTCGCCGAGGGGGAGGCCCACATGTCTGGTCCGTCGCAAACGGCACAACTCGGACGGGGAGGACGGGACGGAGGGGGACGGAGGGGGGGCGGCGTGGGAGGACGGTGGTGACGTGGCGGCGCCGGAGGTGGAGACGGAGCCATACCGAGCAGCCTTAGACTATAAATGATTTTTTTGTTCTTCAGGTATGATGGTTTCACGGTACACTGAATCATGTCAAATGATAGTTTTGTGACTTGAAGACTTAATCTTTTTTTTTTTTTTTTCGAACGGCACTTGAAGACTTAATCACAGGGTGTGTAACCATTGCTAGGGGCAGTGGAAGTGTGGGGAGTAGACCTTTTAATGTTGGGAATGTAAGAAGCATGCATGTGTTGGAATCTTAATGTTTGACACAACAACTATAAATTAAGTATCTAAGTATTATAATTAACTAGTGAGATTTCTCACGCGATGCGGCGGAGATTCGGTCGGTATCAGCTGTGTGACAACCCGCAACTTCAGGTTAATACTTTAATCTAAGCACAATTAACTTAGTCATACATTCATAGCACCGCATCTAACTATGGTGAGTTAAATGAGTCTACTTTGATAATTCGGGGAATTACCGAAATACACAACATTTAATTACGAATAGTTAAATGAGTCTACATTGGTAATTAGAGGAATTATCGAAACACTCACATGATAACTTTCGAACGTTGGTGACTAACGCGAATAATAATTGTAAACGAAACGGTTTTATACAAAACTTATGTGTGCTTGACAGATACGTGAAGTATATGCCTTGATTGTAAATTACAAGATGTCATGTGCTTTTATATAAAAATTAATAACTAAGGGTGTCTTATGATTTTAGGGAAGTTATAATATAATATAACACAGACCCTAAACACTCCCCATCATTTCACTTTACGGCTGTTGAATCCTCTCCAATCATTTTGGGCATCACACAAATCCCACACAATCATTTGTATTTCTGATCCTTCTATCCATCAGTCTTTCAAAAACCAACTCTAAATCATTCTAAGGTAAGGTTTATATTACACTTGTTATGTTGTTTCTTTGATTCATATAAACCCTAGACATCCAAACAATCTGTGATTAGTTTTTCATACCCTGATGAATATGTGATTGATGATTATGTGATTGTTGTTAGAATGAATGAATGCATGATTACTGCTAGACATTGAACTATTATTGACATGCTAAGAATGCTAAACTATTGTTTTGATTCGTGAAACTGTTGATTGCCGAGATTAGGGTTTAGACGTAGAATTGTTACATTTCGGTGATTTCAGAAAACATGTTAGTCCGACTTTGTGAAGTCACAAAAGTCCGGGTTTATGATTTAGTATAAGGATCCGGGTTTACATATGTTTGTCCGAATTTATATGTCCGAAATTGATGAGTTTATATATGGTCCGAATTTGATTAGTTACTTATGTCCGAGTTTAAGGATCAAAAAGGGGGTTCGGGTTATCTATACATTGAATCCGAGTTTATATGGTGGTATAATGGTCCGAGTTTGTTGTTTATATGTTCCAAAGTCTAATAGATGTTCAAGGATCCGAGTTTAGTTATATATGTTGAATCCGAGCTTAATGATATATGATGAATCCGAGTTTATTAGTGTATGTTGAATCCGAATTTGTATGTTGTGATGAAGTCCGAATTTATTATAAGTAAAGGGTGTCAGAGTTTAACTTTGGTATGTTTTTCAGAGTTTAACTTGGGTGTGCTTGTCAGAGTTTAACTTAGGTATGCTTTCAGAGTTTAATGTGTTTACATATACTAGGTCCGAATTTAAACGCATGACTATGTTGATTCCGAGTTTAAGCTTATGTCTGAACTATTTGTTAGTGGATTCTGAGTTTAGGGATGGTTATCGTGGTCCGAGTTTATATACATATATATGTGGAGTCCGAGTTTGATTGTGTATGTTGGTTCCGAGTTAATAAACCAAGTTAGAATATACATGTGTTTAATTGGTTCGAGTTATGTACATACGTATGTGACGTCCGCGTTTCCTAAAACCACATTAAATGTCACCAACTGATATCACCAACTAGAGAATCGTTTGTGAGTTACTGTGGGATAAACATGTTAACCTGATCACATGAACACTGGGTTGTTTGGACAAATAGGGTATTGCAAACCATACTCGTATACTCAGTTATATGACATTATACCTTAGGTCGCGTGTAAGGACCTAACAATTAATTAACGCTAGAAGTACGATATCATACTGAGCAAACTAAGGCTTTTACAAGCATGCGTCCCGGGGGGACAAACAAACTACTATTACTGGGAGGAATACTTTTCAAACTATTATTCTTGGGAGGAATACTTTTTCTATATGTTATAATTTAAATTCGATGTTGGTTAATAAACTCAAACTCTATCACGAAAGTCCCTACTTACATACTGAGCTAGTTGCCTAGGAGGTAACGGGGTATTAGTTGATAGCGCTATTAGGCTTGACAAACCTCACACCGTTCTGGGAGCGGGGCGTGAACTAATGACCTTAAACACTTTGAACAATGATGATAGACAGTGATGAGGGCACCAAAAACAGAACAGTCAATCGGTACTGAGTTTATTATTCGTAACATGTCTTTAAACTAAACACTTACTTTTTTATGTTAAACAAAACTGTGAACTCATCGGCTTTATCGCTGATACACTTTTTCTGCATCCTGCAGGTCGTTAGATACATCATGCATGGGAACTTGCAGTCTGAGGAGTTTAAAGTGTCATGGGGCGTGTTACTTGATTGCAAACATTAATACTTTACGTTGTAGAACATTTTGATTTCAATTGTTTGAGATGTTTACATTGCTTCCGCTGAACACATGTTATGTTTGAAATGTATAATTCAAAATTCACCATTCATGTTGGACATGATGACTTGTGTTATATTATTTATTGTTAGTTCGACGTGATTAGTAGCTAGATCCTGGTACGTCACACGCCTCGCGGTAAAACTCCCAAAGTGGTAATTTGGGGGTGTGACAGTTTGGTATTAGAGTCATTGGTTATAGTGAATTAGGTTTTAAAACGTTTTTTTTAAAACCAGGCTATAACCGAATCAGTTCTGAAAACGACCATGACACTACGCTCCAGATTGAAAGGTTCGTCTTTTATTTATCGTATGCATTATACATCTAGCGTACACATATGCATTGGATTGCATTGCATGTAGTTGCATACACAACATTATAGCACGATTACACGTATTACCTGCTTACATTGTGATGGATCAGGTCCCAACAACATAACGAATTCTACGTCTTGAGGCTTCCGGAGAGATGTAGCTCGAAGCATATTTTGGAAGCTTTAGAGCCTTTGGGACAGTTGAGGGTGTTTATATCGCTAGGAAGAGAGACAAGCGGGGGTATCACTTCGGTTTTGCTAGCTTCAAAGGGGTGAAAGATGCGGTAGAGTTAGAGAAGGAGATGAGAAATATATGGTTGGGTAACTATAGGCTTATCATCAACGTGGCCAGGTTTGCTATGGAAAACGAGGTGGGGAGAGACAACAAGGATCAGACGGGGAAAAAGAAAGGGCAGTTTTTCATGGAACAGGGAGATAATGTACACACCTTCAAAAAGCAGGAAGGATATAATGGCAGCTACTTTACCAACAGCAGAAGATCTTATGCGAAAACAATATCAGGCAAGGTTAACGGTCCGGCCAAATTGAAGGAAGTGGTGGTATCCGGGTATGTTAAAGCTTACGGGGATCTTCATGGTAAGGCGATTGTCGGCAAGGTGAAAGATTTGTGAACGATTAGAAAGTTAAACATCTTACTGAAGGAAGCAAATTATGTGGATGCTACGATTAAGTATCTAGGCGGGCTGAATGTTTTGTTGGTTTTCCAGTCATCTATCGAGGCAGATAGATTTAGAGCCGATTCACCAAGTTTTTGTTGGTTCGTTTTTGTGGAGATATGGAGGGGACAGTCGGTAGCTTTCGAGAGATTGGCGTGGCTGAACATACACGGAGTTCCACTCCATCTGTCCAAGAACGAAACTTCCGAATCCGTGTATTATAAGCCTATAATTATTTTTTATATATGGTTGGGTAATTAGTAAATAATGTCATATTTATTTTTTATTTTTAAAATAAAAGGTTGTATGGCTTTATAGCCTAGTGTAATCTTGGAGGTAGGATAAAACTTTGGGACCAATAGGTCCTGGGTTTAATTCAAATTTGTTGTGTTTCCCATATTTATTGGTTTTCCTCCTGATACTCCAATGATTCACATTTGCGGTATAAAAAATAAAAGGTTGTGTAAGAATAATATATATTTTTAATTATATGAATATTACACGTATTGAGATTTCTAAGTATTCTTTTCGTAAATGTTATTTTGATTTTCATGTGAACAATGGAATATTTTGTTATAATGATACTTTAGATTAGATTATGTATAAGATTTCTTTTTAGAGTAAATTACAAAAATCGTCCTTTATGTTGACACCATATTGCAAACTATGCCCTTTATCTTCAAAAAGTACAAAAAACGTACTCGATGTTTGCAAACCCTTGCACGTTATGTCCTTTAGCCCTAACTCATTTTATTTCATAGTTAAATCTGAACAAGTGGACCCCATTTGAGGGCAAATAAGACTTTTTATATATAAAACAATTTAACATATAAAACAAAAGATTATTTAAAAAAAAACAAATAAAAATTCACCCCTTTCCAGTTTTCTCTATCTATCTCTCTCTCTCTTCCCCTCTTTCTCATAAACCCACCACCTGCCACCATCAAACACCCCCATCATCATCTGACCTAACCACCCACGACCACTCTCTTTACCTCTTCTCTCTCTCTCTCTCTATCCTTTCCCCCCTCTTTGTTCTCCACTGCCACCACCAACCGTTAGTGCCAACTTCACCGCCACCAACCACCACCACCCCAATTCAGATCTGCTTTCATGGGGTTTTTTGCCAAAGAAAGAACTCCCAGATTTCTCCTCCGATCCTGGTCACTCACAAACTGAAACCCTCGACAATCTCCACAAACCCATTCTCTTCATCTCCACATCTATCTCTCTACGCTCCTCTTAACTCTCTCTATTTCTTCTACTTCTAATCGGCGACATCCGTTACAGTGTGGTCCCACTCTCCAACCCAAACCCTCGTTTCACAACCCTAGATCTGGTATTGTTGAAATTGGAGTTCTGCTGAAGATAATTGCTTTGTTCCTGGAGGTCAAAAACTTACTTGTATGAAAAGGGTTGCTTATCTTTAGAAGGATTTTAGGATTTCTAAAGTTGTTTCAAGCTTAATTGTTCATGGGTTTTTTTAAGTCAGGATGTAATTGTTCTATAAGTTGATTATGAGATTTGATTCTATAGCAATTTTGGTTCTTGACAAAGGATTGAGTCTTGAATCTGGGGGTAATTGTTGTATTGATATGAGATTTGATTTGTTCATGGGTTTTTGAATCAAGAGGTAATTGTTGTATCAACAATTTTGGTTCTTGGTTGGATTGTTATATGTTTTCAAAAATTTCAATCTCTTTATGTATTAAAATGTTTTATATTAATGAATGGTAAAAAGTCTAATTTGCACTCACATGGGGTGCACTTGTTCAGATTTAACCATAAAAATAAACTGAGTTAGGGGTAAAGGGCACAACGTGCAAAGGTTTGCAAACATTGAATACGTTTTTGTACTTTTTAAAAATAAAAGACATAGTTTGCAATTTGGTGCCAGCATAAAAGGCAATTTTTGTAATTTACTCTTCTTTTTATTTAGAGTAAACTACCATTTTGGTCCCTGTGGTTTGGGCAGTTTTGCCATTTTAGTCCAAATCTCAAACTTTTTAAATCTGGGTCCCTGTGGTTTGCATTTTGTTGCCATTTTAGTCCAAATCTCAAAACCTCTCATTTTTTACTATTCCAACATGCCTTTTTTGTCTTTTTGTGCAGGGGTATATTTGTCCAAGTACATTTCACTAAACATTTTCTTAATTGAAAAACTAAAGTAAATAAATTATTAATTCCTTTATATACCCTTATTAATATTCAATATTCCTAGAAAACCCCCCCATCCTTTAATAAAATCTCTGGCCTCAAAAGATAAAAACCCTAAAATCCTTCATCAGGCGCACACCCTTTCTCCCTCATCTGATCAGAACCCTCCGGTCGTGATGTGTGCAAAATGCAACATATAAATTACATCAATTGTGGCATAAAACTACCCATTTTTTAGTACTAATGTTGGAAAGGTGTGCTTTTGTCTTCCTTTTGTATTTTCAGGATTAAATGAGCTCAAATTAACAAAAGAAGCAAAAAGACAGCAGAATCTAACATAAATACAAGAAAAGGAACAAACGTGACATGCCCGACCACACGACAGCATCTTCCCAAGCAAAACAAGAAGACAGGAGACTGAACACGCCCCGTGCTCAGCCAGCACGGGGGCGTGCCCAAGTGTCAGCAGAAAAGACAAAGTGGTAGAAGCTTCTATTGCCCACCACGGGGCCGTGCTCAGCGGACACGGGGCCATGGTCAACTATAAGATTCGCACAATCCAGGCAAATCTTCATAGTACAAAGATTCTTCTGCACACGGGGTCGTGCTCAGCGGACACGGGGGCGTGGTCAACTAATAAAGACAAGCTGCATTAAATGAAGAAAGAGAGGATGTGGACACGGGGTCGTGCCCACTGGACACGGGGCCGTGCCCGAGCTTCTGTTTAGCCTATAAATAGGAGTGTTTGGCTCAAGCTCAAACCATCCCTTGGCACACCACCTCTCTCACACTTCACCCACCACCCACCACCACCATAACACCATCATCCACCACCATCATCCATTGTCCATCATAGAGTGTGTGAGTCGTCTCGGGATCCAAGATTGATCGTAAGAGTTCTTAACAATCAAGGCCATGTTTGCCTAAGTCTCTTACATCACTTGGTGAAGACAAGTGTCTAGTGTAATACTTTTTATTTTCAATCTTTTCGCACTTTTTACTTGGTTTTGTATTAATGACTTTAATAACTAGTTTCATATGTTGAAGGTGATTCTTCCTTATCATTTGTCCGTGGTTTCTTGACATTATTTTACTGTCTATATAAAATAAAAGATTTTCACCATTCATATCTCCACGGTCTATATGGAGGTATGTTGGCTACCTGGTCGGGGGTTAAGGGAACGGTTTGGTAAGAGTCTTGCCATTGTTCAGCGTTTAGAGGTCCTGTAATGGACCTGGGTTAAATTTAGTAGGACCTCCTTCAATACTTAACGGTATTGGATGGCGGGGGTCCAAACTCTTTGATCCCCTCATAAGTTAACTACTATTAATACTATAACCCGGCTATTTAGGACTGTATCCCTGCTGACTCAGACTACTTAGTCGAGGGTAACGTCACCTCCAAAAGAGGGGCCTACCATAATTTGCATTAATAACTTAATTAATTATCTTTCAATAATCCGACCCTTTAGGATTGTATCCTTGCTGACTCAAACTACTGGGTTGAGGGTAACGTCATCTCCAAAAGAGGGGCCTACTACAATAACTAAGATAATCTCTTAAACAAGTGCAAAAGTGAGGAAATAATCAAAGGTTACACTATACACGAGTCGGAACCAAGTGATTCATCTTGTCTATCTGTTTTTCTTTTATTTTTATTTTCAGCATTTTAGTTAGTTTTTATTTTTCTTAGTTTAAAACCATTTTTCTAAACTTTTTGATTTGATTAGACGTTGAGGATAAACCGGTACTAAAAGCTCTTGTGTCCTTGGACGACCTCGGTATCTTACCAACACTATACTACGCTCACGATGGGTGCACTTGCCCATATGTGTGTTTAGTGTTAGTAAATATCGTGTTTTATAAATTTAAAACTTGGCTAAAGAAAGTGTAAAAGGGCTTAAACTACACTTAAACTTATATAAACACTTCACACGCATCAAGTTTTTGGCGCCGTTGCCGGGGACATAAGGATTTTAAGAAAGTTAGGAATCAACGGCCTAATCATTTTTTCTTATTTTTCATTTTTTTTAGGATTTATCTTAGTTTTTCAGCTTCTGCAGAACTCAGCACGGGCCGTGCCCGCTGAACACGCCCCGTGCCCAATCATTGGAACTGGCAATCCTGTTTTAAGTCAGACAGTAAGCTGAACACGGGGCCGTGCCCACTCAACACGCCCCCGTGCCCAAGATTCAGTTACTGAAAACAGAACCGTAAGATCCCGACGGTTGGTAATTTCTGACACAAACATGAGTGATACTGATACTTTTTACTTTCGGCACTCTTATGGTGCGTGGTGTCAATTATGTGGTGGTACCCATAAAGAATTAGAATGTTATTTTCTAAATTATAAGCCCCACTATATAGACACATCGTCTCCTTGTAACCTTAAGAGGGGCGAAAGTAAAAATAATCCCTATCGCTCCCTCGAATGCTCCCAACCAGATTTTCTAGGAGAAATGCTTCTTGATGAACTTTTTCAATTAGAAAACCTAATTCTTAATTGGTTAAAAGAACTTAGGATAGATTTCAATAATTTATCTCAAAATGATAACCAAGAAGAAGTGTTGGAATCGCATTCAAACAACTTCGTTGTTTCCGACGATACTTCTAACTCTAGTGAGGACTTGAGCGATAGTCGTCCCTGTGTCGATTGTGCCGTGAAGGACTCCCCATCGACTTCGTTCGATGCATACATAGACCTGAGTGATTCGACATACACCTTCTTTAACGAGAGCCCGGAAAAGGGTTGGACTTGTCCACCTACATATAGCATAGGAATCACCCTCACCGACAACCTCTTGCGTTCTCGTCTTAATCTGGAACAATTAAGGTATCTTAGGCACTTTGGGGTTGTTCCATCCAGTAAGGAACCCCCCGATCCAGAAAATTTCCTTAAAAATAGACACACTTCATAAAACAGCTTCTAGACACGGGGCCGTGTCCAGGTCAGCACGCCCCCGTGTCCACCCAAAGATTCCCTTATGATTTTATCAGAATGCGGACAAAAATGTGTCAGGATTCCATCTGCACACGGGGCCGTGTCCAGCCGACACGAGGCCGTGCGCAACGTACTGTCGTTTTCTATAAATGCAGCCAAGAATCCTGCACATTTGAACCATTCCAGGGACAGAGATTTGGGGAATATTCTCACATACCATCCTAGGTATTTTCTAAAAGAAGTTTCTCAACTATCTTCTTGTCCTTTCCTCTTTTATCCACTATCATCTTCTTCAATTTTTCTCGTACTTCCATTAAAGCTTGAACCTTCCATAATTTCAAGCCTTATTGAGATGTTTGTTAGATTTTTGTTCATGGAATCTTGTTAAAAATAAGTTCTACAACAATGTTTTAAGTTGTTTATGTTCAAAAATGCTTTAAAAATCATGAAAACAATTTGAAACCCCAAGATTCCTTGTTCCTAAATCCTGCAGATATCTGAACACGGGGCCGTGTTCGCTGAACACGGGGCCGTGTCCGAAGTACTGGTCCCATAAAATTGAACTCTTTTTGGTATGTTTTCTCAGAATGGCAAGCAGAACTAGCGGAAACTCTTCGTCGCATTCCAGAAACAACCGGCAGGGGAGAAGATCATCAACGGTTGAAGATTCTCTTGTAAACTATGTTTACGCCTTAAGAGAAGCCCTTGATGAAGTGACAAGTGTGGAAGAGGCATTGCTTGACCGTATTAATCATTTGACGGTGGGACTAGAAGGATGTCACCGGGAAGTCAACCTTTTGCACCAAAGGTTGAACATTCTCGCCTCTCCTCCTTTGGTGCCGATTATCACCCAAAGGGTATGGAATGTGGTACCGGAAGTCATCATTCCGGCCGAATGGTACGCCTTACATCCGGAGCCCCCTCGAGACATACTACAAGGGGTTCCGATTGGTGTCGCTCCTCCTCCACAAGATGTTGAGGAACATGAAGCCGCCTCCCTTCTCCCGAGGGAGATAGAAAAATGGCTCTAGCAACATCTAAGGGACACCGCTCGGCTTGGAGTTCTACAAGGCTTTTAGACCAAAAATCTATTTCCGGAATTTTGGTTCTTATTGTAGAAGTAGAGCTCCTTAGGAAGATTTTACGGATCACTTGACCTATCTAATATTAGGACTTTTAACTTTTATTTTCTGCTTTATTTTCCATTTTTAGGACTATTAGGTAATTCTCTCTATGACTTAATGAATGATGGTTTTAGTTAATTTGGTGTTTGGATGGTGATGAAAGGAATAAAACACACTTGAGATGGCAAAGGATACAAGGGAAGCTTGAACCAGCACCCCAAGCAGGAAAACAGGACCATCCGACAAAATTTCTTCACTTGCAGTAAGTTCGGCACGGGCCGTGTCCGCCTAACACGGCCCCATGCTGCACAGTCTGCAGAAATACCCAGTTCAGGTAAACTGGACACGGGCCGTGTTCACCTAACACGCCCCCGTGTCCAGGCTTCTGTTTCTCTTGATTCAATTTTGTTACTGGCACTTGAACACGGGGCCGTGCCCGGACAACACGGGGCCGTGTTCAGCGCCCAGTAACACAAAATTTTTGCTTTTTAAACCTTTTTACACATTCAATCAACCTAAAAACTTATTTTTGGGACACATTGAGGACAATGTGTAATTTAAGTGTGGGGGGATGCTAAAACCTTGAATCTTGCAAGTCCTAAATACAAGCCTTACACAAAACTGTATTAGAACCGCTAATCACCCCAAATTTTTTCAAAAAAATTTTCATTTTTTTACTTGTCTAGGTTTAATTCGGGAATTTCAAGTTCTAAAAAGGTTATATTTTTACAAATTTACAACCGATAGCGTCGTGATAAAAAGAACCAACATAAGAAAATTATGAAAAGGCATGGCAAGCTTAGTTAAAATTTGATTATATATACTTAATCACATAAAAACTCATTCCCACAAAAGTGAGTTTTGAGCCTTTATTGAGCATACAATTACATATCATTAAACTAAATGCTCATTTTTCGTTTCTTGTGTGAATAGCCGCTTGGTTCTTACGACTCTAGAACTTGCCACGACGATACATTCCCGGTCCTTACCAACTTAAACCCGAGTAAGTAAATGATGGAGGCATTAGGACTAACCCTTTTTATTTCTACACCATTATTTTTTTTATCACCTACCCAAAATCCCCCTAGTTAACCCCTTTGAGCCTAAACATTTTCATTTCATAACCCAAACCAAACACCCTTTCACCCACCAAAACCTTTTTCATTTTTAACCCTTTGTTTTAGTAACTAGCTCGGTTTTTAGCATGACTTTTCAAAAAAAAAAAAATTGTGTTGATGACTAGCTTCATCAAAATAAAAGTTACAAAAATAAAAAGTCTTACAAAGGTATATAAGTTAAAAAAATAAAAAGTCTTACAAAGGTATATAAGCTATTATTCAAATTGTGTTGATGATGAAGCTTCATCAAAATACAAGTTCATCAAAAATAACTTTGTTTGAATAATAGCTTCATCAAAATAAAAGTTACAAAAATAAAAAGTCTTACAAAAACCGATGCTTGTTACGCTTTTCGCCCTTTTCTACTAACTACTAACCACTAACCCAACCACCTACCTTTAACCCAAGCCTAACCCTTCACCCAAAAAGTCCTCTTGATATTTACAAAGGTATATAAGTTAAAAAGGAGGAGGATTGATTGCTTGGCAAGCCTATGGTAGGAGTAAGTTCCATGCTGCTTTCGAGTGATCCACTAAAATACATTTTCGGCCGAGTGTTGAGTGATCCCATGAGGTATGTGAACTTATATATATAAGAGAATTTTGAAGAGGCATGTTATGCCCTAATAAGTAATTTATCTTATGAAAAGATTTAAATAAATCATGACGAATAGGATTGTAAATAAATAAAAATAAAACTAAATAAAGAATCTTGGAAATCCCGACACTCTATGACAAACCCAAAAACCTTCTCTTCTACCCATTCCATTTGGGTGTGTAAAGCCACATTATAAAGAGTTTTGCTTGAGGACAAGCAAAGATTCAAGTATGGGGGTATTTGATGTGTGCAAAATGCAACATATAAATTACATCAATTGTGGCATAAAACTAACCCTTTTTTAGTACTAATGTTGGAAAAAGTGTGCTTTTGTCTTCCTTTTGTATTTTCAGGATTAAATGAGCTCAAATTAACAAAAGAAGCAAAAAGACAGCAGAATCTAACATAAATACAAGAAAAGGAACAAACGTGACATGCCCGACCCCACGACAGCATCTTCCCAAGCAAAACAAGAAGACAGGAGACTGAACACGCCCCGTGCTCAGCCAGCACGGGGGCGTGCCCAAGTGTCAGCAGAAAAGACAAAGTGGTAGAAGCTTCTATTGCCCACCACGGGGCCGTGCTCAGCGGACACGGGGCCGTGGTCAACTATAAGATTCGCACAATCCAGGCAAATCTTCATAGTACAAAGATTCTTCTGCACACGGGGTCGTGCTCAGCGGACACGGGGGCGTGGTCAACTAATAAAGACAAGCTGCATTAAATGAAGAAAGAGAGGATGCGGACACGGGGCCGTGCCCGAGCTTCTGTTCAGCCTATAAATAGGAGTGCTTGGCTTAAGCTCAAACCATCCCTTGGCACACCACCTCTCTCACACTTCACCCACCACCCACCACCACCATAACACCATCATCCACCACCATCATCCATTGTCCATCATAGAGTGTGTGAGTCGTCTCGGGATCCAAGATTGATCGTAAGAGTTCTTGACAATCAAGGCCATGTTTGCCTAAGTCTCTTACATCACTTGGTGAAGACAAGTGTCTAGTGTAATACTTTTTATTTTCAATTTTTTCGCACTTTTTACTTGGTTTTGTATTAATGACTTTAATAACTAGTTTCTTATGTTGAAGGTGATTCTTCCTTATCGTTTGTCCGTGGTGTCTTGACATTATTTTACTGTCTATATAAAATAAAAGATTTTCACCATTCATATCTCCACGGTCTATATGAAGGTATGTTGGCTACCTGGTCGGGGGTTAAGGGAATGGTTTGGTAAGAGTCTTGCCATTGTTCAGCGTTTAGAGGTCCTGCAATGGACCTGGGTCAAATTTAGTAGGACCTCCTTCAATACTTAACGGTATTGGATGGCGGGGGTCCAAACTCTTTGATCCCCTCATAAGTTAACTACTATTAATACTATAACCCGGCTATTTAGGAGTGTATCCCTGCTGACTCAGACTACTTAGTCGAGGGTAACGTCACCTCCAAAAGAGGGGCCTACCATAATTTGCATTAATAACTTAATTAATTATCTTTCAATAATCCGACCCTTTAGGATTGTATCCTTGCTGACTCAAACTACTGGGTTGAGGGTAACGTCACCTCCAAAAGAGGGGCCTACTACAATAACTAAGATAATCTCTTAAACAAGTGCAAAAGTGCGGAAATAATCAAAGGTTACACTATACACGAGTCGGAACCAAGTGATTCATCTTGTCTATCTGTTTTTCTTTTATTTTTATTTTCAGCATTTTAGTTAGTTTTTATTTTTCTTAGTTTAAAACCATTTTTCTAAACTTTTTGATTTGATTAGACGTTGAGGATAAACCGGTACTAAAAGTTCTTGTGTCCTTGGACGACCTCGGTATCTTACCAACACTATACTACGCTCACGATGGGTGCACTTGCCCATATGTGTGTTTAGTGTTAGTAAATATCGTGTTTTATAAATTTAAAACTTGGCTAAAGAAAATGTAAAAGGGCTTAAAATACACTTAAACTTATATAAACACTTCACACGCATCAGGTCGCCGGAGCCGGAGTTCCGGCCAAGAGCTGGTGCTCTCTACCTGTTCGACAAGCAAGCCTTAACCCCTCCCTTTTCTTCCTTGTACATACCTGCACCCACCCATCTCTCACCCAAAACCCTCTATCTCCTCTCTGTCGTTCAGCTGATTATACACACTGATGTCCCACAGATGATGTGAGAAAGAAAATGGCGAAGAAAGAGAGAGATGATATGTGAAGGAAAGCCGGCAACGGCGGCAGTAGAAATAATGTGGGGAGGTGACGAAAAGGACTGACGATGATGACCGATGGTGATTTTGGAAGACAGTGGCAGTGATGGAGGCTTGTTCATATTGTTCACTTATGTCCGCATCTACTTCAGCATAATGTTCATATTGTTCTACTGTGGGTTAGGGTTTTAGTTGGGGAAGATGATGTGTCGATCTACTGTGGGTTAGGGTTTTTTTGGGGTTGAAGATGATCTCTGGTTAGGGTTTTATTTAGGAGGTTGAAGATGATGTAAATGGGAAACAAGAACTGATAGGGTATTTATTTGGGGGTTTTTTAATTAAGAAAATGTTTTAATGAAATGTACTTGGACAAATATACCCTTGCACAAAAAGATAAAAAAAGGCATGTTGGAACAGTCAAAATGAGAGTTTTTGAGATTCGGACTAAAATGACGACAAAATGCAAACCACAGGGACCCATATTTAAAAAGTTTGAGATTTGGACTAAAATGGCAAAACTGCCCAAACCACAGGGACCAAAATGGCAGTTTACTCTTTTATTTAAAATTTATTATTTTTATTATTTACTTTTGGGCATATTTTTTTGGTTTTTCTTTTTTATTAGTTAACTTAAGAGTTAATTGCCCGGATGGTCCCTTTGGTTTCCCATTTTTTCACGTTTAGTCCCCACCTTTTCAAAATAGCATGTTTGCTCCCTATGGTTTGCTCACTTGTTACTCGGGGTAGTCCCTAAAGTGAACCAAGGTTAGTTTTTTCAGTTAAGTCTATGAGAAATTACTAAACTACCCTTAATGATAAAAAGAATAATACTAAAATTAAGGAAATAGATGTGTGAGCCCCATCTTTTATATTTAAAACCTAAAAGAACCTTCTCTATAACTACCGCCTTCAGCAACCGTCTCCACCTCCAACAATTAACTATCAAGTCCTAAAAGTGTCTCAACAAACAATTAACCAAACAAAAGTGAGTTAGCTGTGTAAGAAAAGAAGAGAAAAATAAAATACAGAGCCGATAGAGTAGAGGGCGATGGCTGGCATCTAGGGGCGGCGACGAGCGGCGAGATTCGGAGTAGCGGTGGCGATCTCCGATGGTGGTTTTTGGTGGCAAACGGCAAACAATTTTGAGGACGCGCCACTGTGGAAAGACGCAAACATGACCCACCGGCTCCAACGGCTCTGGATCCGGCTCCAACAACCGCAGCCGCTTCACTTTCCGATTGTCACACCCCAACCGATGGCGGAAACATCGGGGCGTGGCACTGAGCAAAACAGATTGTCCAGAAGTTTCCATAACAACTATATTTACCAAATATTTAAAGCAACACGTCCCATACCATGTCATAAATGATAATACAATTATTACAGAAAAGATCTAGTCAAATTGTTCTGTTCCGACAACTCAGATTTTCATTAAAGACAATTGTTTATTGTTGACCTAGGTCTTTCCTAGCCTCGATTTCACAGCAAAGAAAGCAAATAAGCATCCTAAGCACCTGTCACATACGTTAAAGTAAAAGTCAATACACATAGTGTAAAGGTGAGCATACAAGTTTGACAATAGCATATAGAGTTCGAAAGCGTTACGCATAACCAGCACGTACACAGTGTAAAATGAGGCATGTTAGTTATCGACATGAACCGATCGATACCAATGACTGCGGGTTGACTGCCCAATGCAGTTCGCGATACACACTCACCACTGTGAGCCATGTAGGTAACTGTCCTTAACAACCCCTGAGTGAACAGGTGCTGAGTCCAAACTAATAGTACTATCGTTGCTAAGGCAGGTAGACAACATTCCATGTGTAAACATGACAAACAAGCATTCATTAAGTCACGTATAACATGCGGTAATTGGTTAGCGATTAAAGTATTGCGTAGTGTGTTCGATGTGATTTTGTATAAGTAACGTATGTAACACGCAAAAGTGTGTAAAGCAAAAAGGGATCGAGTATACTCACAGCGGTTGATGGATTGAAGGGAGCGCTAGAGAGTAGGGTTAGCCTGAACAGATTGATAGCATAAAGATAAGCGATGCGTAAAACGATACGGAGTGTAAGTGGGTAGGACAATAGTTCGATCGGATGGTAGTCCGATCGGATAGCCGGTTGTTCGAGTGACAGTCTGTTCGGACGGTCGTCCGATCGGATGACCGTTCGAATAGATTGGTACTTCCTTTGGGAAGGATGTGTTTGTGTATGATGGCTTGACTTTTGAAGTTTTCGTTGTAGCATTTTGAAAACATTGAAGTACTTCTATCTTTCAGGTCGATCGATCGGACGACCGTTCGATCGGGCGACAGTCCGATAGGTTGGGCACTTCAGCGAGAACAAGTTCACAGCAGGTTGTCACTCGATCGGACGGTTGTTCGATCGGGTGGCATCCCTCGTGTATTGAACATGTTGAAAATTGTTTAAGTGTTGAAGTCAGAACATCACATGGTCGAGTGGTAGTCCGATCGAATGGTAACCCGATCGGTCAGCCCTTCGTTCGATGTTCATCCTTCAAGTTTTTGAAAACAAAAGTTAAGTGTAGGACCAAGGTGTAGATCGAACGGGTGACAACTCGTTCGGACGACAGTCCGATCGGACGGCATTCCGTCCTGGTCGTTCCGTTCCTCTTACACTTGGTTGTTTTGATTTTTTGTCGTTTTATCGAGACGTTTTGATATCGTATTAAGCAACAGAAACCTTGTCAATACTTGGTACCCCTGATCGGACAGGAATCACCCAAATCCAACCAGTTAACTGTTCGAGACGGTGTTCCATGTTTAACCCGAAATCAGTAGTCTCGTGGATAGGATCCAGATCTTGAACCAACACAACCACAAGAATGAGTAGTAAGTCGGCACAAGCTCCGATTCTATCAGTTTTGAAGGCATTGAGTGTAAAAGAGTTGAAAGAAAGTTGGAAAACCATCTTTAATCATTTTCGTTGTGAATATGTTTAGATCTATGAAAGATCTTTATTCATTTATGTGGAAATCGGTTAGATCTAAGTTGTTCTTAGTGGATTGAGGCCAAAACATGAAGTTCTCAAGAACACATGATGACGTCATCCTAGAACACCTTGAATCTTGATGATTTCACGGTTAAAAGTGAAGATTCAAAAGATAGAAAGGTGTAGGAGTGCGTGTAGGTTAAGGAAGTACAAGATTTAGGATGAGATCTTACCGGAATCGCGAGAAATCTGAAGAAAAGTGAGGAAGATGAGCTGGTCGGGTGAGAGTTGCCAAAAGTGGAAAGTATGTGGTGACAGGGGGTATTTATAGAGTTTCCCAAAGAGGAAAGGGGCTAGTCGATCGGTTGACATCCCGGTTGGTCTCCCAAAGAGGAAAGGGGCCGAACGAGCGGCAGCTCGATCGAACGGCTGGTTGATCGGTTGGTCTCCTGATCGAACGAGCGAGAGTATTTCATAATCAAATTACTTTTAATCCCAACCACTATATCAACATACAAGCATCCTTATTCCGTGTTCGTTTAGCGTTTGTGATTCGATTGCGATTGAGTTTCGATTGCGTTTCGATTGATTACCACACATATCATAAATAAACATGCACAAGTAACACATAAGGCACACACACATGTATAACAATAACCAAAATGCGTAATTCGAGTTGCGAGTGCGATTGCGATAGTGATAAAGCGATTAAACGTGCGATAAATGTCGAATAAACCTCGATTATTAATAAGTACTCCACATAATACAACTAAAGCGATAACAAAACAGACTAATTACAAGTCAAAGAAGTCAAAACAGGAATTGAGCAAGGAGAGACAGATCGCAATTAGCAATCTTTTCTTCCTTTGACTTCAATCTTGACTTTGACTTTGACTTTCGAAACACGGAGTGTTACACCGACAACCCTCTTTTTTGGTGTTTATTATGGTTTATGCGCAGTTTGGTGGGTTTGGGGCTGTTTGGTAGAGAGCGGAAGAGTGGTGTGGTGGTGAAAGGAGGTTGTGGTGAAAGGAGGTGGTGGTGGAGGAAGGAGGTGATTTGCAGGTGCTTGTGTGGGAGGTGAAGACGGTGGCTGGAGGCGGTGGTTATAAAGAAGGTTCTTTTAGGTTTTAAATATAAAAGATGGGGCTCACACATCTATTTCCTTAATTTTAGTATTATTCTTTTTATCATTAAGGGTAGTTTAGTAATTTCTCATAGACTTAACTGAAAAAACTAACCTTGGTTCACTTTAGGGATTACCCGAGTAACAAGTGAGCAAACCATAGGGAGCAAACATGCTATTTTAAAAAGATGGGGACTAAACGTGAAAAATGGAAAACCACAGGGACCATCTGGGCAATTAACTAACTTAAATTAAACTAAATAATAAGAAACTAAAATAAAAACTATGAATTTGTTAGTGTGCACGAAACCGACCGACCGACAATGAAAGAAAGTTGAATAAAAAGAGTGAGTTTCAGATAATGAACAATTACCGTGAGAGAGAGTAGTCAAGAAGATGAGCAAGGAGAGGTTGGCGGCGCTGGCTCAGCAGCTCCGGATTTACAAGGCACCGGCGGCGGCTGATGATGACGATGCAATGGGTCAGCCCTCAGAAAGATTGAGACCTAAGAAAGCGGCTGTTTTGATCTGCCTTTTCGAACAAAATAATAATGAGGGGATTCGCGTGATTCTGACCAAAAGATCATCTGGCCTCTCCACACATTCAGGTAGGTAATTCAACTTTACTAGATTAGAAATTGGATTGGATTAGAAAATAAAATAAAATTGGGCATTGATTGCAGGTGAAGTCGCTTTGCCAGGAGGGAAGGCCGAGGAAGATGACGTAGATGACGCTGACACAGCCACTAGGGAAGCACACGAAGAGATTGGCCTCCCTCCTTCTCTCGTAGATGTTGTGGCCTTTCTTCAGCCTTTCTTGTCTAAGGTAAGTCCTTTCGTCATAGTAATTAAAGGTGCTAGGCGCACTCAAGGCGCATAGGCCTCACCTGGGCCTAGGCGCAAAACTCAAAAAAAAAAAAAAAAACGAGGCCTGAGAAAAATAAAGCGCATAATGAAAAAAGTTTAAAATATATATTATGTATTAGAAAAAAATACTATTCTTCAAATAAAATAAAAGAGTCTATTATGTAACACTTTATATCATCTAATTAGTACCAAAATATTAGCGTAGAAAAGTAGTTTTCCTTGAATAAAAGTAGAAATCTAGCTAGAATCTTGTCGGAATTTAGAGAATTTGGTCGGAAACTCTCCGGAATCTCGCAGGAATGTGCGCCTGAACCATCACCTGGAGAATTAAAGCGCAATTTACTCGACTTAAAGCGCAACTGCCTCGCCTCGCCTGAAAAATGGGCCTAGGCGCAAGAGGCGATGGCTTTTTACAACTATGGTAATTGGTTTGTTTGTTTGTTTCTGCAGCATCTTCTGCAGGTAATCCCTGTAATTGGCATACTTTCTGACAGAGATGCCTTCAATCCTACTCCTAATGCTGCTGAAGTAGATGACGTCTTTGATGCTCCTTTGGAAATGTTTCTAAAGGTACCTCCCCCCTTGTTTTCACTCTACTCTAGCTTCTTCTACTCAAACATATCTACATGATTTTGTAATGCAGGATGAACACCGAAGATCCGAAAAGAGAGAATGGATGGGAGAGGAGTATCTGGTTCATTATTTTGACTACGAAACACCAACAGCAGGTGGTGGTAATAAGAAATATCTTATTTGGGGTCTAACTGCTGGGATCTTGATCCGCGCTGCATCCCTTGTATACCAGAGACCACCTGATTTTCTTGAGCAAACCCCCAAATTCAAACTTCCTAGAGTCTTAAGCAAGGGCACCGTAATGCCATAAATATATATTTCAGTATGGATTATTATTTCAGTTTTACATTTCTTGACTTAATATATTGATGATATCCATTCCATTAGTCGAGTGGAGAGAAATGACGTGCATATAGAGTTTAAAGAGAAAACTACATACCACAAACTCGCATCAACATGTGTTTGAAGCTAGATACTAAAAGTGCTCCTCAAGTGACAACAACAATTCAAGGAGTTAGTTATGAAGATAGGATTCAAGATTTGAAGTTTAGAGAGAGATGGACATAAATCCTTGTAGTTGTATGTTTATCTTGTGAACGTTACCTAGAATAGATTGTCTGTTTTATTAGTACTTGTATGGTTTAAGATTAGCTATGGCTTCGTTGCGTGTTTCCATAAATC
The DNA here is from genome assembly GCA_030545235.1 of Helianthus tuberosus. Lineage (NCBI taxonomy): Eukaryota > Viridiplantae > Streptophyta > Magnoliopsida > Asterales > Asteraceae > Helianthus > Helianthus tuberosus. Next base: position 103,510,641 of record CM060415.1, on the reverse strand, counting down.
ATGAAGTTATATCAATCTTAACAAAATGTTACAAAACTTTGATGTCGTTTACCTTGCATAAGTAATGAGTTGATTTGATCTGGATCGAGCAGCATTTTCATGTGCTAAAAGAATATATCAGTGAACCCAATTTGATATTTTTTAAAAGAACAACTTGTTTCTACCCGTGCCCATTTAGTTAGAACCCCTGAAACAAAGTGATACTTTGTTTACAACGACCGGTCATGAAACAAATAATTCTGAAACAAACAACTCATTACAAGCTGCAGCTACTGATTAGCAACCATTGACCGTAGAAAATAATGGAAATAATCGTTCCATTCTAAACATCGACATTACAATCTATCATATCTATATGATACGGTGAAAGCGGTTGTGGTTCCCAACTTCCATGTATCCCTTTGCTAGCTGCAAACGTTGTTCAACAGAATCATCCCCAGACTTAAAGCTGGAAAGGTGATTAGAGCAGATGCCTGCAGGTATAAGAATATACGAGTAATAACTGGAGGTTTGAATACATGAAACAAAGTGATACTTGTTTACAACGACCGATCATGAAACAAATAATCCTGAAAGAAACAACTTGTTACAAGCTGCAGCTACTTATTAGCAACTATTGACCGTAGAAAATAATGGAACTAGGCCCAAATAATCGTTCCATTCTAAACATCGACATTACAATCTATCATATCTATATGATACAGTAAAAGCGGCTGTGGTTCCCAACTTCCATGTATCCCTTTGCTAGCAGCAAACGTTGTTCAACAGAATCATCCCCAGACTTAAAGCTGGGAAGGTGATTAGCGCAGATGCCTGCAGGTATAAGAATATACGAGTAATAACTGGAGGTTTGAATACATGAAACGTAGTCAGTCATTTACTATTGCCAGCCACAGGGAAACTTACCACAAAAAAGACCACCTCTTTGTTAGCAAAAGCAGCAGTGTACTTCCATTTTTGCATTTGGATCATCACAAAGCGTTGCAGCTGAATAGGGAAGAAAATTGTCATTGTTGCCATTTCAGAAAGTGACAGTTATCAAGTGTACCTACCTGGTGATGCTTTTGTTTAATCGTTGACCAAGCTGTTTCTAGCACCTCTGGACAGTGTCCAAATTGTCTTTTGAGAAACTGATCGAGAACCAAAAGTGCATTATGTGTTTGAGATTCAGTATTATCATAAAAGAATGTGAGTGAGTACCTTTAGAAAGGAGCACCTGCTACTTTTGACCTCGTTACTTTCCTTCTGTAATAATAATAATAATAATCAGATTTAAAGGTCGGTCCATCATTCACAAGACAACTGAAACCATAAAAACGAAAACATACATACTTGTGCAATGACAAGTGCCTGTTCAAGATGTTGGATCTGAATCCACTGTTGATTCACAATTGCAGTCACCTAAGGAATAACAACAGCAATGAGAAATTGAAGTATAAAATCAATGGGAAGCAAGAAGTCACTAGCTAACTAACTAACTAACTAACTAACCGTTTCAACCCTTGACTCGGTTACTTCCAGCCTAGTCTCAGCATCTTGTGCTTTGTACTCCAAGCTGTGAAGCTCAAAATTGTTTCTTCTTGCAGTGGCCCAAAGAAGTCGAACCTGATACATCCCGTCCGGTTGTTGCTAGCTAGAGGTGTGAATAAATAAAAATACTGTAAAGCGGTAAACAAACCAAACCAAACCTCTTCCTCCAGTCTTTCATTTGCACAAGATGATGAATCATTCTACAACCACAAGAAGCATTATTATTATTTATTATTATTCGTTCCATGGAAGTTGAAAGATTGCACCAGGAAAGAAAGTGAACCTTGATAGTTAACAAAACAGATTGCAGATGATCAAATTCAGTGGTTAACTCTGTCACAAACTTCTCCCTTTCTTTGATATACATATTTTTGGAATCTAGTATCGAAATGCTTTCCTCAATCATAGATTCTGCATTAATTAAATTGAGTTTCAGAAACCAGGCAGGCAGGCAGCTTTCACCCATCAATTAGATCCAGCTTCAAATCGAAGGTCAAACAAGTTACCTAATCCAACGATCTTCAGCTCCGCTTCTCGAATTTCATCCATCAAATTCACAGCCATAGATTTGTAACAGAATATTATTAAGATATGAAATAACAAAACGACCATGGACTGTGAGATCCCCATTCTTCTTCACTCAAACCAGAGTCTACCTATTGCTTTTACACATCAAAGAATTGCAGTATGCTACTATTTGTTAGGGGTGAGCACATAACCGAAGTAACCCATAAAACCAAACCGAAATAGTATTTGTCACATATTGCAACCCGCGCTACTAGTTAATTGCCCCTCCTGCGTTGCGGTCATCAAGCCGAATATTTCTCTCTTATAACATGTACGTATGTGTTTCGGTTACCTATACATACTACTGATAACAGTCTAACATGATTGCAAAAAAATAACATCGAGTCATCCAATTAAAACAGAACACTACCATACTTTTGCTAAAAAAAACTAAAACGATTGAAAAACTATGATTTTAAACTGGGGCAAAATTGTAATTTTTCAGGACACATGACTGACTGCCTTGCACGAATAAAAATTAAACCGAGTCAACCAATTAAAATAAAACAATACCTTAGTTTTGTACCAAAAAAAAAAACTAAAACGATAGCATTACTATAATTTTACACTAGAAAAAAAAAAAAACAAAAACGATTGCAAAACTGTAAATTTAAACCCAGGGCAAAACAGTAATTTGGCTAGGAGGAAAAAAACAAAACCAATGGCAAAACTGTATATTTACACGGGGCAAAATGCTAATTTGGCGGGGCTAATAGGGAAGTGTCAGGCAGCTGCTCGGCACTATTCCCCTCCATATGTTTTGTAGTATTCTAGTTTATGCTCCGCCCGTGTTGCGGGGTGGTAAGCGGAATATTTCTCAGATTAATAACATGCACGCATGTGTTTCAGTTACTTGTACATACTACTCATAACACGATCTCAATAAAAATTAGACATAAATAAAAATTCGTGTGTTAAAGAAGTTTTGTTTTAATAAAGTTTAGGAATTATAAAATAACTTTATTAAAGTCCAAGAGTAGTAACGGGTGTCCACGAATAGCTAACGGTCACTATTACCCCAGGTTGATTCGTTATGGTAACAAATAGGAAAGGCTAAAAAATGAAATATTAAAAGGAATAAAAGTAGATTGACTAAACATGTACATTGCAAAAAGTTAAAGCAAATGGACTAAACCCGCATATAAAGAAAGTTAACCAAAAAAAAGATTTTTTTTATCTAAAAATTGAGGGGCTAAACACGTATAATAGCGAAGTTAAAGGTTTAAAAGTAAAATACAAAAAGCGACAATCAATTACTTAAAAGAATAAAAGTAGAGGGACTAAACATGTACACTACCAAAGTTGAAGTAGAAAGACTAAACATGCATATAAACAAAGTTAACAAATAAAAAGAAAACTTTAAAAAACAGAGGGGCTAAACCCGTGTATTAATGAAGCTAAAGGTTTAAAAATTATACCTTTATACAATTAGCAACTTGGGTTGATAGGAATCATGTTCTAGTTTTGAAGACACACCAGATCTAAATGACCGGAATTAGTTCAGATCTGGGGGGTAGGGTTTCTGAATAAAATGGTTAATCCTCTCGCCATAATTGCTGGACACTACTTCGCCGAAAATCACAGCAAAACAGAAAGACGTTAGACTCGCCACGGGGAGAATGGGGATTCTCTCCGTGACCACCTTCCGGCTTGAGAATAAGTACGGTGACCTCAAAGAAGATGACGTAGTAATAGTGAAAGTAAGTGAAAGTGAATGAATAACGTATACGTAAATTCTCATATTTATAGCCGAAGTTTGGCGCCAAAAATATCACGTAGGAAATAACAGAATCTTCTTCTCCGTTAACAGTTATGTCCCCATCCATGCACACGGATTGTGATCTTGATCAACGGCTGGGGAGATGCCACGTGGAAAGCGGTTTGATCTAGATTTGCATGTAAATTGTTGCTATCATTGTGAATTCAATGAAGGTCCCAGATTTTGCCACGTCACATTCGGTTATAATCGAATGAGGTTATGCACGATGGTCATTTAATGCCTTCTAGAAGATCTACAGCTGTAAACCATTAATCCCTTGCCACGTGTCCATTCTGTTATAACAGAAAAGATTTATTTTGTTCAAGTCCTCGTTTCATATGCGCGGATGTGTTCAAGACTTGTCTTTTGTTGTTAAATCTTCAAGCTTAACTGTACCCTTGCGCGGGCCCGCGCAAGGGTGTTAATTGAACATTTGTCTTTCCATTCTTCGGCGCATGGTCATTGAGGACTGATCTTTCCAAATCTTACTAAGAGACGTTGCGGGGCCGCGCAAGGTCTGTTCAAGATGAATTTGAAGTGTAATTATCGTATGGTCCTCTGCGCTTGCGTAGGGTTTTGGGGACCATACCCCTTCAGTTTCTAGTCTAAATGTCATTTATCTATTTTGGGAGGGATCAAGTGCAACTTATATTTCTATAAATAGGTATCAATAATCCTTAGGGATGTAGGATTAAGTTTGTTAGTTCGTTAGAGCTCCTGCTTGTGCAGTGAGAGAGGGCTAGGCCCTGGATTATCTCTGTAATTGTTCCTTTACGTATTCAACAATACAATCGTTTTGTCCTTGTTTATATTATCTTCTATAAATCCAATCTATCACAATCATTTCATATCTGATCTCTATCATTGGTCCGACCTGCCTGTGACCTGCCGTTTCATTCTGTTCATATCATGGAAACCCTAGTTCAAAATTATCGATTGGATGCTCAGGAACAGCAGATCAAACAACTTCAAGGTGATGTTGCTAAAATCAAAACCTCTTTGAAAGTGTTAGAAGAGGAACTCGTTGAATCTAGTAAGTTTTGAAAGGTGGTTCTCAATTGGATGCACCATCAGGATTCTAGGTCTAATTCCAGATCGATTTCACAATTTCCAGATTCGTCTTCAGGTTCTATTTCTCCACCTTCATCTCTCTTAGCACAATTGGAGGCGATCATCGCCAGATCTGAAGAACGCCTGGGGAAATCGCTACTGCACAATGGATGTGGCTCCAAATCTAGGCCATATAGTGTTAATTGGGCCTATCAACTGCTGAAAACGCGTTTGTTCATGACCGACTTGAAGAAGTTTTAGACGACCATGGCCATTTGCTGATGAATATTCATTCGGATTCAAGTTTTTCAGGCGGGTCTGCAGATCCTTTGTTCAGATCTCCGTCTCTTCCTTCTTCTCCGTCATTATGCATTCAATTGAAGAATATATTGTCTAGATGTGAAGAAAACTTATGTAGCCATGGTCGTTGGATGTCGCATAGCGTGAATGGACTCCTATCGAATGACCTACAAGGGGTGTTGGGCTCTCACACAGTGGTGGGCTGTGGTGAGGAGCAGGAAATTATTGTGGGCCAGGACTCTCCAGCTTTGGGCCAGTTACGTGTGACAATTCTTCCAGGCCGCCTTTGCTCCAATATGGCTGGTACGTCACTTCTAGAGGGGAAAACTAGATTTAGGGATGCTGTTTTGATCCCAGTGCCGACAATTACGTTTCCCTCTGTTGATTTAGGGTTGCAATGGGGTTCAAATTCCCTTGAGGGCGTGCTCACCCAATCTTCTGTTCAATTTCGGGATTCCGAGGATGTCCTACTCACTGTAATTCTGTTTCCACAACCTCTACCACTGGAAAAACAGTTTCCATTGGCACCGGTGGTGTATACGTTCAAAATTGGCGATAGACGCCTTGGTTGGAAAGGCAGTACGGTACCCTTGCTCTTGTGTGCACCAGTCTCACTTCCCAATTCGTCGACAGTCATAGTTGTTGGTGTCTTCAGGAGGACTTTTCAGCTTGTGATCGATCTAAGTCGTTTCTGGGTGATACATGGGCAAGGTCGACCACCTGAACACAATATCGGGACCTCCTCCGTTTGGTTGTCGTGCTAGTTGTTCGTTTCCAGTCTTGAGGGCAAGACTATTTTATAGGGGGGGGGGGGGTAATGATAGGAATCATGTTTAGTTTCTAGTCGAAATGTCATTTATCTATTTTGGGAGGGGTCAAGTGCAACTTATGTTTCTATAAATAGGTATGTCCGGTACCATAAAGGCCGGTAAAACCGGATACGGTATGTCTTATGTACTGGCGATAAATCCGGTTCTACCGGTTCAAACCATTGAACTGGTTTACATTATATTAAGATTTGATTAATTAATTCTAATAAAATACAATATCAAGGTAATATTGATATTCCATATTTTCGGTAACTAACCTAGTGCCTTCTATTCCAATATTTCGTCGTTGAAATTGTTACCCACCTCATACAATGCAATATTTTTTATAACTAATAGAAATATTCTTAAAATGCTTAATAGTTTACAATAAAAATAGTTGTTATTAGATAAAACTATGATCATTTATATAAATTCTAGTTGAGATTGGATTGCTTTTTGAGATGAATTTGTATTTTATGGAATTTATAGGCTTAACTAGTAACCCGGTTCAACCACCCGAAACAATCCGATTCAACCGGTTGAACCATTTTAGAGCACAACCAGGTATGACTTAAGAACCGGTTTTTAAAACATTGTTGTGCAGTGAGAGAGGGCTAGGCCCTGTATTATCTCTGTAATTGTTCCTTTACATATTCAGCAATATAATCGTTTTGTCCTTGTTTCTATTATCTTCTCTAAATCCAATCTATCACAATCATTTCATATCCGATCTCTATCATAGGTTATGTCTCGTTTATTTAAAAGTCAGACCCTTTAGTTTATTTTACTCACTCTTTCATTTTAAAAGTCACACCCTTTAGTTCATTTTACTCACACCCTTTTATTTTAAAATTTAGTTCATTTTACTCACACCCTTTCATTTTAAAAGTCACACCCTTCAAATGAACCGACGCATGCTTGAACCAATGCACATGCATAATAATCAATGATTCAACGATATAAAATCAAAGGGTTACACCTTTTCAAAGGGGTTTACGTTGCGTATTATATATAACTACAAAAACCAATTATAATCACTAACAATTAACTCCCACCCGTTCATGTAACTAACAATTTATTTCCATCTCCTTTACACCGTTTCACATGCAGCTCTTCGTATATATAAAATTGTCAAAAAAACACATCGCATTTAACACATCGTTCGATGGTTTGCAGTTACCACCGTTTGTGTGGATAAAAGGATATTCAGATTGAGATTTTACCCTACAAGTGCATCAAGAAACAACTCATTAAAAGTTACCCTACAAGTGCAACAAAATTACTATACAACCTCATCAACAATGTTAGGAAACTTTATTTGTAAGTATTGAAGAAAATCACAATCAACTAGATCTATGAAGAGATCACAGTCCTGAAGATCACAACAAGAAGAAGAAAATCAGATAGGACAACTGAAATGCACAGCATCTACTTCAAAGAATCACAAGTTGATCAAGAGCTGAATTGGATTATCAGAGAAGGTCATTTCTGATGGATCTGATGATATTTCTGATGAAATATCATCAGTTTCTGACGATTCTGATCATCAGGATTTTTCTGATGATTTGTTCACCAGAATTTTTGATGAAGTGGTTTATCAGAAATTCTGATGAAATACCCCACTTGTCTGAAAACAGCTCTATCCTGCCACACTTACCGAAGCAAGTTGACATTATTGGATATCATGATGAAAAAGACAACTTGAACATTGGATTCAATGAATATGTCAAATGGCCACTTTTTGCAGGACTTATTGCATGAATAAACTATTGTTTATTCATGCACCCAACCTTTTATAAATAGAAGGCTCAACCAGTAGAAGCCAATTGAGTTTGAAGCTTAGCATTAACACATACATCAAAACTCCATTGCCCTCTCACCCACAGAATTCAAGATTCATTTGTATTAGATAATAATCTTACAATCACCTTGTAAACCATTTTGTTTCAAAGTGATATAAACTTGATAATTCTGTAGGTCTTGTTTCTGAAAGTCTGATTTCCATTTCCGCACATCTTTTTCACATCTACTGAAATCACTTGCCATATTACGTGAAAAGAAGTTGTTAAGGCCATACTGGGTCCAACAATTGGTATCAGAGCATATTGAATAAATTATTTTCAAACGATCAATCGCTCATCTTCTTTTCTCTAAATATGGCCAGTTTTCAATCCTGGAATAATGCTTTTAACATTGGTTCTATGTCTAAACCTCCGACTCTGGTCAGAGAGGAATACCCCCAATGGAAAATCAGGATGGTCAATTTCCTTAATGGTCATGACCAAGCTCTGTTTCAATCCATTGAAAGGGGTCCACATACACCAATGACAGATATACCAGCTATTCCAGCAACTGACCAATCACCAGCAATCCCTGCCTCCCGTGCTCCCAAAAGTGAAATAAACTGGAGCGCGGAAGACAAGGAACTGGTGGCTGGGAATGAAAGGGCAAAGTCACTTTTAATAATGGCCATCCCCAATGACATATTTTCACAAGTTGATGCATGTGCATCAGCCAAGGAAATATGGGATCAGTTGGAAAATCTTTGTGAAGGAGGAGAAAGGATGAGAAGAAACAAGAGAACAAACAATGTCTCATCTTATGAAAGGTTTAAAAGTTTGCCAAATGAAAGATTAAATGATACATATCAAAGATTTACAAAACTTTTAAACGAGCTAAAGAAATTTGGAATAACAAAGTCAAATGATGAAAGAAACATAAAATTTCTTGATGCCCTTCCTAGAGAATGGAGAAGTCTAACCATGACTTTGTCCTCAACCTTAAAACTAGGAAACATGAGTCTCCATGTCTTATACAGCATCTTAGTCCCCAGAGAGGAAGAAATATTTGAAGAAACTATTCAAAGGGGGGGATCTTTAGCTCTTATCTCAAACTCACAAAGAACAATACCTACCAATGATCCACAACCATCAAACAGCCAAAGTTGTGAAAATTCTGATACTTCATCAGATTTTTCTGCTTTTGCTGAAGCAATAGCACTGCTCACCAAAACATTTGAGCAGAGGTTGAGGGGAGGAAGCCAGAGATACCAGAGAAGTGACAGAGGAAGGATGGATGGGAGATCTAAAGAGGAAGTTAGATCTAAGGATAAAGGGAAGGCTGAAGTTGTGAGTTACAAGTGCAAGCAGAGAGGTCACTATGCATCAGAATACAAGACCAAGAAGCTCAAAGATGTTGCATACTATGATAAAAAGCTTGAAGAAGCAAAGAAGCAGCAACAAGTCAGCTTAATTACAGGAACAGATACATGGTTATCTGATGATTCTTCTGATGAAGAAGAAGAAGAATTGGCAAATTTCTGCCTCATGGCACTGTCTGAAGGTCTACCAAAAACTTCAGAACAAAAGGTAAATTTAGACAATCTTGATCTTGAACACAAGCTAAACAAGCTCATGTCAGATTTTCTAAATCTGCAAGAAAAACATCAATCAGATATTAGAAAATCTGATGAGTTGCAAATGACCTTGAATAAAATCATTCTTGAAAACCAACTACTTATAGAGGAAAGTTTAGATCAAAGAGCTAAAATTGAGTTTTATGAAAATGAAAGAAAAGATCTTTACAAGAAAATCAATGATAAAGAAATCAATGTAAGAGATTTTCAACAAGCCAAAGAATTCATAAATTTCATTGAGTCCACACCAAAGAACAAAGGAGAGGGTTTAGGATATAAAAACTCAAGAAGAAGTAAACCCACTGTCTTTGTAAAAACAACTCATGAGATTTCTAATAAATTTTCATCAGAATCTGAATCTGAATCTTGCAAGACAACCTGTTCTGAATACTCTTTTGAAAAACCAAACTTCAAAACAAACATAAGTGAATGCAGTCAAGAATCTGTAAAGACTACAGAAGCAGTTCACTCATCTTTTCAAAATTATCCACTCATTCCATCACAAGAAAAAATATCAGAAAATTCTGATAAATCTTGTGTGTGTGTTGACATACTGAAGCTTGTTCAACACCATCTTCAAAAGAAAGATGTAAAATCTGTTTATGGCTCAGCATATAACAGAATTTCTGATGCAAAACCAAGAAGAAAAAATAAACTGATTAAAATCCCATCAGAAACAGTACCCAAGCATGCCTAGGTACCAAAAACCCTCTAATCATTCCATTTCAGGACCATCATGTGCAGCAGATCTGGTACTGCGACTCAGGAAGCTCCAAGCACATGACTGGGGACAGGAGCTTACTCAGCAACTTTGTTCCAAAGCTGGGTAGAATGGTAAATTTTGGAAATGGAGTAAAAGGAAGGATCATGGGATATGGATGCATAAGGTATGGATGTTTGACCATAGAGAAAGTAGCCTATGTTGAAGGCTTAAAGTATAATTTGCTGAGTTGTGGTCAATTCTGTGACAAAGGTTTTCAGGTAACCTTTTTACCAGAAAAATGCTTGTTAATAGGTATAGATGATAATAAAATCTATTTAAGTGGGAAAAGAATAAGAAAATCAATTTACTATATTGATTTCAAAGAAGAAAGTGAACATCCAAAACTATGTTTATTTTCAAAAATCAACAAAGGTAGTAGTTGGTTATGGCACAAAAGATTAGCCCACTTAAATTTCAAAAACCTAAGCAAACTAGCAAGCAAAGGTCTGGTAAAAGGATTACCTTTAATATCCTCAAAGAAGGATAAAATTTGTGAAGCATGTGAGATGGGTAAATCCAAGAGAAGCTCACATAAATCAATTTCTGAGTCTTTTATTTCACAAAATTTGGAACTTTTACACATGGATTTGTGTGGACCCATAAGTATAGAAAGTTTTTCTGGAAAGAAATACATACTAGTAATAGTAGATGATTTTTCCAGGTACACATGGGTAGAATTTTTGAGAAAGAAAAGTGAAACTCCTGATCTGATCATTAATTTTATCAAGAAAATTGAAAATCTGTTAAAACTAACAGTTAGAAGGATCAGATCAAACAATGGAACAGAGTTTAAGAATTCAAAAATTGAGAATTTTCTTGTAAGTAAAGGAATTTCTCATGACTTTTCTGCTCCCAGAACACCTCAACAGAATGGGGTGGTTGAAAGAAGAAATAGGACCTTGGTAGAAGCTGCCAAAACTATGCTTGCTTATGCTAAACTGCCCACTCATTTTTGGGCAGAAGCTATAGCAAATGCATGTTTTACCCAAAACAGAACTGTGACAACTCGAAATCTAGAACCTTTCATTGTATCTCGATGTAACATGCTTGAACGTTATGTGATTAGTTAACTTGTCGGTTTAATGAATGTTATAAGTGAATATTATGTGAATACGTGTTGTGCTTATATGTATGCGTATATTTGTGTGTGACCCGAGACACAAGGACCTGACTCGAGACCACTCGGTCTCGAGTAAACAGTAACAGTTGGGCCGGTTGGGCCATGCACCTCCTTTAGTCCACCCGAAAGCCCATTAGGGTGCACTAACTTGGAGCGAGTATATAACCTTGGTGGATAGCCAACCTTGCCATTTTTGGGGCAACCTACACACACTCTCCTACACACACACTCCTACATTCTCTCTCACTAGAACCCTAGAAGCACAAGCCTTCTCTCCTCTCTTTCGGATTCAACCGGTGACAACAAGGGTTCTCGGTTCAAGCTTAGGATTTCCTTTGGAAGCTCATTCATCGATTTCCTCATATCCTCGCACCTTGAAAACCTAACCGGTTAGTGATTCATGTTATGTATTGTATTTCGGTTAATGATGATGTGTGGTGTTTCGGTTGATGATGATGTATGATGAAGTTATTTGATAATATGTTTGCTTGTTAAGTTTTATGCATGATGAATATATCCTCCTTGAATAATCGGATGTTGATGCACTAGCTAAGTGTGATATATTTGAACAATTTGTTTTAGTGTATGTGTTTTAAAAATGATAAATCTTATGTAAGCATGCTATTGTATTGATTGAACATACTAGATATAGAAACCGATGATAGCCCTTAGTGATGTCCGAATCATGCATTTGTTTAGAGGTTTAGGTTGCCTTGAATGAACATGCTTGTAGATGATGAAATGGATGAATAAGGGTTGATTGGGATATGAATATTTGATGAACTATTTGAATATATGTTGAACATGTTATGAACATTTGAAAAATGCTTGTTTGATCCATTTTATTTGAGTATAAGACAAGAAAACATGTTTGTATGGATAGTACACACTGTTGCATGAAATCGAAACCCCATTGGTTAGTACATGTGCTGGCAATTAGCAGGTATGCCGGTCGAGATCCCTAGTCTCGACTCGAGACCACACAATGCCAGCACAAGCAGCATAACTCGAGACCACGGTTGCGGGTCCGGTTGCGACTCGAGACCATCTAGTCTCGACTAGTACATGCATGACTCGAGAACTCATAGGCTTTAACCCGAGATCGCACAGCCTCGACTCGAGATCTCTAGTCTCGACTCGAGACCACGTACACATACTCACTGATTTGGACTTGCACACTGTTACGGGCTTAGGTGTTTGGGCTGTACTGTTGGGCTTTGTTTGCTACATGATTCCTACCGTTGAACTAAGCACAGTTGTTGAACTACCATGCTAGACGTGTATGCCATGATCGTTACTTGTGTACAATACGTGTAGAACATACGTGCACTACCTAAATACGAACCTGACTTGTGTGGTACAACTATGTTAGGACGTGATTGACCACAACATAGCTTGATTGACCTTTCTGTGTATCTGCCGAGCAAACCAAGGTGAGTTCACACCCTCTACAAAGCATGGGATTCCCAGGGTTGGGAATGGGGTTAAGGAACATGGATTCCTCGTCCTTACTTGGGTAGGACAGTAATGGCTCAGGAATATAATTCCTCGTCCTCATGGACAGATAACTCGTACTAGACCAAAACTCTATCACGAAGTCCCTCCTTTTTATATCGACATAATCGCCGAGCCAATGGCGAGCGGGTCATTAGTTAGATAGCGCTATTTAGGTCTGACAAGCCTCACACCGTGCCGCAGAGGACGGGCGTGAACTAATGGATCTGGGCACGTCAATGATGATAGACATTGACAGTTCAGGGCACATAAACATGACTACAGTCAGCAGTCGATATGGTAACGAGTCTAGTGTATACATGGGGTAGTCCCCACGGCCGAAATGCCAGATAACTAACATGGGGTAGCCCCCACGGCTTTATGGCCAGAATTAATGGGCAAACAAATCACGTTTTCAACTATGGGGTAACCTCCACGGCAGGATGCCAGTTAAAGGAAAATGTTTTTGGAACAACTTAAAAATGAACACCCAACAGTGAACTCACTCAACTTGTTGTTGACTCGTTACTACATGCTTTGCAGGTCAATAGGTACTTAGCTGGAGCTTGCATGGAAGAGAGTCGTTGTGGGACATGGACAGCTGTGTGCCATGTCAAACTTTGAAACAATTAAACTTATGTTTTAGTTTTAAAACATTATGCTTCCGCTTGCTACTTAAACTATGTTTTGTATGGACACCAATGGTATTGGTTGAACTTTTATAATTACTTACTTGCTTGTTCAATATGATTGGTGGCTGGATCCTGGTCAGTCACACCTCCAAGCGGTGATACTCCGCAGGTGGATTTTGGGGGTGTGACAGATTGGTATCAGAGCCATTGGTTATAGTGAACTTGGTTTTAATAAGGGAAAAAGTTTTATTAAAATCAGACTATAACCTGTACAGTGCTCTACGATCCACAACGACGCTTCACTCCACATGCAAGTCTCGACATTCTAGGTGATGTGATCTATGTATATATTGCCTACTTGTTAGTTACATAATGCATTGCTCATGGTATGCTTGGTTAGTATAACTACTGTTGCTTGAACACGTGTGTGCCTACTCTCTTCCGCCATCGTACTTTCACGAACCTTTCTCACTCATGTTTCCCTCTTATATGAAGATCATGAGTGGACGCGTTAACATGACTCAAGCCCAGTTGACGGCTCTGATTAACGAACGAGTTGCTGCGGCACTTGCAGCTGCACACGCAGGAGGTATACCCTGCAGTCCAAACTCATTCTAGGATCTTTAGATCCTACTCTCGTGAACCAACCTTTGTGTTAAACTCTGTCCTTTCTTTCACCCACAACAGGTTAACATGCTCAGCCACCTGCGTGCACCTTTAAAACTTTTATGGACTGCCGACCCACTACTTTTAGCGGCACTGAAGGAGCTGTAGGTCTCCTCCACTGGTTTGAGAAGCTCGAGTCAGTTTTCGAAATGTGTGAATGCCCTGAGGCGCGCAGGGTGAAGTATGCTACCGGTACTCTCGAGGGTTTAGCTCTCACATGGTGGAATGCTCAGGTCCAGATGCTGGGGTTGGTTGCTGCTAACGCCACCCCATGGGACAATTTTAAGGAAATGATCAAGGAGGAATACTGCTGTCGTGACGACATTCATAAGCTGGAAGTCGAGTTCTACAACCTCAAGATGACGGGGTCAGAAATTGAGGCGTATACTAAGAGATCGAATGAGCTTGCATTACTGTGTCCTACTATGGTGGACCCTCCAATTAAGCGTATTAAACTCTTTCTTAAGGGCTTAGTGCCAGAAATCCAAAGTCATGTGACTTCAGCAAACCTCGCCACTATCCAGCAGGTTGTTCAGTTGGCTCACCGTCTCACTGATCAGGCGGTGGAGCAGAACAGGTTACCAAAGCGTATAAGTGCTACAACTACTTCGGATGCTCCTAGTGACAACAAGAGAAAATGGGATGGAGCTTCAAGCAAAGGTTCGACTTCTGTGCAATCTCAGTCTCAGCAGAGAAAGACTGATGACTACAAGAGCCCCAGTCAGCAGTCATCCGGTGGTCAAAGTCATGGTGGGTACAAGGGGAATCACCCCAAATGCAATCCCTGCAACCTACACCACAGCGGGCCATGCACCAGGGGTAACTGTCATCGGTGCAACAAGCCAGGTCACGCCGCGAAGGATTGCAGAAGCTTATACCCCACAAACCAGAATCGTCAACAACTAGCCCCACAGAACCAGCGACAGCAGCAGCAGCAACAAGGTATCAACAAAGGGTGCTTTCAGTGTGGGGCTGAAGGCCATTTCAAGAAATATTGCCCCCAACTAAACAGGAACCAGAACAACAACAACAACAACAACAATAATCAGGGGAATGGTAACAATGGGAACAACAACAACAACAATGGTGCCAGGGGGCGGGTGTTCGTGATTGGCCAAGGTGAAGCAAGGAATGACCCCAACGTTGTGACGGGTAAGTTCCTTCTCGACGACTTTTATGTTACAGTTTTATTTGATTCGGGTGCCGATACTAGCTACGTGTCACTAGAAGTTAGTCAAATGCTTAAGCGTATTCCAACACCCTTGAACAACAAGCACACTGTAGAGCTAGCAAATGGTAAGAGTTTAGAGGCCACACACGTAGTCAAGGGTTGTAAACTTATTCTCGCTAACCAGACCTTCTCTATCGACCTTATTCCTATCGTCTTGGGTAGTTTCGACGTTGTCATTGGGATGGATTGGTTATCCCAACATCGAGCAGAGATTCTTTGCAACGAGAAGATTGTTCGTATTCCTGGTTCCGGTGGTGAGCCTCTCATGATTCGTGGCGACAAGAGGGGTGCTGTTGAAAACATCATCTCTCTCCTTAAGGCCCAGAAATATTTGAGAAAGGGCCACATCGCTATCCTGGCTCTTGTTACTGACACCTCGAAGAAAGAGAAGAAGATAGAAGATTTTCCAATCGTACGCGACTATCCTGAGGTATTTCCGGAGGAATTACCTGGCCTTCCGCCTCATCGCCAGGTCGAGTTTCAGATTGAACTAGCTCCTGGAGCTGCGCCTATAGCTCGTGCACCTTATCGTTTAGCTCCATCAGAGTTGGAAGAACTCTCTACGCAACTACAAGAACTCTTGGATAAGGGTTTTATTCGTCCTAGCTCATCGCCCTGGGGAGCTCCAGTGCTGTTTGTGAAGAAGAAAGACGGTACCTTTAGAATGTGTATCGACTATCGCAAACTCAACAAGGTGACAGTGAAGAATCGTTATCCCCTACCACGCATTGACGACTTGTTCGACCAGCTGCAAGGGTCGAGCTACTATTCAAAGATTGATTTGAGATCGGGATATCACCAGCTGAGAGTCCGAGAAGAGGACGTCTCCAAAACAACTTTTAGAACTCGTTATGGACACTATGAGTTTTTGGTCATGCCTTTTGGGCTGACAAACGCACCTGCGGTTTTCATGGACTTGATGAATCGGGTGTGCAAGCCTTACTTAGACAAGTTCGTTATAGTCTTCATCGATGACATCCTGATCTATTCTAAGAGTCAGGAGGAACACGAGCAGCATCTACGACTTCTTTTGGAACTCCTTCGAACGGAACAGCTTTACGCAAAGTTCTCGAAATGCGACTTCTGGCTTCGTGAAGTCCATTTCCTAGGCCACGTGGTGAACAAGGATAGGATTCACGTTGAACCATCCAAGGTAGACTCGATTAAGAACTGGCCTGCACCTCGTACACCAACGGAAATTCGCCAATTCTTGGGTTTGGCAGGGTACTACAGGAGGTTCATTAAGGATTTTTCCAAGATTGCACAGCCTCTCACCTCATTAACGCAGAAAGGCGTTGTTTATCGATGGGGAAATGCACAGGAATTAGCATTTCAGCATTTAAAGGATAGACTTTGCAGTGCACCTATCCTTTCATTGCCAGAGGGCACAGACGACTTTGTGGTTTACTGCGACGCATCAATTCAGGGTCTTGGCTGTGTATTGATGCAACGAGATAAAGTTATAGCCTACGCCTCACGCCAACTCAAGGTTCATGAAAGAAACTACACTACGCACGACTTAGAGCTGGGACCTGTTGTTTTTGCACTTAAGATATGGCGACACTACTTGTACGGTACCAAGTGTGCCATCTACACCGACCACAGGAGCCTCGAGCACATATTCAAACAGAAAGAACTGAATATGCGACAACGACGATGGGTCGAGCTACTGAATGACTACGAGTGCTCGATCAGGTACCACCCAGGCAAAGCCAATGTTGTGGCTGACGCCCTCAGTCGAAAGGACACTGCGCCTAAGCGCGTACGAGCTTTGCAACTCACGATACATTCTAGTCTTCCTTCCCAAATACGAGACGCTCAGGTAGAAGCATTGAAACCAGAAAACGTCAGGGCTGAAGCCCTACGCGGCTCAAGGCAACGCTTAGAACAGAAGGAAGACGGTGCTTACTACGTAACGGGACGCATTTGGGTCCCACTCTATGGCCACCTACGAGAGCTTGTGATGGATGAGGCACACAAGTCTTGCTACTCGGTACACCCTGGATCGGATAAGATGTACCACGATATCAAAACTACGTATTGGTGGCCTAGCATGAAGGCCCACATAGCAACCTACGTCAGCAAGTGTTTGACTTGTGCCAGAGTCAAGACGGAATACCAGAAACCCTCAGGCCTACTCCAACAACCAGAGATACCACAATGGAAATGGGAGCAAATTTCCATGGATTTCGTTACTGGCCTGCCCAGATCCCAGCGCGGAAACGATACTATTTGGGCGATCGTGGATCGACTCACAAAGTCTGCACACTTCTTGGCTATCAAAGAAACGGATAAATTCTCCACTCTAGCAGAAGTATATCTCAAGGAAGTTGTCTCGAGGCACGGGGTGCCCACCTCTATTATCTCGGATCGAGATGCGCGTTTCACTTCAGAACTGTGGCAAGCAATGCATAAATCCTTTGGCTCATGATTAGACATGAGCACAGCGTATCACCCTCAGACGGACGGGCAATCTGAGCGCACTATTCAAACCTTAGAAGACATGCTTCGTGCATGTGTAATGGACTTTGGCAACAGCTGGGAAAAGCATCTGCCACTTGTGGAATTCTCGTACAATAACAGCTACCACACCAGCATTAAAGCTGCTCCGTTTGAGGCATTGTACGGGCGTAAATGCCAGTCACCTCTTTGTTGGGCAGAGGTGGGAGATAGTCAGATCACTGGTCCAGAACATGTGGTAGACACAATCGAACGAATTGCTCAGATACGACAACGCATGGCGGCAGCTCGTGACCGTCAGAAAGTCTATGCCGATAAGGGCAGGAAACCACTTGAGCTCCAGGTTGGGGAGCGGGTACTACTCAAAGTTTCACCCTGGAAGGGTGTGGTTCGTTTTGGCAAACGAGGCAAACTTAACCCACGATACGTCGGACCTTTTGAAATCAACGAGAAAATAGGCAAGGTGGCCTACAAACTGAACTTACCAGCGGAACTCAGTGCAGTTCACAACGTTTTCCACGTGTCGAATCTGAAGAAGTGCCTGTCAGATGAGACCCACATAGTTCCTCTGAAGGAACTCACTATCGACGAGCAGTTACGATTCGTCGAGGAACCAGTTGAAATCATGGACCGGGATGTTAAGGTCCTCAAGAACACTAGAATACCTCTCGTTCGAGTTCGTTCGAACTCACGTCGCGGCCCAGAGTTCACCTGGGAACGCGAAGATCAGATGAAACAAAAGTATCCCCAACTGTTCGCAAATAGTACAACCACTACTGAGGCTGAAGCTACAGAATTTCGGGACGAAATTCCAGATCAACGGGGGGAGGATGTGACAACCCAGGAAAACCGGGAAAACCTTACAACTTAACTAGCTTCCTCAGTGAGTGCTTACCAAATTTCGGGACGAAATTTCTTTCAACTTGGGGATGATGTGACAACTCGAAATCTAGAACCTTTCATTGTATCTCGATGTAACATGCTTGAACGTTATGTGATTAGTTAACTTGTCGGTTTAATGAATGTTATAAGTGAATATTATGTGAATACGTGTTATGCTTATATGTATGCGTATATTTGTGTGTGACCCGAGACACAAGGACCCGACTCGAGACCACTCGGTCTCGAGTAAACAGTAACAGTTGGGCTGGTTGGGCCATGCACCTCCTTTAGTCCACCCGAAAGCCCATTAGGGTGCACTAACTTGGAGCGAGTATATAACCTTGGTGGATAGCCAACCTTGCCATTTTTGGGGCAACCTACACACACTCTCCTACACACACACTCCTACATTCTCTCTCACTAAAACCCTAGAAGCACAAGCCTTCTCTCCTCTCTTTCGGATTCAACCGGTGACAACAAGGGTTCTCGGTTCAAGCTTAGGATTTCCTTTGGAAGCTCATTCATCGATTTCCTCATATCCTCGCACCTTGAAAACCTAACCGGTTAGTGATTCATGTTATGTATTGTATTTCGGTTGATGATGATGTGTGGTGTTTCGGTTGATGATGATGTATGATGAAGTTATTTGATAATATGTTTGCTTGTTAAGTTTTATGCATGATGAATATATCCTCCTTGAATAATCGGATGTTGATGCACTAGCTAAGTGTGATATATTTGAACAATTTGTTTTAGTGTATGTGTTTTAAAAATGATAAATCTTATGTAAGCATGCTATTGTATTGATTGAACATACTAGATATAGAAACCGATGATAGCCCTTAGTGATGTCCGAATCATGCATTTGTTTAGAGGTTTAGGTTGCCTTGAATGAACATGCTTGTAGATGATGAAATGGATGAATAAGGGTTGATTGGGATATGAATATTTGATGAACTATTTGAATATATGTTGAACATGTTATGAACATTTGAAAAATGCTTGTTTGATCCATTTTATTTGAGTATTAGACAAGAAAACATGTTTGTATGGATAGTACACACTGTTGCATGAAATCGAAACCCCATTGGTTAGTACATGTGCTGGCAATTAGCAGGTATGCCGGTCGAGATCCCTAGTCTCGACTCGAGACCACACAATGCCAGCACAAGCAGCATAACTCGAGACCACGGTTGCGGCTCCGGTTGCGACTCGAGACCATCTAGTCTCGACTAGTACATGCATGACTCGAGAACTCATAGGCTTTAACCCGAGATAGCACAGCCTCGACTCGAGATCTCTAGTCTCGACTCGAGACCACGTACACATACTCACTGATTTGGACTTGCACACTGTTACGGGCTTAGGTGTTTGGGCTGTACTGTTGGGCTTTGTTTGCTACATGATTCCTACCGTTGAACTAAGCACTGTTGTTGAACTACCATGCTAGACGTGTATGCCATGATCGTTACTTGTGTACAATACGTGTAGAACATACGTGCACTACCTAAATACGAACCTGACTTGTGTGGTACAACTATGTTAGGACGTGATTGACCACAACATAGCTTGATTGACCTTTCTGTGTATCTGCCGAGCAAACCAAGGTGAGTTCACACCCTCTACAAAGCATAGGATTCCCAGGGTTGGGAATGGGGTTAAGGAACATGGATTCCTCGTCCTTACTTGGGTAGGACAGTAATGGCTCAGGAATATAATTCCTCGTCCTCATGGACAGATAACTCGTACTAGACCAAAACTCTATCACGAAGTCCCTCCTTTTTATATCGACATAATCGCCGGGCCAATGGCGAGCAGGTCATTAGTTAGATAGCGCTATTTAGGTCTGACAAGCCTCACACCGTGCCGCAGAGGACGGGCGTGAACTAATGGATCTGGGCACGTCAATGATGATAGACATTGACAGTTCAGGGCATATAAACATGACTACAGTCAGCAGTCGATATGGTAACGAGTCTAGTGTATACATGGGGTAGTCCCCACGGCTGTATGGCCAGAATAAATGGGTAAACAAATCACGTTTTCAACTATGGGGTAACCCCCACGGCAGGATGCCAGTTAAAGGAAAATGTTTTTGGAACAACTTAAAAATGAACACCCAACAGTGAACTCACTCAACTTGTTGTTGACTCGTTACTACATGCTTTGCAGGTCAATAGGTACTTAGCTGGAGCTTGCATGGAAGAGAGTCGTTGTGGGACATGGACAGCTGTGTGCCATGTCAAACTTTGAAACAATTAAACTTATGTTTTAGTTTTAAAACATTATGCTTCCGCTTGCTACTTAAACTATGTTTTGTATGGACACCAATGGTATTGGTTGAACTTTTATAATTACTTACTTGCTTGTTCAATATGATTGGTGGCTGGATCCTGGTCAGTCACGCCTCCAAGCGGTGATACTCCACAGGTGGATTTTGGGGGTGTGACAAGAACCATAATCAACAAAAGGCACAACAAAACACCTTACAACATTATCAATGGAAGAATTCCAAGTGTAAAATTTTTGCATACATTTGGTTGTAGATGTTTTGTTTTCAATGATTTTGAAAGCCTTGAAAAATTTGACAGAAAAGCAGAAAAAGGTATTTTTCTTGGTTACTCTTTGTCCTCAAAAGCATATAGAATCTTTATTCTCAACACAAGGACAATCAGAGAAAGTCTGTATGTTTCATTTGATGACTCATCAGAAACAGAGGTTTCTGATGAATACATGAAAGAAATAAATTTTTCTGACAAACAAGAAAATTATGAACATCTCTTTGAAATGATAAATGAAGATTTCCTAGAACATGATAATTCTTTCAAAAACAAATCAAAAGATTCTTCATGTACTAACTCTGCAGAACAAAGGTGTAATACATCAGAAACTCAGAATTCTGATATCTTACATACAAATGAGGCACCTGTTCAGGGGGAAACTTCAAATCCATCAGAACCAACAACTTTTCACAACAAGTTAAGATGGATCAAAGGACATGCTCAGTCTGACAT
Source organism: Helianthus tuberosus (assembly GCA_030545235.1). NCBI lineage: Eukaryota > Viridiplantae > Streptophyta > Magnoliopsida > Asterales > Asteraceae > Helianthus > Helianthus tuberosus. Next base: position 103,488,949 of record CM060415.1, on the reverse strand, counting down.
CATTGGCAACCCTGCAGATGGTGTCAGAACAAGATCTGCAACTGCACATGAGTGTGCATTTTCTGGGTTCTTAAGCAAAGTAGAACCCAAGTCTGTTGTAACACCCCGTGTTTTCAAGTCAAAGTCAAAGTCAAGGTCAAAGTCAACGACCGATTTCGCGCAACTTGACTTACAGGAATTTCTTTATTTTATTTGTATTATGTGGAGTAAGTGTTGTTAAATGCAATAATCGACGTATGTTAATCGCTATTCAATCGATCTACGACTGTGAATTATAGGAAGTAACAATGCGATAAAGTTAACTAATCAATAATCAAGCTATGCTAATCGAATCGACAACAAATCGCAACTCGAGCTACGTATTTTTACTTGTTATTATACGTGTGTGTGTGCCTTACGTGTTACCTGTGCATGTTTATTTATGTTGTGTTGTGATAATCAAGCGAACTCAATCGAAACTCGAAATCGAACTCGAAACACAATCGAACTCGAATCGTGAACGAACTATGATAATTGGTGGAGAAGAGATTATGCGAGATATGAGCGTTTGGGACTGAAAGTAATTTGACTAGGAAACTGATGTGTGCAAAATGCAACATATAAATTACATCAATTGTGGCATAAAACTAACCCTTTTTTAGTACTAATGTTGGAAAAAGTGTTCTTTTGTCTTCCTTTTGTATTTTCAGGATTAAATGAGCTCAAATTAACAAAAGAAGCAAAAAGACATCAAAATCTAACATAAATACAAGAAAAGGAACAAGACGTGACATGCCCAACCCCACGACAGCTTCTTCCCAAGCAAAACAAGATAACAGAAGACTGAACACGCCCCGTGCTCAGCCAGCACGGGGGCGTGCCCAAGTGTCACCACGGGGCCGTTCTCATCGGACACGGGGCCGTGCTCAACTATAAGATTCGCACAATCCAGGCAAATCTTCATAGTACAAAGATTCTTCTGCACCACGGGGTCGTGCTCAGCGGACACGGGGGTGTGGTCAACTAATAAGACAAGCTGCATTAAATGAAGAAAGAGAAGGATGTGGACACGGGGCCGTGCCCACTGGACACGGGGCCGTGCCCGAGCTTCTGTTCAGCCTATAAATAGGAGTGCTTGGCTCAAGCTCAAACCATCCCTTGGCACACCACCTCTCTCACACTTCACCCACCACCCACAACCACCATAACACCATCATCCACCACCATCATCCATTGTCCATCATAGAGTGTGTGAGTCGTCTCGGGATCCAAGTTGATCGTAAGAGTTCTTGACAATCAAGGCCATGTTTGCCTAAGTCTCTTACATCACTTGGTGAAGACAAGTGTCTAGTGTAATACTTTTTATTTCTAATCTTTTCGCACTTTTTATTTGGTTTTGTGTTAATGACTTTAATAACTAGTTTCTTATGTTGAAGGTGATTCTTCCTTATCGTTTGTCCGTGGTGTCTTGACATTATTTTACTGTCTATATAAAATAAAAGATTTTCACCTTTCATATCTCCACGGTCTATATGGAGGTATGTTGGCTACCTGGTCGGGGGTTAAGGGAACGGTTTGGTAAGAGTCTTGCCATTGTTCAGCGTTTAGAGGCCCTGCAATGGACCTGGGTCAAATTTAGTAGGACCTCCTTCAATACTTAACGGTATTGGATGGCGGGAGTCCAAACTCTTTGATCCCCTCATAAGTTAACTACTATTAATACTATAACCCGGCTATTTAGGACTGTATCCCTGCTGACTCAGACTACTTAGTCGAGGGTAACGTCACCTTCAAAAGAGGGGCCTACCATAATTTGCATTAATAACTTAATTCATTATCTTTCAATAATCCGACCTTTTAGGATTGTATCCTTGCTAACTCAAACTACTGGGTTGAGGGTAACGTCACCTTCAAAAGAGGGGCCTGCTATAATAACTAAGATAATCTCTTAAATAAGTGCAAAAGTGCGGAAATAATCAAAGGTTACACTATACACGAGTCGGAACCAAGTGATTCATCTTGTCTATCTGTTTTTTCTTTTATTTTTATTTTTCAGCATTTTAGTTAGTTTTTATTTTTCTTAGTTTAAAACATTTTTCTTAACTTTTTGATTTGATTAGACGTTGAGGATAAACCGATACTAAAAGCTCTTGTGTCCTTGGACGACCTCGGTATCTTACCAACACTACACTACGCTCACGATGGGTGCACTTGCCCATATGTGTGTCTAGTGTTAGTAAATATCGTGTTTTATAAATTTAAAACTTAACTAAAAAAAGTGTTAAAGGGGCTTAAAATATACACCTAATATATATAACACTCGACACCCATCAAGTTTTTGGCGCCGTTTCCGGGGACACAAGGATTTTAAGAAAGCTTAAAATCGACGGCCTAATCAGTTTTTCAAAACCTTTTTAAACGCGCGCATTTTTTTCTGCATTTTAGTTTAGATTTGCATTTACAGTAACCTGTACATGGGGCCGTGTTCACTGAACACGGGGCCGTGCTGCACATTTTCATAAAAACACCCAGTAACAGTAGCTTGAACACGGGCCGTGCTCACTGAACACACCCCGTGCTCAACGAAATCTGTAAATTTAATTAAAACGCCCAGATACAGACCCTGAACACGGGGTCGTGCTCACTGAACACGGGGCCGTGTCCAGTCTCTATTTCCGTTTTTATTTTTGTTTTCTGATCTCGAGACTTGGTTGTGGTCTGCTAAGTGATTCTTATGGATCAATACTCAGGAGGTTACAACTACACCTATGAGGAGGATGATTATAGGAGTAATTATTGCACTAATTGTCGTAACATACACTCGGTTCAAAATAATGACTCATATCAACCATCCAATTCATACACCTACTATGAGGAACCCAGGTACGAACCGTCAACTTCATACACATCATATGAAGACCAAAGGTATGAACCTCCTCCCTCATACTCATATTTTGATGAACCAAGGTATGAGCCTTCATACTCATACTTTGAGGAACCAAGATATGAGCCACCACCTTCGTATGCTTATTATGAGGAACCATGGCGTGAACAACCCACCTCATATGAGTATTATGAAGAACAAAATTACGACCCTTATCCATCATATACTTACAATGAAGAACAATGGTGTGAACCATCTACTTCATATGGGTATTATGAGGAACAAAGGATCGAACAACCGGATTCAAGCTTTGAAAATCCCGATTCTTTTTCTATAACCGAAGTGACCGATAGGATATTAGAACACATTAGAGTTATCGATCGCTATATAAAAGAATCTCGCGCAAGGGAAGAGGAATCCCGCCCAAGAGAAGAATTAAAAAAGCAAGAGATAACCGAAAGTGTAAAAATGGAAGAACAAATAAGTGAAAAACCGACACTTGAGTTAAACAACGAAAAAGGTGAGTCCGACAAAGTTAAAATTCAAGAAGAGTCTAATTTTGAAGAAATTAATCTCTTGTCACCTTCTTTTGAAAATCATTGTTTAGTACCCACTCATGCTAAGTTTTTAAAAGAGTTAAACACTAACACTAAAATTGACGAAACGGTAAGTGTTAAGTTAACTAATGACCAAACCTCGCTAATAAAAGAAGACCCATTTGAAATTAACATTACACCGGTTCCATGTTTCTTTCAAAATTCATTTATTAGTAATGTCACAATTGATAAAGATCTTTGTGTTAACATATGCCTAACTACATTTTCGAAAAATTAAGTATTAGTGATTTTTCTCCACTTCAAATACCCATTTTTCTATCCAATCGGAAAGTAATAAAATCAATCGGTGTAGTTGAGGATGTATTGGTTCAAACAAATCAAATGGTAATCCCGACCGACTTTGTCATCCTCGATGACGCTCCTCTAATGTTGGGACAACCATTTGTAAAAACTCACGAAGCCTTGAAAAACCAGAAGTTCAACAATCTACCTCTTCAATTAGGGGCATTTAAAAGAAGTGTCTATCTCGAACGGTCAATGAAATATCCTTTTGGCAATAATGACCCCCTAATTGAAGATGAAGATGAACCACCCGATACAAGTGAAGAGACTGACCACTTTGTTGAAGAAGAGGTCGCCATAGAACAAACTTTTAAAGTTCTTGATCGAAATGAGCAACCAAATAAGGAGTCTCCTAAAGACCCACCACTTGAGCTCAAAGAACTTCCAAAAGGTTTGGAATATGCTTTTCTAGACAAAGATGGTAATTTACCTGTAATTATTTCGTCTAAATTAGATAGTTTAGAAAAAGAAAAATTAATTAGTCTTTTGAAAAAACATAAAAACGCAATAGCTTGGAAACTTGTAGACATAAAAGGAATTAGTCCTTCCATGTGCACACACAAAATTTTAATGAATGATGACTACAAATCGGTAATACAACCACAACGTCGAGTAAATCCAAATGTTCAAGAAGTGGTTAAAAACGAGGTCATCAAATTACTTGACGCCGGACTTATCTATCATATCTCCGATAGTCCTTGGGTGAGTCCCGTTCAAGTAGTTCCAAAGAAAGGAGGTATGACGGTAATAACTAACGAAAAAAATGAATTAATACCCACGAGAACCGTCACAGGATGGAGAGTATGTATAGATTATAGACGATTAAATGAAGCAACAAGGAAAGATCACTTTCCTTTACCCTTCATTGATCAAATGTTAGAAAGGTTATCCGGTCATAAATTTTATTGTTTCTTGGATGGTTTTTCAGGTTACTTTCAAATCCCGATAGCACCCGAAGACCAAGAAAAGACAACTTTCACATGCCCCTATGGAACTTTTGCTTATCGACGCATGCCGTTCGGTCTATGTAATGCCCCCGCAACATTTCAACGTTGCATGGTGGCCATTTTCCACGACATGATAGAAAAGACAATGGAAGTCTTCATGGACGACTTTTCTATCTTTGGGGATTCATATGACCAATGCCTCGATAACCTTGAACGAATGCTATCCCGATGTGAGGAAACTAACCTCGCCCTTAATTGGGAAAAATGCCATTTCATGGTAACGGAGGGAATAGTACTCGGTCACAAGATCTCAAGCGAAGGAATGGAGGTGGATCGACCCAAAATAGATACCATTTCTAGATTACCACCTCCATCCTCCGTAAGAGCTATCAGAAGTTTCCTAGGGCATCCCGGATTTTATAGGCGGTTTATCAAAGACTTTTCTAAAATTTCTAGGCCTCTAACAAAATTACTTGAAAAAGATGCCCCTTTCATCTTTGACAAGGATTGCAATCAAGCATTTCTAACTTTAAAGGAAATGTTAGTCAATGCACCTATCATGATAGCGCCTGATTGGAAATTTCCTTTCGAAATCATGTGTGATGCTAGTGACTTTGCAGTTGGAGCTGTCTTGGGACAAAGAAAAGAAAAGCATTTCCACCCAATTTATTATGCTAGTAAAACACTAAATGATGCACAAGAAAATTACACAACAACTGAAAAAGAATTACTAGCTGTGGTATTTGCTTTTGATAAATTTCGTTCTTATCTTGTTCTTTCTAAAACTATAGTCTATACAGATCATGCTGCCATTCGATATCTCTTCAAAAAGCAGGACGCAAAACCACGTTTGATTCGGTGGATTCTACTCCTCCAAGAATTTGACATTGAAATCAAAGACAAAAGAGGAGCAGAAAACACCGCAGCAGATCATCTTTCGCACTTAGAAGACCCAGCTTTAGAGGCAACCAGGGACGAGCAAATCAACGAAAAATTCCCGACTGAGTCCCTGGAAATGGTGGAATATAAGGAAGAACCATGGTACGTCGAGTATGCTAACTACCTAGCTAGCGGTATAGTCGCAAAAGGTTGGCCACATCATCAAAGAAAAAAATTCTTTGCCAATGTGAAACACTATTTTTGGGAAGATCCATATCTTTTCAAAATGTGTGCCGACCAACTCGTCAGACGATGCGTACATGGTAGCGAAGCACGAAGAATACTCCGCCATTGTCATGAAGGTCCATACGGAGGGCATCATGGTGCCGCTAGTACCGCACGAAAGGTATTTGATTCAGGATTTTATTGGCCGACCATTTACAAAGACGCCCAAAGTCTTGTCAAGACATGTGATGCTTGCCAAAGAACAGGTAATATTTCTTCCAAAAACGAAATGCCACAAAATGGCATTCTTGTTTGTGAAATTTTTGATGTGTGGGGACTCGACTTTATGGGACCTTTCCCACCATCGAAAGGAAACAAATATATACTTGTGGCAGTAGACTACTTGTCTAAATGGGCCGAGGCCGAGGCACTTCCAACGAATGATGGAAGAGTCGTGGTAAGATTTTTGAAGAAATTATTCTCTCGTTTTGGCACACCTAAAGCATTAATAAGTGATAGAGGTACCCATTTTTGCAACCATCAACTTGAAAATTTTTTAACAAGATATGGGGTCTATCACCGGGTCTCAACAGCATATCACCCTCAAACAAACGGACAAGCCGAAGTGACTAATAGAGGTTTAAAACGAATACTTGAAAAAACCGTAGGGTTAAATAAAAAGGAATGGGCGGATAAATTAGATGATGCTTTATGGGCTTTTCGAACTGCTTATAAAACAACAATAAGTACAACCCCATATAAGCTAGTCTACGGAAAAAGTTTTCACTTGCAAGTAGAAATTGCACACAAAGCCTACTGGGCAATTAAAAATGTAAACTTAGATTTAGAATTTGCTGGTAAAAATCGATTTTGTCAATTAAATGAACTAGACGAGCTTAGGAATTATGCATACTCAAACTCTGAAATTTATAAGGAAAGAATGAAAATTTTGCATGACAAACATATTAAACCTAATGAATTTCGAGTAGGAGATCTAGTTCTTTTGTTTAATTCACGACTTCGATTGTTTCCTGGTAAATTAAAGTCTAGGTGGTCAGGACCTTTTTCCATCACCCATATTTTTCCACACGGTGCAGTAGAAATTAACTCTCGAAATGGGCCTCCATTCAAAGTCAATGGCCAACGGCTGAAACTCTATCAAGGATTCATTGAGGATGAGGAGGAAGAAATCTCGCTTCAAACGGTGGAAGAATGAAACCAACATCATACCTGGTAAGTTACGAACGATTGGGACGACATCTAAGGCGGTAAGTTTTCTAACCAAAGCTTATGGGAAACAAGGGCACTCACACGAGCACTAAAAAAAAAATTAAAACTTTGCTCGGAACGGGGCCGTGTCCGCTGGACACGGGGTCGTGTCCGCGCTGCAGTCGGGATAAAACCCCTTTTTCATAACAGTTATAACATTCCACACGCCCCGTTTCCCCGAAAAAGCTCTGGTTCCAGGCGATTTTCCACAGACTGTCGACGTCTCCTTTTGTTCTAACAACGTCAAGGTATGATTCTTACATCATTAGTAGTTAGATTAGTTACTTGCATGTAGTTAAAACACCAAAAATTTGGGGAAAAATCTAGGGTTCTTGAAGTTCATCCGGATCGAACCTCAAATTTTTGTTTAGATCTGTTTGCATTTAGTTAGATTAGTGTTAAGGGAAGTAAATACACTTGTATTGTTCATAGATTCGCCCGATTTCTCACAAAAACCCCCAAACCCTTGTTCTTAAACCGAAAAAAGATAAAATTGAATGGGTAAACGGGTTATTTTGGGAAAAACGGCACTTAGGGTTTCATTTTCGGGGGAAACCGCACCTATTGGACCAAAAATTTTCAAGTTTTCGAAACCGGGACGAAAAATGGAATTTTTGTGTAACAGACGCCTGGACACGGGGCCGTGTCCGTTGAACACGGGGTCGTGTCCAGCCCACTGTTTGCAGTTTTGTCCAAAAATACGTCTGTTTCGTGCTAACTTTTGGTGTATTTTTCAGATGGCTAGGAAGTTCACAAGATTTAACGCCAATGAGCTCGATGCTAGGGCTAGATACGAGATACTTCAAACAAGGCCGGAGGAATACCCGAGGCAAGCATGCACGGAGCTGTTAACTATGGTGAATCAAATCGACCGTTTCAACAACATTGACCACTCAGAGTTGCTTTAACAACTCGACTCCGTTCCGTCCACGAATGCCCTTTGGAATTCTATAGCACCTTCACATTCAACTCGAGGTGCGACCCATTCGACAATGATGGGGTAGCATTCCGATGTGACGGAACTAAGTATTCGATCTATATGGCACAATTTGGTTCGATTGTCGGGTTGTATGCGGAAGAGGATGCGGGAAACGAGGAAAATACCGGAGGGATGCGAGAGATAGGTGAAAACGATCGCCAAGCCGCGTGGGCTCAGATTGGTGAAGGGTACTACAATCCGAGTAGCACTAAGAGTACGAAGTTGAGGGGTCCGCTCTACAGATACATCCATAGGCTCCTCGGCTACTCTCTTAGTCAAAGACACGATAGCGGTGGCGTCGTTGGGTTAAGAGATGTGGTTGTCCTCCACTGCATCCATACCCACAGGCCGCTCGATGTTCCGTTCCTCATGCGACGAAACATGCATCATAACCGCCTTGCTAGTGCACCGACCCCTATCTTCTTTGGGGGTTGGGTGTACCGTCTCTTCAGGCACTTCACCCGCATACCTAGGTCATTTGAAAGGAGCCCATGGTCGGGTAGGGTAGATATACACATCTGCCGCTCAATGAACCTAATTTATGAGGCGGAAGACGGGACTGTAAGCTTTCAAAGGATGCAAGGTCATGCATGGAACCCGCAAGAGGCACTTGTCCTTCACGCTCCACAACATCATCAGTATCAGTACCAACCCCAAGGTGATCCGGGCCAATCCTCCTCAGGAGGCGGTTTTCCTAATTTCCAAAGTTTGCATGATTTGTTGCAGGAAAACCTTATGTGCACCAGGAACACCTACAACATGGCGAGCAACACGTACCACCGGGTTGGAGCTATCGAGAGAAACATATCTGATATCCAAGATGATATTGGATATATTCGGGACTACATTGCGGGCCATGGAGGGGATGACGATGATGATGATGATGATGATGATGATGAGGACATGGATTAGGCGGGAGGAGCGGAGGAAGAAGCGGTTGGTTGGTGATTCCCCAGGTTAAACTTTTCTAATCTTGAACAATTTGAGGCCTGCGTGCCAAGTGTTGAACAATTTACTTTCCCTAACTTCTTTTATTTTCTGCATTTATTTTTCTTTTAACTTTAACATGGATGTTGAACTTGTTAAAAATTAGGATGTTTGCTATGGTGTGGTATGGTGTTTATTGATTAAGCAGGTACATACGAGGCTTAGAGTACTGAGCATTAGTACTACTAAAGCCGGGACAGGAAAATCAAAGAAAGAAACCTGTTTTTCAACCTTGCAGATTGTCCACACGGGGCCGTGTCCAGCCGACACGCCCTCGTGCCCACTCCCCTGAACCTGCTGTTTGTTTTAATTCTGCAGACCTTGACAGACACGGGGTCTTGTTCAACCAACACGCCCCCGTGTTCACCTTCTGTAAGTTTTTGTTACTGGCACCTGAGTACGGGGTCGTGTCCACTCAACACGGGGTCGTGCCCAGGTAACCAATAACACAAAATTTTTGCTTTTTCGCACCTTTTACACATTCAATCAACCTAAAAACTTATTTTTGGGACACATTGAGGACAATGTGTAATTTAAGTGTGAGGGGGATGCTAAAACCTTGAATCTTGCAAGTCCTAAATACAAGCCTTACACAAAACTCTATTGGAACCGCTAATCACCCCAAATTTTTTCAAAAATTTTTTCATTTTTTTACTTGTCTAGGTTTAACTCGGGAATTTCAAGTTCTAAAAAGGTTATATTTTTACGAATTTACAACCGATAGCGTCGTGATAAAAAGAACCAACATAAGAAAATTATGAAAAGGCATGACAAGCTTAGTTAAAATTTGATTATATATACTTGACCACATAAAAAAAAACCATTCCCACAAAAGTGAGTTTTGAGCCTTTATTGAGCATACAATTACATATCATTAAACTAAATGCTCATTTTTCGTTTCTTGTGTGAATAGCCGCTTGGTTCTTACGACTCTAGAACTTGCCACGACGATACATTCCCGGTCCTTACCAACTTAAACCCGAGTAAGTAAATGACGGAGGCATTAGGACTAACCCTTTTTATTTCTACACCATTATTTTTTTTACCACCTACCCAAAATCCCCCTAGTTAGCCCCTTTGAGCCTAAACCTTTTCATTTCATAACCCAAACCAAACACCCTTTTACCCACCAAAACCTTTTTCATTTTTTACCCTTTGTTTTAGTAACTAGCTCGGTTTTTCGTATGACTTTTCAAAAAAAAAAAAATTTATATGTTGATGATGAAGCAAAAGAAAATAAACAAACAAGTTCATCAAAAATAACTTTGTTTGAATAATAGCTTCATCAAAATAAAAGTTACAAAAATAAAAAGTCTTACGAAAACCGACGCTTGTTACGCTTTTTCGCCCTTTTTCTACTAACCACTAACCACTAACCCAACCACATACCTTTAACCCAAGCCTAACCCTTCACCCAAAAGTCCTCTTGATATTTACAAAGGTATATAAGTTAAAAAGGAGGAGGATTGATTGCTTGGCAAGCCTATGGTAGGAGTAAGTTCCATGCCGCTCTCGAGTGATCCACAAAAATACATTTTCGGCCGAGTGTTGAGTGATCCCCGTGAGGTATGTGAACTTGTATATAAATAGAATTTTAAAGAGGCATGTTATGCCCTAATAAGTAATTTATCTTATGAAAAGTTTTAAATAAATCATGACGATTAGGATTGTAAATAAATAAAAATAAAACTAAATAAAGAATCTTGGAAATCCCGACACTCTATGACAAGCCCAAAAAACCTTCTTCTCTACCCATTCCATTTGGGAGTGTAAAGCCACATTATAAAGAGTTTTGCTTGAGGACAAGCAAAGATTCAAGTGTGGGGGTATTTGATGTGTGCAAAATGCAACATATAAATTACATCAATTGTGGCATAAAACTAACCCTTTTTAGTACTAATGTTGGAAAAAGTGTTATTTTGTCTTCCTTTTGTATTTTCAGGATTAAATGAGCTCAAATTAACAAAAGAAGCAAAAAGACATCAAAATCTAGCATAAATACAAGAAAAGGAACAAGACGTGACATGCCCAACCCCACGACGGCATCTTCCCAAGCAAAACAAGATAACAAAAGACTGAACACGCCCCGTGCTCAGCCAGCACGGGGGCGTGCCCAAGTGTCAGCAGAAAAGACAAAGTGGTAGAAGCTTCTATTGCCCACCACGGGGCCGTGCTCATCGGACACGGGGCCGTGGTCAACTATAAGATTCGCACAATCCAGGTAAATCTTCATAGTACAAAGATTCTTCTGCACCACGGGGTCGTGCTCAGCGGACACGGGGGCGTGGTCAACTAATAAGACAAGCTGCATTAAATGAAGAAAGAGAAGGATGTGGACACGGGGCCGTGCTCGAGCTTCTGTTCAGCCTATAAATAGGAGTGTTTGGCTCAAGCTCAAACCATCCCTTGGCACACCACCTCTCTCACACTTCACCCACTACCCACCACCACCATAACACCATCATCCACCACCATCATCCATTGTCCATCATAGAGTGTGTGAGTCGTCTCGGGATCCAAGATTGATCGTAAGATTTCTTGACAATCAAGGCCATGTTTGCCTAAGTCTCTTACATCACTTGGTGAAGACAAGTGTCTAGTGTAATACTTTTTATTTCTAATCTTTTCGCACTTTTTATTTGGTTTTGTATTAATGACTTTAATAACTAGTTTCTTATGTTGAAGGTGATTCTTCCTTATCGTTTGTCCGTGGTGTCTTGACATTATTTTACTGTCTATATAAAATAAAAGATTTTCACCATTCATATCTCCACGGTCTATATGGAGGTATGTTGGCTACCTGGTCGGGGGTTAAGGGAACGGTTTGGTAAGAGTCTTGCCATTGTTCAGCGTTTAGAGGTCCTGCAATGGACCTGGGTCAAATTTAGTAGGACCTCCTTCAATACTTAACGGTATTGGATGGCGGGGGTCCAAACTCTTTGATCCCCTCATAAGTTAACTACTATTAATACTATAACCCGGCTATTTAGGACTGTACCCCTTCTGACTCAGACTACTTAGTCGAGGGTAACGTCACCTTCAAAAGAGGGGCCTACCATAATTTGCATTAATAACTTAATTCATTATCTTTCAATAATCCGACCCTTTAGGATTGTATCCTTGCTGACTCAAACTACTGGGTTGAGGGTAACGTCACCTTCAAAAGAGGGGCCTGCTACAATAACTAAGATAATCTCTTAAATAAGTGCAAAAGTGCGGAAATAATCAAAGGTTACACTATACACGAGTCGGAACCAAGTGATTCATCTTGTCTATCTGTTTTTTCTTTTATTTTTATTTTTCAGCATTTTAGTTAGTTTTTATTTTTCTTAGTTTAAAACATTTTTCTTAACTTTTTGATTTGATTAGACGTTGAGGATAAACCGGTACTAAAAGCTCTTGTGTCCTTGGATGACCTCGGTATCTTACCAACACTACACTACGCTCACGATGGGTGCACCTGCCCATATGTGTGTCTAGTGTTAGTAAATATCGTGTTTTATAAATTTAAAACTTGACTAAAAAAAGTGTTAAAGGGGCTTAAAATATACACCTAATATATATAACACTCGACACCCGTCAGAAACCCTATCGTATCGTACCACTCGCAATCGAAATCGGAATATCAAAAATCGACGCGCGAAACACTAGAAACGTGCGACTGATCGATCAGGCTCCCAGTCGATCGAACAGCCAGCCGAACGGACTGCTGTCCGATCGGACGGGCTGTCCGATCGGACGGGCTGTCCGATCGAGCTGCCTGGCCGATCGGCCAGCACTTACCCCTTTTGGCACCCTATAAATACCCCTGTCATTGTCATTCTTTCCACCTTTGGAAACCTCTGACCGACCAGCACGCTCAGCTCATCTTTTCGCAGATTCCTCTCGATTCCGGTAAGTTTTCGTCCTAAATCTTGTACTTTCTTGATCTATACGCACTCCTACACCTTTCTATCTTTCAAATCTTAACTTTTAAAAGTGAAATCATCAAGAATCAAGTGTTCTAGGATGATGTCATCATGGGTTCTTGAAGAACTTCATGATTTGGCCTCAATCCACCAAGAATAGCTTGGATCTAACCGATTTCCACATAAACAAACGAAGATCTTTAGAAGATCTAAACATATACACGGTGAAAAAGGATTGAAAGATGGTTTTCCCAACTTTCTTTCAACTCTTTTACACTCAACGCCTTCGAACCGGTAGAAACGGAGCTTGTGCCGATTTACAAATCACTTCGGAGGTTGTATGGCTCAAGGTCCGGATTCTACCCACGAGGTTAACCGGTTACGGGTTAAACGTTAAACTCCGTTCCGAACAGTTCACCGGCTGGATTTGGGTGATTCCTGCCCGAGCAGGGGAAACAAATAAGAACGAGGGTTCTATGGTTCCACTCGTTGTCAAAATACCTCGATATAACGACAAACAAACCAGAACAGCCAAGTGTTAGACGAATAGGCCGACCAGGTCAAAATGCTGACCGATCGGACTGCTGTCCGAATGGACAGCCAGCCGATCGGACAGTCAGCCGATCGACCAGGCCAGCCGATCAGCTAGCACATGGCCCCACACTTGAGCAATTCATTGAAGAGAGTATTGAACGAACTGCTGTTCGATCGTACTACCGTCTGATTGGATTACTCTTCGGATCATGAGATACTATGCTTCAATACTTAGTCGATTTTCAACATATTCAACGCGTTTGGAGTGCCACCCGATCGAACAGCCGTCCGATCAGGTGACATCCTGCTGAGAACCTATTTACTGAAGTACCTAACCGATCGGATAGCCGGCCAATCGAACGACCGTTCGACCGACCGACCTGAAAGGTAAAGATACTTCAAAGTTTTCAAATACTACAACGAAAACTTCAAAAGTCAAGCCATCATACGCAAACACATACTTCTTATAGGAAGAAACAATCCACTCAAACAGCCATCCGATCGGCCTACCGACCGACCGGACAGCGGTCCGAACGGACTGTCAACCGAACGGTCAGCTGTCCAATCGAACTACCGTCCGATCGACCAGCTGTCCGACTCTCCAACACTTGTTTTCCGTGTTACGCTTCACTTATTGTTATGCTATCGACTCTATTCAGGCTAATCTTACTCGCTAAGCGCTCCCTTCAATCCATTAACCGCTGTGAGCATACTCGAACCCTTTTTGCTTTATGCACTTTTGGGTGTTACATACGTTACGAATATTCAAACTACAACAAATCACACTACTCAAGTATTATTTGAACGCTAACCGTCAATGCATGTTATACGTAGCTTATGAATGCTTGTTTGTTATGTTTACACATGGAATGCTGTCTACCTGCCTTAGCAACGATAGTACCATAGTTTGGACTCAGCACCCATTCACACGGGGGTTGTTAAGGACCATTACTTGCATGGATTACGGTGGTAATCATGTATTGTGAACTGCCTCGGGCAGTCAACCCGCAGTCATTGGTATCGATGGATCTATGTCGATAACTAACGTGCTTCATTTCACTATGTATACGTGCTGGTTATGCGTAAACGAATTCGAACTCTATATGCTATTATCAAACTTGTATGCTCACCTTTACATTATATGTATTGACTTTATTTTAACGTATGTGACAGGTGCTTAGGATGCTCATGTGGGAGGAATTTGAAGCTAGAATAAAGCTTTAGAGCCCAACAAATAGTTGTCTGTAGATAACGAATCAGGGGTCTCTAGAAGCAGATAAACAATTGCTGTCTATTTAAATCTGAGTTGTCGGAACAGAATATTTGCCTGGATTTATGTCTGTAATAATTATTTTACTGTTTGAGATACGGTATGGGACGTGTTGTTTAAATTGAATAGTAATGATAATTGTTATGGAAACTTCTGGACAATCTGTTTCGCTCAGTGCCATGCCCCGATGATTCCGCCATCGGTTGGGGTGTGACAGATTGGTATCAGAGCCATAACTATAGGGAATTAGGCAAGACTCGACCTAGTCTGGGTCGAAGTCTTAGATACCTAGACTATAGTTAAGAACCAACAGACTGACTCAAGTACATCCTGTAGGAATTTGGTATGTACTTATTCCTCACTATCCTTGCTTATGCTACACTAACACCACACTCGAACTTTCAACTATAACAAGGGCGATAAAGTCAAGATTAGGTGTGAAAACCTCAAACTCCCGACTAAATTGCTTAATCGCTACTGTTCAGCAGGGAAATTATACCAAATTAGGGGTGAAACCCATATTTTGATGAATAATCTCCTCTATTTTGTCAAGACAGGGACGAAGTTGTTAAGCCAGGGGTGAAACCCTAACCTTGACGACTTGTTCCGCACATTTTACGAACTCTCACCAAGGCCTCGACGGACTCCAATGACCTGAAATCTTGATATGACTAACGGGATGTGTGCCAAATGCCCTAGAATCGAGGCAAACGCACAAGTTCTGAAGGTCAGACATGGATGACAAGTCCTTGTGAATAGTCGAACCACCTTGGTTAGTCCAAGTCTATTAGCCGCAGACAATCTCTCTCTCGATTTTTTTTACGAGTTTCGAAGCTGACTCTGATAATTTCTCGATTTTATGTGTTTTATGTGCTATTACCCGTTTATGTGCTTATTTTTCGCTCCGAAACGATTACGAACCGAACACGTGACGTATGGAATCCATACACGAACGTGACCGAACACACGAGAACGTAATATAATCAGTGATTCTATTGACAAAACTGAAATCGTACAAAGCACCTGAATCACGATGTCACTTTCTCTCCCTAGTTTCTCTCTCTAGACCTAGAGCTCTTCAACTCTCCAATAATGCCACCTTGCCTTCTACTAACTAGACACAACATAAGGCCTAGAATTAGATAGCCTCAGCTACGGTTTGAGATAACGGAGACGATAGACATACATGCATTAACAGCTTATACTACGCTATTCTCGAACGATCGCAGACCTTGAATAATAGGTTTCTGTTTTCTGATTGCCTCTAGTGATTAAATGCGTATGTGTTTCCTTGCTTCTGTGCTTTACGTGCTTAGGTGTTACGTGATTATGTGCTCTACATGCTTATGTGATTTTATGCCCTACATGTTATGTGTTTATGCGTGCTCCTGAGCTTTAGTAATTAGTAGACGTGTGAGGTGAGATTCGAATACAATGTGTTGAGTCCTGTGACGATGTCTGTTGCAGACGATGTCGTCTGGATCCCGTCATGCACTTTCTCGTCAAGAAAAGAGAGACAAACGCCTTGCTTCCATCATCGCTAAAAGTGTGGGAAAGGCCGTAAGTGACGTTTACGAGAATGTCAGCAAGTCATCTGAGGAATCAAGGACCGACGCTCCTAAAGCTGCCGCAAGGCCCTTCAGTTTCAAGCAAGGAGGTCCGACTGCACTACTCCAATGGTTTGATTCCATTGAGGTCACTCTGCGACAGAGTGGTTGCCCTGATGACCTTCGAACTCTGAATGCTACCGGCGTTTTCCAGTCCCGTGCACTAGACTGGTGGACGGCCGAGAGGAACAAGCGAGGGAACGATGCAGCCTACGGTCTGTCGTGGGACGAGCTCAAGGAAGTTATGCTAGAGGAATTATGCCCTCCTCACGAACGTCAAAAGCTTGAAGATGAATTTTGGCACATACACCAGCATGAGGGTGACAACGCTGCCCTCACTGCTCGTTTCAAACAACTCAGCATCATATGTCCCGATCAAGTCAAGACTCCAGAGATCACAATCAAGAAGTACATCCGAGCTTTGCCCGACTGCGTTGCTGATTTCGTGCAAGCGGCTAAGACTACGACGATCGAAGAAACCTACCTACTGGCCGCCGAAATCAACGACAAAAGGGTTAAGGCTGGTGTCTGGGATAAGGCTTCAAAGCATCAGCATCAAGCTACCGCCACCGCACCTACTGCTGAACCCACCTCATCGAGCAACAAGAGGAAAAACAAGAGAAAGAACAGCTCCAGCAACAAGAACTGTGCGATCACTGCTGCACCAGTTCAATCAGTACCAGCTCAACAGCGTCAAGTAGCGGCGCCTGTGGCTAATGCACCGCCTGCAAAGCGTGCGTACACTGGGCCATACCCGCTCAGCCCTACTTGCACCTACCACCACCCAACTGCCATTGCTTGCCGTTTTTGTGCTCATTGCAATGTATACGGCCATTTTACTGCCAATTGCCGTATTCGACAAGCTCCTGCTCATCAAGCTCTACTCACTGCCCCTCAGGGTCAACAAGCTCCTCCGGCAACCGCAGTAAAAGCCAGAGCCTGCTTCGCATGTGGCGACCCGAACCATTTCGCCAACATGTGCCCAAACAGGGCCGTGAAACAAGAGCCTCAGCAGCAATAACAACAGTAGCATCAACAACAACAGCAGCAACAACAACAGGCCGCACGCGCCAGAACTTTCAACCTCAACGTGCGTCAAGCCCAGGCCGACAACAACGTTGTCACACCCCGATTTCCACGTGTCACCGGTGGGCCCGGTGGGGGAGTATCGTGACGTGGTTGGCAACGTAATAGTCAAACAACACAATATAATAATGCACAGCGGAAGCAATTTAAAATAAGATACAACCGAATTTATTTAATGTAATCAAAGTTACAATATCCGGTGTTTATCCACAGTACGGATCGAAACAAATAACATTTATGGTTCAACAGACTTCTGGCATCCTAAGCTTGCGAGACTTTTATTGATGCTTAGGAGACAATCCAGCCAAATTTCGTTTAGTACCTGCATTCAGTCTTTTTGGGAAAATACGTCAGTTTACACTGGTAAATACATTCAACTGACTCATTTTGGAAAATGATTGAAAATTTGTTTGGATGCACGTGGCATAAATCATTTTATTTAACTTGGGAGAATTATTTAATATGATAATCTTGTTAACGAATTACATGTTACTTATGCGTTCAGTAGCCCGGAACGTATCCGGGTTAAAGATCAATAGACACACCACTTTAAGTGAGTTATACACGGGAGTACGCCTACACCCCGTGCTCAGGTCGTGGCCATCTCGTAAGATGATGCCAAGGATATCCGGGACATGGTCATTAACCCCCCAAAGGCTGTAAAGTAAACAAGACCGTTTAAAACGAGCCGATCAAATTATTCAACTACCCACTAAGCGTGGAGATTCGATGCCCGATCAAGCGGTACGCTATGTACCGTAACCCAAGCCCGTATAGGGAAAATAAGTTAAAAGTATTTACCTGATGCAAGTATAAATCACAACAATCAGAATGCACGTAGCTTTTACTATTTCTCCTAATCTGGAACGAAGGTTTAATATAACCTATTAGAATTCTAACGGGTCTTTTATTAAGCTTAAGCTTAGACCGGCTAGTTTCAAGATACGGTTCGTACGCACGATTAAGCGAAGACCGGACAGAATGTGATTCAGACCCGAAAAGTTTGAAGACTTGTTTAATATGGGTTTATTATTCACATTCTGGATTTTGAGATAAAACCGTTAAGGTTTGACCCGTTTCGGCTAATTTATGTAAACTTGTTACATAAACCGAACCGTACGCGTAATAAGCGTGACGGGTAGTCATGAGAGCTATATACAGGTTTCCTAAGTTAATTATGTCTCAAATTTGTTGTGACATCAGTAAGGTGTCTTTCGTTATGCCCGAAATGTGTTTAGACACAAACTAGGCCCCGTAGGGGTATTTTGGTCATTTAAAAGTTTATAAAAGAGTTTAAGCGACAACCTGAGTTACAGGTCTGATGTACTCAGCAAATATACTCAATTTTCTAAGTTACATCGGTATGTTAAGGCATGTATGTGAAACTTATCATTTTTAACCAAACTAGGCCCCGTAGGGGTATTTTGGTAATTTCACATAAGCCGAAAAGCTCAAAACCGAAGTCTGAGTTTATCAACCTTTGCTTACTGTTAAAATATGATAATTTGCCTCTTATATCAGTAGGTATCAACCCGGGTATGTCCAATATGATTTTAAAACATACTACGCGTTAAAAACGCTAAATAAGGCGATTAAAGGCCATTACCGGGTTCGATACTTAAATCTGATATTTTTATATTTCCATAAGGATTAAAATAATTTATTTATCATAACTAATCAGTAGCAAAAGGTTTGGAGTCATTTAGATGTGTAAAACTCATTTTATGGCCCGTACGGGCAAAACCGACAATTACCGAATTAAGCCTACGACTATGAGTTATGCTCTGCCTCAAATTAATTAAAAATCTTTAAAAATCCCTAAATAATATATCATATCAGTGGGTAAAAGATTTGATACCAAAAAGTATGTTTAACTAGGCTATACGCTAATTACGCCATTGTGTTAACATAAAGCATTAGTTTTGCGACAATGAGCATAACTCTTAATCTACAAGTCAAACTGATGTCAAACTTTGCATGCAAGTCTATATATTTGTATTTAAGGTTTCTACACTTTTACATTTTCATAAATCACGTCTTAAGGTAATAAGGGCATAACGGTCAACATACGAGCAATTAACGGGAACATGCATATTAATTGGATAACTAACGAACCAAGGTGTGTAATCACAGAGGGTTGTTCTAACATGTAACCTAGTCCAATTAAAGCTCTAAGGCATTTCTAAAATATGCCTAAACGGGTCAGAACTGAAAGTCAAAGTGAAAGTCAAACTATGTGACTTTCGGTTCCGAACCGGGTCTAAACAGGAAATAGTCGGGTTGAACATGTTTAGACATGTTCTTACACTTATTACTAAGTTATAACAATGATCAAACAGGTTACAAATGTTCTAGATAGCTAATTATGCATAAATGACATTTTAAGCATTATGTTGACTTTTTAAGTAAAGGTTTGACCCGACTTTTGACCTGCTTAGGATGGTGATCAGGGGAAACCCTTTTGGGGTTTTATTACCCACATAAATACCATCCTATAACTACTTTTAATTCGAGATAAGACTGAGTCATTAGTGACTAATCTCGAAGTCAAACCGTAATTACGACGGTTTGACTTTTAGCTAATTAACTAAGCTAAAAGCAATTAGGGAAAGATTAGAATACTTACTGAGGTCCTATGCACGAGATATGATCACTATGAAGCAAGCTTGAGCTCCAGGAATGATCCACAATGCAGGAGATGGTGTGTGAATGAATGTTGCAATTGAAGGCCTTATATAGTGGTTCCACACACCATAAATCTTTGACAACAAGGTCTAGTAGTGCCCACATTCGATCAACAAGTGTCCTAGGAGCTTAGGGGATGTTTTAGGGGCCAGGAGAAGTGGAAAAACGGTTAAAGGTCGCGCACATACGCATTGGCAGACAACAGTCCCGGTTTTGCGGTTCTGGAAGTCCCTCGCGTGGCGCGAGGGACCCTCGCGTGGCGCGAGGGACCCTCGCGTGGCGCGAGGATGTGCACAATCAGCAACTTTATTTTTGTTTGCGATTCAGTCCTTGGCTCTTCAAAACTCGAATAGGTGCTGATTTATTGCATGGTAAACCTTCACAATTGATCTAATAAGGCCTTAAAACATGTACCCACTTTGCCAAGTCCCCGGGTAACTTTATTTTCACCCGAAAAGTCCTAACTTTCGACGTTTACGCTTTAACGCTTCGCACACGAATTTGATCATAACTTTCTCATACGTTAACGAAACTTTATGAAATTTTTATGGTGCATTCTCGTGAGCATAATTAATATTTACAAAGCTTCGGGTTTGTCAAAAGGTCACTCAGAGGTATAAATTAAACATGTTGACACATTTGGTCCCTGTAGTTTGAAATCACTCACATTTAGCTTCGTATGATCCATGATTTATTCGTTTGAAGGTATGAGCATCTTGTAGGGTTAAAATACAATATATTTATTCACAGTTGACACTTAGAATACGTATATTTACATACTTTCCACGTTTGTCAACTTTAGTCCTTCCATAATATTTCTTTCACACGTTTAAACTTTATGACACGTGTCAACATATTATAGGACGTGAATTTCCGAGGTGTTACAAACGTGGTCAATGGTACGTTCCTTGTGAATGGTATTTATGCTTCCTGTTTGTTTGATACTGGAGCCAATAACTGCTTTGTGTCATTCGAATTTGAGAAACTCCTTAGTCGTAAACGCTCCCAACTCTCCTCGACATTCAATGTGGAAGTCACTACCGGAAGAACCGTCGCTGTCAATTCTGTTCTTCATGATTGTACTCTTGAACTCAACAATCACATCTTCCCAATCGACCTTATTCCGATGCAACTCGGAAGTTTTGACGTCATAGTAGGCATGGACTTTCTCCGAGAAAACCATGCTGAAGTTGTGTGCTTCGACAAGATGATTCGATTCACGCTCGCAAATGGTGACTTATTGTGTGTATACGGTGATACTACTTCAAAGGGTCTCAAGCTTATGTCATGCGTACAAGCTAGCAAGTATCTCCGCAAGGAATACAGGGCTTTCTTGGCTAACATTGTAGTAGCAGAGAAGGAAAAGAAAGAGAAGAAGGAAGTGAAAGACGTTCCTGTGGTTCGAGAATTTCCTAATGTTTTTCCAGAGGATCTTCCCGGACTACCGCCAAGTCGCGATATCGACTTTCGTATCGACTTCATTCCTGGAGCCAACCCTATTGCCAAAGCTCCCCACCGACTCGCGCCGTCCGAAATGCGCGAACTCTCAACCCAACTCCAGGAATTACTTGAAAAAGGCTGCATTCGCCCGAGCACCTCTCCTTGGGGCGCGCCAGTCCTTTTCGTCAAAAAGAAGGACGGGTCGTTCAGGATGTGCATCGACTATCGGGAATTGAATATGTTAACTATCAAGAACCGTTATCCCCTACCTCGCATCAACGATTTGTTTGATCAACTACAAGGCGCTACGTGTTTCTCCAAGATCGACCTACATTCGGGATATCACCAGCTACGTATTCAAGAAGAGGATATACCCAAAACCGCGTTTCGCACTCGATACGGTCATTACGAATTCGTTGTCATGCCTTTTGGCCTAACCAACGCACCAGCGGTTTTCATGGATCTGATGAATCGCGTGTGTAAACCATATCTTGACCGTTTCGTCATCGTATTCATCGACGATGTCTTGATCTATTCCAAATCGAAAACCGAACACGCGCAGCATCTACGTCTGGTTCTCGAGTTACTCCAGGGGAACCAACTCTATGCCAAGTTCTCCAAGTGTGAATTCTGGTTGGGGGAAGTTCAGTTTCTGGGTCACATTGTTAATAGTCAAGGCATTCACGTTGATCCTACGAAGATTGAAGCTGTCAAGAGCTGGGTTACACCTAAGAACCCGTCTGAAGTCCGCTCTTTTCTCGGACTAGCGGGCTATTATCGACGATTTATCGAGGGATTCTCAAGGATCGCTGTGCCGCTTACCTCTCTCACGCATAAAGACAAGCCTTTTGTTTGGGAAACTAAACAAGAGACTGCTTTTCAAACCCTCAAACACATGCTTTGCAACACTCCTGTTCTCACATTACCCGATGGAAACAATGACTTCATTGTCTATTGTGATGCTTCCAACCTTGGTCTTGGTTGTGTTCTCATGCAACGGGACAAGTTCATAGCTTACGCATCTCCTCAGCTCAAAGTCCACGAGAAGAACTATACAACCCATGATCTCGAGCTAGGCGCAGTTGTTTTTGCATTAAAGATTTGGCGACACTACCTGTATGGTACCAAGTGTACGATCTTCACCGATCATAGGAGCCTGCAACATATCTTTAATCAGAAGGAACTTAATATGCGTCAACGCCGATGGGTAGAACTTCTCAACGATTACGACTGTGAGATTCGTTATCACACAGGCAAGGCGAATGTTGTTGCCGACGCACTTAGTAGACGAAGCTACCTGCTTAGCACTCGTAATGTCCAAGCCCAACACGATCTCGAAACCCTCATCCGTGACGCCCAACATGCGTGTTTTAATGAACGCACCCTGAATAAAGAAAGAATCTACCATGATGGAGCCCAACTTGTGAGCAAATCGAACGGGATATTTCACTTTTTAGACCGAATTTGGATTCTCAAACGAACCGATTTGCGACAAATCTTGATGGACGAAGCCCACAAATCCCGGTATTCTGTTCATCCCGGTGCCGATAAAATGTACCAGGACCTTCGTTATAAGTACTGGTGGCCGGGTATGAAAAGGGATATCGCTCTCTACATCGGAAAATGCCTAACTTGTGCTAGAGTTAAGGCTGAACATCAAAGACCCCCTGGCTTACTCGAACAACCACCAATTCCCATGTGGAAGTGGGAGAGTATAGCCATGGACTTTATAACCAAGCTACCACACACGTCATCAGGTCAAGACAGCATTTGGGTTGTGGTCGACCGTTTGACTAAATCAGCTCACTTTTTTCCGATACGAGAAGACTACAAGGTAGAACGATTAGCCCGAATCTACACCGACGAGATCATTTGTAATCATGGGACGCCTCGCGACATCATCTCTGATCGTGATGCTCGGTTTACCTCGCGACTGTGGGAAACATTTCAAACGGCACTTGGTACAACGCTTAATCTAAGTATCCACCCTCAAACCGACAGTCAGACTAAAAGAACGATTCGTACTCTTGAAGACATGCTCCGTTCGTGTGTCTTAGACTTCGGTGGTAATTGGGATAAATACCTGCCGTTAGTCGAATTCTCGTATAACAACAGCTACCATTCTAGCATCCAAATAAGTAAGGGTACTTTTCTTTCATCGCGGATTCAACCTCCCACGTGTATTCGGGACCTCTACGGGCATCCCATTTGACCTTTACAAAAGGTATATGCTTCCTTCGAAGCTTCCTTACCTGTCGATCTTCAATCGACAAAGGTTTTTCAACAAATTTTAAGCTCGCGTCTATATGCACATCTGTATGTGGCATGACATGTGAATCGTCAGCGGAACACTTCTTTAGATTGCAGATGTGGAACACATTGTGAATTCCACTTAGCTCTTCTGGTAAGTTCAACTTATAGGCAACTGACCTGACACGTTCGATAACCTCGAAAGGTCCTATGTATCTCGGGCTTAGTTTGCCTTTCTTACCAAATCGCATCACTCCTTTCCAGGGTGACACTTTAAGTAGGACTTTGTCACCTACTTCGAAGTGAAAATCCTTACGACTTGGATCCGCGTAACTCTTCTGCCTATTCCGGGCAGCTTGGAGATTGTTACGAATCTGGACAATCTTGTCCGTTGTTTCAAACACGATCTCTGGTCCTGATAACTGGACTTCTCCAACTTCCGCCCAACAAACAGGCGATCTACACTTTCTACCGTATAATGCCTCAAAAGGCGCAGCCTTTATGCTGGTATGGTAGCTATTGTTGTAGGAGAATTCGATCAATGGCAGGTTCTTATCCCAACTACCTCCCAAATCGATCGCACATGCACGCAGCATGTCTTCCAACGTTTGAATAGTACGCTCACTCTGACCGTCTGTCTGAGGATGGTAAGCCGTACTAAAGTTCAAACGTGTGCCCAAAGATTGCTGGAAGCTCTTCCAAAAATGTGACGTGTACCTAGTATCCCGGTCAGAGATAATAGCTACAGGTATGCCGTGTAGGGCTACAATCTTATCAACGTATAACTGGGCTAGCATATCGGAGCTATAAGTCACCTTGATGGGTAAGAAATGAGCTGACTTAGTCAGTCTGTCAACTATGACCCATATTGTATCATTGCCTTTCTTTGTCTTGGGTAACTTGGTAATGAAATCCATAGTTACCATTTCCCACTTCCACGTAGGAAGTTCAGGCTGTTGTAGCAAACCTGACGGTTTCTGATGCTCGGCTTTGACTTGCGCACATGTCAAGCATTTTGCTACATAGGCGGCTACAGACTTCTTCAAGCCTATCCACCAATAATTTGCCTTCAAATCCTGGTACATTTTATCAGCTCCAGGATGAACGGAGTATTTGGAACTATGGGCTTCTTGGAGGATGACATCACGAAGTCCTCCAAAAATTGGAACCCATATTCGTCCGTTTAACCGTAAAATTCCGTCTTTGCTAAGAGTTAACTGCTCCTCAGTTACTCCTAACTTTTCATTAGGATAGTTAGCTTCCAACACAGCTTCCTTCTGTGCAGCTAACACCCTTTCTATCAAACTGTTCTTTATCTCCATACGCTTGGCGTTAATTCGGATGGGTTTAACCCTTTCCTTTCTGCTCCAGGCGTCAGCGACTACATTCGCTTTGCCGGGATGATACTTGATTTCACAATCATAGTCATTCAAGGTTTCCAACCAACGGGGTTGCCTCATGTTTAATTCTTTCTGATTAAACAGATGCTGGAGGCTTTTGTGATCGGAAAAGATCACACATTTGACACCATAAAGATAGTGCCTCCAAAGCTTCAGTGCGAATACAACGGCACCCAGCTCCAAGTCATGGGTGGTGTAATTCTTTTCATGTACCTTCAATTGCCTTGAAGCGTAGGCAATCACCTTGCCTTTCTGCATAAGCACACACCCCATGCCAGTGTGCGAAGCATCACAATATACCACAAAGTCTTCAATTCCATCTGGCAGTGTCAGTACCGGGGCGTTGCTCAACTTTTGCTTCAGAATATCAAAGGATTCTTGCTGCTTAGGGCCCCAAACAAACTTAACCTTCTTCTTAGTTAAGGAGGTTAGGGGTGCAGCAATCCTTGAAAAGTTTTCAATGAAACGCCTGTAATATCCTGCCAATCCCAGGAAACTACGTATCTCCGTAGGCGTCTTTGGCTCTTGCCAGTTCATAACAGCTTCAACTTTAGCGGGATCCACCTGGATACCACGCTCACTAACCACGTGTCCAAGAAATTGGACTTCTCGTAGCCAAAATTCACACTTAGAGAATTTGGCGTAGAGCTTCTCTTGACGTAGAAGTTTGAGAATACAACGAAGGTGTTTCTCGTGGTCAGCTTGATTCTTAGAATAAATAAGGATGTCATCGATGAAGACGATAACAAATTTATCCAAGTAAGGCTTGCAGACGCGATTCATGAGATCCATGAACGCGGCTGGTGCATTAGTGAGCCCAAAAGGCATCACTAGGAACTCGTAGTGACCGTAACGAGTCCTAAATGCAGTCTTGTGAACTTCTTCATCCTTAACCTTCAACTGATGGTAGCCTGACCTCAGATCAATCTTTGAGAAGTAACTTGCCCCTTGAAGCTGATCGAACAAGTCGTCGATCCTGGGTAATGGATATCTATTCTTGATCGTGACTTTATTAAGCTCGCGATAGTCGATGCACAGACGCATCGACCCATCCTTCTTCTTGACAAACAGGATTGGCGCTCCCCAAGGAGATGAACTAGGTCTGATGAAACCTTTAGCCAGCAATTCATCTAGCTGCGTCCGCAACTCCTTCATTTCCGTGGGTGCCAATCTGTATGGTGCTCTAGCAACTGGTGCCGCTCCGGGGATGATATCGATCCTGAACTCGACTTGTCTATCTGGTGGTAGGCCAGGTAGATCTTCAGGAAACACTTCTGGGTATTCAGAAATGATAGGGATATCTTCTAACTTCGGTTTAGGTTCCTCCATAATCACTTGCGCCATGTAAATGACACATCCCTTCTTCAAACACTTGGAAGCCTTGAGCATAGTCACCTGCTCAGGCAGCCCATACTGGGTATCTCCCCGAATGGTAAGTGATTCACCAGACGGAGTCTTTATCACTACTTGCTTCATGTTACAAACAATTTGGGCCTGGTTATGAGATAACCAGTCCATACCCAGAACTATGTCAAAACCAGCCAATTTAAACGGAAGTAGAGACAGAGGAAAAGAATGGTTCTTAATGGATATAGCACATCCATCTAACACAGTAGAGACGGTTTCTATGGTACCATCTGCTAACTCTACCTCATAGTTTACGCTTAGAGTTTTGACAGGTAAATTCAACAATTTACAAAACTTATGATCTACGAAAGACTTATCTGCGCCTGAATCAAAAAGTACTCTTGCAAAGACATCATTTACAAGGAATGTACCTGTTATGACATTATCGTCCTGCACAGCTTCCTTCGCATCCATTCTGAAGACTTTGGCATTAGTCTTCTTAGCCTCCTCAGGCTTCTTGTTGTATTTTGGGCAGTTGGTCTTGATGTGCCCCTTCTCATTGCAACGGTAACACGTTGCGTCTTTCATCTTTTTGCAATCCAGGGTTTTATGATCCGTGGACTTGCAAATTCCACAAGCAAAGGATTTTGACTGAGTCTGTGAGCTCGACTCCAGTCTGCACTTTCCATAGTGCTGTTTCTTGCAAGTTTTACACCTGGGCTTCTCATCAGACTTATGCCCATCCTTCCTCGATTCAGAACTCTTCTTGTTATCACCGTTTCCACGGTGTTTCTTGTTCGAATTTCGCGAACCATCATCTTCACGCTTCCTCTTCTCGGCCCCCTTATTCCTCTGCGATCTCTGTCGGACCGCATCCAGAGTGAGGGATAAGGAAAGATCAGTTACAGACCTGAAGGTAACTGGCCGAGAAGCTTTAACACTGGCCTTGATCTCGGGTTCTAAACCACGAATAAAGCGAGCGATTCTCTTTGGCTCCGGGGTTACCAGGTAGGGAACCAACCGGGACAGCGTATTGAAGCTTGTCAGATAAGCTTGGCAGTCGAGGTTCTTCATCACCAATGATAGAAAGTCATATTCTATCTTTTCCACCTCATGTTGAGGGCAGAAATTATCTTTGATCAGGGCAATGAATTGATCCCACGTCATGCTATACAACGGGATCTTTCCGGAGGCCTCCATCAGAGATCTCCACCATGCCAATGCTTCACCTTTGAAGGACTGTGACACAAACTTAACTATATCCCCTTCAGCGCACCCGCTGATATCCACCACCGTGTCCATTTCATCCAGCCAAGTCATACAGTCGACGGCCCCCTTTTCCCCAGTAAAATCCCTGGGTTTAGAAGACACGAAGTACTTATAAGTGCAACCCTTGTTACGGGGTCCCTGATGCAGTATCAATTGCTGAGATGGGTCACTTTGACGGTTGGTGGACTGACGGTCATCACCATCTTTCTTGGGTCCGTCCTTTTTGGGAGGAGGCTTGTTATGAGCCTCTGAATGTGTCCTGGTCTTTGAATGTGATGCAGAGTGGGTCCTACTTCGAGTCCCACTGTATTCCTCATACTGTCTATCCAAAGCCTGTGTGATAGCGCCGTCTATGATTGCTTTTAGTTCAGCACCTGTTAAGGTAATCTGGGCGTTCTCATTCGGCTCTGCTGGATGGCTATTGCCTTCATCAGAGTTAGCCATTTGTATTGAACTGTTGCAGAAAACAAGGACAATATTTTATTTGGGAGTTTATTATGGAATTACCCTTAGGGTAACTCGTTAACCATGGTAACAGAGACCACATGTGGTTAACTTATTAATCGCATTAATTTAGGATTTCAATCAAAATTTATCCTAAACATAAACAATAACAATATATATTAGCACATAAGGCTTGGTCACATGGACAATTTAAATTATAAGCTATGATTTCAGAGAATCAAGACTTTTAAGGTTTGAACCTAGTTCATTACCCTTATCAGACAGGGAGTCATAGCTACCACTGTCTTTTGGCTCATATAAAAGTGAGCTGGGCCCGTAGGCATTATATTACCAAGTATGGTAAAATATGTTCATCTTAATTGATGATCTTAACCCATGATTCAGAGATCATATAATTGGGTTTGGAATCTTCTAAAGAATCCTTATACATGTATAAATGACATGTGATTTTTAACGAATCACTTCTGCCAGGAGTGTTAACATGTGTTAAGATGTTAACAGGGATTTGAATCTTTTAAACAGGTCTTACCATTTTGGCCCGGTCTTATATTTGACACGTGGCTAGGTTTCACACTTAAGATCCTTAATTAAATAATTACATAGGCAGATTAATTCAAAAGGAATGATTTTACTTTATTTATTTCATTTATATATATATATTTATGCACAAAATGGCAAATATGAAATTTATAAAACAACATTCCATTCATTTATTCAAAGCATTACACACTTGCCCTAAACGGGTCTTTCAAATTACGACTTACCCACACAGGGGTGAAATAGATGCTTACCCACGTAGGGGTTAAATAACACACATGCCCACGCAGGGGCTAAATATCACACATGTCCACGCAGGGACTCATACTAACAATACACCCTCGTAGGGGTTCAAACAAACAAGCATGCCCACGCAGGGGCTCAAAGCAACATAACAAATACACCCACGCAGGGGCTCAATAGTAAATACAGGGGAAAATAACTATGGAAGGATTCAACGATTCTTCTTGTTCTTTCCCTTGATCAAACCAACCAACCCTTGGAGGAACGTCTGTCTTTCCCTACGATCCTCGTGAGCTTCCTGTTCAACTTGCTCCAATCTATGGAGAATTTCCTCCCTTTCTGGGGGAGAAAACCGTGGTGGCTGCGATTGCGTCCTGATAATGGGTCTAGGAGGTATAGGGTATCCCTGAGGCGGGTAACTCACCTCCCATGGATCCCCAAAGGGTCCTTGGGCGTTATAGTTCGCTGCTACCATGTACGGATCAGCCTCCCCGTAACCGTAGTTGTGATGCGTTGGGGGTTCGAACGGGTTGTATCCCATGCCACTCGTATACGCCGGGATTGGGTTATCAAATCCCATTGGCGGTGGTTGTAGTACAGCAGGGTTGGAGGGTCCACCAAATTGCGGGTCCTCCTGGTGCGGTGGGTAGTGGCTAGCACTTGACTGTCGTGGGGAGCTAAAATGAAAGTCCCCTGGTTGCACCGACATGCGGGCACCGGTTCTCCTACGCCTTGGCGGGTGAGGAGGTGGCGGTTGAACTGGTGGCGGTGGAGGTGGTGGCGTAACTGCCACAAACCGATGATCCTCGGATGAATCTTGATGATGCGGCTGTGGCTCCTGTTGCTGCTGCTGATGCTGCCCATGAGACGACGAGTGGTGTGATGGTGTATAATACCACTGGTGTGGTTCGAACAGGGCTTGGAAACTGTCTGGACCACCATAGGGTGATCCGTGAAAAGAAGATCCGTCCGAGATCTCTATCGGGTGGTTCGGAGTACCACTCGCAGGCATGACGGGGTCCGTATCCTCGTCCATGTCGTCAGCTTGATCGCCAGAGAAGTGGTCCTCTGGACCCAGTGGGTTAAAACCCACGGGCTCTGGTATGAACCCAACCGGGTTAAACTGTCCCCGAAAAGTAGATGTAGGGTCTCCATATGAATGATGAGATAGGGATCTCTGAAGTGGTATATAGGACGGTTGAGGGTTATTGGGCTCATACGGATTAAGAGCAGGAGGAGTTGAAGCATGCGAAACCGACCGTCTGGCCGGCTCGTACTGGTTTCTTCGGTTTTCCCGAGGGTCATCACTCTCGGTGTTGGATGGAGCTCGCCTTCGTGAAGGTCCAGCTTCATGATCGTTGGGGGCGGTAACTGGCCCCTTTCCACGTCCTCGTGTTCGGAAGAATCTAGGAGGCATTTTGTTGTTATTCCTGTCAATAAAGCATGAGATAACAATAACAAAAATATAAAATTTAAAGGACAAAACAAAAACCGAAAAGGTGGAATTTGTCCTAAGTTATAAGTCTAGACTCGAAGGTTTAGATATGTGCAATTGTGTCACTGAGATTAAACACAAAAGGCTAGTGTTTAATTCACTCAGAGTTGGCTCTGATACCAACCTGTCACACCCCGATTTCCACGTGTCACCGGTAGGCCCGGTGGGGGAGTATCGTGACGTGGTTGGCAACGTAATAGTCAAACAACACAATATAATAATGCACAGCGGAAGCAATTTAAAATAAGATACAACCGAATTTATTTAATGTAATCAAAGTTACAATATCCGGTGTTTATCCACAGTACGGATCGAAACAAATAACATTTATGGTTCAACAGACTTCTGGCATCCTAAGCTTGCGAGACTTTTATTGATGCTTAGGAGACAATCCAGCCAAATTTCGTTTAGTACCTGCATTCAGTCTTTTTGGGAAAATACGTCAGTTTACACTGGTAAATACATTCAACTGACTCATTTTGGAAAATGATTGAAAATTTGTTTGGATGCACGTGGCATAAATCATTTTATTTAACTTGGGAGAATTATTTAATATGATAATCTTGTTAACGAATTACATGTTACTTATGCGTTCAGTAGCCCGGAACGTATCCGGGTTAAAGATCAATAGACACACCACTTTAAGTGAGTTATACACGGGAGTACGCCTACACCCCGTGCTCAGGTCGTGGCCATCTCGTAAGATGATGCCAAGGATATCCGGGACATGGTCATTAACCCCCCAAAGGCTGTAAAGTAAACAAGACCGTTTAAAACGAGCCGATCAAATTATTCAACTACCCACTAAGCGTGGAGATTCGATGCCCGATCAAGCGGTACGCTATGTACCGTAACCCAAGCCCGTATAGGGAAAATAAGTTAAAAGTATTTACCTGATGCAAGTATAAATCACAACAATCAGAATGCACGTAGCTTTTACTGTTTCTCCTAATCTGGAACGAAGGTTTAATATAACCTATTAGAATTCTAACGGGTCTTTTATTAAGCTTAAGCTTAGACCGGCTAGTTTCAAGATACGGTTCGTACGCACGATTAAGCGAAGACCGGACAGAATGTGATTCAGACCCGACAAGTTTGAAGACTTGTTTAATATGGGTTTATTATTCACATTCTGGATTTTGAGATAAAACCGTTAAGGTTTGACCCGTTTCGGCTAATTTATGTAAACTTGTTACATAAACCGAACCGTACGCGTAATAAGCGTGACGGGTAGTCATGAGAGCTATATACAGGTTTCCTAAGTTAATTATGTCTCAAATGTGTTGTGACATCAGTAAGGTGTCTTTCGTTATGCCCGAAATGTGTTTAGACACAAACTAGGCCCCGTAGGGGTATTTTGGTCATTTAAAAGTTTATAAAAGAGTTTAAGCGACAACCTGAGTTACAGGTCTGATGTACTCAGCAAATATACTCAATTTGCTAAGTTACATCGGTATGTTAAGGCATGTATGTGAAACTTATCATTTTTAACCAAACTAGGCCTCGTAGGGGTATTTTGGTAATTTCACATAAGCCGAAAAGCTCAAAACCGAAGTCTGAGTTTATCAACCTTTGCTTACTGTTAAAATATGATAATTTGCCTCTTATATCAGTAGGTATCAACCCGGGTATGTCCAATATGATTTTAAAACATACTACGCGTTAAAAACGCTAAATAAGGCGATTAAAGGCCATTACCGGGTTCGATACTTAAATCTGATATTTTTATATTTCCAGAAGGCTTAAAATAATTTATTTATCATAACTAATCAGTAGCAAAAGGTTTGGAGTCGTTTAGATGTGTAAAACTCATTTTATGGCCCGTAAGGGCAAAACCGACAATTACCGAATTAAGCCTACGACTATGAGTTATGCTCTGCCTCAAATTAATTAAAAATCTTTAAAAATCCCTAAATAATATATCATATCAGTGGGTAAAAGATTTGATACCAAAAAGTATGTTTAACTAGGCTATACGCTAATTACGCCATTATGTTAACATAAAGCATTAGTTTTGCGACAATGAGCATAACTCTTAATCTACAAGTCAAACTGATGTCAAACTTTGCATGCAAGTCTATATATTCGTATTTAAGGTTTCTACACTTTTACATTTTCATAAATCACGTCTTAAGGTAATAAGGGCATAACGGTCAACATACGAGCAATTAACGGGAACATGCATATTAATTGGATAACTAACGAACCAAGGTGTGTAATCACAGAGGGTTGTTCTAACATGTAACCTAGTCCAATTAAAGCTCTAAGGCATTTCTAAAATATGCCTAAACGGGTCAGAACTGAAAGTCAAAGTGAAAGTCAAACTATGTGACTTTCGGTTCCGAACCGGGTCTAAACAGGAAATAGTCGGGTTGAACATGTTTAGACATGTTCTTACACTTATTACTAAGTTATAACAATGATCAAACAGGTTACAAATGTTCTAGATAGCTAATTATGCATAAATGACATTTTAAGCATTATGTTGACTTTTTAAGTAAAGGTTTGACCCGACTTTTGACCTGCTTAGGATGGTGATCAGGGGAAACCCTTTTGGGGTTTTATTACCCACATAAATACCATCCTATAACTACTTTTAATTCGAGATAAGACTGAGTCATTAGTGACTAATCTCGAAGTCAAACCGTAATTACGACGGTTTGACTTTTAGCTAATTAACTAAGCTAAAAGCAATTAGGGAAAGATTAGAATACTTACTGAGGTCCTATGCACGAGATATGATCACTATGAAGCAAGCTTGAGCTCCAGGAATGATCCACAATGCAGGAGATGGTGTGTGAATGAATGTTGCACTTGAAGGCCTTATATAGTGGTTCCACACACCATAAATCTTTGACAACAAGGTCTAGTAGTGCCCACATTCGATCAACAGGTGTCCTAGGAGCTTAGGGGATGTTTTAGGGGCCAGGAGAAGTGGAAAAACGGTTAAAGGTCGCGCACATACGCATTGGCAGACAACAGTCCCGGTTTTGCGGTTCTGGAAGTCCCTCGCGTGGCGCGAGGGACCCTCGCGTGGCGCGAGGATGTGCACAATCAGCAACTTTATTTTTGTTTGCGATTCAGTCCTTGGCTCTTCAAAACTCGAATAGGTGCTGATTTATTGCATGGTAAACCTTCACAATTGATCTAATAAGGCCTTAAAACATGTACCCACTTTGCCAAGTCCCCGGGTAACTTTATTTTCACCCGAAAAGTCCTAACTTTCGACGTTTACGCTTTAACGCTTCGCACACGAATTTGATCATAACTTTCTCATACGTTAACGAAACTTTATGAAATTTTTATGGTGCATTCTCGTGAGCATAATTAATATTTACAAAGCTTCGGGTTTGTCAAAAGGTCACTCAGAGGTATAAATTAAACATGTTGACACATTTGGTCCCTGTAGTTTGAAATCACTCACATTTAGCTTCGTATGATCCATGATTTATTCGTTTGAAGGTATGAGCATCTTGTAGGGTTAAAATACAATATATTTATTCACAGTTGACACTTAGAATACGTATATTTACATACTTTCCACGTTTGTCAACTTTAGTCCTTCCATAATATTTCTTTCACACGTTTAAACTTTATGACACGTGTCAACATATTATAGGACGTGAATTTCCGAGGTGTTACAAACGTGGTCAATGGTACGTTCCTTGTGAATGGTATTTATGCTTCCTGTTTGTTTGATACTGGAGCCAATAACTGCTTTGTGTCATTCGAATTTGAGAAACTCCTTAGTCGTAAACGCTCCCAACTCTCCTCGACATTCAATGTGGAAGTCACTACCGGAAGAACCGTCGCTGTCAATTCTGTTCTTCATGATTGTACTCTTGAACTCAACAATCACATCTTCCCAATCGACCTTATTCCGATGCAACTCGGAAGTTTTGACGTCATAGTAGGCATGGACTTTCTCCGAGAAAACCATGCTGAAGTTGTGTGCTTCGACAAGATGATTCGATTCACGCTCGCAAATGGTGACTTATTGTGTGTATACGGTGATACTACTTCAAAGGGTCTCAAGCTTATGTCATGCGTACAAGCTAGCAAGTATCTCCGCAAGGAATACAGGGCTTTCTTGGCTAACATTGTAGTAGCAGAGAAGGAAAAGAAAGAGAAGAAGGAAGTGAAAGACGTTCCTGTGGTTCGAGAATTTCCTAATGTTTTTCCAGAGGATCTTCCCGGACTACCGCCAAGTCGCGATATCGACTTTCGTATCGACTTCATTCCTGGAGCCAACCCTATTGCCAAAGCTCCCCACCGACTCGCGCCGTCCGAAATGCGCGAACTCTCAACCCAACTCCAGGAATTACTTGAAAAAGGCTGCATTCGCCCGAGCACCTCTCCTTGGGGCGCGCCAGTCCTTTTCGTCAAAAAGAAGGACGGGTCGTTCAGGATGTGCATCGACTATCGGGAATTGAATATGTTAACTATCAAGAACCGTTATCCCCTACCTCGCATCAACGATTTGTTTGATCAACTACAAGGCGCTACGTGTTTCTCCAAGATCGACCTACATTCGGGATATCACCAGCTACGTATTCAAGAAGAGGATATACCCAAAACCGCGTTTCGCACTCGATACGGTCATTACGAATTCGTTGTCATGCCTTTTGGCCTAACCAACGCACCAGCGGTTTTCATGGATCTGATGAATCGCGTGTGTAAACCATATCTTGACCGTTTCGTCATCGTATTCATCGACGATGTCTTGATCTATTCCAAATCGAAAACCGAACACGCGCAGCATCTACGTCTGGTTCTCGAGTTACTCCAGGGGAACCAAATCTATGCCAAGTTCTCCAAGTGTGAATTCTGGTTGGGGGAAGTTCAGTTTCTGGGTCACATTGTTAATAGTCAAGGCATTCACGTTGATCCTACGAAGATTGAAGCTGTCAAGAGCTGGGTTACACCTAAGAACCCGTCTGAAGTCCGCTCTTTTCTCGGACTAGCGGGCTATTATCGACGATTTATCGAGGGATTCTCAAGGATCGCTGTGCCGCTTACCTCTCTCACGCATAAAGACAAGCCTTTTGTTTGGGAAACTAAACAAGAGACTGCTTTTCAAACCCTCAAACACATGCTTTGCAACACTCCTGTTCTCACATTACCCGACGGAAACAATGACTTCATTGTCTATTGTGATGCTTCCAACCTTGGTCTTGGTTGTGTTCTCATGCAACGGGACAAGTTCATAGCTTACGCATCTCCTCAGCTCAAAGTCCACGAGAAGAACTATACAACCCATGATCTCGAGCTAGGCGCAGTTGTTTTTGCATTAAAGATTTGGCGACACTACCTGTATGGTACCAAGTGTACGATCTTCACCGATCATAGGAGCCTGCAACATATCTTTAATCAGAAGGAACTTAATATGCGTCAACGCCGATGGGTAGAACTTCTCAATGATTACGACTGTGAGATTCGTTATCACACAGGCAAGGCGAATGTTGTTGCCGACGCACTTAGTAGACGAAGCTACCTGCTTAGCACTCGTAATGTCCAAGCCCAACACGATCTCGAAACCCTCATCCGTGACGCCCAACATGCGTGTTTTAATGAACGCACCCTGAATAAAGAAAGAATCTACCATGATGGAGCCCAACTTGTGAGCAAATCGAACGGGATATTTCACTTTTTAGACCGAATTTGGATTCTCAAACGAACCGATTTGCGACAAATCTTGATGGACGAAGCCCACAAATCCTGGTATTCTGTTCATCCCGGTGCCGATAAAATGTACCAGGACCTTCGTTATAAGTACTGGTGGCCGGGTATGAAAAGGGATATCGCTCTCTACATCGGAAAATGCCTAACTTGTGCTAGAGTTAAGGCTGAACATCAAAGACCCCCTGGCTTACTCGAACAACCACCAATTCCCATGTGGAAGTGGGAGAGTATAGCCA
Organism: Helianthus tuberosus; assembly: GCA_030545235.1. Lineage (NCBI taxonomy): Eukaryota > Viridiplantae > Streptophyta > Magnoliopsida > Asterales > Asteraceae > Helianthus > Helianthus tuberosus. The sequence continues at coordinate 103,452,447 of CM060415.1, read as the reverse complement.
TGGACTTTATAACCAAGCTACCACACACGTCATCAGGTCAAGACAGCATTTGGGTTGTGGTCGACCGTTTGACTAAATCAGCTCACTTTTTTCCGATACGAGAAGACTACAAGGTAGAACGATTAGCCCGAATCTACACCGACGAGATCATTTGTAATCATGGGACGCCTCGCGACATCATCTCTGATCGTGATGCTCGGTTTACCTCGCGACTGTGGGAAACATTTCAAACGGCACTCGGTACAACGCTTAATCTAAGTATCCACCCTCAATCCGACAGTCAGACTAAAAGAACGATTCGTACTCTTGAAGACATGCTCCGTTCGTGTGTCTTAGACTTCGGTGGTAATTGGGATAAATACCTGCCGTTAGTCAAATTCTCGTATAACAACAGCTACCATTCTAGCATCCAAATGGCACCTTTCGAGGCCTTATACGGAAGAAGATGTCGATCGTCTATTGTGTGGCACGAGATCGGTCATTCGCAATTAACCGGTCCTGAGCTATTGCAAGAAACGACAGACAAAATTTTCCAAATTCGAGACAACCTGGTGAAAGCTCGGGATCGACAGAAAAGTTACGCCGATAAGAAACGCAAGCCCCGTGAATTTGACGTTGGTGACTACGTACTCCTAAAGGTATCACCTTGGAAGGGTGTAGTCCGATTCGGCAAGAAGGGAAAACTCGCGCCTCGATATGTTGGACCTTTTAAGATTCTGGAAAGGATCGGAAAATCGCCTACAGACTCGAACTACCCAGGAACTTAGTAATGTCCACCCGACCTTCCACGTGTCAAACCTCCGAAAGTGCCTAGCCAACCACGACTTACACGTTTCTCTAGATGATCTACAAGTGAACGAAACATTACGCTTCGTGGAAAAGCCTGTCGAAATCATGGATCGCCAAACCAAGCAACTCAGACGCTCTCGCATTCCTATCATAAAAGTCCGATGGGAAGGCAAGCGAGGCGCAGAGTTCACTTGGGAACTCGAAAGCGACATGAAGGCTAAGTACCCGCAGTTTTTTAAAGAGAGTTCTCAAACGTGATTCACGGCGTTGAACAACTTCCAGCTTAATTTCAGGACGAAATTCCCTAAACAAGGGGAGGCTGTAACACCCCGTGTTTTCAAGTCAAAGTCAAGGTCAAAGTCAACGACCGATTTCGCGCAACTTGACTTACAGGAATTTCTTTATTTTATTTGTATTATGTGGAGTAAGTGTTGTTAAATGCAATAATCGACGTATGTTAATCTGTTGGTGCACTACATCTGTCGACTTCGTCTTGTATCGAGTCTTACATTGCATTGTATAGATTAGGGCACGTTTTACAAGAACACTGGAAAATGTATGTTATTAGGTTGATGATTTCGCTCATAGGGTAGCTAAGGGTTTCGCTGATATGGACATGTGGAGGTTTCGCTCTTATGGTCATGTCCCTTGGAGCGAAATCTCAGTCCTATATATAGTGTCTCTTGAGCGAAATCACATAACAGTTGTACGATTCCATACCGAGGTGCTGCCGGTGTGAAGACTGCTTGTATTCGAGTTCTAATCAATACAATCAGTGTTATTAGTGAAGAATAAGCTGTTTCTACCTTCGTTTCTTGGTATTCCGCACCTGAAACAAAGTAAAACTCCTCTGAACGACTCATTCGGGTCAGATCGCGATCCTACAAGTGGTATCAGAGCTCAGGAGGAGGAGTTCTGCAGAGATTAGCTAGATTTCATTGAGATTTCTTACTTCTACACCTTCTTTCATCATTTCAGAAAGTTTTACCGGTCAAAATTCGCTTAAAATTTCACAGATCATAGAGAATTGGACATAAACAAACCCTGGAAAGTATGACACTGAAATTCGGACTAAAAATAGATCAAATTTACCTCCGATTAGATTTTGCTTTTATGGACACTTAGTGATTTCGCTTATAGTGCACATTAGGTTTCGCTCCTGGGGTACAATAAGTGAGGTTTCGCTCCAGAGTCATCATTTCTAGGGATTTCGCTTTTAAGTCATATCTGATTTCGCTCTTGTGACCTAATTCAAGGATAATTTCGCTCCAACGGACATTAGGGTTTTCGCTCTTGTGTGCAACATCTGATTTCGCTGATAAGGACTATCTGAGATTTCGCTCTTAGTGCACAAATTCCTTGATTTCGCTCATAAGTACCTGTTTTTGAAAAACGTGCATTGAAAAATGGATACTGAGTTCTACAACGCGTTCGCTACATCTTCGTCTACTCCAGCTGTCATTGCTCAGAACATGAATTTGGAAAACGAAACGGGAACTACTCAGAAACCTCCGAAGCTAATGAGCATTGAGGAGTATTACGGGTGGAAAGATAGATTCGAAAACTGGGTTCAAGCTAATCATCTTAGATCGTGGGAGTGTATTCTGAAAAAGTATGTCTTACCACGTACTGATCTGCAAGTTATCAAAGAACTCTCGGAATTCAATGACAAAGAACGAGAAATGTACAGAGCTGAAAAGATGATGATCAGTTTACTTCAGCAGGCTATCAAAGAAGACATCTTTGTGTTGCTACAACATGACAAGACTTCAAAGTCAATCTGGGATGCTTTGAAAGTCAAGTTTGAGGGTAGTGAGAACATGATTAAGAGCAAGAAGGCGTTGCTCAAGAAAGAGTTTGATCTGTTAAGTAGTTTACCGGGAGAAGATACGAAGAAGCTAATTGAACGATACTGTCACTTGGTGCGATCCATGTCAATGCTTAGTATAACAAAAGATCGTGAAGAGTGGGTAGACAAGTTAGCTGATGCGTTACCGCAAAAGGAATGGGGTACCTACTTGATGATTCTAAAGAATACTGGGGTTTATGATGGATTAACGATTTCTCAGTTCATTGAGAAGATTGAAAGTCAGGATTTGGAACAGCAAAAGATCGCAAGGATGAACAGTCCGAGTGGTCAAAAGGATGTGAAAATGTACTACAAAGGCAGTGTTCCAGAAGTTGAAAGAAGCCCGAAAATTCAAACTGCATTCAGTGCTGGGGATACATCAGAAAAAGCTGATCAGGGATCAAACAAAAGCAACAGTGGATTTTCATCATTTCCAAGTGTAAATCCTAAAGAGTCAAACACGAGTTTTCAGTCTCAAAGCACAAAGACAGGAAATGGCTATGTGATTCAGTGCAATATCGCTCTAAATCTTCCAGAAGGTCAAAGCTTTTCAGAAGACACTGCTAAAGACCACATGGCTCTACTTGGTTCTGTTTTGTTATCTTATGAGGGTCTAGTGGCTGGTCGAATCGAAAATCCTATGCTCACAAAGGAGGATTACGATCAAATAGACGCCGAAGAGATGGAATTAATAGATATCAAATGGTGTCTTGCTAGTGTTCTTAGACGTGCTGAAAAGTTCAAAACGATTACCGGGAGAAATGACTTTCTTGATGCTCATGTATCTACTTTAGGTTTTGATAAATCTAAAGTTACTTGTTTTCGATGCAGGGAGAAAGGCCATTTCAAACGGGAATGCAAGAACAAGGAAGCTAGTGGTGCTCAGAATCCGTTTGGAAAAGATGATTACTACCGGAAAGCCATTTATCAACAGGTTGGGCAATCACAAGATTCACAGACGGCTCATGGTAGAAAGATTGAGGATTCCAAGAGAGCGTGTTTGGTAGATTTCAACTGGAGCAACTACATATCACCTGAAAGCAAAGCATGTTTAGTCGATCAAGATGATGAGAGACTACCTGAAGGTTTCAACTGGGATATGTTTATTGATGAAAAGGGAGAATTCAAAGCTTTCATTGCTAAGATTGTCAGAGAACCAGACATGTTTGCCACGTGGATGAAGTCTATTGGTGAAACAGTGAAAAGCATGGATGAAAAGTCTGTTGTTTCTGATGAAAGTTCAGAAAGTGCTTATGAAAGTTCACAGAGTGCAGATGAGAGTGTACAGAAGGATGTTACTTCAGAAAAGGAAGTTGTATTTGATCAAACACCATCAGATTCTGGTTTATCAGATGCTGATTCTGAAAAATCTGTACAGTTTGATCAGTCACCAGTTGATGATAGCAATAGTGATGATGAGGAAGAAAAACATATCGATATTGCTAAATCTCATCTTTCTCCTGAAAGTTTTCATTTCTATTTTGCAGATCGCATGGAGAAACTGAAGGAGAAACGAGCTGCTAAAGAACAACAACTAAAGAAATCTGAAGATGTTGTTCAGAAAGAGAATGTTAAAGGTGTTGCTGAGGAGATGGTTGAAACTGAGCGAGTGAAGGTAGAAGAGAAGGTGATTGAAGAAGAAAAAGTGGTTGAAGTGGTAAAGACAATCGAGATTGAGAAGATTGTTGAAGTTGTAAAGCCTTGCGAGAAGTGTTTGGAAGCATGCAAGGGTTGTGCAGCAAAAGACGAGATAATTGCTGAGTATGAAAAGAAGAAAGAGCAGTTACTGTTCAACCTCAACTATGTGAAAGAATCTTATGATGTCTTGAACAAAACAGCAACTGGTCTCCAAAAGACAAATTCAGAAAGAGAACAAGCACTAACGATGATGAATACTGTAATGATGACAAAGCAGAAAGCCATCAACTTTTACATCGAAGAAAGTGCTAAATGGAAGCAAGAGTTGGAGACAGAAAAGATCGAGAATGAGAGAATTAGACGTTTATTACAAAGTTATTCTAGTTCTGATTATCTCATTGATCGTATTTACCCAACTGTTGCAGGTATGGAAGCTTTTCAAGACGAGAAGCCGAAGAAAAAGAAAGATAGTGGTAAGAAACCGACTGTTAGCTATAACAAGTGTCCGCCTCCAATTTGGGAAGGGTACTCTCCTAGAAAACCAAACGAGGAGCAACTTGAAAAAGCAGTCAATATAAAGCTAAAAACCGACACAACTGATGAATTACCAGAAAACATTGACGTCACGTTTACCTCGTCTGACACTGATCATGAGTCTGAGTTAATCAAAAAGGTGGTCGATCAAGTGTTGGATACTGATGAGGAGTCCGAGTCAAAGTCTGAGTCTGAAGGGTCAAATTCGTCAGTCAACAGTCCAAAGTCGTCGGTCAAAAAGGCTTACAGTAAAGAATTTTTGTTATCAAAAGCAAATTTGGATGATGAAGCATTTGAAGTTGCATACACTTTAAATGATTCGGACAAATTATACTCTGACAAAGAGTTTCCAATAAGAAGTGTTCGTTTTGACATGATCAAAAAGGTTTTCAAAATGACAGAAATTAATATTTCTAAAATAAAAGATTTAAATCTTACTGAAAAACCTAAAAAGTACACTTCAAGAGTTCAACAACGTCTAAACAAGAAAAAGGGTTACAATTCTGGTTCTGGTTTTCAAAAGAAACTAAACCAAAATCGTAGCTACAAAAAGAAAGGTCTTGGATTTATTCCACCAGAAAATCATAAAAATTTGAAAAATTCTAAAACAAAAACAGAATTTGTGTCAGGTGGAAGTGCAGAAGAGGAACAGAAGAAACCATTCTGGAGACAGTCAAATCAAGAGTTTCTTGCTGAAAAGAAGAAGAATGGAACTGAAGTTTGTCACTTAAAAGAAACTAGAACCTGTTACAAATGCAATGAAGCTGGTCACATTGCATGGAACTGTCCCAAAAATGCCAAGTCAAAACAGGGAGTTTCTAACAAGTTGAAAGGAAAAGTTGTTGATATTGAACCACCAACCGAAAAATTTAAAATTTTTGAAAACTCAACTTATGAGGTTGGTGAGTGTTCTAAAAAGAATTTTTATAAAAAGAAAGAGAAAGACAACCAAGTGTGGGTTGTTAAGAAAGTTGATGAGAAAGTCGGCGATGAATCTGGTTCCACAAAGCCAGAAGAGCCACAGGTTGAGATGAAAATTTCAGTGAATGATGATGATTTTCCATCACTGAAATTTGAAGAAGTTAAACAGAAAGTTGGCAAGGTTGATATCTCGAATCAGTTTTACAACGAGAATACTAAGTTTGATGTCGAGAAAACATTCAATGGAAGTGTTAAGAAAATTTTTGGGAAAATGTTGAATGGGAAAGCTAAGGGGGTTAAAGATTTTTATGCAACTAAAAAGGAAACTTACAACCCTACTGCGCAAGAACTGAAAGCCATCAAGTCTGAGAAAACTTGGATGGAAGTTTGTTTCCCGTAAAGTCTTAGGACTATGCCGGAGATCCCAAGTTTATATCGTGGATCAGGAATCGGCATCATTCATATTTTAAAGTGTTTGTATGAAAGTAGTTAAAATTGTTAAAATTTTACAGGATGAATGACTACGCCGGAGCTTCCAGGTTGGTAAGTACGAAGCAGGAATCGGCATCCTGATTGATAAAATGATGCATGTAGACGTAACATTCCTACAGTTGGTATTGGTTAGTCATACCTACAAGTGGTATTGTTTGTGATCCTAAAATTGGTAATTCTTACAATTGGTACAGAGGTTGCTTAATTGCAAACGGTAAATCAGGGACATTAAATTGTACTTGATTTACTACATTTGATAAAAACTGACAAGATGATGAACCATATCCTCATACTTAACAAGTGGTAAACTTACAAGTGGTAAAAACAAACTCATTTTCCGGAAAAATCATTTTGATTAAAACAAACTTAAGTGTTTTGAAATCTAAATGAGAAAATGGTTTGTTGAAAGGGGGAGTTCTGATTGTTTATGCCTAGTGAATGGCGATTTGATGCAATTCGATGTCAGTTGTCAAGTTTTTGTACAGTTCATTTTATGTTTCAAGTGGGTCAAGAGTCTAGTAGTTTTCAAAATTCTTTTGAAATGTGTTTGCATTTTAGGGGGAGTAGAAAATTTCAGAAAATCCAAAAACTTTAGAAAATTTGAAAAATGAGTTTTGTTGTGAAAAGAGGAAATGATAGTACATCAGTGGACTGTCACAACATGCTAAAGAATTGCTTAGATAAAATGTGATAAACAATCTCACTGTGGATGTGTCAGTAGGTTTTTACACATTTAGTAAATTGTGACGAGATATAAACATAAATTTCAAACTTGCTTGTTCTGTGGGTTAACAACATCTTGGATATATAGGTAACCCCTGAAATCTTGTTTGAAAGGTCCCTTATTCTGAGATACTAGGTCTTTATACTCAGTGATATCTGGGGTATTATCCCGGGACTTCTGCTGAATGGAAGTTCTGACCTAGTCCCCGGATAATGCTTTCTGCAAATGCTTGAAACATAGCATCGCCCTCAGCAAGCTGATGAAACAATAAAATTGATAGTCGCTGCTGTTGTAATCAAAAGATCCTCTAAAGGGGACACACCAAAAGTCGAAGCCGTCATCTCTCTGCGTATACAGAAGTATCGACCTGAGCTCTCACGGCCCTCGCATATAACCCCTGAACAGATATCATCTGTGGTATACTCACCTGTAAGACTGAATATTGGGATCTGGATACGAGAGTATATTCAAGTAGTGGGACACACGGTTAAGTTCAAGGGCTTAAAACATTAATCTCGTATCTTGGATCAATTGAACTTTGTGTGAAAATTTAAGTGGACAAATATACTGACAATCTAGGTGAATTGTTTAGAACTGAAAATGAAATATAGCTTAACGGTGTTAGTGACATGTCTCATAATCTGATATGATCCTCTTACACAAACTCACAAAAATATTATTTCATTTTTGCATTTTCTTGATTCTTCAAGTGGTGTCATTTATTCTCTTTCAGAAAAATCCAAAAATATTTTGTGTGTGTTTTAGCTTAATTTTTTGAAAAAAGTCAAAAACTTTTTCGACAACTGATGTTGGAAAGCTGATTTTCAAAATTCCAAGTGATAAACATGATGACATTGTTGTGAGGGGGAGTGTGTCTTAATTGTCAAAATATGTTTTTAAATCAACAAGTGGTTCATCTTGTGTGTATGATCTAAGGGAGAGTCGGTGTTGATGCATATGTTTATGAGAGGGAGTCATCTGATTATATCAGCATATTGGTGCATACAAATTGTTAAATTTAGAAAATTTATTTCTGGGTTAAGAATGTGTAGGTTTAGCCAGGTTTCGATCTTGAACCTGAAGATAGAGTGCCAGGTTACGATACCTAAGGACTCTGATAGAAGAAAGCCAGGTTTTCGACTCCTGAAGAGCCAAGCTGATCGATCCTGAAGATTCTATGAACAGAACTAGAGCCAAGTTTCGATCTTGGAAATTGAAGACTCTGTAGTTTGAACCAGGTTTCAATTCTGTGGTGAAAGTTAAAGACAGGAATCTATATTGAACCTGTGAAAGCCAGAAAACGATCCTGTATCAGATATTGCTGAAGAACAAAGAAATGCCAGCAAATCAAGAGGGGGAGTCTAAAGATATTCTAGCAGATACTGTTAAAGGGAGTCTGTTGATGAAGACAAAGAGAGAGAAGCCCAGAGACTGATCAAGACTAAAGAAGTGAAGACATGATATTGTCAAAGACTCGATGGACGACTCGTCAACATCTGAGGGGGAGTCTGTTGGTGCACTACATCTGTCGACTTCGTCTTGTATCGAGTCTTACATTGCATTGTATAGATTAGGGCACGTTTTACAAGAAAACTGGAAAATGTATGTTATTAGGTTGATGATTTCGCTCATAGGGTAGCTAAGGGTTTCGCTGATATGGACATGTGGAGGTTTCGCTCTTATGGTCATGTCCCTTGGAGCGAAATCTCAGTCCTATATATAGTGTCTCTTGAGCGAAATCACATAACAGTTGTACGATTCCATACCGAGGTGCTGCCGGTGTGAAGACTGCTTGTATTCGAGTTCTAATCAATACAATCAGTGTTATTAGTGAAGAATAAGCTGTTTCTACCTTTGTTTCTTGTTATTCCGCACATGAAACGAAGTAAAACTCCTCTAAACGACTCATTCGGGTCAGATCGTGATCCTACATAATCGCTATTCAATCGATCTACGACTGTGAATTATAGGAAGTAACAATGCGATAAAGTTAACTAATCAATAATCAAGCTATGCTAATCGAATCGACAATAAATCGCAACTCGAGCTACGTATTTTTACTTGTTATTATACGTGTGTGCGCGCCTTACGTGTTACCTGTGCATGTTTATTTGTGTTGTGTTGTGATAATCAAGCGAACTCAATCGAAACTCGAAATCTAACTCGAAACACAATCGAACTCGAATCGTGAACGAACTATGATAATTGGTGGAGAAGAGATTATGCGAGATATGAGCGTTTGGGACTGAAAGTAATTTGACTAGGAAACCCTATCGTATCGTACCACTCGCAATCGAAATCGGAATATCAAAAATCGACGCGCGAAACACTAGAAACGTGCGACTGATCGATCAGGCTCCCAGCCGATCGAACAGCCAGCCGAACGGACTGCTGTCCGATTGGACGGGTTGTCCGATCAAGCTGCCTTGCCGATCGGCCAGCACTTACCCCTTTTGGCACCCTATAAATACCCCTGTCATTGTCATTCTTTCCACTTTTGGAAACCTCTGACCGACCAGCACGCTCAGCTCATCTTTTCGCAGATTCTTCTCGATTCCGGTAAGTTTTTGTCCTAAATCTTGTACTTTCTTGATCTATACACACTCCTACACCTTTCTATCTTTCAAATCTTAACTTTTAACCGTGAAATCATCAAGAATCAAGTGTTCTAGGATGATGTCATCATGGGTTCTTGAAGAACTTCATGATTTGGCCTCAATCCACCAAGAATAGCTTGGATCGAACCGATTTCCACATAAACAAACGAAGATCTTTAGAAGATCTAAACATATACACGGTGAAAAAGGATTGAAAGATGGTTTTCCCAACTTTCTTTCAACTCTTTTACACTCAACGCCTTCGAACCGGTAGAAACGGAGCTTGTGCCGATTTACAAATCACTTCGGAGGTTGTATGGCTCAAGGTCCGGATTCTACCCACGAGGTTAACCGGTTACGGGTTAAACGTTAAACTCCATTCTGAATAGTTCACCGGCTGGATTTGGGTGATTCCTGCCCGAGCAGGGGAAACAAATAAGAACGAGGGTTCTATGGTTCGACTCGTTGTCAAAATACCTCGATATAACGACAAACAAACCAGAACAGCCAAGTGTTAGACGAATAGGCCGACCAGGTCAGAATGCTGACCGATCGGACTGCTGTCCGAACGGACAGTCAGCCGATCGACCAGGCCAGCCGATCGGCTAGCACATGGCCCCACACTTGAGCAATTCATTGAAGAGAGTATTGAACGAACTGTTGTTCAATCGTACTACCGTCCGATTGGATTACTCTTCGGATCATGAGATACTATGCTTCAATACTTAGTCGATTTTCAACATATTCAACGCGTTTGGAGTGCCACCCGATCGAACAGCCGTCCGATCAGGTGACATCCTGCTGAGAACCTATTTACTGAAGTACCTAACCGATCGGATAGCCGGCCAATCGAACGACCGTTCGATCGACCGACCTGAAAGGTAAAGATACTTCAAAGTTTTCAAATACGACAATGAAAACTTCAAAAGTCAAGCCATCATACGCAAACACATACTTCTTATAGGAAGAAACAATCCACTCGAACAGCCATCCGATCGGCCTACCGACCGACCGGACAGCGGTCCGAACGGACTGTCAACCGAACGATCAGCTGTCTGATCGAACTACCGTCCGATCGAGCAGCTGTCCGACTCTCCAACACTTGTTTTCTGTGTTACGCTTCACTTATCGTTATGCTATCGACTCTATTCAGGCTAATCTTACTCGCTAAGCGCTCCCTTCAATCCATTAACCGTTGTGAGCATACTCGAACCCTTTTTGCTTTATGCACTTTTGGGTGTTACATACGTTACGAATATTCAAACTACAACAAATCACACTACTCAAGTATTATTTGAACGCTAACCGTCAATGCATGTTATACGTGGCTTATGAATTCTTGTTTGTTATGTTTACACATGGAATGTTGTCTACCTGCCTTAGCAACGATAGTACTATAGTTTGGACTCAGCACCCGTTCACACGGGGGTTGTTAAGGACCATTACTTGCATGGATTACGGTGGTAATCATGTATTGCGAACTGCCTCGGGCAGTCAACCCGTAGTCATTGGTATCGATGGATCTATGTCGATAACTAACGTGCTTCATTTCACTATGTGTACGTGCTGGTTATGCGTAAACGAATTCGAACTCTATATGCTATTATCAAACTTGTATGCTCACCTTTACATTATATGTATTGACTTTATTTTAACGTATGTGACAGGTGCTTAGGATGCACATGTGGTAGGAATTTGAAGCTAGAATAAAGCTTTAGAGCCCAACAAATAGTTGTCTGTAGATAACGAATCAGGGGTCTCTAGAAGCAGATAAACAATTGCTGTCTATTTAAATCTGAGTTGTCGGAACAGAATATTTGCCTGGATTTATGTCTGTAATAATTATTTTACTGTTTGAGATACGGTATGGGACGTGTTGTTTAAATTGAATAGTAATGATAATTGTTATGGAAACTTCTGGACAATCTGTTTCGCTCAGTGCCATGCCCCGATGATTCCGCCATCGGTTGGGGTGTGACATCTGTCAAAGAAGCTCTAAGTGACCCAGACTGGATTCAAGCTATGCAAGAAGCGCTTGATCAGTTTGAAAGGAGCAAGGTATGGGATCTGGTACCCAAGCTAAAAAACAAAACTATCATAGGCTCAAAATGGGTATTCAGGAATAAATCTGATGAGAATGGCATAATCACAAGGAACAAAGCAAGGTTAGTGGTCAAGGGTTACTGTCAACAAGAAGGTATTGATTATGACAAAACTTTTGCACCAGTAGCTAGATTAGAAGCTGTAATAATTTTTCTTGCTTATGCTGCATCCAAGGATTTCAAAGTTTATCAAATGGATGTAAAATCAGCTTTTCTGAATGGTAAAATCGAGGAAGAAGTTTATGTGCAGCAACCAGAAGGCTTTGTTGATCCAAAATTTAAAAATTATGTTTACAGATTAAACAAAGCCTTGTATGGGTTGAAGCAAGCTCCTAGAGCATGGTATGAAACTTTATCAAACTTCTTACTCAATTCTGGGTTTACCAAAGGTACTATTGACACCACACTTTTCCTCAAAACACACAAAGATCATACTTAGCTGGTCCAGATATATGTTGATGACATTATATTTGGATCAACAAATGAAAAATTTTGTAACAAATTTCAAAAGTTGATGACCAGCCACTTTGAAATGAGTATGATGGGTGAGTTAACCTTTTTCTTAGGGTTACAAGTTAAACAAAGAATTGATGGAATATTTTTGAGTCAATCAAAATATGTGAAAACAATTCTACAAAAATACTCACTTGAAAACTGCTCTGTTTCAAAAACTCCCATGGCAACAGGGAACAAGTTAGATTCTGATAAGGATGGAATAAGTGTAGATATTAAAACCTATAGAGGGATGATAGGATCACTGCTGTATTTAACAGCAAGCAGACCAGATATCATGTTTGCAACATGCTTTCTAGCCAGATATCAATGTGATCCCAAAGAATCCCATCAAAAAGCTGTAAAAAGGGTTTTCAAATATCTAAAAGGCACATCAGAACTTGGTCTCTGGTATCCTAAGGATACAAACCTTGAATTAATTGCATTCACAGATGCAGATTATGCAGGGTGCAAAATTGACAGGAAAAGCACATCTGGTGCCTGTCAACTCTTGGGAGAAAAATTGGTATGTTGGGCAAGCAAGAAACAAAACTGTGTTGCCACATTAACAGCAGAATCAGAATATGTAGCAGCAGCAAGTTGCTGTTCACAAGTGCTATGGATGCAAACTCAACTGAAAGATTATGGAGTAACTCTGACAAGAATACCAATTCTATGTGACTCAAAGAGTGCTATTGCAATAATAGAAAATCCAGTTCATCACTCAAGAACCAAACACATAGATGTCAGATATCACTTCATAAAAGATCATGTGGAGAAAGGTAACATAGAAATGTATTTTGTTCCAACTGAAAACCAAATTGCTGATATCTTTACAAAACCTCTTGATGAAAAGAGACATAATTTTTTGATCAGCAAACTTGGCATGGTTAATTTAAATGATGAAGATTTTTCAGAAAACACCAGGACACAATTTGAAAACCAAATTGATGATCATCAAAGTTCTGATAATCAAAGAACAAATCAACTGGTTTCTGACAAAGCAATCCATCAATCTGATGGAACATCAGAAAATCTGATGAATCATCAATAAATGATGATTTATCAGATAATCTACAGAAATATCAGAATATCTGATGAATTCACCAGAAATTCTGATATAAAATCAGAAACCAGGTTGAAAGATCAGAATAATTTTTTAATCATCATAAACTTCCATCTTCATGCATATCCCACACATTGTATATATTCATATTTGTGTATATTTTGTTTTTGTATTTCTTTTTCCTTTCTATTTAATTAAAAAAACAAAAAGGGGGAAAAGTAACATGCATAAAGATAAAATTCTATATTGCTGAGAAAATCAACCGTCTCTAATTTTTTTTTTCAGATTATTGAATTTCATTTTTTCTGCCAATGCATGCAACGTCATTTTTTCATAAGAAACTTAAGTGAACACGTAGGCACTAAAATGATTAGGAGCTATGAAAGTAGCCGCCTAGTCATTAAATGCTTACTCACACATGGGGCTTAGTAGACTGTCACATTTACTGTTACATTCACTGCAACAGATATCGTCTTAATTGAAGAGATGAAAAAAAAGGGTTGGCTGTTAATATCATTTATGAGGAACTATCACTTTCATCTATATATATTAACAACCTAAAAAGAACTTACTTCACACCAAAATCATCTCTTCAAAAGCCCTTCGACAGAATTTTTCTTATCTTAAAATGGGTCGCCCAAAAGTGATGAAAGCTACTCAATTCCCTCTCCTATTTCACAGACTTCATAATCTTAGATTAAGATCCAACTTGGAAGGACCTGCATGGGAGGACTGCAGGTTTGTGTACAATATGATCATGCAAAGTCCTTTGGGCTTTGCTGTATCATCACATGTCACCATTTATCCAAAACTTCTTCAAGAGTTCTGGTGGAACTCTGAAATCATCTTTAGTGGTACTTCCATGTGAATAAAGAGTGAGGTTATGGGGGTTAGTATTACCCTAAAAGAGGAAACAATCAGAAATGTCCTCAAACTGGGTAATGATCATGAAATCAAATTCCTGGATAAGGCAGATGTACAACAAACCTTGACTGAAATGGGCTATCATACACTCAACTCGTCAAGGGCGATTAGCAAATCTGGGTTTATACCACCTTTCCAGTTTTTGGTAACACAACTAAGTGTCTGCTTCTCTAAGAAGATTGGACACTTCAACGAGCTGTCCCATAGGATGATGGAAGTGGTTCATGCTGTTGTACAGGAAAAACCTTACAACTATGCTAAGTTTCTCATGAGAGACCTAGTAGCAAACATCCACGACCGTCAACCTTTTCTGATCTTCCCTCAATTCATAACCAAGGTGATCACCAGTCAGCTAGACTTCAGAGGAGTGAGAAGCTGCTATCCAAGGGTCGAGCTGGTACTTCAAGAAAACATAAGTGAAGCCACCCTGGTGCCATCAACGAATCACACCGGTCGAATAACCAGTCTTTGGTTATATGTGAAGTGCATGTACAACGTGTTGGAGGAGGAGGAGGAGTAGTTGTTGTTTGTTTTCTTTGTTTGAGTGTTTTATGTTTTTTTTTCTTATATATCATGGTTGCTTTTATTTCTTTTTACTCATTTTTTTTAACAAAAAAAAAATTGTCAATAGATCTAGGGGGAACTAACACAACATATCTGATAAAAAAAAACTGGTGAAATTTAAATGAAATCTGATGATCACTAAGAAAATCTGGTAATTATTCAAAGAACCCATCAAGCCATCAGAATATGATCATTCACCAGAAAATCTGTTAACAGATCAGAAAGTGAAATTTTTTTTTCAGAAAAATCTCTTGAAAGCCAGGAAGTTTGACAAATCATCAGAAAAACATTGCTTTTAACCAGATCTAAAGAAACTTATGACCATCTAAATTTTTGAAATAAGTTTCTTTCAAAATATTTTTTTCGAGGACTGGAACAAGCTGTATGAAAAATACTTCCTGTATATCAGAACAAATGTGTGGAGTTCAGAACTGCAGAACTGCAATGTAAGTAAAAAATCTCGAAACTCTACTTATTCCCTCTCATCTCAAAAAAAAAATCTGATTATTCATCCTCTGTAAATGAATCAAATGAATTCTGATGATATATGAAGAAAATACAACTCTCAAAAGTTTTATTTAAAATTTTCTGATTATATCATCAAAAGGAAAATCTGGGAAGACACACAAACTCAGAAAAGGTTTCTATTGGACCTTTTTGAAACAAAAGGGATCCCACATGGAGAAAAGGTGCAAGTTGGACATTAGTGTTTATCCGCAAAATCATTGGAATCTCTAAGTCTCTTTAAAGGATTTACATTAAATTAGAGATAAACCAAGGGTTTTTCAAAAACGGTTGTTTCCTTAAAGGATTAAACATCATTAAGGTGTCATTAACCACCTTGAATACAAACAACCCATGAAAAACACTCAAAAATCTCTGTCTCTACACACTATAAATACCTCATTCAAAAACAGAGACTTACATCTTCAACCTTCAAATTCAAAACCCTAAAACCCTTTTCCGAAACCAAAACCCAAATTCTCAATGGCAACTATCAACATCAACATACCACCAATTGAACACTTTGTTCCCTTCATCACTGAAGCAGAATTTCTTCCATTAAAGAGCAACAATGAAGCAATGAATGATAACATCGAAGAGTATGATATAAAATGTCAAATTCTCATTGAATTTCTAACCAGATGCCCTATAGCTCAAGCTCTCACTAAGACCAGAGAGGTACCAGAAGAACTCATACAACAAGTTGTAAAAACTCTCAAAGTCTCAAATCAACTCGAGCTAACAGCACATGTGTGGGGAAATATCTTTATTACAATCTCACCGAAGAAAATAAGGGAATGTTTGGAACTACCCTTAAACCAAAGCTATGAAGAAGCACCAGTAAAAGAAGATATGTTCTCACAACTTGATGCTGTAATGGGTTATAAGACAAAGATTTCAAAAATCAATGAATTCAAGAGAAACAAGCTACCTGCCTTCTGGCAAGTTCTAATGGAAATTCTGAACAAGTGTCTATCTTCAAAAATTAGAGGTACAGATCAGATAAATAAGAATATTCTAACAATCATGTTCAGTCTCATTAATGGATTGAACATTGATTTTGGGACAGAAATATTTATTCTGATCAGAAGATCAATTCTGACTAACACTAGAAGGATAGATTCACATCTACCCTTTCCCAGATTTCTGTCAATCATAATTTATGATGCTTTTTCTGAAAGGAACCTAGAAATTCCAGCATCAGAAAATATGTGGAAAACAGAAATTATGAGACCTTGGACTGCCGTAGGATCTTGGAAGTCAGATTATGATGTGCCTGCTCTATCAGAAAAAGTGATGAATCTGATACCAGAAGATTCACCATACAGAGCAGAATATCTGAAGATGTTGAACAAAAGGCCAGAAAACAAAGAAGTTTTTGGAAATGTGTCCCCCATGGAGCATGATGCACAAGAGTCAAGCATACCAAGAATGGAACAGCAGGGTGAATCTGATCCTCATCCAGCTGATGAAGATGTGAATATGAGTCCTGTGGCAGAAGAACATCATGCTGAAATCTCACATATGGGAGAAACAGGTGCACAACACTCCAAACTAAACTTATTTAATTTCTCTGAGAGTGATTCTGATGAATCAATTCAAGGAAAACATGAAATTTTACATAGAGGCACTATTTCTGCAAAACAAAATGTGAGTGAAACCAAGGACCCATTTTCTGAATCAGATTCTGAGGAGGAAAATGTGGTGGCAACAGGTGGAGATTAGTCTACTGATCAAGGAAACCTGGATGAGAAAACTAAGAGTTTCTCAACAACTCATAGAGAACCTGAAAAGGTTCAAGGACATGAGGAAAACCAGAACTTGAATATGTTTCAATTTTCTGGTGATGATACAGAGAATTTGGAATCTTCCAATCCTCTTAACCTCAGAACAGCAGAGAATGTGTTTTCTGCTGGTGTTAGAAGGCGAACATCTGTTGTTTCTCCTATTTCCCAAGGACATCAATCTATGTCCCCTAAACAACTTCACAAGGAACTTGAAGACACAACTGCTACTGTGAAAACAGCCATAGAAGGAAAACTTGATCTGATACTAGAAGAAATCAGAAATCAAAAGTCAGATATCAAGGTTTTATCAGAAACTGTCAAAACTGTGCAGAAGCAAATAGAAGACAATGCTGCAGCCCTCAACAAACTGCAAAAGTCATCAGAAAACAGAGAGAGCTCATCAGAATTTGAGAAGACTCTCAAGGAACTGCGTGATATCAAGAAAAAGATGGCTGAGGTTGCAACTGCAGGAGAAAGCTCAAGTTCAGGAAAGATTCTTGAAGAAATACAGTTCCTCAGAGCCAATAACAGCAGCATGGCTGAGGCTTTTGAGAAACTGTTGATGGAATTGACTGCACAAAGAAATCAAGAAAACCAGGAGTTTCAGAAAATGAAGAAACAAGAAGAAACAAGAAGAAACAAATACTCAAATTCTTACTAATGTTCATTTGTTAGTAGAGAAATTACAGTATAATGTTGCTAGAATAGCAAAAGTTGATCTTCATGAACTGAAAGCCCCAATTCCACAAGAAAGACTAGCAAGAGGATCAGAAACTCCTCAACAACAATCAGAAACCATTCAACAAGATCAAACCAAACAAACAGAAACTTCAACAGCTCAAAAATAGAAGCAACCCATGGGTCCACCTCCAGATAAATAAAAGTTACTCATGGGTCCTCCACCAAATGTCTCAAAGCCAGACACATCAAGGGTCCAGCAGAAAGAACATGTTCCAGTTCAGTCATCTTCTACAGCCATCACAGGAGAAACAGAGTTTAGCATAAAGATGGATACAAAAGAGAAGAGAAGAATGGAACATGAAGTGACTTCCTCAAAAAGGCCAAGAAAAGAAATGATAGAAGATTCAGAAGGGAACATCAGAGAAATGGATGTGCTGAAAGGTGATTTACACACTATTATGTACCCTGAAGAACATCTAAAGCATTACTACTGGAAAGGTCCAGAAGACGACCCAAAAAGACCACTCTCTCCATTGAGTAAAGGTATTGTTGAAAACAGAAACAATGGAGGCTGGGTAATTCTGCACAAACACATGACCAATCCAATAGTATCTATTGAAAGAATTGATACTTTGACCACTGGAGGAGGTATCTTAGGCTATGAAGCACAAAACAAGTATACCCTGATCAGAAAAGATAACAGTGAACAAAAGGTTACTGATGCAAATCTGGCTGATGATATTCACCCAATGGGAATAGTCAAAATGAAGAATATCATTGATGAAGAGAAAGGTAATTCAGTTGTGGTCAGAAGAGCCCTTGACAGCCTCAAAAGTGCAGGAGCAAAGCTATATAAAAGGGCTGCACTGGTAGACTTTGATCTATGTATCAATTTTGAGTACAGCAACAAGGTATTAATACCTCCTCCCAACACTTCAATTCCAGCTGAAATTCCTTCTAAACTTGTGAGAACTGGAGCAATCTTTGACAAACCAGAAATGTGTGTAGTCTTCAAAGATGCTAATAATGAGAAAGCTCTGTTCAGAATCAGTGAAATATGCAGGTATTCAAATCAAACTCTTAAATATATAAGGAACTGCATGAATGAAAAACAAGAGCAGCTCAAGAAGAAGGGAAAGAACAATGAACAGCTGAGAAAAACAATTGAAGAAAGCATTGAAAACTGGATGGAATCAAGAGGATGGTACAAGGAAATGTACAAAGAAACTCAAAAGGCAATTGATCACAAGAAAAGGCTGAAACCAGGAGACAAATACAGAAGTGGAGTGAAGATCAATTAATGAATTGATGAGATTAAAAATTCTGTTTTTGAACAATACTCTATTTTTGTCTGATTTATGGTTGGTTTGACTATGTTCCATGTTTCTGAACTTAGTTGTTTTGAATTTTTCTTTCAAGAAGTAGTTGAAAGTTGTTTATGTTAGATATAGAGATAGTTCATTTTCTTACAATACTTAGGGGGAAACTGTTAGGAAACTTTATTTGTAAGTATTGAAGAAAATCACAATCAACTGGATCTATGAAGAGATCACAGTCCTGAAGATCACAACAAGAAGAAGAAAATCAGATAGGACAACTGAAATGCACAGCATCTACTTCAAAGAATCACAAGTTGATCAAGAGCTGAATTGGATTATCAGAGAAGGTCATTTCTGATGGATCTGATGATATTTCTGATGAAATATCATCAGTTTTTTACGATTCTGAGCATCAGGATTTTTCTGATGATTTGTTCACCAGAATTTCTGATGAAGTGGTTTATCAGAAATTCTGATGAAATACCCCACTTTTCTGAAAACAGCTCTATCCTACCACACTTACCGAAGCAAGTTGACATTATTGGATATCATGATGAAAAGACAACTTGAACATTGGATTCAATGAATATGTCAAATGGCCACTTTTTGCAGGACTTATTGCATGAATAAACTATTGTTTATTCATGCACCCAGCCTTCTATAAATAGAAGGCTCAACCAGTAGAAGCCAATTGAGTTTGAAGCTTAGCATTCACGCATACATCAAAACTCCATTGCCCTCTCACCCACATAATTCAAGATTCATTTGTATTGGATAATAATCTTACAATCACCTTATAAACTATTTTGTTTCAAAGTGATATAAACTTGATAATTCTGTAGGTCTTGTTTCTGAAAGTCTGATTTCCATTTCCGCACATCTTTTTCACATCTACTGAAATCACTTGCCATATTACGTGAAAAGAAGTTGTTAAGGCCATACTGGGTCCAACAAACAATACATTAAATCAAAATAATACTTAAAATTACCCTACAAGTGCAACAAAATTACTCTACAACCGTAACAACCTCATCAACAATACACCAAATCAAAATAACACTCAAAATTACCCTACAAGTGCATCAAGCAACAACTCATTCAAAATTACCCGATAAGTGCAACAAAATTATCTATAGTTCAAGAAAAAATAATACAAGAATTAGCGGTTTTCGATATTATCTCGTTGTTATCCTTCATTCTTGTTCTAGCATCTGTATTTTGTAAAAATGAAATGAAGATCAGATGAATAGCGGAGAATCAATTTGAGAAAAACTAATTCTAATAATTATACACTATACAACATCTTACGCTACAAACAATTTGAAATTACCTTTTGTAGACATGATTTATGGTAGAATTGGAGAATTTTTTAGATTCGAAGATTTTGAATCAGAGAATTTTGGAGATTTAGGACTTTGATCTTATGAAAATGAGAGTGTTTTGTTAATTAAGGGTAGAAATAAGGGAAACGGTACCGATTTGTATATTTACGATATTGACACCGCTATAAACCGCTATTCTTACATTTAGTACGTTAAAGTTATTTGTGTTAGGAAAATAAAAATTATAGCATCAGATTTATTCATCATTTCCTCATTTGGGAGATTGCCCTCATTATCACAGTATCAATCATTTAGCCGTTAGGATCATTTGTCCAGCCATGTTTCCTTTTTATCTTTCCTTGTATCTCTATTTATTGGGATCTTTTTGGTTCATTGTAAATATACAAAAATATAAACCTAGTTTTTCCTCTAAACTGTAGACATGGTATCAGAGCAAGTCTGAATCGATTCAAGGAATTGCTCATCATCTACCTCTGTTTTTAAAACAACCAAAGCCAAGGCCGCCATGTCTTCCGACGGCGACCCAACCATTCAAAACAACAACGATCTTTCAATACAATTAGCCAATCTTCTCAATGGTCTCCAATCATCCCAAAACCAAAACACCAAATACAATCTGTCAGATAGTCTCAAGATCAGCGTTAAACTTAACAACCAAAATTATGCCGTATGGGCTCGTATGATCCGAGTAGCAATCGGAGGTAAGTCAAGAACTCTACTTGGTCATCTGTCAGGAAATCCGACACCACCCAAACCGACCGAAGATGGGTATGAGCAATGGGAACAAGACGACCTCGTAGTGTTCTCATGGCTAATACAAAATATCGAACCGACAATTGCGAGCTAAACGTCTGCGTGTGGTCTGCTCGGCGCAGACATAAGTGGGCAGAAGAGGTTTTTCTAAAAAAACAAACACCCCCTTAGTGTTTAAGTGTTTAACTGTGGCCCAATCCATATGTTGTTTTTGGTGAAGTGTTTTAGTCTTTTAACCATGACCCAACCTCATTGAATTTAAAACTCTAGTCACTTTGTGTTCTGTAGGATCGGTTTTGACTCCCGAATGATTGCGTATGACACGTGTGATGTGCGGAATCCGTACACGTGCGTGGACCGAACACAAGAATGTACTGTAATATGTGATTCGATTGGAATATATGAAAAGATACAATGAACCGTGAATCACCTTTTGCCTTTCTCTCTCTAAGCTCCTCTGCTCCAAAGGTGCAAAATGGAAAAAGTTCTAAACTCAAGCCCTAACTCTCTATTTATAGGCAAATGCTATAAGGAAAGTTTCCTTATTTACAATAATGCCACCTTGCCCGTTTTCCTAAATACTACACTATAAAACCATGACTTCTTCAGTTTCTTGCTACGAATTGGATTGACAGAGGCGATAAACATTACTGCACTCACAGACTCCCCCTTGGATATTGTCGCAGTCAATCTCGTAGCGTCTTATCTTTCTCTCTCTCTGAGAGTCTTCTTGAAGCTTTAACACATCTTTATCAACACAGACTCCCTCTTGCTCGAACAGAATCCCCGTGGATCTGTCTTCAGCTTCAATAGCTCCCCCTTTCGGTAGACTCTTTCTTCAGGCTCCCCCTTTCGTTAAGCTTCCGTGCTTTTGGGATCGACACCTGGCTTTCCGGATACAAGCTCCCCCTTGCGTTGAGCTCGTCTTCAGACTCCCCCTTAGACTCGGCTATCGGGATTGTAATCTGGAATAACATCTGCAACTCTCAAACATTTATAAGTAAAAACATTTTGAACATCCAGGATTGATGACCTGGCTCTTAAAAACTTTTTGAATCAAAATCCTGGCTCTATTGTTCAAATATAAAAATATAAATATTTCCAGGATTAACTTGGCTCCACTCCTCCTATCAAAAACTTTATAGATTTGAACGTTTAAGCAACCAAGACCGTAAACTGGATCTTTACAATAGATTTTATCAATTTAAACATCCAACTCCCTCACAGTTAATCATCCAAGTCCAAATTAATGACATTGGAAATATCACAAACTATTTTTGATTTTTGATTTTAGGAACTTTAAGTTTCAAATTAATGAACTTGTTTTATTTTCAGAAACACATTCAGCATACTCAGATTTTGAAACTCAGCTCTCAGACATCGGTTATCGAAAATAAAGTGGAAACAAAATCTTTTTGTATTTTTCTGAAACATAAAGCAGTAAAGAAATATTTACAAACATATTTATAGACAATATTTTTATTGAGTTCATGTCAGAGGATCATATCAGTTTATGACAAATCACTAGCACCGTTGAGCTTTAGACACTTTAAGTTCTAAATGATTCACTTAGATTGTCAGTATACTGATCCACTTAAATTTTCACACAAAGTTCAATCGATTCGAGATACGAAATTAGTGTTTTAAGTACTAAACTTATTCGCGTGTCCCACCTCAGAATATACTCCCGTATCAAAATTCCCTAGATTCAGTCTTACAGGTGAGTATACCAATTTGATATCTATATTCTAGATTTGTGCGAGACCTTGAGAGCTCAGGTATGAACTTCCATGTGACACCTGTGTCACTTCAACCATCAAACAAATTCCAAACCAGTGAAATATTGTATTTCATACTTGGGATTTGTAAAAATATGTGTATCATTTACACATATCAATTCTTGTTCGATTTCAAACTCTATATCGCTTTCTGGAAGGTTATACGCGCACTGATGCGTAAATATAACCAGTTTAATGCAACGAACACTCCGGAATAGTGACATATACTTAACATACCTTAAATAACCTTACATAACTTAGAAATAAGTTTTGAGGGCTTTGGTATTGCAAAAACAAGTTAATTCACTTACAGGGACTAAAGTTGACAAACTGCGAAAGTATGCCAATTTGAACTGTAACAGACATTCCGGAACATGACCATAAGTTAAACATACCATAAATATCCTTTACATAGCTTAGAAATAGGCTTTGAGGGGTTAGGTGTGCTAAAATAAACTTTTGTGTCATTCAGGGACTAAAAGCGTCAAAAAGTGCCCAAGTTTGCACTTTCGCGCATAACTTACGTTCTGAATACATCCGGACATCCAAAAATTTATGTAAGCACTACAATATTTTATTTTAGTGTTTGGCATGAGAAAAATTCATTCGTTGCGTCTTTTGGATCGTTTTTCGCGCTTGTGCGCATTCCGTCGTAATTAACCGAACATCGCAACCGTACGGCTAAACGAACCGACATCCGAGATATTTTTGAACATGTTTTAAGTTCCCAATACTTTAACTTCATTTTAGAGCTTTGAAATGGGGTTAACGGGCCTTAAACGTGTCGAAAATGGGCTGAATGCACGACAGGGACCAAAATTGTAAATCTGCCAAACTAAGGCCTAGCGCACCGCTACACTCTCATTGTAACGGTGTGCTAGCCTGGGCTAGATGCAGCAAATCGTTTTTAAACAGCAGTTAACAGCCTTTAACCCCTCCCAAAGGTCAAGTGCCACTTGTTAAACTCCTATGGTGGCCATTTTCAGTTACCATAACATCTTGACAAGTGTACGGGCTAGATCATTCCCTCTTCTCCAAGAAACGATCTTAACGGTGGACCGAAAACTATAAATACCCATCACATTTCACTTCATTTCTCACAAGAATCTGATCATTTGTGCTCTAAGTTGAAACCTTTGTTTCATACCTGAGCTATTTTGATCTAGATTAGCATTCGGGGACCCTTCGTAAGTGTTCCTTCGTTCTTTTATTGCTTTTCGAGTCCGAAAGTCAAACTTTGTTTGACTTTCTGCATTGACCAGTTTATGGTCGATGCGAAGTTCGTTTGAACTTCATAACGTGAGTGTGATCACGATGGTTATAGTCCCTAGCGACTATACCTACTGATTACCACGTTATCTAGGCTCAGTGACGAGCCGTATTTTCGGGCAGAATACGTATTCTTGCGTATTTTGTAACCAAACTACTCTTAGGTATCACAACCGTTTGTTGTGATACCAAACCTGTTTTCTAAACTTAGTTAAGCATGTTTTAACATGCTTAGCTCGTCACTTTTAGTTTAGTGCTTATATAGGGTCGTAAGGTAAGCGATCTAAACAATCGCTTATACTTTCGAACCCGACCCGTTTGGTCGATCATTAGGATCCGACCAAGCACTTTAGGTGACCATAGTGTATAGGGAATAACCTTCCGAGGTTATACCTTATGGTCGCTTCGTTTAAGTAGTTGTATGATAGGTAGTTTATATGCCTTAGGTAAATTACCAAAATACCCCTTTGATGCCGAAATTCGTTTTAATCATATGTAACATAACTTTTGACATCTAAACTGATTTGACAAACATATTAGACATGTTAAGGCATATATTACTTGTCATAGGACTAGTTAGGCGGTCCGAACGCGTTTCACGCGAACGACGCGTTAAAAGTAGCATAAGCTACCTAAACGGGTCGTAATGGGTCACAAGCACTTAGGTTAGGTTTCATTTAGTATGTAGGCTTTAATAAACCATACTACATGAGTTCCCATACTCATTTGGTTTACGAGCCCTCATTCTATCCGATCCTCCGATTTAGGTCCGGTTTATTAATGTAGTTACCTATATTAGGTGCCGTTTGATATCCGTGATCTCTAGCATTGCTTGGTGGTTATCTTAGGACTTCTGAGCAAACTCAAGTGAGTACATAGACCCCTCTTTTACTGTTTTCAAACTGTTTTGGGGTGGAACACATGTGCCTACTTGTTACTTTCATGCTCTCCTGTTTTCACATCATAAACTTGCTATGTTCATTAGTACATTATAGTACATGATTTACATTACATTGTTTTGCTATGTATGTTTACTTAGCATACTTAGTACATTGTTTTACATTACATTTCATGTTATGTATGTCTATTGTTGCATACTTAGTACAGTTCACATGCTATGTATGTTCAATCGTTGCATTGTTCTTCATACTTAGTACATTTGTTATTCATCACATGCTTACATTTTGGATGCATATTACATGATTTACATTGATCATGCATTTACTACACAAAACATAACTTTGATTTAAACTAAGTTTTACTTCAATACTTTGTTCTTGTGCATATGGTTTAGTTGATGCACTTCACTAGCCATACATATCATTTTGGTTACACATTACATGGTTTACATTTGATACATAAACACTTTTGACATTGGTTATACATTACATGATTACATATTGACATAAACATTTTTTACATATTATTTCAATACATTTTGAAGTTGGTTTAAACATAGACATCTTACATTGTTTGGTTTGGTTTGAGTAAGTGATTAAGTAACGAGGCGTGTGTAATATGATACAAGCATGGTGGATACGCCGCTGGTACTTCCTATATATAAGTGTTTGTATGGTATTACATATCGTAGCGTTATTTGAATCATTTCAGTTTGAGACATAGAACATTTTATACAAATAACATACTTTTCACAAGACATTGTTTTACAAACAACTTATCTTATACAAACACATTTTACATGGTTATTCATTTAACCTTACATTTATTTATACATATCATCTGATATTATCGTTTTTCAAATGATTTACAAGACAAAGCAAATTACAAGGTTCATGACTGACTATTATAAAACAAATTCTCAAACATAAGTCATGAATCCTATTTTCACAAAACCTATGTATCTCACAGGCATTTTTATGCTGACGTACCTATTTTCACATGTGTTTTCAGGAGATGATGCATAGGATTTATCAAGACATACTTAGGCGGACTTGTGCTTTAGTGACTTAAAACGAGACAAGAACTAGATAATTTATGTTATGTACTCTTTGTTTCTTGTTTAAAACAATGTAAACTCTCATATTTGTTTAATAAAACGAAACTTTAATTTCCATGGTTGTGAAACATTAATTCTGTTACAACACTCCCCGATGTTTCCGCCACGTTTTGTATGTTCTACGTGGTCGGGGTGTGACAGAAAAGATGGTATCAGAGCCAATGGTTATAGGGAATTAGGTTATTAGTAATGCCTTGACCTAGTCTATAACCTTCTTAGGACCCTAACGCGAGTTTACTTGCGTTTAGTCATAAAACAATACCGTCACCTATCCTTAGGCGACGACCACAACAAGAACATAAATTTCAAAACCGCTTTGAAAACTAATCATCTGTTCTAAGATGATTGATTACTAGGTTTTGAACCCTCTATTGAAAGGTTTTGAACTCTCTATTATATGGTTTTGAACCCCTTTGAGTTTTCAAAACCTCGTCAAGGTTTTGGGTTTTAAATAATGTGAACACGTGCAAACTGGAAGGGTGAACGCCTGTATTCTGGGTTTTCTGTCTAGGCAAGCACTTCGTATACATCTCATCAGACGCGAGACCAGTTGTGCTTACCTGGGAATTCTTGGGATGAGTGTTCACTTATAGGCGAGCATGTCTTCGCGATACATTATTTTTGACCTATTTACTTTGATTAATCACCGAGGTCATTTGTTGCTTTGTAGTAACAAACAAATGACCACTATCCTTTCTTTCATCAGATTTGTTTCATCTCATTCTTTTCGTCTAAATTCACTCACTCGTTTCCTTTCATGTTTCCTCTTTTAGAATGCCTCCACGACGCGAAAATCCGGTATCTATTGACGATCTGGCAGCTGTCATTACACAGCAAATAACTGCTGCAATTCCAACCATCGTTGCCCAATGTCACCAAGCTATCAACAACAATAATGCCCTCTGCAACTTCAAGACGTTCAACTCGGCTAAGCCATCAAAGTTTTCTGGGTCTCAAGGAGCGACTGCACTTCTGCAATGGTTCGAGAGCCTAGAGAGCACCTTCAGGCATGTTCAATGTCCAAACGAGCGAAAGGTAGACTTCGTATCTAGTGTCTTTGAGAAACGAGCTTTGACGTGGTGGAACGGTGTGGTGAGAGATAGGGGTGCCGAAGTGGCACTGGCCCAAACTTGGGAAGAACTTCGAGCACTGATGATGAAGGAATTCTGTCCTCGTCACGAGATCAGGGCATTGGAAAGGGAATTCGACGATCTTAAGCAAGACAGCGGTGAACATCGAGCATACACCGATCGATATGAGGAGCTGAGCCTGTTGTGTCCTACCATGGTTACGCCTTTGGATAAGGCGATCGAAAAATACATTGATGGTCTCCCTGACTCAGTTCAGGACATTGTTACTGGTAGTAACCCCACTACGGTTAGGCAGGCCATTGAGCTATCTGCAACCTTGACTGAATCTCAGATCAGGAAACGTAAGCTTTTCCGAAAGGGTGACAAGAAACCGGTCGAGGAATCGAAGCCAATCGAGGAATCAAAGACCATGGATGAACAGTCTGGATTCCTTGAGCGGTCAAAGAAGCAAAAGGCTTCTCAAAACTTTGCCATGGTTACTCACAATGATCAAGCCGTCCCCAACCAACCAGCTCAACCCCGTACTAGGAAGCCATACAATGGAACTTCACCCTTGTGCAACCAATGTGGCCTACATCATCATGCCAATGTGAAGTGCCGCGAATGCCAAATTTGTGGACGTAAAGGTCATACAGCAAAAGTTTGCGTAGCAGCAGTTGCACCAAATCAAGCTAACAACAATCCTGCTCAAGCTTGTTTTCCACCAGGTTCTTGCTACAAGTGTGGCGAGATGGGACATTTCCGAAGAAATTGCCCAAAGCTTGCTAATGCTAATCCAGCACAGAGATGAGCATCTGACCGACTAAAAGACAACACTCTTTAGAAATAATCACATCTTATGTATTATTTTCTCTTGTTGTCAAGGTCCATGAAACAGTTGTTAACATTGTTTATAAATAAATCTTTTATTTACATTGCAATGTATTTATGTGATTATATGTATAAACAACATATCCCTTACAATACCAACAATCAAGGAATCATATTCCTTGAAAAGCAAACTACCCCCAAAATTCTTCCATTTTACATTCTCTTGCGTTTTCCACAAAGGTCCTAAGTACCCGTCTCTTGCAAAGAAACGAAGTACAAGGTGCAAGTTATAATTTTGTACGAATACCCCAAGTACCACTATAAATTCTTAATAGGGTACCCAAGGGAATTTCCGTATGTCCTAAATTATTGTGTACCTTAATTCAAATATTGCGTTTTCCTGAAAACGAAAATCGAATTTTTGGTAGATCATCCTATCTTCATGGATGGATTCTTGAAATAATTAAAGTGCCAAATGAAATCCACGAATTGGATTCCTGGTGTACTTTAAGTACCCGCGTCCAAAGATAACAAATTAATAACCAAGTTAAACAACTATGTGATTATGTGCTTATGTGTTTCCTTTTATGTTTTTGGTGTAATCCAAGTTTTGTTATCCAAATCCTCGTAGAATCTTCCATATCTTTGTATAAGGAAATTCATAGTAGGATATCCAAAGGTACTATATTAAATCCTCAATGGGCTTTTACGTAATAGTAAAGACCCTCGGATTATATTGTACTATTCCATAATTAGACCCCTGAGTGGTCTAGTTAAACAGATTGATCCAAAAATCTGGTTAGGAATATCATGTGATGAGATAGCTGAAAGGACTCCTTGGTGGCCTAATTAAAAAGATCAATTGTCGATCTAATTAAAAGGACCCTATGGTAGTCTAGTCACACTCATCACAGGTTTGATTTTCCTCCCCTAAAACATTTCAAGACAAACTGTGCGGACTATGCAAGGAGTTACGTAATTATGGATGCATACATAATTATGGAATTCAGTGCACAGAAACCACAGCAAGTTTTGTCATGTATCTGGAGTTAACCATGTTCATTTTTGTTTCTGAAGAAATAGTGAAAAATGACTCATTCTGTTCATTTTTGTTTCTGAAGAAATGGTGAAAAATGACTCATTCTGTTCATTTTTGTTTCTGAAGAGGTTGTGAAAAATGACTCATTCTGTTCATTTTTTTCTGAAGAAATGGTGAGAAATTACTCATTCTGTTCATTTTTGTTTCTGAAGAAATGGTGAAAAATGACTCATTCTGTTCATTTTTGTTTCTGAAGAAATGGTGAAAAATGACTCATTCTGTTCATTTTTGTTTCTGAAGAAATGGTGAAAAATGACTCATTCTGTTCATTTTTGTTTCTGAAGAAATGGTGAAAAATGACTCATTCTGTTCATTTTTGTTTCTGAAGAGGTTGTGAAAAATGACTCATTCTGTTCATTTTTGTTTCTGAAGAAATGGTGAAAAATGACTCATTCTGTTCATTTTTGTTTCTGAAGAAATGGTGAAAAATGACTCATTCTGCTCATTTTTGTTTCTGAAGAGGTTGTGAAAAATGACTCATTCTGTTCATTTTTTTCTGAAGAAATGGTGAGAAATTACTCATTCTGTTCATTTTTGTTTCTGAAGAAATGGTGAAAAATGACTCATTCTGTTCATTTTTGTTTCTGAAGATGTTGTGAAAAATGACTCATTCTGTTCATTTTTGTTTCTAAAGATGTTGTGGAAAATGACTCATTCTGTTCATTTTCGTTTCTAAAGAAATCGTGGAAAATGATTCGTTTCGTTCATTTTCGTTAACTCATTTCCGTTCATTTTCGATTCTGAAGATTTGTCCGTTGAGGAAATGAATCCCCGTTTGTTTATTCCTTCATTTCCGCTTTTGAAGAATACTCGTTGAGGAAAATGACTCCATCTGTTCATTTTCGTTCTGAGGAATGTCCGTTAAGGAAATGACCGGATCATGCCATACATATCTCTGGGGTTATTTGACACAAAGTCACAAATGGACTCCTACGAATTAATTTCGGGATGAAATTTCCTAAAGTAGGGGAGACTGTGACACCTGTGTCACTTCAACCATCAAACAAATGCCAAACCAGTGAAATATTGTATTTCATACTTGGGATTTGTAAAAATATGTGTATCATTTACACATATCAATTCTTGTTCGATTTCAAACTCTATATCGCTTTCTGGAAGGTTATACGCGCACTGATGCGTAAATATAACCAGTTTAATGCAACGAACACTCCGGAATAGTGACATATACTTAACATACCTTAAATAACCTTTACATAACTTAGAAATAAGTTTTGAGGGCTTTGGTATTGCAAAAACAAGTTAATTCACTTACAGGGACTAAAGTTGACAAACTGCGAAAGTATGCCAATTTGAACTGTAACAGACATTCCGGAACATGACCATAAGTTAAACATACCATAAATATCCTTTACATAGCTTAGAAATAGGCTTTGAGGGGTTAGGTGTGCTAAAATAAACTTTTGTGTCATTCAGGGACTAAAAGCGTCAAAAAGTGCCCAAGTTTGCACTTTCGCGCATAACTTACGTTCTGAATACATCCGGACATCCAAAAATTTATGTAAGCACTACAATATTTTATTTTAGTGTTTGGCATGAGAAAAATTCATTCGTTGCGTCTTTTGGATCGTTTTTCGCGCTTGTGCGCATTCCGTCGTAATTAACCGAACATCGCAACCGTACGGCTAAACGAACCGACATCCGAGATATTTTTGAACATGTTTTAAGTTCCCAATACTTTAACTTCATTTTAGAGCTTTGAAATGGGGTTAACGGGCCTTAAACGTGTCGAAAATGGGCTGAATGCACGACAGGGACCAAAATTGTAAATCTGCCAAACTAAGGCCTAGCGCACCGCTACACTCTCATTGTAACGGTGTGCTAGCCTGGGCCAGATGCAGCAAATCGTTTTTAAACAGCAGTTAACAGCCTTTAACCCCTCCCAAAGGTCAAGTGCCACTTGTTAAACTCCTATGGTGGCCATTTTCAGTTACCATAACATCTTGACAAGTGTACGGGCTAGATCATTCCCTCTTCTCCAAGAAACGATCTTAACGGTGGACCGAAAACTATAAATACCCATCACATTTCACTTCATTTCTCACAAGAATCTGATCATTTGTGCTCTAAGTTGAAACCTTTGTTTCATACCTGAGCTATTTTGATCTAGATTAGCATTCGGGGACCCTTCGTAAGTGTTCCTTCGTTCTTCTATTGCTTTTCGAGTCCGAAAGTCAAACTTTGTTTGACTTTCTGCATTAACCAGTTTATGGTCGATGCGAAGTTCGTTTGAACTTCATAACGTGAGTGTGATCACGATGGTTATAGTCCCTAGCGACTATACCTACTGATTACCACGTTATCTAGGCTCAGTGACGAGCCGTAGTTTCGGGCAGAATACGTATTCTTGCGTATTTTGTAACCAAACTACTCTTAGGTATCACAACCGTTTGTTGTGATACCAAACCTGTTTTCTAAACTTAGTTAAGCATGTTTTAACATGCTTAGCTCGTCACTTTTAGTTTAGTGCTTATATAGGGTCGTAAGGTAAGCGATCTAAACAATCGCTTATACTTTCGAACCCGACCCGTTTGGTCGATCATTAGGATCCGACCAAGCACTTTAGGTGACCATAGTGTATAGGGAATAACCTTCCGAGGTTATACCTTATGGTCGCTTCATTTAAGTAGTTGTATGATAGGTAGTTTATATGCCTTAGGTAAATTACCAAAATACCTCTTTGATGCCGAAATTCGTTTTAATCATATGTAACATAACTTTTGACATCTAAACTGATTTGACAAACATATTAGACTTGTTAAGGCATATATTACTTGTCATAGGACTAGTTAGGCGGTCCGAACGCGTTTCACGCGAACGACGCGTTAAAAGTAGCATAAGCTACCTAAACGGGTCGTAATGGGTCACAAGCACTTAGGTTAGGTTTCATTTAGTATGTAGGCTTTAATAAACCATACTACATGAGTTCCCATACTCATTTGGTTTACGAGCCCTCATTCTATCCGATCCTCCGATTTAGGTCCGGTTTATTAATGTAGTTACCTATATTAGGTGCCGTTTGATATCCGTGATCTCTAGCATTGCTTGGTGGTTATCTTAGGACTTCTGAGCAATCTCAAGTGAGTACATAGACCCCTCTTTTACTGTTTTCAAACTGTTTTGGGGTGGAACACATGTGCCTACTTGTTACTTTCATGCTCTCCTGTTTTCACATCATAAACTTGCTATGTTCATTAGTACATTATAGTACATGATTTACATTACATTGTTTTGCTATGTATGTTTACTTAGCATACTTAGTACATTGTTTTACATTACATTTCATGCTATGTATGTCTATTGTTGCATACTTAGTACAGTTCACATGCTATGTATGTTCAATCGTTGCATTGTTCTTCATACTTAGTACATTTGTTATTCATCACATGCTTACATTTTGGATGCATATTACATGATTTACATTGATCATGCATTTACTACACAAAACATAACTTTGATTTAAACTAAGTTTTACTTCAATACTTTGTTCTTGTGCATATGGTTTAGTTGATGCACTTCACTAGCCATACATATCATTTTGGTTACACATTACATGGTTTACATTTGATACATAAACACTTTTGACATTGGTTATACATTACATGATTACATATTGACATAAACATTTTTTACATATTATTTCAATACATTTTGAAGTTGGTTTAAACATAGACATCTTACATTGTTTGGTTTGGTTTGAGTAAGTGATTAAGTAACGAGGCGTGTGTAATATGATACAAGCATGGTGGATACGCCGCTGGTACTTCCTATATATAAGTGTTTGTATGGTATTACATATCGTAGCGTTATTTGAATCATTTCAGTTTGAGACATAGAACATTTTATACAAATAACATACTTTTCACAAGACATTGTTTTACAAACAACTTATCTTATACAAACACATTTTACATGGTTATTCATTTAACCTTACATTTATTTATACATATCATCTGATATTATCGTTTTTCAAATGATTTACAAGACAAAGCAAATTACAAGGTTCATGACTGACTATTATAAAACAAATTCTCAAACATAAGTCATGAATCCTATTTTCACAAAACCTATGTATCTCACAGGCATTTTTATGCTGACGTACCTATTTTCACATGTGTTTTCAGGAGATGATGCATAGGATTTATCAAGACATACTTAGGCGGACTTGTGCTTTAGTGACTTAAAACGAGACAAGAACTAGATAATTTATGTTATGTACTCTTTGTTTCTTGTTTAAAACAATGTAAACTCTCATATTTGTTTAATAAAACGAAACTTTAATTTCCATGGTTGTGAAACATTAATTCTGTTACAACACTCCCCGATGTTTCCGCCACGTTTTGTATGTTCTACGTGGTCGGGGTGTGACATTCCATTCAGTCAAAGAGATGAAGGCTCGACTTTAGGTGTGTTCCCTTTAGAGAATCTTTTCTTCAACTATAATTGATTCATATCTTTTGATATTTTTTTCAATTTTTATGCAGAGGGTAAGCTTTTTAAAGCGCGTAAAGTATTATACGAGGTCTAGGCCATTGCTTCCGCAATATCAGAAGACCAGGTATAATACCTCAGATATCAAACAGTATAAAGACCTAGTATCTCAAAATCAGGCAATCTCTCAAACAAGATTTCGGGGGTTACCCATATATCCGAGAGATGTTCCCCACGAGATAAGTAAGTATTTGATATTTAGGTTTATATCTCGAAATCAATCTACTAAGCATGTAAAAATCTACTGGCACATCATCAGTGAGACCGTTTATCACATTTGACTTTCTATTTCTTTAGCGTACTGTGATTGTCTACTGGTGTACTATCATTTCCTCTTTTTACACACGACTCATTTTTTGAATTTTATCATATTTTTGGCTTTTTCAAATTTTCTAATGTTTTTGGATTTTCTGACAAAGCTTACTCCCCCTAAAATTCAAAACATTTAAAGAAAATTTAACAACCCGATACTGATAGCTTTGTCTCGCCATCCATTTTCTGCTTTTCATGCTCTGTTTTGCAGAAAGTATACCCCCCTGATTTACAACACATTGATATTTTACAGTTTGAAAACCGTTTTTCAATCTTATGAAATTAATCATGTTTGTTCCGCTATGAGGGTTTCGGCGTATTCAATTAATCATATTTTTGGAATTTTTTATTTTTTTGACAAAATTTAAAAACAAACATATTTTTTATTTTTCAAATTTTTGACAAAATAAAAATATATTTTTGGTTTTTAAGTTTTTTAATTTTTAGGGTTTTTGAAATATGATTTATTTATTTACAAAAATGAACAAACTCCCTGTTTCCCAGATGCAAGGACCACCTCGTGCCAGGCTGCTCCGATACTCCTTTAGTTTATATTCAGTTTTCTTCGGGAGCACCTGCACATTCAATGTATTCAATTACTTGAACAATTTAGCCCAGGCCTGTTTGACCTTAGGCATTTCAAAACAATAAGCTTCATTCAATCTTGGAAAATTTTCTTCGTTTGGTACAAACAATTTTTCATCTTTTACTTCATCCTTTTTGATTGAATCAGTTTTCTGTTCAGAAGTAGATTGTGTCTTAACCATCCAGCTTTGTCCTTTGAAGCACTTCTCTTGTAAAAACGTGATTCATTTTGAACATTTTGATTTTGAACAACAACTTCTGGTTTCCAAAACTGGTTTGGTTTCGTTGCATCAATAGTTGTTTTCCAACTTTGTGTTGTTCTAAATCTGGGTGTCACTGGTTTCCATGTTTGTTGTGAGTCAGCCATTGAAATTTTCGGCTTCCAAGTTTACTTTGAATCAAACTTGGTTGACTTCTGATTCACAACATCAGACTTCTTTTTCTTCTCAACATCAACAGGTTTCGGATTTGGACACTTGCGAGCAAGATGTCCAGTTTGATCACATTTAAAACATGTTCTCTTTGAAACATCTTTGACTTGTTGTTGTTGCTTTTTCTGAGCATAGAACTATTCATTAGACTCTCGTCTAAATTGGAGTTCTTTCTCTTCTTCGGAATTTGTTCCGTGAATAAAGTTCGTATTTTTCTGATAATTTGGCATTTCATTTCTTTTCCAATTCTGTTTCTTTTTATAACCCAAACCAGCCTTCATCTTTTTCTTTTTGTAACCAGGTTTGTTATAAAAAGTTTTGTGACTCTTTCCAACAAACTTTGAAATCTCAGATTTTTCAATTTCAATCATCTTGAAAACTTTGTCAATCTTTTCTGAAATCACATTCTGAATCGGGACTTCATGATCTGAGAATAACTTGTCCGATCCAATCATGGTATACACCAATCCTTTTGAATCATCATTCGCCTTTTTCTCAGATTTTGAGTTTTTTAGATATCCTTCATGAAAACTGATGCGTGTGTGGTGTTATAGGCTTATATATATATTTTTAGCCCTTTTTAAACGTTAGTCAAGTTTTAAATTTATAAAACATGACATTTTACTAACACCAAACACACATATGGGTAAGTGCACCCATCGTGAGCGTAGTATGGTGTTGGTAAGATACCGAGGTCGTCCAAGGACACAAGAGCTTTTAATACCGGTTTATCCTCAACGTCTAATCAAATCAAAAGTTTAGAAAAATGTTTTAAACTAGAAAATAAAAACTAAAAATGCTGAAAAAAATAAAAATAAAACAAATAGACAAGATGAATCACTTGGATCCGACTCGTGTTTAGTGTAACCTTTGATTATTTCCGCACTTTTGTACTTTTTAAGAGATTATCTTAGTTATTGTAGTAGGCCCCTCTTTTGAAGGTGACGTTACCCTCAAACCAGTAGTTTGAGTCAGCAAGGATACAATCCTAAAGGGTTGGATTATTGAAAGATAATTAATTAAGTTATTAATGCGTAATGTGGTAGGCCCCTCTTTTGAAGGTGACGTTACCCTCGGCTAAGTAGTCTGAGTCAGCAGGGATACAGCCCTAAATAGCCGGGTTAATGTTTTAATAGTAGCTTACATATGAGGGGATCAAGGAGTTCGGACCCTCGCCATCCAATACCAGCGGGTATTGAAGGAAGTCCTACTAAAGTTGACCTAGGTCCTTGCAGGATCTATACACTGAACAAGGCAAGACTCTTACCAAACCATTCCCTTAACCCCTGACCAGGTAGCCAACATATCTCCATATAGACCGTGGAGATATGAATGGTGAAAATCTTTTATTTTATATAGACAGTAAAATAACGCCAAGACACCACGGACAAATGATAAGGAAGATTCACCTTCAACATAAGAAACTAATTATTAAAGTCATTAATACATAACCAAATAAAAAGTGTGAAAAGATTAAAACTAAAAAGTATTACACTAGACACTTGTCTTCACCAAGTGATGTAAGAGACTTAGGCAAACATGGCCTTTGATTGTCAAGAACTCTTACGATCAATCTTGGATCCCGAGACTACTCACACACTCTATGATGGATGATGGATGATGGTGGTGGATGTGGGTTGTGATGGTGGTGGTGGGTGGGTGAAGTGTGAGAGAGGTGGTTTGCCAAGGGATGGTTTGCAAATGAGCCAAGCACCCCTATTTATAGCCTGCCCAGAAGCCCGGACACGGCCCCGTGTCCACCCATATTCTCTTTCTTCATTAAATGCAGTTTGTCTGCATTAGTTGACCACGCCCCCGTGTCCGCTGGGCACGACCCCGTGTGAAGAAGCGTATATATACTATCAAGATTTTCCTAGATTCTGCGAATCTTAGAGTTGACCACGGCCCCGTGTCCGCTGGGCACGCCCCCGTGGTGGGTGATAGAAGCTTCTACAACTTTGTCTTTTCTGCAGACACTTGGGCACGCCCCCGTGCTCATTGAGCACGGGGCGTGTTCAGCCTTCTGTTCTCTTGTTTTTGCTTGGGAGGATGCTGTCGAGGGGTCGGGCATGCCACGTTTATTCCTTTTCTTGTATTTATGTTAGATTTAGCTGCCTTTTTGCTTCTTTTGTTCATTTGAGCTCATTTAATCCTGAAAATACAAAAGGAAGACAAAAACATACTTTTCCAACATTAGTACTAAAAAAGGGTTAGTTTTATGCCACATTTGATGTAATTTATATGTTGCATTTTGCACACATCAAATACCCCCACACTTGAATCTTTGCTTGTCCTCAAGCAAAACTCTTTATAATGTGGCTTACACTCCCAAATGGAACGGGTAGAAGAGAAGGTTTTTGGGCTTGTCATAGAGTGTCGGGATTCCAAGATTTTTATTAGGTCTGATTTTTATGTTATTTACAATCCTATTCGCCATGATTTATTTAAAATTTTACATAAGAGATTATTTATTTGGGCATAACATGCCTATTTAAAATTCCATTTATATACAAGTTCACATACCTCACTGGGGATCACTCAACACTCGGCCGAAGATGTATTTTAGTGAAACACTCGAGAGCGGCATGGAACTTACTCCTACCATAAGCTTGCCAAGCAATCAATCCTCCTCCTTTTTAACTATATACCTTTGTAAATATCAAGAGGACTTTTGGGGGACGGGTTAGGCTTGGGTTAAAGGTAGGTGGTTTGGTTAGTGGTTAGTAAAAAAAAGGGCGAAAGGCGTAAAAAGCGTCGGTTTTCGTAAGACTTTTTATTTTTTAACTTTTTATTTTGATGAAGCAATTCTTCAAACAAAGTTCTTTTTGATAAACTTGTTTGTTTATTTCTTTTGGCTTCATCATCATATTTTTTTTTATAAGGAAGTTATAAGAAAAACCGAGCTTTGTTACTAAAATAAAGGGTTTAAAAT